>QXEO01001110.1:1200000-1800000 GCA_007115705.1 Dactylis glomerata
TCCTGGTTGTTCCCCATGAATCCTCTCGACCTCTCCTTGGTCGCCACCGCCCCCGACTGGCTCCGCCCCCCGCCGGTTCCAGTCCTCCTCCTCCCTTACTCTGTGTCCCATCGTCGTAATCTAGTTCCCTCTCCGAGTCCCTCTCGCAAAATTCCTCGTGGCCTCGTTACCGCACCGAGATCTGCTCATTTTCGCCGGAGAAATCGTCGCCGGAGAGCGTCAGCATTCAATTCCCCATGGCCATGGGCGGCGTGAGGCAGACGCTGCGGGTCGTCGTCCGTATCTGTTGCTTAGGTTAGTTTTCTTCCTCTTTGAGCTAAAGATATGTGTTTTGCTTTCTCTGGTGCCGCTCGGCCACTACGGTGCCATCCCAGGCGGTGGCTTCGACGACTATTACACCGGTCATCAGATCCCTTTCGCTATTCTACACCACCGGCATGACCTTCCCCCTTTATTCACTCAGCAGGTGTTGCTCGGGAGTGTGGGCACACATAGACGGAGGCAGGAAGCCTCGTTCTGCCACCTTCGCTCATCCGTCGCTGCAGCGAAGCGCTGGCTCAGAGCTAAATGCGCCAGCACGGAGTCCTTGGCGGCGGTAGCCGCGTCCCCGTTATTGATGTAAAGCTTCTCGGTGAATGCGACCACAACATCCGTGTAGCTGCCACTGCCTTTGTAGGCGCCATGGCCGCATAGCTATCAATCGTTTGGCTGGTAGCTTCAGATTTGGTGTTGCCTCAGCTAGGTAAGCTACAAATTTCCGGAGACTTTTTTCTAGTTCTACACTCTTAGCAGGGATGATTTCATAAATACCTTTAGAATAGAAGGGCTCAAATGGAAGTAGTTGAGAGGATAAGATTTCCTCACTCTTCGGTGGATTTCAGATCGAAGCCATATCTAGTTCTAGCGTCGCCGGCGAAGCGCCAATGCAGCTGCGCTGCTCGTGTTCCTCGATGCCGTCCGCTCCCGCGCCCGTGTTCGGCCTCTGCCCAGTCCATTTTCACCAGAAACACCTCCACCGCTAGGGAGCTTAACATGGCGCGGCAGGGAAGAATGACATCACCTAGATCGTTTGGAACCTCAACGTCGACGGCCCCATTGTCGCACTGGTCGAGGTCCCATCTGTGACCTCCCTGATGCTACCAAGGGTCTCCAAGTTAGTGCTAATCCAGACATCAGCATGCCTTGTTCCATCCTGCTTACATAATTTGAATTGTTTGTGATGAATTAACTCTTCATTTACAGTAGCAGCCGCGATTTGGATGCGTCCGAGGCGTGCTCGGGTCGAGCACAAGCTGAACCGCGGCGGCGTGCATGCACAAGCCCAGCTTGACTGCCGTGGCACCGGCGCACAAGTGCAGCGCCCCACGACATCGAACTCATATGCGGTAGACCCGCCACCGCTGCCGTCCACGCGCCCCTCGTTCCTGCTCCTGCTCTTTTTATTTGCGGCGGGGAGCATGGTCCGGTAGCCGATAACTCCAGAGATGGTGCCCTCCACTTATCAGGTGTGGCGGCGGACATCGTCGATGTTTGTCTGCGATAGGGCCGGCAAGCTGACGCGCAGATCCGTGGACCTTGAAGATTTTTATGGGGCGAGGAGGAAAATTAAACGGAATCAAGCAATCAATGTAGCTGAATCAGAGTATTTATGGTTTCGATTTGGTAGGAATCAGAGTTTTTTTTTAGAAGAAACCACGCGTCCATCCATTAAGCATAGCAGCAGGTTACAACACGCGGATACAACTCGAACACACCAGAACAACAGCTGGCACGACACTTTGCACCAAAGTCCTCTCAGAAAATAAAAAACACACATAGCTCCCTGGAATACTCGCACTAAACCACATTAAACAAACAAATGTACCCGTGCGTTGCCACGGAAAACAAACAAATGTATGAACATATTCATTATAAATTTTCCATAAATGTGAATAATGAAAGATATTCTACCAAACCACAGGTAATTAAGCATATATTTCTTCAAAAGGATTTGGACGCCCATGTCGGAGATCTCATGGCACTACTTGACGCTCAACTACTCAAGCTGGCGGCATCCGACGGTTACATTGGCGATCCCCGTGTCAGTGATGCCTAGGCAGTTTTCCAACAGTAACTATCGCAATTCGTTTAGAAATGCTCTAGGCATGAACCGTGACCAAACTTCTGAGCTCCCTTACACATGCAAGGTGAAATCAGCTCATCACCTGCATAAAAAAGAATTCATGTGAATAAAAAAAGATCAGAATAAAGATGACCTGTTGGTTAGACAGGTAAACAACAAAATAAAGGACTCTACCAGTATGTGTTATCTAAGAAGTAATCACACCCCCAATTACCAAAAGAATGATACCTATTCCTGCTAGTAGTTCTGTTAGTTAGTTTTAGGTTTCAGATACCACGAATCCGCGATTTGACCATGGATCTTCCGCAGACTCCCAGGACATTTTGTCACAAGGTTTGCATCAGGTAAGATATAGACAACAGGAGGGTCTAAAGCCAGATTTTAGTTCATAAAATAATGAGAGTTTCGATAATTAGAGCACATACATTGACACTTAAACTTTCCCTACTCGTCTATGTTACAGACCAAATAGAACATACATCACTACAGAGATTCTGGACTATCAACAACAATGCACACACTTAGTTCTACTTACAGCAGTCTGAAGAAACAAAGGAATTCTCAAATTGAACTAACGACATTCGAATTGACATAGTAGCAAAGATGTATCCAATTGACATACCCTGACACAATGAAATAGCATTTCCAATGGATAATATCATCACCTATCTCTGACTCGGCCTCGAGCCAAATGTGGCAGGACGCGGCGGGAATAACCATCGGTCTCCTCGTCTTCAATCTCCAGCGTACTCACAGTCGCTGGCTGTCGGAGGCGAAGCACCGCATGGTGTTGAGTTGCATCTGGCCCCTGTAGCCGTTGATCTTACCCCCAGGGTCGTCACGAGGTGGGAAGAAGCCAGCCGGTGGGGTACTTGGCGTGGCGGCGTCCGGGAGCATGAGCGCCCGGATCGAAAATTCGGCCGTAGGTAAGCAGCTCTCAAAATAGCTATTTCACCTTGTGACACTTGTACGAAACCAATCATTTATATCTTGAAGAAAAAGAAATAATTCATTATTAGTGAACAATTATGTTTAGTGACTAAACATCTTTGGTACATGTGTAACAAGCAACGCTCAAATTCATCAACAGTAGCCACATCAGAAATCTTTTGTCCTATTTATTAGTTTCCGGCAGGAGCTCCAAACCACAAACCCATCCTCGAAATCATCATCTTTGTCACCAGAATTTGCACAATCTTGAGAAGAGGAACTCCTACTCCACATGGGCCAGCTAGATGAGAACGGTGATCAACAGAACTGATAGCTTTGGTTGTTTGCAGTTGCAGCAACCCATAATTTCTGCTAACCTAGCTGACAATGTTCTTCATCTTTGTTCTCTTTAAAGCAGCCCTGCCTACTACATAACACAAAGCTTCACCTTTGGTGAAAGTTTTCCATTGAGACAAGCTCCGGCATGCAGAGCAGCGCGCTCAGAGCATGCTTTTTTTCTGCAAATCAAGTTTGCATAAACATCTTCAGAAAGCCGTTGAGTTGTCTCCACAGTTAATACCTCCAGAGCAGGGGCATTTTCCACAATATGTAGAAGAAATTCAAGTTGACCTCTTGCCCCTTTATATCCCGTCATATGCATACTCTTCAGATGACTATATTCACACCACTGAAGATGCTGCTTGCCCAAAGTAGCCTTGTTCGCAAAACAAAGGTGACCACCGGCAGCAAACTGCAAGATTGAAACATGGTACTATATATTATTAGCACGGTATATGGAAATACATATGTATGAAGGCCCACCCTTCGAATTTTAGTGTCCAACTCAATTGCAATCACATAAAAATTCTGCATCCATCCCTGGAACAACTTGTAAAGAATAGGCTACCACGGAAACAAGTATAGAAGGGCTAAAAGCAAATCGAATGTGGTGCCAAAAGAAGAAAGATACATATTGGCACATAAGAATCAAGAAGGGTACTTACATGGATCTCTAACTTTTCAATGCATGGAGCTGCCCTCAGAATGGAAAGTAGTACGTGGGGAAGCTTGTCAATATCTTTAGCTAGTATACCCATTAGCAACTGTAAGCACCTAAGATGGGAAAACTTGCATGAGTTATTGAACAGTTTTTTTTTTTTTGAAAGAAACGGGAGCAAAAGCGTTGCCCCAATCTATTAATTAAGAAGAAGAGAGATCCCAGTTAATTAACGGAAAACCGGGCGAAAACCACTACAAGAAAAAACTACAAGCGAACAACACCCAACACAAACAACTTCCCGACCAACGAGACAAACCACAACAACCACTCCAAGCCTACATCAACCGAACTAACATCTAAATGATAACAACTGGATCACCACTAGCTGAATAGGAACTCTCAACTAGTTGCGGAAGCTTTATTGTGATGCATCTCTTCTTTGTTCTGATCATAAGAGACTTCTCTACCTTCCCGATTAAGCTCTTTGAAGCCTTCCCCGTTAAGACGCAAGCAATCTCCTTGCCATATCCAGGGCTAGCCGCCTCCAGACTAACGAGCAAGTCGCAAAGCTCTTTTCCAAAGAGAGCCTCGATGTTAGGTGACAACACACCTCTAGTGTCTACAATGTCTGGCGGCTCAGACGACGGTGGTGAGGAAGTCATGACCTCAGCCACGGACTCCAAAGAGCCCAACTCCACCATCGACGCCATAGATGATTCCGCACATAGCTCCTGCAACCCAGGCATAATTCTGTTGACGATGTAGCTAGGCTCCACCGGTGGTGGTGCGGAAGCCACCTTCGAGGTCCCAAGGGGGGCCACCTGAAGATGCAACATCGACATAGACGAAGAGGGCTCTCCACACAACTCATGTAGCTCGGGCATGATTTCCATCACCGGAGCCACGATCTCATCAACGTCCACGTTCTCACAGACAACCGACATATCACGATGTGGCGACGGGCAAGGCCTGGCACGAGGGGAGAAACAACCAAAGCTGCAAACTTCCCCCACAACAGACGACTCATGCTCAGTAGACTCATCGGAAGTACGCTCCAAAGACCCATTAACACGCGCCAACAATAGCTTGATAGCTGCAACCTCTTCAAGTAGGGGGCGAGACACCTCCTCGATGCGTTCGACGACTATCTGGAGGAGCTCGGTGCGAAGCATAGCAAATTGGGACTGCAAAGAAGAGTCCAGATCGGCGATGGCAATGGAATCCTTGCGACACCCAGAAGGGGGCCTTGGCGGCACCGGGAGCGGCGAGTGGCCCACAACGCCAGCCCAAGTCCGTGTCAGCGAAGGGCAACAAGGCTGGACAGAGGGGGAGCAGCTCCGCTGACAAGAAGCATGAGTGACCGGAGAGTGAGCACGAGCAGCCGGAGAGCGAGTGCGATTGTGACAGAACCGTGCCCGATGACCAGAGCGTCGACAACGAATGCATTTGAAGGGCTCCCGACATGAGGCGACCTGGTGGCCACGCTCAAGGCAGCGAAAGCACCTCCCACGAGCCCAGCGCTTGAAAGGTCCCGACCCACTTGGACCCAGCCTTCCTCATCTCCCGGAGTGACAACGCCAGTAGCAAAGAGGTCGCTGTGAGGCTCCTCGAACGCCTTCTCAACATACAGATCAGTGGTGTCGAGCACCGAACCAGAAACAACAACTTTAACAGAGGCCAACACCTCATCATCAGCATCGGAGCTCAAAGAATCATCCCAAAGCAGGCTTGGAGATGGCAACACTGCACCAGGAAGGAGTACCTCAGAGTCAGAGAGAGCGCCTCCGGAGGCAGCCGACGGCAGCAACAACGACCCAAGCCCTTCAACTACCACAGCAGTGTCACGCAACAGTCCATCAGAAGAACTAGAAGCTGCGGGAG
Organism: Dactylis glomerata; assembly: GCA_007115705.1. Lineage (NCBI taxonomy): Eukaryota > Viridiplantae > Streptophyta > Magnoliopsida > Poales > Poaceae > Dactylis > Dactylis glomerata. Next base: position 1,205,934 of record QXEO01001110.1, read on the forward strand.
TCGAGGAAAGCCCTGCTGGCATCAACTTCAACAGCGGCTGCACACCGGAGATGGCACCCGCTGCCCGCGACGGCTGCAGGTCGGAGGCGGCGACGACAACCGCAGAGGAGTCGATGAGCAGCGTGCCCATAGTGGCAGCCGCCGTAGTCTTGGGAAGGGCCGTCCGGGCCGTCCGCGACGGCTGCAGGTCGGAGGCAGCGCCAGCAACCGCAGAGGTGTCGATGAGCAGCGTGCCTGGAGCGCCCGTTGCCGTAGTCTTGGGAAGAGCGGACCACGACGGTTGCAGGTCGGAGGCGGCGCCGGCAAGCGCAGGGCTCGGAGCGACTGCCACCGCAGTCTTGGGAAGAGCCGTCCGCGACGGCTGCAGGTCGGAGGCGGCGCCGGCAAGCGCAGGGCTCAGAGCACCCGCTGCCGCAGTCCGGGGAAGGGCCGTCCGCAACGGCAGCATGTCGGAGGCGGCGTCGGCAAGCAGAGGGCCCGGAGCGGCGGCGGCCGCAGACTTCAGAAGGGCCGTCCGCGACACCTTCATGCCCTGGTTCTCCTTCCTGAACCTACCAGCTGGGGACACCCTCAACGAGCGGGAGGCAGCGGGGTCGCGTGAGCTCATGACGCTCGAGCAGCAGCTTGTGGAGGGCGGATGCAGAGAGGACCTGGCGGCAAGAAGAGCTCGGCAAACACAGAGCACGCGATGGAGATCCCGGATCTAGTCTCGGCTGAAGCAGAGGAGGCCGGAGCAGAGAGATCAGGCGGCGCACTTACCCGGCGGCGAGCACGGTCGGGTCGCGAGAGGATGCCATTTTCTCACGCTGACCTCTTCCAGTAAATGCATGTGCCTCTTATTGAACAGTGATTGCACCTGCAAGACAAAAGAGCAACTGTATTATATGAACTGCTGATGTTCACCATAAATTTGATTGTAATAACTTCAATGCCATTCGAGGAGCAAACCTCTAGTTGTGGGAGAGTAATTTCTAAAGTGAGATTTTTCATGCTAGGAATACCATTCAGAAGTGCACTGACAGCATCTTGAAAAGTTGCCTTGAAGAACTGTATATATACATTTTCAAGCTCAGAATCTTGATTAAAGAAAATCGGAACAATGGGTCCATCATATACAAAGGAAACGAGCTTCGTAACATGAAGTTATATCCTGGTCACCTTACAGTATACAACTGTGAGGTGTCGAAGGTGTGACAACAGACGATCCGACTTTAGTTCACCATTCAGGTAGCATCTGACTAAGCTCAGCCATTTAAGATTACAGCAATTGGACAATATAGCTTCAAGATCCTTTATAGTGATATCCACAAACTCCAAATCAAGCTTTCTCAGGCTTGGAAAACCTCTGAATTCAGATGGTGGTCCGAAAGATACAAAGCTAAGTTGTATACTCTGTAGATGAGACATATTGCTTCCACTATCCAAAAGATGAAATGGAAATACGTAGTGATCAACATCTGTGCGTCTAATGTTAATAGGACATAAATAAAGAGCTATGCTCTTTGCACGTGATGATACCGCAAAATTAACCCATTTATTTAGATGATCAACCAGCATTGTGTCAAACTCGAATTTGACATTGAATTCTTCAATTATCTTGCCATGGCTCTTCTGCACGACTGTATTGACATTATTGATGAATTTCTGCATGTACTGGAGGTATTCTTTTCGTTCAAAAGTATCACGGCAACACCCGGTAGCACCAGTGAAACATAATTGCTTGATAAAACAGTAGCTCTTGAAATCTCTTTAGCAGGCAACTTTGATACAATGGTGCACAGCAGATCCTGCGTCAATACCCTCAAGATTAGAAATTCCAACTATACAGAATTAACACCGATTTTTTTTTTAACAAACCTGTGGAAGGTCCTCCAGTTTAACGTTTGGCCTCGCTTTCTTATAGATTGGTTTCCCACTGATATGGTTTGAGGATGTTCTTTTGCATACTGTATGGTTGATCATTGTGAACCTGAAATTAACAAGGTAGAGTTTATTACTTTGGTATTAACAAAGGGATCACGATGGTCAGAACTCGGGATGACAGGAACCACAGGCAACTCGTTTGATCAATGAACCATGAGAGAGAGAGAGAGAGACGAGACGAGAGAGACGAGACGAGACGAGAGAGAGAGACGACGGAGGACACGAAACCTGAAATCGCTGCCTCCGGCGCCACGGAGGGTTCGGGAAGAAGCTGTCCGTCCAATTAAGGGTTTGTTTGGTACTAGAGTTTTGGTGGGGATTGGTGGGGATAATCCCCACCAAACCCCAAATCCTCACTCACTTCTAAAAGTATATTTGGTACTAGAGTATTGAGCGAGTATAATCCCCGCTAATCCCCACTCTTCCCTAAATTTTAGTGTATTTTTCTCAATCCCCAATACTCTACCTCTACCTAGTGGATTGTGAGTGGGGTTTTGTGGGGATTGGATGAAGGTGGGGGTTTCACCCAATACTCTAGGGGATTATCCCCACTAATCCCCACTAAAACTCTAGTACCAAACAAGGCCTAATGGAGGAGTTTCAGCGGGGAGGTCGAGACGATTTGTCTAGGAAGAGGAATTGGGCTTGGACGCGGTGTTTCAACCGGAAAGTTAAGAGATATTGTCTGGGAAGAGGGATTGGACCTGCAGATGAAGTTTGAGAAAACCGTGCCGCCGACTGCTCTGCTCCAGTCCCGAGCCTCCGACGCGAGAAAATCCAGGGATCGAAATCACGCTGTCGGTCTCAAAGATATCGCCAGGAAACGGCTGTGGTCGTTGGAGATTATATATGCGGCGAATGTTGGGATCTAAGTAATTTAGTAGAAATAGAAACAAAGGGAGTTCGAAGAGTTTGTATCCCTGCCGGCTGCCGGATTGTGTGAAGCACAATCCTTCTCACATTCGACTCGGCTCTGATCAATCTCCGAGTCGTGATCCTCTTTTATAAGTAGTTGCACAATCAGGGGCCATCGATCCCAAATTCTTCAGGGTTCCAGGCGGACAACACAATTTTCCCATAGCGTGCGATGGCCCAGTATTTGTGGAACCAAATCATCTCGACCCAAACAAATCCCTGATTTGCCGGAGACAAATTTGGTAACTATGATTCATTTCAAATAAACATTTACAAAACTATCATCCAAAAATGCAAAGCACCACGCCGGATTGATCCGCCGCTATGCCTCCTAGCAACTCCACCTTCACCAAGCTCCGGGATGCGGCTTCGATCAGACCCGCCGCCCCAACGCCGCGCTCTGTCTCCCCGAGCTCTTTCTGAAAATTGTCTATACCCTTCGAGACTACGACTCCTATTTCAAATACAAGTTGGATTGCACAGGCATGGTAGGGTTTTCCGCCCTCCAAAAGTGCACGGTGGCTATGCGGATACTGGCATATGGAGCTCCCAGTGATTTTACCGATGCCTATCTTCGGATGGCAGAGTCCACCGCCTTTGATTGTTTCTATCGGTTCTGCACGGTGGTGATAGCAGTATTTGGGGACATCTACTTGAGATCAGCCACTGTCCAAGACACTGCTCAAATCCTCGCTTTCAATAAAGCTCAAGGATTTCCGGGGATGCTTGGAAGCATTGACTGCATGCATTGGAAATGGAAGATTTTCCTGGCAGGAAATGTACAAGGGTCACAAAAAAGGTTGTACTGTAATACTTGAGGCAGTGGCTACTCATGATCTCTAGATTTGGCACTTCTTCTTTGGTATGCTGGGATCCAACAACGATATCAACGTCTTACAGTGCTCGACGATCTTCTCCAAGCTTGTTGAGAGTCATGCTCCCTCGGTTGACTTTGTGATCAATGGCCGACACTACAACAATTGATATTATCTTGCAGACGGTATCTATCCAAAGTGGGCAACATTTGTGAAGACTATCTCAAGCCCTATCCCCCCGAAGGAGGTGGAGTTTGTCAAGGCACAAGAAGATTGTCGAAAGGACGGCGAATGTGTATTTGGTGTCCTCCAGCAGAGATTTGCTGTAGTCCGGTTTCCCGCTATGAGTTGGTCCAAAGATCATATGTGGGAGGTGATGAACTGTTGTGTGTGCTTACACAACATGATTATTGAGAATGAGCGAAAGTATCCAATTCCTCTGAGCGAACAAGCTGCACCATATGAGTGAGAGAGGGTCCTCTTACACAGCCTAATCACCAAGTGCCGGCATCGTGGGCTGCGTTCATCGCTATGCATCAGGAGATTCGAGACTCCACAATGCATCAACTGCTGCTGCAGGATGATCTGGTGGAGCACATATGGAGGCTTCGAGGCAACACCAACTAGTTTCTATTTGATTTGTTTGAAAACTTATCAAATTATTTGCTTGTTTTGTTGAACTGTAACGTTTATTTGTAAAAATAAGCCAAATATTGGCAAACTTTATCAAATTCGCCCTGAACTGTAACGTTTATTTGTAAAAATAAGCCAAAAACACCGATCTCCAGGCGTCTACCTGGGAAGACGGCTGGAAGTTCAGCGCTCTCCATGCTAAAGTTTCGTCTAATCCGACGCTATTCATCGCCAAACGGCTGGAGATGCTGTAAGCTCATCCGGCTCTTTAAGGCGCTGCGCAGCCAAACTTTGGATCTGTCCGGACTAAACCTAATCTTTTATCACGCCTCTACCAAGGTGCGATACCCCTCAGAAAGTAACTTACTGACTACCGGCCTGTCTCGCTACAGCACACAATACCGAAAATAAGATCAGGCAACTAGTACGTAGATGAGATTCAATTTGGGTTCATAAAAAATTAGGTCAATTGTAGAGAAATTCGCCGCTGCAATCGAAATGATAAAGTGTGAAATAGACTTTAAAAGCCAGTCATTGGACTAAAACTTGATTTCAAAAAGGCTTAAGATACAGATGCAGTGCATTGGAGGGCCATCACGCACACCATGACAAAGATGGTATTTCATCAAATTTGGGTTAGCTGTGTTGAACACCTACTACAGACATCGCAAGAAGCAAGCGCAACTGCTGTCCACAGGAAGACAAGAACAGAATTCAGCATACAAAAAGGGGTGCGGCAACACGACCCACTGTCACCATATCTGTTGATTCTAGTAGCAGATGGTCAGGAAAGCATGTGATTCATCTCTTTACTTCAAAATTCAACAGGGCGCCCCACTACCAGCATTATGCAGATGATGCACGGCTCATTTTGGATGGATCATCCGAACAAGCAGCATTTGTGAAGCAAACTCTCGACGCGTTTGAATCTTTCAGTGGCCTACATATCAATTTCAGTAGAAGCACATTTGAACGAAGATCTAGCCATAGCCAAGCTAGCTACCAGAGACATATTACTTGTTTCATTCACAAATACTTCTCACAGCCTCACATACAGGTGGCGCAATTCTATTTTATTCTGAGGGAAAGGTGGCGCAATATTTCAACAGATACAGTCACACATCTAACAGCCCTTGTACAATTACCCAAACTTGTTTACTCTAAAGCAGCCCTCCCTACATAACACAAAGCTTCACCTTTGGTGAAAGTTTTCCACTGAGACAAGATCTAGCATGCTGCGCAGCGCGCTCAGAGCATGATTTTGCTCTGCAAAATATGCCTGTGTATCGATGTTCATATCCCCGTATAGCAGTGTCCACAATTAATTCCTCCAGCGCAGGGGAATTTTCCACAACATGCAGAAGAAATTCAAGTTGACCTCTTGCCCCTTTATATGCTGTCATGTGCATACTCTTCAGATAAGTATATTCACACTGCTGAAGGTGTTGCTTGCCCAAAGCACCCTTGTTCGCAAAACAAATGTGAGTAATGGGAGAAAACTGCAAGATTCAAACATGGTAGTTTATATGTTAGCGCTATAGAACGGTATGTGTACCACACGAATTTTAATGTGCTTCTCAATTTACTATGACATAAAAGTTGCATCCTTTCCCTGAACAAGAAGTGAAGAACAGGCTACCACGAACAGAGACAAGGTACGGTCTAAAAGAAAATGAAATATGGTGGAACAAGAGAATCAAGAAAAGTACTTACATATATCTCTAACTTCTCGATAAGCGGACATGCCCTCAGAATGGAAACAACACAAGAAAGTTTTTCGCTATCTTCAATTGTTAATCCCATTACCAACTGTAAGCACCTAAGATGGGATAACTTGCCTGGGCTATTCAACAGTGATTCCTTCTGCAAGACAAAAGAACAAATGTGATTAGCGAGAAAATGTGACATAAATTTAGTTGTAACCTCAATGGAAATCCAAGAGCAAACCTTTAGTCGCTGGTAAAAAATTTGTAACGTCAGATTTTGAACGCTCGGAATACCATTTAGGAGTGAACTAGCAGCATCTCGAAAATTTGTCTCGTCGAAACATATATGTGCATTTTCAAGCTTAGAATCCTTATTGATGACAATAGGAACAATGGGTCCATCATATATAAATGTAACAAGCTTCGTAACATAAAGTTCTATCCTGGTCACGTCACAGTATACAACTGTTAGGTGTCGAAGGTGGAACAACGGACAATCGAGCTTTAGTTCGCCATTCAGGTAGCATCTCACTAAACCCAGCCATTTAAGATTACGGCAACTGGATAATATAACTTCAAGATCCTTTATAGCGATATCCACAAACTCTAAAGCAAGATTTCTCAGCCTTGGGAAACCTCTGAATTCAGATGGTGGTCTGAAAGATACAAAGCTAAGCTGTATACACTGCAGATGAGTCATGTTGCTTCCACTATCCAAAAGGTGGAATGGAAAAACGTAGCGATCAACATCTGTGCGTCTCTTGTTAACAGGACATAAATAAACAGCTATGCTCTTTGCCTGTGATGATACCGCAAAATTAACCCAATTGTTTAGATGATCAACCAGCATTGTGTCAAACTCGAATTTGACATTGAATTCTTCAACCAACTTGCCATGACACTTTTGCACGGCTGTATTGACATTATTGATGAATTCCTGCATGTATTGGCGGTACTGATCTCTTTCAAAACTGTCACGGCAACACCCGGCTGCACCAGTGAAACATAATTTGTAGCCGGAAATACCGCAAATATATCTCCAATTGCTTGATAAAACAGTAGCTCTTGAAACCTCTTTAGCAGGCAACTTTGATACGATGGTGCACAGCACATCCTGTCTCAGTATCCCTCAAGATTATAAATTCCATTTATACTAGGATTAACACTGAAAAGAAAGTTTGACAAACCTGTGGAAGGTCTTCCAGTTTAACGTTTTTCCTTGCTTTCCTATAGATTGGTTTCCCACTGATATGGTTTGAGGATGTTTTTTTGCAGACTGTATGGTTAATCATTCTGAACCTGAAATTAACAAGGTAGACTTTCTTATTTTGGTATTAACAAACGGATCACGATGGTCAGAACTCAGGGTGGCAAACAGCTCGTTTGATCAATGAACCGAGAGAGAGAGAGAGAGAGAGAGAGAGAGAGAGAGAGAGGATTTGCCTAGAAAGAGTCCTGGACGCGGTGTTTCAACCAGAACGTTGAGAGATATTGTCTAGGAAGAGGAATTGGACCTGCAGATGAAGTTTGAGAAAACAATGCCGCCGACTGCTCTGCTGCAATCCCGAGCTTCCGACGCGAGATATCGAAATCACGCTCTCGGTTGCAGAGATATCGCCAGGAAACGGCTGTGGTCGTTGGAGATTATGCGGCGGAGGTTTCGTTCTAATTTTAAGAGTAGAAACAAAGGGTTTGTAGCTCTTTCCCTCGGTCGAACCGGCTCTGATCCAGTCTCTGAGTCGTGATACTCTTTATCAAGTACTCGTGCAAGTCTCCGAGTTGCGTTGCGCGTCATCGTCGGCGTGATCCAAGTCTTCTCCTGATCGAGCCTCCGAGTCGTGATCCTCCAGGGCTCACGGGAGGACAACATAATTATGTTTTCCCATAGCGTGCCATGGTCCATTATCAGAGGTTTGTGGAAGCAAATCATCTCAACCCAAACAAATCCCTGATTTGCCGGAGATAAATTTGGTAACTATGATTCATTTCAAATAAACAAATCTACAAAATTATCATCCAAAAATGCAAAGCACCACGCCGGCTTCGATCAGACCCGCCGCCCCAACGCCGCGCTCTGTCTCCCCGAGCTCTTTTCCCGCCGCCCGTGGTCACACTCTGAGATCCGAATACTCCATGGACGCGTGGAATCCATGGTTGATCTGCCCGCCAGACACGCTGGTGGAGCCGGCGCGGCGTCTCCGGCGACCAAGGCGTGGAAATCCGGCACCCAGGCGACCCATTTTTCATTTCCCCTCACGACTCGATCTCGATATTTGCTCATCTTCACCCCAATCGTAACTTCTACCTTTTGCGTCCGATGTAGGTTCCGCTGCGGGCACAGAAGAATTGACGAGCTGAAGATCGGGAGTTCAACAGGTTCTAAAGGAGTTCAATGACAGCAAAATATGTGAGTTTTGTACTCACGCACAGCCAAATAAGTGAGTTTTCTACTCATCTCTACTAAAGGCACAAACTTGACAGAAAAATAGGATCTCAGTCGTACATACAAATTCATCCAACGATTGAGAATCATCTGTTCTCCCCTCCCCTCCCCCCTCAAATCACGTTGGTGCTTTATGACACCGATCCTGTGGATCAAATCCCACCAAATTAGTGTTCCGAGCGTTGTCCAAATCCCTCTCTTTCTTCTCGATTGCTCTCGGTTCCTTAGCACCGCACCCTCCCGTCCACTTCTCCACTCGCCCAAGCGATGTTGCTCCTCGAGACGCTGCTGTCGGGGATGCCGAGACGCTGCCGCCAGGGACGCCGAGACGCCGCCTGTTGGATCGCCTCCGCCGTTGTTGTCAAACAAATCGGGCTTGGAGCAGGCCAATCTCCGAGGTGCATCTGCCTACTGAGTTCTGGAGAGTCCTCCAGGGATTTTCTACCTCTGTTGGAAGAAAGAAGGCAGCTGTTGAGTCGCCACCGCCGTTGCTGTCAACAAACCGGTCTTGGAGCAGGTCAATCTCCGAAATACATCTGCCTACGAGCTCTAGAGAGTCCCTAAGGGATTTTCTACCTCTGTTGCGTCCTCAAAGTGTTTAAGATTTTTTTGCTGGTGCGTAAATCCTCTATTGTTACTTGCGATAGGGAGTGCTGCCGTTGCCGCGTCCGCTGCACCATCGCTAATTCCTGAGGGAGTAGGCCGATCTAGGACCTGCTATGTGACATGCGCATGCTACACTCTTCTATTTAGTGGAGATTATTTGCGGCCATGCTTGCCCTGAATTTTTATTGATTTCACCCTATAGTATATATACCTTACAACAAGACTTGGTGTAGCACTACTTTGCACTAACCTATGCCTGCAGAACGCAGACAAAGGTTGTTGATGATCTATTTTTTTCCAAGAAAAGTATAACCTCGGATCATTATCACTTCAATTCTAGAAGCTATATTTGTTTTAGGTTCTAATTGAGGAATTTTTTTATTGAAATTTGCAAACGAAATTTGTAGCATTAATCCTCAGTGTAGTGACAAGAGATATTTTTATAAATATACACATGTTTTCATAGCTTTAGATTGCAACTTAGGTTAATAGTTTTGTAGGGCATTCATGTGAAAATATTTCCCTGTAGTTCTTTAGTTCAAAAGGGGTTATTTTCTCTGTGATATATAGGTTACTCAGCGACGGAAATGTCCTTCCAAATGAGGTTGAATAGGCATTTGGTTAACTGTGCTATGCACATCATTTTTCAATCGAGATGTATAGTTTGAAATGATTAGCTAATGAAAATGCAAACCTAAGTATGCTACCATTTTATATTATCATCATTAAAGTTTTGGTTGCCTTTTTTTGAAGAAAACATTGCATATTCTATTTATTTTTTTATATACTGTATTTAGATTTGATGAGACGTGCAACGCACGTGCAATCTTACTAGTACACAACAGGTTCTAAAGTAGTTCATGACAGCAAAAGAAGTGAGTATTGAACTCACGGATACATCACAAGCCACTTAGTTTCTTCCTCTTTGGAGTCAATTTCTTCTTCTTCTCTTTTGCTGGACGTTTTGTTGGTGTAGTAGCAGCTTGGCTCCTTGTAACAGGTCCTGGACTATTAGTGGTGGCTGTGCTCTTGCTCTTGCTTGGTGTATTGCCAGCTTGGCTCCTTGTAACAGGTCCTAGACTGCTTGTTGTGGGCATGCTCTTGCTTTTTGTTGGTGTACAAGGGATTGCGTTGCTAACCGAAACATCAAACCATGACGATGCATTCTTCTTCCCCCCACTTTTCCTACAAGAAGCAATTAGAATATTATATGTACAACAACCACATGTTATTAGAACTAGAAACAACAAGTATTTTTTTTTACCTTTTCTTTGTTCCATTTGTAGGACATCCAGCTTCTCTATGTCCTATCTCTCCACATTTCTTGCATTTGTTCAATGACCCCTTCCTTGATCCACCTTCCCACCAACTCTTTATCCTTTGTTTCCTTGTTCTTCCGGCACCCTTTTTCTTGCCTGTTAGAATTGGTCCACGCAACACAAAACAGTTATCTCCATTTTTAGACTCAATAAAGTCGTACGCTACCGGAAACATCCAATTATGGCCATCTAACGCAGTGGCTACAGCTAGCTGACCATTCCACTTGCCATTCAAATTGAGTTGAATCTATGCTAATATATGGCCTACAACCAGTGAGAAAACCGTCTATGCATGGCTTGAAAGCAATAAATAGCTTGCTGAAATGTACTTCACCTTCAATTGTTGTTGTATCAATCTCCACAATACTCCCTGGAGACCTCAATTCTATCTCAGCCTTGTAGTTGTATAGCATCCGGAAACTTTCTTCCCAACTCCCATACAAGCTTGTTGCAGCCTTTTGTTTCCCTTTCCACACCGTTTGATAATCTAGAGTGACATGGTGCTCATCTTGCAACTCTTTAAGAATCTTGACAGCACCAATTGTACGATCCTTCTTAAGCATAGTTGTTGCCTTATCAGCCACCCAAGATTGGGAAGTCATGCTGCTCACTTTGCCACTTGTTGAGCTACAAATATGCTCTGTCTGATGCTTCACAACATATAGCAAACAATGCTACAGATTAGTACAAATGAAAAATGGTGCTAATTATTACAACTGATAAATAAATGAAATAAGAAATATACAAGTCACAGAAAAATTATTACCATCACACAATTTTCGACTCTCTGCCAACAAGCAGTTAAGGACCATTTGCAAGGTTCACCTTTTATTGATTCACCTTTACAAAAAGCCCGAAACCTCTTTGGCTCATTTTTTAGTGCCATATTCAAACTCCCCATTGATAGCAAACTGTTTCATAGCCTTTCTAAATGCAGCCATATCAGGATAAGGAGTTCCTATATCCATCGTTGGCTTTCGCTCATCCCACACAATAAGTGGCTCTTCCGGAGCCTTATCATCGACAGCAATATCTGCCCCTTTGATATCATGCAAAGCATAATCAGCAGTAGGAGCAATAACAGGACTCGGCTTAGTTTCTCTCTCGTTCGCCTCTGTTTTTAAACCCAACAGAGCAAACAGTGCATTCTCATTCACCGGCTTTTCATCCGGGATTCCCTTTTCCTCCCATTTATAAATATCTTACATATTTATTACATGTTTGCCACTGAGCAACTTGTCAGAGCCATGGCAGCACACGAGCGGGCTGCTATGGTCCAGCTAGGTAGAGATAAGAATTTTAAATATTTATTACATGTTTGCCACTGAGATATTTGGGCCATTCACGTGTGTATTTATTGGGCTCCGTAGTGTGGACCTCCACGTGGGTAGCGGTGGACAATTCGTCCATGAAGGAAGAGCAACAAATGTTCATGATCGCTCAAAAAGAGAGCAAATGCTTGATGAAGTTTTATTTCTTTGCTTTAGGGCAACGCTAGGTGTCGGACGATCGATTTAGGGGGGAAAATCGGTCGCCCTTTGCACCGTACGATCATGATTCAGCGGTCAAAAACAAGCTGTGCTATGATTTTACATTTTAGTCTCTCAGTTTTTCCAAAAAAACCCGCAATGCTAATAGTTACATTTTAGTCAATGGCTTTTTATAAAACTAACCCGAGGTCCTAACCATATCCACTCCAAAAATAGATTTTTGTCATATCCATTATAACATAAATTGTAACCCACGCGTACAACAAAAATATGCTATTACAACAAGGTGTCCCAACATATTGGAAAAACAAATTTTACAAAATTTATTGAAAAATATTACTATTTTTTACTGCAAATTGATTTACAATAAAAATCACAGACTATTTCAACATGAAACACAAACAAATATAATAAACAATAATTGCATGTTTGCAGCATTTGTATCATAGAACCTATATCGCACCATTGCAACATTTTGATTGTGTTTTTCAAACAAAATTAATACACGTTAGTTACATTTTGAAATAAAATATCCAGAATGAACCAGATCTAGGTAAAAATATAATGTAATATCTCGAATATGCTTTCGCTACAAAAATCTTATATATTTATTATAAAAATAACTAACGTACACAACATTCGAATAAAAAGCATGGGAAAAGGTGTCCATGGCGGACCAGATCTCGCTGATTCAGCATCGTAGACCATGAATCCGACTTGTCAGAGCCCATAGGCGTTAGAGACGATGACCCCGGTTCTATTCCACTGGTTGCTCAACTCTTTTGGGCTTGAAAACACCCTCTGATTTGGAGCTTTTGTGGTCATAGCCATTGATGAGCTTGAAGGCAGCCATGGGGAAGAAGGGGAAGGATGTGACATCCTGGCTTAGGGCTTAATAATATTGATAGGATACTCATATCAACAAGGTATACCTTCTTTTTCGGAAGCTCATCTGAAAAGAACTCTAGGTTAAGCGTGCTTGGCCTGGAGCGATCTGAGGATGGGTGACCGATCGAGAAGTTGTTCCCGGGTGCGCACGAGTGAGGACAAAGTGCGCAAAAAAGACTAGTGTTGGTCTGTGGGGCCAGTCTAGAGATCCTAGAGAGCTGCCAGGGGTAACAGGCCCGTCCACGGGGTGGTCGGGGTGTTACAGCTCCTGGCTCGGCTTTGCCGTCGCGTGCCTCGTCGGCGTCGCATGCCCTCTTGGGGAGGTCCCGATCATCAAGTAACAACGCCATCACTCAAATGTTTACTCTGCTCATCTTTCCTTTTTTTTGCTAGTACTCTGCTCATCTTTCCAACTGCACTTCAACTATGATCTTATCACAAACATTGCTGTTGCTGATGCTAGTGGTTGCAGAATATTCGATTGCTGGATCTATCCCAATGCCGACGTCCTACTGTTTGGGACGGTATGTGGTGTTCGGCGTTAGAGCATCTCCAGCCATGAACCTGACGAGGCCCCCGGCAGCCCTTTTTTTATTCGGATGGCGAAAAATGGCCCAGTCGCGTCCCCGGTTCCTCGTTTTCGCCCGGATTTGGGCTTTCATCCATTCGGCAAGCCCATGCCATGCCCGGCCCCCCGAGGCGCGCTCGGGGAGTCAAGAGGAAACAAATGCGCGAGAAACACCAGGGAAAGTTCCCGCGCGTCTGGTGGCCCCGACTTGTCTGTGGGGACCCCGGATTACCCATCCGGAATACCCGATATGCATACAATTCACGATCCCATGATCAGTGTGTCGTGAATCCACATATCCGAGTTGATAACATAATTACATCATCCATTACAGTACCGAATAATATACTTACAATTGGTCACATGACCAAGTATGATATTGCCACGCAGGACAAGTCTACAACTAAGCAGCGGATACCAAGCAACGTTGATGACCCACGTCATGCCTACTACCCATACAGGCAACTGACTGGGAGACGTTCCTAGTTCGCACCCGCGTCGTCATAACCATCGTCACCTTCCGAGTAGTCTTCTCCATAGTCTGACCAAGTTAATAGCCAGGGACAAAGCGATGAGTACATTTTGAATTGTACTCGCAAACCATCTAAGAAGAAGTGTTGTCATGCAGTTTGGATGTAGCAAGGAGAAAGGCTCTAATCTAGTTTGTCCTATCTAGTCAATTTCTCGTGTCGATATAGCATGTCTTACGACATTCCTATATCCTTATTAAACAAAGCATTTAGAAAACCATTTTATGAAAACCTCTAGGAAAGGGGAAAACTCATTTGATTTCCAAGAGAGAGTCGATGGTCAATCAAACATGACCACCCTCCTTTATAAAATCCAGGTCAATCACACATGACCATTTCCATTTCCTCGGCAGTACCCTGCAAGTACTCCGAACCATAACCGTGCCACGACAGTACCCTCCGAGTACTCCGTCTAGCACCTTTCTCCATTTCTCCGAAAACACTTTATAAAACCAAAACTTGACATTGGGCAATGTAGTGATCTTTCCAACCGTCCATGATCGAGGACTCGGCTATTCGAATAGATTTACACTCTGCAGAGGTTGTACACTTTACCCACACCATCTGATAAATCCGCCGGGATACCACCACAGACCGTCATACACAAGTATGCGGGGTTCGGATAATCGATCATAGCCTTCCATCCATCCACCTTAGTACGGGTGCCTACCCTATGGAGTATACATCCCCGGCAAACCCTGGCCGTCTACCTCCGTCGAGCGTAGTTCCAGTGCCATGGCGGGAGAAACCCAAGTGTCTTCCGGACGGGTAGCCTATTGGCGGGCCTGCTACACTGTTGCCCACCACTTGCGACAACCCGGATTCCGGGGTCCTACAGACCCTTATATAGTACAAGGCTCCCCGCACTAAAATGGATAAACTTCAAACTAAGCCCCGTCCCATTCCAGGGTAATGTGGTTGCACGGGTTAATTGTTCCGAGCGACTACAAAGAAACACCAATGCCTTTTATATAAAACCACCAACTCCTTCTTCCTTCATGTCCAACTTCATTTGTCCCAAAACCACTTTTGGAAACATTTCAGTGGAGTAGAGACTACTCCAAGGTTTTCGTAAACATTTTTGAAATCTTTCCGGAGAGTGTTCCCATCCTAGAGTTTTTGGCTCCACTACAAGTTTTTCAAAGACCTTGATGCTAATCATCAAGTCTCTAATATAGGGGTATTGAATAGGTATCAAGAGTGTCATCTCTACAGATGATATCAAATCGACTTGTGGAGCTAAGTCGTCGACTATTGCTATATAGAGAATAATAGCAATATAGAAAACAATGCATAATGAGAAATAGTAGTTAAGCAATGCAAAGTGAATTAGTAGGGTTCAGGTATGCAACAAGTAGATGGCTTGCCTTGATCAGCTTGTCCCTGGTCTTCTCCTTGATAATCAAATACTTTCCCTTCCTCGATACTCTCCGTGTCGTTCGAACCTAGCGCCGATAAATAATAGCGACAAAAGTATGTAAGCACAAACAAGCCATACACATTACCACAGCAAAGAAATCACACCAAGCAAGTATCATAAACAAACAAACACCATACTGAACATTTTCAAGCATTTTCAATAACAATAACTATCTCTATGAATAAAGCAAAGACTTACCTATTAACTAAACCCTAATGGAGCTTCAAACAACAAGCAGACAATTCAATTTGTCGACAACCTGCTACCAGCATACCAATAGAAAGGTATAATTTTTATGAATCCAACAAAAGTGGATTCACTCAAAAAGAGTTTGTGGTTACTTTTGTATGATTTTTCTAGTGTTAACCAGGGTTGAAAAGGCAAAATAATTCTCAGATAATCCCTGTCTATCAGAAAAATCTGCAAACAAGGAATATAAAATATAATACAGTGCATGTCCACTAAAAATTGGAATCCACTCAATACCTATTATAAAACTTGAGCTACAATTTAATTAACACAATATAGAAACAGATTTGTTACATTTACTGCACACAAATAGCAGGTCAAAATGGACTCAAACTAGTTTCACAAGCAAGCTACTTCATCAGAGCACCTCTGAAAATTTGAATCACACCATTTTAATTTACAGAACTCCAAATAAAGAATTTTGAGTGGTGAGGGGATAGATCTACTCACTTAAACAACGTTCAATCTACAAGGCTCCTATAGGTATGCATGCAGTACCTCTGGATAGATCTTGAATTAAGGAGTTTATAGAAATTTGAAACACTCGATTTGGACGCGTAATTATTTTTCTACAATTTTTGCAAGTTCACGGATTTATTCAAAAGTTGAAAAGGTTTCCTGAAAAAAAAACGGCGCGGGCCGGAATCAAGCAGGCCTGGGCGGCACCGCACCGGGCCGGCCCATTCCAGATCGGGAGCGCGCGGGAGCAGCGCCTGGATGCGCTGACAGGGGGGCCCAGCCGTCAGCAGCAGCGGGCGCCCGAAGCGGTACGGGGCGACTGGGGCCATCGGATCAAGTTGGAATCGACGGCTCGCGGTCGTCTCCTACCTCCGGCTGCGGTGGACATGGAGGAAACCCTAGCTCCTACAGGGACCCCATGGGGGCTTACCTAGGGGCCTCCCCCGGCCATGGGGACGTGACGAGGGGATGCGGTGCTCTTCGACGAGCTCAGCAATGGGCGGGACGGCCGATCTGGACGCCCGAACGCAGATCTGCACGTCAGCGACGGGCGAGCTCACTGCGGAGCTCCAGATGGTCGACGAGGAGGCGTTCCTACATCAAAATAAGGGCGACGTTAGGTTGCTAGGGAAAAGTGGAGTGTCTGCAAGCATAAAGAGAGGGCTGAAGGGTTCCAGTTCGACGCCATTCCGCCCTCCTTCCCTGCAGATTGAAGATTAGGTTTACTCTCCTCCACCTCTGCTACAGGTCATGGAGCAGTTCTTGGTGCTCTGAGAGGGTAAGGTGGAGGTGAGGGAATCGAATGGGGGTCCAGAGAGGGGCTGTAGCAGGGTATGGCCTTATATATAGAGGGGTGGAGGTCCTTGATGGTCTATCTCGGTTTGGGGGCTTGTGGGGCACAAGGGGAAACTCTGGTTGGTCAGGTAGGACGGTGGAGGGGTCTGAGTGAGAAGGATTGATGCCTTGGTCGAGAAGGGTGGCTGCTGCCCACTTTGTTTAGTGTTAAAATAATATTCTAGAACTCTCTTCTTCCTCTCCTTCCAAATACTAGAAGACAAAAGGGAGAGGGTGATGCTATAGGGTTAGGAAGACCAGAGGGAGGTGAGTTTGCTGGGGTGATCAATGGTGTGCTTTGGTGGGAGTTCTAAAGAGTTTGAAATAATTAGAGAGAAGAAAAAAAAGGCACGGTGAAATGCATGCATGTTGCATTTCTTGCAATTAGGGTTAGCCCCATATTGAGCCAACGATGTCAGGGAAAGATGGACCAAAAGGATGTGCTTGGGTTGCGATTAACAGCATTGCCAAGTTAGCAAATTTTTGGTATTATTAAAGATCAACAGAAATGGGCTTTTTATGATTTGGCCGAAATAGTTTGAACAAGATAATAAAATCTTAGAAGCTGAGCAACTTAGGAATTTGGGTTCATAAGATTTAAATGGATAAGAGAGCATGGTAGAGTTTCAACAAATTTATTTGATGAGGAAAAATATGCAAGAATGACTTAATTGACATTCCCATGCATTTCGGTTAATAGGAAGATAGAATAAGAAGATGGTCCCACAAAATATATTTGTGATGAAAAAGAGATGATAGAAGGCATGAATAACATTTACAAATGTTATTTGTGGAAGGTTTGGGTTTATAGACAGAGTTGATGGTGGATGTTGGCAAGTGACCACGAAGGTTAAGGAAAAATAAAATGGGCTGAACAGTTTTGACTAGGGTTCAAAGCATAGTCACATAAAGGGGTGAAAGGCTTCAAAATGCACCAACAAGTGCATGGATAGTTAGAGTATATCAAAAAGAATAGAATTAGGTCATAGGATGGTCTCTAAACTATTTATTTCGAAATTTAAGAGTGTGAGCAAAAGTGCATCCGATAACTGTCAAATGGTCAGTGATTTGATTAGGGTCAAAAACAGGATTAGAACAAGTATCAGATGGCCTCAAATGACCAAGTGGTAATGGAGAGAATGGAAGAACACATGCCAAACATGAGTTCTATGAAGGTACAATGTCATGGATAGAAAAGATGAGCTTAATACAAGTGTGGAAAACTAAATCTGTTAACAGAAATGAAGATAGTCTGCACACTAGGTGTTTGATAAAATGACTGCAAGAAAATATTTTGCAAAAACTGAGAGGAGACTCCTAAGATGGGATGTAGATGATTCTAGTAACACCATGGGTGCTTTTCTTGGGCTAGTTTGATTGGTTTTAAAGTTCCTCAGAAAGGGGCTCCCAATGTCTTATGGTAAGACTAAGACATTAGAGTTAGGGCTTCAGGATTGAGAGGAGAAATAACAAGATAGGTTTTATTCGAAAGATGGAATGAAAATAACCTACATGGGACAAACTATTAATTGATGGGTTTTGGATAGCTTAGGCCACAGGCGGGATCATATCTGCACACAAGCAACTTGTCAAAGTTAGACAAAGTCACACAAAGTCAAATCACCACACAAGGTCAATCATTTGAGGCTAGTCTAGCATCACTAGAGGTAATGGTTGAACAAGTGTTCAATGGTGATCAAGCCATGGGAAAGTTGAAAGGAGTTTCAAAGAAAGGAGTAAGGCTTTTGTAGATATTTTTAGATACAAATGGAGACATAATCATATCCTTAAAAAAAAGTTTTTCTCAAAGGTGTTTTGAAAGACCACTTATCAAAGGTTTATAAAATAGTAGTTTTATAAAATAGTGGGATCTCAACTATACCCCTGTAGCTTTATAAATACTCAGGCTTGGGTAAAGCTTTTGTTCTAGGAATAGATCTTGGCTCCTATTTTGGGAAAAGTTAAAATATTTTGAAATAAAGTAGGTGCCAAGATGTTCTATTTTTTAGAAAAAGCTAGTAACCCAAAGAATGGCATGATCACTAGATCACACAAATTGAGTTGGTCCACAAACTCACCCATCAAATAACACTCTTGCAACAAGATTTTCACAACAATCCAGGCAAACACATAGGAAACTCTATTTTATTTATCTAGTTGCAAAAAGTTTTTGTTGGCCCTCATTGTTGCATTACCTAACCCAGCTTAAACAGGGTTACTAAAAGTGGGGTGTTACAGCTCTTCCCCCCTTAAACAGAATCTCGTCCCGAGATTCCTAAGCGTAGGAGTAAAAGGTGTTGAGACTAAGTTAGTGTTAGGCCTCAACAGTTGTCTCCCAATTCACCGGTGGTAATCTGAGTTGCATCAAAGACTTGCTTCTGCCGAAGGTGTAGATCGTCTTCATTTACTAAGGTTGATGGCTGAAGAGTTGTTGTTGCCGAGAGTATCCTGTCAAAACCTTGTCGGGACGTTTTTAAGGTTGGCGGGGCTAGGCTATCTAGTATGCCCGATAAGATTCTTCGAGAGTTAGAAGGTTTCCAGCTCGCAAATTGAGGTCTTGAAGGGTCGAGGCTTCTCGGGTAGCTTTTGTTTTCTTGGGGTTGTCGCTTCCTTCATGTATATTGATGGAGTCTTCAATTCTTAGTGTTGCGTCTTGAAGCTTGATGTTGGTGTAGACCTTTAATCTCGAGCTTGTCGTCCTCTGAGGATGGTAGACAAGAGCATTTATGCTTCGATCTTCACAGGCATGCCAAATCTGTCGACTTAGTCCTCTACGCTTCCTAACTACCAAGGCACAGGTTAGTCCTAATAGAAACCATTCTTCTGGGTTGTCTTGTGATTGAGCTAAAAAAAACGCTCCAGGTGGCAGAGTACCACCAATGGTCTAATGATCTGTTCCTTCTGGTCTTCAGGTTGGTGGAGACCATTGAAGATCTCCTTGCTCCTTCATCTCCTTGTAGCCTTGAGGATCTTGAGGTATATTGGGATACCCTGAGTCGACTTCATCTTCCGAGAAATCTTCATACGGATTCCTACCCGTGGCATAAGTCATCCTTGGTCTCAAACCTATCAAAATTCGAACGAGCGAGCGAGTTAGTTAGAAAAGTCTTCACTTCTCGTTGCTACCTCCATTGATATCTCCTAAATGCAGAGTTGACATTGATGGCTTGATTTTGGGAGAGTCTTCATCCTTCTATTTGCTCAGTGGAGAACAAGCACGTGAGTCTTCGGGCTTCAAGTGGTGATAACGGGTTGGTCTTCGAAAGTTAGGCTTGGCTTTGATACTTCCATGCTTCATGTTAGTTGGCTTGTTAGAAAGTTAGCAAGTTTTGGGGTGTTAAGAGAGTAGAACTCTGGATTTAAAGTTACGTGATCCAGGTGAGTGAAGTCTTTGTCTTCTATAAGTCCTTTGGAGTCTAGGCGGGTCTATCTTTTGCTTCCTTGATGTTGTAGAGAGGTCTTGATGAAGCTTGAAGCACGTAGCGAAAATTGTCGCGTAGGATCTTGGGTATGTGTTACGAGAAGAGTTATAATCCGCTATCATCAAGGTTAGGGGTAGCGCTTTTAGTTTCATCTCATCTATGCTATTCAAGATGCCATAAATAGATGAGAGGGAAACACACTTTGAAGAGATTTCCTATTTGGGGTTTTACACAATACAGGGTTTTTAAGCAGAGAGGCCAGAACAAGCATAAGCACAAAGTAACAACACACGCACTCAAGATGCACACAAGGCAACTACAAACACTATCAAGAACACACAAGGCAAACAACAATCAATTGCAGAAATCACACGAGGTACTTCAAGTACCAAAAATGCCTAACATCTCGCGATATTTAGGATTAGTCCTATTCATCCTAGGGTCATGGTTGGCCATAGTTGTTGATGTCTTCATTCTCCTTGACTCTCGCTTCAGCAGAAATTTGATGGCAGTTGGTGGTGAATTTGTAGCATTGTCGAGCCATTGATGTTGATTTGAGAAGTGCAGAGTTTGTAAGTCTTCGTGCATCACATCGCATGGTTGCGAGGTCTTCAGAGGGATTGCTGAAGTGTGCCATTGGTGGCATACTCGCCCGACAAACCTAATAAATACTAGTCAAGCAACTAAGTACTTGGTCGTTGGCGACTGCAAAAGTGCGAGTCCAGGGAGGAACAAGGTCAGCTCCTTGACAGAGCCATTGGTCTCAACCAAGGGCAACATATTTGTCAACATTCTTCTTTCTTTGTAGCTGGAGAGGTTTGAATATGTCCTTCTGAATATTTGCTCCATCTTGTGTTGCTATGCTTTGGTCTAATTGGGGGTACAACGTCCATTAATTAAATTTGAAGCGGAGGAGACAAAATAGTAAAATCTTTAAAATGCTTGAAAAAAAATGAGAGGGGTAAGACTAGAAGTTTTGAAGAGGTAAGTAAGATATAAGCCATACTATTGGCTACTTAGAAGAATAACCTTTGCAATTAGTCTTAGCAAAATACTATTATTCCTATCTAACGCACATGCTAACTAGGGTCTCCTAAAGTCAGGATGGCTCTGATACCAACTCTGTGGGGACCCCGGATTACCCATCCGGAATACCCGATATGCATACAATTCATGATCCCATGATCAGTGTGTCGTGAATCCACATATCCGAGTTGATAACATAATTACATCATCCATTACAGTAGCGAATAATATACTTACAATTGGTCACATGACCAAGTATGATATTGCCACGCAGGACAAGTCTACAACTAAGTAGCGGATACCAAGCAACGTTGATGACCCACGTCATGCCTACTACCCTATAGGCAACTGACTAGGAGACGTTCCTAGTTCGCACCCGCGTCGCCGTAACCATCGTCACCTTCCGAGTAGTCTTCTCCATAGTCTGACCAAGTTAATAGCCAGGGACAAAGCCATGAGTACATTTTGAATTGTACTCGCAAACCATCTAAGAAGAAGTGTTGTCATGCAGTTTGGCTGTAGCAAGGAGAAAGGCTCTAATCTAGTTTGTCCTATCTAGTCAATTTCTCGTGTCGATATAGTATGTCTTACGACATTCCTATATCCTTATTAAAGAAATCATTTAGAAAACATTTTTATTAAAACCTCTAGGAAAGGGGAAAACTCATTTGATTTCCAAGAGAGAGTCGATGGTCAATCAAACATGACCACCCTCCTTTATAAAATCCAGGTCAATCACACATGACCATTTCCATTTCCTCGGCAGTACCCTGCGAGTACTCCGAACCATAATCGTGCCACGACAGTACCCTCCGAGTACTCTGTCCAGCACCTTTCTCCATTTCTCCGAAAACACTTTATAAAACCAAAACTTGACATTGGGCAATCTAGCGATCTTTCCAACCGTCCATGACCGAGGACTCGGATATTCGAATAGATTTACACTCTGCAGAGGTTGTACACTTTACCCACACCATCCGATAAATCCGCCGGGATACCACCATGGACCATCATACACAAGTATGCGGGGTTCGGATAATCGATCATAGCCTTCCATCCATCCACCTTAGTACGGGTGCCTACCCTGTGGAGTATACATCCCTGGCAAACCCTGGCCGTCTACCTCCATCGAGCGTAGTTCCAGTGCCACGGCGGGAGAAACCCAAGTGTCTTCCGGACGGGTAGCCTATTGGCGGGCCTGCTACACTGTTGCCCACCACTTGCGACAACCCGGATTCTGGGGTCCTACAGACCCTTATATAGTACGAGGCTCCCCGCACTAAAACGGATAAACTTCAAACTAAGCCCCATCCCATTCGAGGGTAATGTGGTTGCACGGGTTAATTGTTCCGAGCGACTACAAAGAAACACCAATGCCTTTTATATAAAACCACCAACTCCTTCTTCCTTCATGTCCAACTTCATTTGTCCCAAAATCACTTTTGGAAACATTTCAGTGGAGTAGAGACTACTCCAAGGTTTTCGTAAACATTTTCGAAATCTTTCCGGAGAGTGTTCCCATCCTAGAGTTTTTGGCTCCACTACAAGTTTTTCAAAGACCTTGATGCTAATCATCAAGTCTCTAATATAGGGGTGTTGAATAGGTATCAAGAGTATCATCTCTACAGATGATATCAAATCGACTTGTGGAGCTAAGTCATTGACTATTGCTATATAGAGAATAATAGCAATATAGAAAACAATGCATAATGAGAAATAGTAGTTAAGCAATGCAAAGTGAATTAGTAGGGTTCAGGTATGCAACAAGTAGATAGCTTGCCTTGATCAGCTTGTCCCTGGTCTTCTCCTTGATAATCGAATACTTTCCCTTCCTCGATACTCTCCGTGTCATTCGAACCTAGCACCGATAAATAATAGCGACATAAGTATGCAAGCACAAACAAGCCATACACATTACCACAGCAAAGAAATCACACCAAGCAAGTATTATAAACAAACAAACAAACACCATACTGAACATTTTCAAGCATTTTCAATAACAATAACTATCTCTATGAATAAAGCAAAGACTTACCTATTAAATAAACCCTAATGGAGCTTCAAACAACAAGCAGACAATTCAATTTGTCGACAACCTGCTACCAGCATACCAATAGAAAGGTATAATTTTTATGAATCCAACAAAAGTGGATTCACTCAAAAAGAGTTTGTGGTTACTTTTCTATGATTTTTCTAGTGTTAACCAGGGTTGAAAAGGCAAAATAATTCTCAGATAATCCCTGTCTATCAGAAAAATCTGCAAACAAGGAATATGAAAGATAATACAGTGCATGTCCACTGAAAATTGGAATCCACTCAATACCTATTATAAAACTTGAGCTACAATTTAATTAACACAATATAGAAATAGATTTGTTACATTTACTGCACACAAACAGCAGGTCAAAATGGACTCAAACTAGTTTCACAAGCAAGCTACTTCATCAGAGCACCTCTGAAAATTTGAATCACACCATTTAAATTTACAGAACTCCAAATAAAGAATTTTGAGTGGTGAGGGGATAGATCTACTCACTTAAACAACGTTCAATCTACAAGGCTCCTATAGGTATGCATGTAGTACCTCTGGATAGATCTTGAATTAAGGAGTTTATAGAAATTTGAAACACTCGATTTGGACGCGTAATTATTTTTCTACAATTTTTGCAAGTTCACGGATTTATTCAAAAGTTGAAAAGGTTTCCTGAAAAAAAAAACGGCGCGGGCCGGAATCAAGCAGGCCTGGGCGGCACCGCACCGGGCCGGCCCATTCCAGATCAGGAGCGCGCGGGAGCAGCGCCTGGATGCGCTGACAGGGGGAGCCTAGCCGTCAGCAGCAGCGGGCGCCCGAAGCGGTACGGGGCGACCGGGGCCGTCGGATCAAGTTGGAATCGACGGCTCATGGTCGTCTCCTACCTCCGGCCGCGGTGGACAGGAAGGAAACCCTAGCTCCTGCAGGGACCCCGTGGGGGCTTACCTAGGGGCCTCCCCCGGCCATGGGGACATGACGAGGGGATGTGGTGCTCTTTGACGAGCTCAGCAATGGGCGGGACGGCCGATCTGGATGCCCAAACACAGATCTGCATGGCGGCGACGGGCGAGCTCGCTATGGATCTCCAGATGGTCGACGAGGAGGCGTTCCTACATCGAAATAAGGGCGACATTAGGTTGCTAGGGAAAGTGGAGTGTCTGCAAGCATAAAGAGAGGGCTGAAGGGTTCCAGTTCGACGCCATTCCGCCCTCCTTCCCTGCAGATTGAAGATTAGGTTTACTCTCCTCCACCTCTGCTACAGGCATGGAGCAGTTCTGGGTGCTCTGAGAGGGTAAGGTGGAGGTGAGGGAATCAAATGGGGGTCCAGAGAGGGGCTGTAGCAGGGTATGGCCTTATATATAGAGGGGTGGAGGTCCATGATGGTCTATGTCGGTTTGGGGGCTTGTGGGGCACAAGGGGAAGCTCTGGTTGGTCAGGTAGGATGGTGGAGGGGTCTGAGTGAGAAGGATTGATGCCTTGGTCGAGAAGGGTGGCTGCTGCCCACTTTGTTTAGTGTTAAAATAATATTCTAGAACTCTCTTCTTCCTCTCCTTCCAAATACTAGAAGACAAAAGGGAGAGGGTGATGCTATAGGGTTAGGATGACCAGAGGGAGGTGAGTTTGCTGGGGTGATCAATGGTGTGGTTTGGTGGGAGTTCTAAAGAGTTTGAAATAATTAGAGAGAAGAAAAAGAAAAGGCACGGTGAAATGCATGCATGTTGCATTTCTTGAAATTAGGGTTAGCCCCATATTGAGCCAACGATGTCAGGGAAAGATGGACCAAAAGGATGTGCTTGGGTTGCGATTAACAGCATTGCCAAGTTAGCAAATTTTTGGTATTATTAAAGATCAACAGAAATGGGCTTTTTGTGATTTGGCCGAAATAGTTTGAACAAGATAATAAAATCTTAGAAGCTGAGCAACTTAGGAATTTGGGTTCATAAGATTTAAATGGATAAGAGAGCATGGTAGAGTATCAACAAATTTATTTGATGAGGAAAAATATGCAAGAATGACTTAATTGACATTCCCATGCATTTCGGTTAATAGGAAGATAGAATAAGAAGATGGTCCCACAAAATATATTTGTGATGAAAAAGAGATGATAGAAGGCATGAATAACATTTACAAATGTTATTTGTGGAAGGTTTGGGTTTATAGATAGAGTTGATGGTGGATGTTGGCAAGTGACCACGAAGGTTAAGGAAAAATAAAATGGGCTGAACAGTTTTGACTAGGGTTCAAAGCATAGTCACATAAAGGGGTGAAAGGCTTCAAAATGCACCAACAAGTGCATGGATAGTTAGAGTAGATCAAAAAGAATAGAATTAGGTCATAGGATGGTCTCTAAACAATTTATTTCGAAATTTAAGAGTGTGAGCAAAAGTGCATCCGATAACTGTCAAATGGTCAGTGATTTGATTAGGGTCAGAAACAGGATTAGAACAAGTATCAGATGGCCTCAAATGACCATGTGGTAATGGAGAGAATGGAAGAACACATGCCAAACATGAGTTCTATGAAGGTACAATGTCATGGATAGAAAATATGAGCTTAATACAAGTGTCGGAAAACTGAATCTGTTAACAGACATGAAGATAGTCTGCACACTAGGTGTTTGATAAAATGACTGCAAGAAAATATTTTGCAAAAACTGAGAGGAGACTCCTAAGATGGGATGTAGATGATTCTAGTAACACCATGGGTGCTTTTCTTGGGCTAGTTTGATTGGTTTTAAAGTTCCTCAGAAAGGGGCTCCCAATGTCTTATGGTAAGACTAAGACATTAGAGTTAGGGCTTCAGGATTGAGAGGAGAAATAACAAGATAGGTTTTATTCGAAAGATGGAATGAAAATAACCTACATGGGACAAACTATTAATTGATGGGTTTTGGATAGGTTAGGCCACATGCCTACCTGGGGATCATATCTGCACACAAGCAACTTGTCAAAGTCAGACAAAGTCACACAAAGTCAACTCACCACACAAGGTCAATCATTTGAGGGTAGTCTAGCATCACTAGAGGTAATGGTTGAACAAGTGTTCAATGGTGATCAAGCCATGGGAAAGTTGAAAGGAGTTTCAAAGAAAGGAGTAAGGCTTTTGTAGATATTTTTAGAAACAAATAAAGACATAATCATCTCCTTTAAAAAAGTTTTTCTCAAAGGTGTTTTGAAAGACCACTTATCAAAGGTTTATAAAATAGTAGTTTTATAAAATAGTGGGATCTCAACTATACCCCTGTAGCTTTATAAATACTCAGGCTTGGGTAAAGCTTTTGTTCTAGGAATAGATCTTGGCTCCTGTTTTGGGAAAAGTTAAAATATTTTGAAATAAAGTAGGTGCAAAGATGTTCTATTTTTGAGAAAAAGCTAGTAACCCAAAGAATGGCATGATCACTAGATCACACAAATTGAGTTGGTCCACAAACTCACCCATCAAACAACACTCTTGCAACAAGATTTTCACAACAATCCAGGCAAACACATAGGAAACTCTATTTTATTTATCTAGTTGCAAAAAGTTTTTGTTGGCCCTCATTGTTGCATTACCTAACTCAGCTTAAACAGGGTTACTAAAAGTGGGGTGTTACATTGTCGGGGAGAAAGCCCGATCATCGTCCTCATTGTATCGTCTTCCACGCGCTGTAAAAGCCTGCCGCCGTTGGACATGTAGCCACACGGAGATGCTGAGTTAATGCCTGGCCGTCTATTTATCACAGCCTACCGCGTGTCTGGCCGCATTCACCCCCACCCACTAGTAGAGAAAACGCTATCGCCGGTGCACCAAAAAGGGATACCGCCGGCGCATTTTGGTGCGCCGGCGACCCTCATGCTGGCGATAATGTATTATCCCTGGCGCATTGCTCTATTCACCGGTGCTAACAGCATCTACTACTGGCGAATACCAAAATTCCCCAGGGGTAACTCATTTCACTGGCGAATGGCGCTATGCGCCAGGGATAAAATCACTTTGCGCTGGCGAATACATGATTCGCCAGGGATAATATTTCTATGCGCTAGCAAAAATAATTATAGCAGCAAAAAAATAAAATTTAATACAAAGATAATACATCAGATATATAGCAGATATACACAGATAATACACATAATAACAATAGCTAAATAATATTCACAAGTGATCAAGACTCCAATATTACACAAAAGTACTGATCAGAACTTGCACAAAGTCTCGTTCCGGACTTACACATATACATAGACAACAAGTAGCTAAACAAGTTGCACCAATTCTCGATCCAGACTTACAAGTCTTGTTTGGGAGAGTACACAAAGTAGCTAAATAAGGAACACATAAAAAAGAAAGGCAGTGGCGGCGGTGAGCATCATCACGAGGAAGGTGGTCATTCGGCTCCTCTCCATCTCCCTCGTCATCTCTCGCGCTAGATAGTTGGCGTATCTAGTTTCCGTCTCCGCCAAAGTGTTGTATCCCTTGTAGCTGTTGCCGCTGAAATGGTGTACCTGCCTCCTACATTCTTCCCAATCGTCGTAGACTCCGGGAACCTTGCCCTTGTACACGACGTACCACGTCATCTACACACAAGGAAAAAGTTAGTGGTTAAGTAATGAAGCATGAAAGTTTTGTAGCAAAATTTATTAAAAGCGACAAGTTATGCAATAAATAAAGTTTATAAACTAACTCTAAGTTTTGGGTTTCGGTGGGAAGGGATGGATTCCATCGAGCGTGTTGATTGTCCTCGTATCATAGCACAACTCTAAGCGGGTCTCGATTTCTGCATTTGGCGGTGGTGTGAAGCCGGCGTGGAACAAGCCACCCTTCTTGGTCACATCCCTCGAAGTGATCAAGGAAATGGTTCGTTGAATGGCACGGAACTCAGCTCGCACTTGTGCATCGGGGGCGTTCGCCATGTCTATGCTACCTTTTCGGAGTCTTTCTGGCACCAAGAGGTCTTGTTCTGTTTTGATGATGTCCCTCATATGTAGGATGGCGTACCAGGCCTCCAGCCCACTATCTAGCTCAGCCTGCTTGCGTGTCGTAGGGATTTAGAGACAGTAGCCATGGGGAGGCTTATCGAGGGGGCTCGACGGTCGAGACGAGGGGCCCGACTCGGGATTATGCCTACTGAGACACCACGGTTTACCCAGGTTCAGGGCCCTCCCGGGTGGAGGTAAAGCCCCTACTTCCTGCCTGCTTCGTATTATGTGGATAGTATCGATTACAATGCTCCTGGAGCTGTTCGGGCTGGAGGAGGAAGAAGAAGATTGGATCCCCTAGACTAAGGGTCCAGGCCCCCCTTATATAGGTGGGGGCCTGGTTACAGGTTAGGTGGCGTTTTGGCCGGCTGCCGGCTCCTCTGTGGCCACGTCCTTGGCGTGATCCTCTGGCCCTGCTCTAACGATCATGCTTTATAAAGCGCCTTTTCCCCTGGGACCGGCATCTGGGAGGCATATGCCCTCCCTTTTACCTTGGATCCTATCGTGGGGAAGGGTCCTCGATCGCTGATTGGCTGGACTCGGTCGTGGCGCTCGTCACTCCCGTCCTTTACCTCTGCCGCTCTTGTCGGGGCCAGGCCACTTTCGGCGAAACAGCCGTTGGTGGGCTTTTGTCTTCATCGCCCGGCTCCGGCCTTCCATGGTGGAATCGCCAGCCGGCTGCTGGCACAGCCGGCCCTCCGGGCGGAGCCAGTCTCCCTATCTCTGAGTCGTGGAGATTCCTGGGACGCCAGCCGGCACATAGCTCGGCCCGTGGCATGCCCCTTTAGTCATCCCCACGACACTAGCCCCCGAAACTGGTGCAGTGTCATGGGTTAGCATGGGGCTTCGGCGGGTTCTTCTGCTCGCCGAAGTCTTGTCTATTTCCGTCGAAGTCCCAGGATTCTTCGTCTGGTCCGGAGGTCGCTGGTTTCGAAGTCAGATTGCGCGAAACCCCTCCAGCCGTCTCTAGATGTGCCGGCTCCAGGTTCAATCCAGCTGGCAGCGGCCCGGCGGTTCGTGAGCCGGCACGCTACCTCCTCGGAACTTGCGCCGTTTCGGGTCTTGATCCCATGCGGCCGGCGCAGTGCGCCAGTGGCCAGTCTTGTCATTTTGACTTCGGAATCACCACCATCTTAACTTCCCGAGTCATCATGGGGGATGGACTGGCGTACGTCAGCGACGCGTCCCGTCGGTTCCTCCCACGATCCGCTGCGGTCGTCGCAACGGTCGCACACGATGTGGGGGTGGTTGCCGAAACGTCGGGGGTTATTCCCTTCATCGCTCCCCTTTAAATACTGAGTGTGCCCGTGGCCAAGGGCATATCCCCACTTCTCCTCTCGCCCCGAGTCTCATCTTCCCCAGCGTAATTCCATCATGTCCTCCCTTGGCGGTTCCGCCATCGGTGGCGACAAGGTCCCAACGGAGGGGGAGAAAAAGGACATGGCGCCAGAGATGTCGCCTCCGGTGTCTCGGAAACGCGGTCGCCTGAAGGGGAGCCACAACAAGAATACCTTGGAGGCTCTTGCGGCGAGGGCCGCCGCCGCTCCTTCTACCTCCGTCGCCCCCCGAGCAGCCGGGGCTCCCGGCGATGCGGGCGTTCCGGAGAGGCGGGGGCCCGGTCATCCAAAGGGGAGCGGGAGGAAATCCACTCCCGCAGTGGCCGCTGCTCCTTCGTCGTCCCGCCGTCGTGGGCGGTCGCTGGGCAGCAAAAACAAGAAGGCCCCTGCTGTCCCCCGGGTCGCTGCCTCTGCTTCCACGAAGTCCCGCGCGGCGACCTCTCCTCCGCTGGGCCCGTCGCGGCCTTGGTTGGAGAAACCGGCGCTCCAACTGCCGGCCTACATCTCGGCCGAGGGGTGGTCTACCTGCATTATCCCTGCGTTCGCCGGGTCTCGGGATCTCCTCCGCCTTCCATCTCAGATCATGGACTCGATGGAAGGCCTGGAAATGGCTTACGCCAGGCTACGGGAGTGCAGCGGCGGCCAGCCCACGTACCGTGTCGAGGTTTACTACGACGGCCAGGGGGTGTGCTACTTCCGCGACGGGTGGTCAAAGTTCTTCCTCGACTACGGCGCGCATGAGGGCTGGTTCATCCTTCTCACCCGCCATGATGGGAAGAAGGACTTCACTGTCTGCTTCTTCGACGCCACCCTCTCCGCCCATACCTATGCTGCCCAGCCGTGAAGGGCAGGCTCCATCGACCTCCAACGCGGGCTTCTCCGGGATGAAGTCCATGCGGCGCTCGCGCCGTGCCGAGGAAGGCGAGCATCTCCCGGGCGAGGGATTCTTGGCGCTCTCAGGGTAGAGGTTTAGGGAGCTTTTGTAATCGTCGGACTTCTGCTTAATGAACGTTTGTCCTTCTTCATTTACTGTGTGCTTTGCCATCGCACAAATGTCTTCTGTTAACATCGTCGCGATGCGACGATTCTTCAGCTGAGGTTCTTCTTTTGATAAACCGCCGCCACGCGAGTCTGTAGGTAGGGGTTGCGATGGCCACTGACTTCGTAGACGCTTCTGGCGAGGTACCCCGGCTTCAACGCAGAGGAAACGATGCCTCTGCTGGCCAGCTCTAGGAAATGCGAGCTCACCCCGGCTTGGAGGGATTGGAGTGAAAGTTAAATCCTATGCCGGCTCGGGCGAGACCGGAGCCGGCACGTCTCCCTTCCCGGGCCCTCACACGTCCCTTGCTGCGGGTGGAGTAAATCTCCAAGTTTCTGGCTCTAGCCATCTCTTTGCGGTCGCTAGGTTTCGATTTCGTCGCTCGTTTGCTAATCATATCACAGCGCCGGCTGAGCGGACAACCGGCGAGGTACTGGAACCGGCCTAGTTCTAAGGGCCAATTCCCTTTCCCCCTAGCCCCGAGTTTTGGGATAGCTGGACTGACAGCTGGCTCGAAACTAACTTTTCCGCGTACGGTGCCGACGTCGAGCGAGGCAGCTCTAGCTTCGAACCTCTTTGATGTGGCTACTCAGCCCTAACGCCTAGAGACTGTGGTCGTCGACCATTCGCTGGCTCGCCTTAGCCCGGTTCCCTCAACTTTTTCCTTAATCTTCCCACCCTTCGGCCCTTCTACCCCCAACCGGCAGCCTGGTGCCGGTTGGTCTCCCTTGGGCCGGCAGCCGAATGCCGGCCTAGGGTGGGAGCGTGCCGCGGAGTGAGAAGTAGTACTTCGGTTTATCGGGCACCCAACCCGTGCAAACCAACGCATGGTTAACGGACACTGCCTCCGGCGCTTGGTTGAGCAATTTTCTATCGTTTACGGTTTTTCTCTGCGGCTTTCCTTCGTATGTGGCCTGCCGGCTCCTACCAGTCCGGCTGCTCGGAGCCGGGAGGTGGAGGTTGGGCTCGAGACCTTCTTCATACGTAGTACTCATCCGGCTGATGAGGAATCGGTCATTTTTAGGGCTGCCAGCTGTGGCTCGGTGCCCGAAGCCGGCTGCCGGTCAAGTGAATAACGCAGGAAGCAAAACATACATGAAGTGTTTTCCTCGGAGCTGGCCGTAACTAGCCGCTTCGTCGTCCTTTATTCATTGACAAGTTTTTTGGGGTACAAGCTTTTGCCTTAGCAGAAGAAAGGTCTTAGGAGACTGACATTCCAGGGACGCTCCATCTCCTTGTCAGAGTTATCTGCCTTGTTCTTCCTGGGCTCTTGTGCGTCGATGAGGTAGTAAGCCCCATTGCCCAGCACCCGGCTGACAATGAACGGTCCCTCCCAAGGAGAGGACAGCTTGTGCATGCCTTTGGTGTTCTGGATCAGCCGGAGTACGAGATCTCCTTCGCGAAACACGAGCGGGCGGATTTTCCGGCTGTGATATCGTCACAGCTGGTGCTGATAGAGCGCTGATCTGGCCATAGCCTGTTCTCGTGCCTCCTCGAGGAGGTCGACGCCATCTTCATGAGCTTCTTTTGCTTGCTTCTCCGTGTACTGGACAACTCTAGGCGCATCAAATTCGATATCACTGGGCAACACTGCTTCTGCTCCATAGACCAGGAAGAAAAGTGTGAAGCCAACAGAACAATTTGGAGTAGTGCGCAGGCTCCAGAGTACTAAAGGTAGCTCTTCGACCCAACAGCCGGCTGAGCTCTCAAGAGGCTCTACCAGTCTTGGTTTGATGCCGGCCAGGATCAGCCCGTTGGCCTTCTCCACTTGCCCATTTGTCTGCGGGTGCGCGACTGATGCTAAGTCCAGCCGGATGCCCTTCTTGCCGCAGTATTCAGCGAAGACTCTCTTCATGAAGTTCGTCCCATTGTCAGTGATGATGCTGTGGGGAACTCCATATCTCGTGATGATCTCATTGAAGAACTTGATGGTGGATGAGCCATCGAGCTTTTTGATTAGCTTGGCCTCGATCCACTTGGTGAACTTGTCCACAGCAACTAACAAATGCGTCAAGCCCCCGGGTGCAGTCTTGAATGGCCCTACCATGTCCAGGCCCCAGACGGCAAATGGCCAGGTGAGCGGGATGGTATTAAGGGCTGCTGCTAGAGTGTTTCAATGCTTGGAGAAGCGCTGGCAGCCGTTGCACTGCTTCACCAGCTGCTCTGCGTCTTTCTGAGCCGTCGGCCAGTAGAAACCATGGCGGAAGGCCTTGGCCACCAGAGCTCTGGAGGATGCGTGATGTCCGCACTCCCCCTGGTGTATCTCCCTCAGGAGCTCTTTCCCTTCTTCCGGCTCGATGCACTTCTGGAAGACTCCTGTCACGCTGCGCTTGTACAGCTCGCCGTTGATGATTGTGTATGCTCCCGCGTGGCGCTGGCGTCGCCTAGCTTCCACTTCGTCTTGCGGCAAGTCCCCAGTGATGAGGTAGTTGGAGAATGGCTCCGCCCATGATGGTATCTCCCGTATGTGGAAGACATTGGCGACCAGGGGATCGGCAGCCCCCGGGTCCGTCGTTGTGCCAGCTTCGCCCGATTGGCCGGCTAGGAGGGCTGTCGTGGAGCCGGCAGCCCCCAAGTCCTTCGCCGAGCCGGTCGCGCTGGGCTGGCCGGCTGCTTCCTTCAGCCCCGAAGTGACAGCCCCCGGGTCCGGCGGTGGGGCCTGAGCCGGGGCGGGGTCTCCAGGCACGTAGATGGACGTAGACTCCGGCGAAGGCTTGATGGATGGCTTGCAGATGATTTCCAGCGACACCCCAGCTGGGATATCCTGCCTGGTGGAGCCGATCTTGGATAGCCGGTCCGCCTCGTCGTTGTTTGCTCTGGGGACGTGGTGGAACTCGCAGCCCTCGAAGAATCCGCTGAGCTACTGCATGTAGAAGCGATAGGAGGCCATGTTGGCGTCCCTGGCGTCCCATTCTCCCGAGACCTGGTGCACCACCAGATCGGAGTCTCCGAAGCAGAGGATCCTCCTGATGCCAATCTCCTTGGCCATCTTGAGCCCATGTACCAGGGCTTCGTACTCGGTGACGTTGTTCGACGCACGGAAGTGCATCTGCAGCACATACTGTAGCTTGTCTCCCTTGGGAGAGGTGAGGACGACGCCAGCTCCCAAGCCCCCGAGCAACTTGGAGCCGTCGAAGTGCATGCGCCAGTGGGTGGAGTCCGGAGCCGGCGGCAGGTACTGGTGCTCTCCCCAGTCAGCGAAGAAATCCGCTATGATCTACGACTTGATCGTCGTCCTAGGCTTGTACTGAATGGTATGAGCAGCGAGATCAATCGCCCATTTGGCCACTCTTCCTGACGCGTCCTTGCACCCGATGATCTCCGAGAGCAGAGTGGTGCTCACCACCATGATAGGGTGCTCCTCGAAGTAGTGCTTCAGCTTCTTGGCCGCCATGTACACGCCGTACGCGACCTTCTGGTAGTGCGGGTAGTTCTGCTTGGAGAGAGTGAGCACCTCACTCAGGTAGTACACCGAGCGCTAAACCGGCAGCTCCTTGCCCTCTTCGGTGCGCTCCACTACGATCACGACGCTGATGACTCGCGGAGTAGCTACAATGTAGAGCAACATTGGTTCTCGCGGAGCCGGCGCAGCCAAGATTGGCGCGGTAGACAAAGCTCGCTTGAGGTCGTTGAAGGCATCATCAGCGCGCTGAGACCAAACGAAGTGGTCTGTCTTCTTCATCAGCTGGTACAACGGCATGGCCTTCTCCCCGAGCCGGCTGACGAACCGGCTGAGCGAAGCCAAGCAACCATCAAACTTCTGCACATCTCTGAGCTAGGTGGGCGGCTCTAGGGCCTCGATGGCTTTTATCTTCGAGGGGTTAGCCTTGATCCCTCGCTGGGAGACGATATAACCTAGAAGCTGTCCAGCCGGCACGCCAAAGGTGCATTTTTCCGGGTTGAGCTTCATGCGATAGCGCCACAGGCTGGCGAAGGTCTCCTTGAGATCGTCTAGGAGCGTGCCGCTTTGCTTGGTCTTCACCACCACGTCATCCAAATAAGCGTGCACGTTCCTCCCAATCTGCCCCTTCAGACATCGCTGCATAGTTCGCTGGTAAGTGGCTCCAGCGTTCTTCAGGCCAAACGGCATGGTGACGTAGCAGTAGGCTCCATATGGGGTGATGAAGGACGTCTTGATCTGATCCGGCTGGTAGAGCGGGATCTAGTGGTAGCCTGAATAGGCGTCCAGGAAGGACAGCAGGTCGCAACCGGCTGTGGAATCGATTACCTGGTCAATGCATGGTAGCGCAAAAGGATCCTTGGGGCAAGCCTTGTTGATGTTGGTGTAGTCGATACACATTCGCCAAGTGTTATTCTTCTTCAGAACCAAGACTGGGTTCGTAAGCCAATCAGGGTAAAACACCTCTATGATAAAGCCGGCTGCAAGGAGCCGGGCTATCTCCTTGCCAATAGCCTTTCTTTTCTCTTCTGCAAAGCGCCGCAGCAGTTGCTTGACCGGCTTGGCATCCGGCCTGACATTGAGTGAGTGCTCAGCCAGCTCCCTCGGCACACCTGGCATGTCCTTTGGAGACCATGCAAAGATGTCCCGATTCTCACGGAGGAAGCTGGTGAGCTCGCTTTCCTATTTAGCAGAAAGGCCGGTGCCGATGATGATGTACTTGGAGGGATCACTCTCATCCAGCAGGATTTTCTTGGTGTCGTTGGCCGGCTTGAACTGCTCCACCGGCGACTGGCAAACCGGCACATCTTGCTGGGTGAGCTCCACGCGATGTAGAAGCTGCCTCTTCTCCTCGGCGATGACCAGCACCTCTGCCAGCTGCGAGCTCTCCTTCGCGCATGCTAGGGACTTACTGAAGCTTCCCGTGATAGTGATCACGCCCTTGGGCCCTGGGAGCTTCATCTTCAGGTAGGCGTAGTGCGGCACCGCCATGAACTTTGCCAGAGCCGGACGGCCAAGCAGCGCATGGTAGGGACTGCTGATGTCCACCACCTCGAACTAGATGGGCTCGCGGCGGCTATTCCCTTTCTTTTCAAAGAGAACCTCCAGCTGCACCTTGCCCAAAGGGGTGCAGGAATGCCCAGCCACGATGCCATGGAAGGTGAGCCAGCTCGGTTTCAGCTGAGCAAGCGGGATGCCCAACTTCTCCAAAGAGCTTCGGTAAAGAAGGTTGATGCTGCTGCCGCCGTCGATGAGCACGCGGGAGAACCGGCACATGTGCGTATCGGAGCACACAACAGGGTCTAGAACCAGGGCATATTCTCCCGGGCTGAGCATCAGCCGAGGATGGTCCTCGCGCCCCCAAGTGATAGCCGCCTCAGACCAATGCATGAACTGGGGTTCTGTAGGCATCACGGCGTTCACCTCTGCCTCATGCCAAAGGTCGTTCCTTTTGTCCTTGCCGGGGGTAGTAAAGATGTGATATTGCTCAACATCCGCCGGGAAGTCATCATCTTGATTCGGCTCGCCTCCAGCTAGGCCTTGCTGTTGGTCCTCCTGACCTCCAGCCGGTTGCGCTTGCGGTGCTCCAGGGATCTGCCGAGCGCGTTGCTCCAGCTCTCTCATGAACCGACACTAACGCGTGGAGTGGGTCGCTTCCCTGCCCGGGGAATTGTGGAACTTGCACGGCTGGTCAAGTGCAGCATCGAGGGTGTACTTGCCCTCTTTGCACCCCTGACTACTGTCGGCAGCCCTCGGGCCTCCCTGGTCAGAAGCCGCTCGCTTTGAGCTAGCAGATCCTCTGGGAAATGCCTCGACGTGGTCAAGCCACAGGTGGATGTGCAGCGCCGGTGGGCGAGTCCGGGACTCCGACCCTGGCATTGGCACCGGGATCTGGCGTGGCCCGCTTGCCCTGCCACCTTGCTGGACATGGCGGCCTTGGGCTTTGCCGCTCGGAGCACGGCCGCCCTGTCCGCGCCCTTCGCGGCCTCGGCTTGCCGATGGCGACCGCTGGATCTGGCCGGGGCCCGCGGTGGCGAAGCTGTGCCACAGATCACGAGCGAGCTCGGTCGGTGCATCTCCATGCACGTCGTAGAACTCGCTGAGCGTGGTGCTCGCGCGGTGCCGGTTGACCTCATCCTCAGCCACCTTGCTGAGAAGGACAAGACGCGCCCGCTCCGGGGCCTCAGCGACCCGGGCGGGGTCGATGACGCGGTCGAGCAGTGCGTGCAGGTCCACGACGGCGATGTCCGAGGTGTCCTGCTCTGGGAGTGGAGCGTTCTGCTCTGGCGAAGGAAGGCATTCGAGCGACGGGCGCGCGGTGCGCGGTTGGTCGCTGCCCTCCTCGTCTCCCAGGGTCATCACTTCGACCATGGCGCCAAAGTCACAGCTTTCGCCACAACTCGAGCCTCCGTCGCTGAGAGGGTCGAGGACATCGGTTACCTCCTCCGGGAAGGGCTTGGCGATGTAGAAGCAGTGGCTACCGATGTCCAGGAAGGAGCCGCTGCCGAAGCCGTTCCCGAAGCAGTCCAGGTTGTCGCTGATGCAGTCGAGGGTGCCGAACCTCCAGACGCGGCCAGAGGCGACCCTCTTGCCGGGGATCGATGGGTATCCCGGCCGGAACTTGACTCCGCTCACCGCCGCGCTTTGCCCCATGATGGGCACCAACTGTCGTAGGGATTTAGAGATAGTAGCCATGGGGAGGCTTATCGAAGGGGCTCGATGGTGGAGACAAGGGGCTCGGCTCGGGATTATGCCTACTGAGACACCACGTTTACCCAGGTTCAGGGCCCTCCCGGGTGGAGGTAAAGCCCCTACTTCCTGCCTACTTCATATTATGTGGATAGTATCGATTACAATGCTCCTCGAGCTGTTCGGGCTGGAGGAGGAAGAAGAAGATTGGATCCCCTAGACTAAGGGTCCAGGCCCCCTTATATAGGCGGGGGCTAGTTACAGGTTAGGTGGCGTTTCGGCCGGCTGCCGGCTCCTCCGTGGCCACGTCCTTGGCGTGATCCTCTGGCCCTGCTCTGACGATCACGCTTTATAAAGCGCCTTTCCCCTGGGACCGGCATCTGGGAGGCATATGCCCTCCCTTTTGCCTTGGATCCTATCGTGGGGAAGGGTCCTCGATCGCTGATTGGCTGGACTCGGTCGTGGCGCTCGTCACTCCCATCCTTTACCTCTACCGCTCTTGTCGGGGCCAGCCCACTTTCGGCGAAACAGCCGTTGGTGGGCTTTTGTCTTCATCGCCCGGCTCCGGCCTTCCACGGTGGAATCGCCAGCCGGCTGCTGGCACAGCCGGCCCTTCGGGCGGAGCCGGTCTCCCTATCTCTGAGTCGTGGAGATTCCTGGGACGCCAGCCGGCAAATAGCTCGGCCCGTGGCATGCCCCGTTAGTCATCCCCATGACATTGCGGCAGCAGAACTCGGTTGTGTGGAAGAGGGTGAAGCGGCCTCATGTTTTTTTCTGCTTTTTGATGGGGCGGTCGGCCTTAGCGACAAATCCGTTGAAGGCTTTATCAAGAACACCCTTAATCTCGGTGTAGTCCTTGCAATTCACACTCCCCGAGTCCAGGTAAACCACTCCCGATTCATACGGGTGCACGACGAGGAGGGTACAGTGAATTCCTCTACGCAAAACAACAAGTGATCCTTAGATAAGGGAAATTTATGGAAGAATTAATGTACCGACGGGTAGTGAAGGACTACTTACTCGGGGAAGTAGGGCATGAGAAAGCAGTCCTTATCCTTGTTGGCTACCATGAAATCCTTGATGTACTTTGAGACAATCGCCCGATTCCCATGGGCGCCGAGAAATAGCTTATCCATGTAGAAGGGGTCCATTATCACGATCCTCCCTCTTCTCTCTATGATGATATCATGCGCCATGCTGAGCGATATCAGGCGGACCAAGCTTTTGTCCATCCGGAACATGTGCAAGAGCCTGAAGATGTATGCGAATCTAATAAAGAAAAGATCCCCTGGGTACCCATCCACAAAGCCCACATTGGTGGGCACCTTGACCACATGTACTGGGTACCCGGGATTTTTCTCTCTGACAAGTTGGTCCTCCAGATACATGATGATGTCATGCACGTCCTTGATGCTGCCCCCCATATCTTTGAGAATCTCACTCGGCAGCATCGGTTCACCAAGAAAATGCATCTTCCTCTAAGGGGTCGACAACCTGTTGAGAACCCGAGCCGCTGGGCGCACAGAGGTAGAGGCCGCTTCACCTTTTTTCTTCCACTTCCTCTCCTTATTCTTGTTGCCGAGGGGAGTGCCTATTTGTTGCATCTCCTCCTTGGTTAGAACGAAGAGTGTCTTCGGCGAAATCATAGATTGCAGCGGCGCGGTGAAGGCGGCAGCTTGTTCCTCTGGCGTTTCCTGGGAACTGAACATCAGCTTCTTCTCCAGAGGACCACAGCCTTGATCGGTACATGTCGAGGAGCATCGTCAGCCTCCAAATCAGCGATGAAAGTAGCGATGAGAGCCTGGTAAATATCCATTGCGCCATCGTGCTCAGGAGGATCGTTAGCGGGTGGAGTGTCGGGCCTTTCTTCCCTTGCCTCCTGCACAGAGGGCGGAGTGACCTTGCCTTGGCTCGGCGCCGCTGACGCAACCGGTGGAGTGACCCTTTCTTGGCTTACCTCTGACCTTAAGGCAGTGTTCAGCCGAATCAGGGCTTTCGGCTATAGCAAGATGTGGTTCTTGAGTTGTCCGATCTTCAGCTCGCTTTCAGCATCCGCTGGTTGGTTAGGAGGATCCAACTCATGGCAGAACGGCAACACATGTTCCACCTGAACCCGATGCACGCTATCGGGCATAGGGTTGTCGTGGTACAGCCGGCTGAGTGGCATCAAGATGTTTCCCTTCGCCACATCCTTGAACTGGTTATCCAGTTTTAGTAGCAAGGTGCATTGTGTCAAGCTCTCCTGCAGAAACACAACACGTATGTCAAAAGAGAGTGGCGGCAATGAAGTAATTGACTGCTTGTAGAGGAGGCTTAATTTATTACCGTGAGGGCATCGAGCTCGGCAAGCGTCGACGGACCGACGGGCGTGCAAGTGATGGAGGGGTTGCTAGCCACCACGGCCAGCGAGTCCTCCGTACGGCCACCACCTGTGTTGCTGCCCTCCTGAGTCACCGTTGCAGCGGGTGAATCATGTCGTGGTTCACTTTGAGCCCGCGGGGCCTCTTTGTCCGAGTTGCTGGCACCTAAGCTCAGCAACGGTAACGGCCCCGTTTGGCCTCCCGTGATATAAGCGGCGATCCTCTGGGCGAGGTCGGGCATGATTTCGTTGACCTTCGCAACAGTTTTCTCCTCGGCCCTCCTTTCCATGTTTGTTTCTAGGGATTTCTATTTTCGTGCCCCTGGTTCGTTAGTTGTACTCAGTTTTCCCCAGCCGCTTAACTTTTCCTCAGTTTTGTCCAAGCCCTTGTCTGAAACCGTCACCAGTGCTGGAACGGCCGGTTGCCCGATGGTTGAACACCTTTGACCGTTAACTGCTGACTAGTGGGGCCACGTAGAGCCCGCAAAGACACGTCAGAGCATCCATCTTTGTTTGACCGTAAGCATCGCCGTATCCCTGACCAAAACGCGGACGAGTGGGGCTTCGGTATATCGAATGACAAGTGGGGCCATGACGCTGATACAAGGGGCAATACACGGGTAGGATTAGATTTTTTAAACGGAGCTCTACAGCGATGGCACGGAGGAGGTGGCCTGCGGGGTGCCGAGATGAGATCGACGTCCACAAAGAACTGCATGAGGCGAGACCAGACGCATTAGATAGATATGAACTAGACGCGTTTAACCATGCAAAGAAGAGAAGAAATGGTCGAGGACATCGACGACGACCTCAACACTTTGACTGACGGTGTCGGACACGAACGCGAGCAATGTAGAGAAAACTAGTGTCTCTCCTTTCTGGTGTGTATAGATAGGTGCTAGGGGAGTGTGGTGGCGAAGGGAAAGACCTCGCGGTGCTCTGTGGCGTCCAGCATAGCGGGGCGGCGTGGCCGTGCCCACAGCGGCGTGCATGTTCGGCATTGGCATCAGCATGTACGTTCGTCATTGGCCTCGGCGGTATCTCTGGTGTGTCAGTGATCGAATGAGGGGACGGGATTGAGGGTGCATCCCGACGGTGACCTAGCAGTGGCGGCGAGCATGCATACCCGTTCTAACCATGCCGATATCGGCATCGGCATCGTTTGGAGGCTGTGGTGCTCGAATCATAGTGGAAATTGCGATTCCCTATTATTTTTACATGCATAATATATAGAAAATAGCTAGATCTATAAATTGATGCATATGAAGCTACATATATATTCTTGGTCATAATCCCCTTAGATGCATGGCCTCACGTCGTCGTCGCTTTCATCGTCAGTATCTTCGTCGTCCGTGTAGTAGTACTTCCTGCACGTTGTTCCGTCGAACACCTTCACTGTGAGCACATAATCGCCTTCATATTTGAAGTGTAGGAAGCAGCCGAAATCCACACCGTGCGCGATGGCGAAATTCTCCCAGCCCTTGTCGAGGTACATCCGGCCTTGTCCGTCAAATAGGACCTCCACGGTCCAGAGACGAGGACCGCAGTCAGCTGCTCACAGATACACCTTTGCGGGCTCCTGGCCGTCAAGATAGTCCGCAAACTTTTGTGGGAGTGCCTGCAAAGAGATCGAGCGCCGATCGTTTGAAATTAAAGGTTTTTTAGAACATGCACATAATTAATCACATGCATCATATATGTGGGAACGCGTACGTACCTTCTTGGCCAAAGGGTCTTCATAGATGGTGATGAAGAACTCCTCTATGATCAATGGCAGTGTTGACGGTAGTGGTGGCAATGATGATGATCCACCACCCCGGCCGCCCCTTCCCCTTCCCCTTCCCCTTCCGGTCGGCATCCGAGACGTGGAAGCCATGGCAATGGATCAAGTGTATGTGAACGAAGAAGATAGAGGTAGAAACGAAGAACAGAGAGGCAGAACCTATTGACATGAGGGATGGCCGTTGTGGGGGTTTATAAGGGAGAGATGACCGTTGTGGGGTTTACACCATAAATTAAGGTAGAGATGACCGTTGTGGGGTTTACACAATAAATTAAGGAGGAGATGACCATTGTGGGGGTGGTTTATATCTCAACAAAAAAGTAATGCCTAAAAGAAATGGAAATTCGTGAAAGTTCATCATTTTACCGTGAAAAGTAAAGCCTACAAGAAATGGAAATTCGTGATAGTTTATCATTTCAGCGTGAAAAGTAATGCCTACAAGAAATGGAAATTCGTGATAGTTTATCATTTTACCGTGAAAAGTAATGCGTAAAAGAAATGGAAATTCGTGATAGTTCATCATTTTACCGTGAAAAGTAAAGCCTACAAGAAATGGAAATTCGTGATAGTTTATCATTTCAACGTGAAAAGTAATGCCTACAAGAAATGGAAATTCGTGATAGTTTATCATTTTACCGTGAAAAGTAATGCCTAAAAGAAATGGAAATTCGTGATAGTTCATCATTTTACCGTGAAAAGTAAAGCCTACAAGAAATGGAAATTCGTGATAGTTTATCATTTTACCGTGAAAAGTAATGCCTACAAGAAATTCGTGATTACCCAACTTGTTGAATCCGGTGGCAAACTCGTCATTTAGCATACATAGAGGGGTAGTAGTTTGCCACCGACAGATAGAGAGAGGGTGGCACGATCCTGCCCGTTGGATCATAGGATCGACGGTAGGTGGGCACGATCCGTGTGACAATAGCTCGACCAATCAGGCCAAGTTTGGGCTTCTGTGAGAAGGGAGAGGGTAAAACTGAGTAGTATCAAGGATACAAGGGCAAGTAAATAGTAAACAGGCTAAGGAATTCAAATAAGAGATTTAGAAAAAGAAAAACACATGTTTTGTACAATGAAACCCAGGTTGGCCTACCTCAAAGTATTAGCAATTCAAATATACATGAGTGTATAAATTATGGCCTCATTCAGACAAACTATGTTTTGGGTATAGATGTTTTGAGAAGGGGTTTGAGTGGAAAGCCATGAACCTTCATAGCTACTAGTGATTTCAGAAGTGGCCATTTGTGTGAAAACTTGATTTATATATGATTGTTATGATTTCCTACGTGGCAGGTCGCGTAACAAGACTCCATGAGTAGGAGGCACTATGATTTTATTTTTTTGAATTTTTTTGCGCATGAAATGACTCAATTAGATGGCTTAATCCCATCTGTTGACTCTCT
The DNA here is from genome assembly GCA_007115705.1 of Dactylis glomerata. Lineage (NCBI taxonomy): Eukaryota > Viridiplantae > Streptophyta > Magnoliopsida > Poales > Poaceae > Dactylis > Dactylis glomerata. The sequence continues at coordinate 1,248,677 of QXEO01001110.1, forward strand.
GTTGACCAGCTATTTGAGGGTAAAACTTTGTATATTGCACTAGGCAGTATTAGTACTCGAGGGGAAAACTGAGTACAGATATTTTTCCAGTGTAAGATTCGAGGGTAGAACTGAGTACACGTAACGGTGCTGACGTGCACTCCCACGGACGCGTGTCGCGGTGAGCAGCGGTTAGCCGCGTGGTGCGCGTGTTGAGACCAAAACGTCAACTGCTGAGACGAACCGTCACTTTGCCAGTACAGAGCCCCTCTCCCTCCCTCTGCACACAGTCTCATCATAACTCACGCACGCAACCACGCCTCTCACGTCCCATCACCTTCTCCAAAAAACCCCAGCCGCCCTACGCACGCTCCCCTGCCGGCGATGGAGAATAAGAATGCGCCGGCGGCCGTCGCCCCCAAGCCCATCGCCTCCGAGCCCATCGCATCTGAGCCCGTCGCCGCCGAGCCCGTCGCATCCGAGGGCGGCGCATCCAAGCGCGGCGCCTCCGTGAACTGGGCCTCTCTTAAGGGTGACGGACCACTTCACAAGATCGGCGACTGCTTACTGGCGAACGAGGAGTACGTGGACACCTACGCTGCTTTGAGGCAAGTTTATACAAATTGGCGCTCAGATCTACCTGAGCCCGACGTGCACCTGCACGAATGGATCGTGGTAGAACACGCCCTTCCACACGCCGCTGAGTTCTCCTTCCTCAACCTCCGCACATCCCACTACGTCACCATCGATCTAACGGAAGTTCATGCAAGGTTCAAATTCCTCCATATCTATAGAGTTAATCTATTTTTATTTTCAATCGTAAACATCTTAGTGCTGAATGTTATCTTCATCAACTCCCTTTTAGATACTACTTCGTCGGCTTTTACCGTGGCGTCATCGTGCTTGCCCAGAGGAACCAGCCGCACAAGATACGGCTTCTGAACCCACTCACAAAGACATTGAACGCTACGTTTGAGGCGCAGATGCCATCTATGATTGTGGAGTCAGTCGCTGTAATGAAGTCCCCGACTATGGTCTTCATTTGCACAGGTTACCCCAATGAAATTGCTTGGGTCGATGAGAGCTCTCCTACTAAGGATATAGATGTAGAAGATTGGGGAGAAGGAAGATTTTCGATCGAGGACGATTCTCTGCGTTGCCTTACCCCGTTCAATGGTGAATTGTATGCAATAGCTGTGAACAATTTTGAGTTCGGAACATTAGTGTGCACCAACAATGTCCAGTTGGAGAAGCGCTCGAGCACTATCAACATGGAGACACTATTTTCATTTCCAGAACTTGGAAATGACAAGTTCTACCTTGTGGAGTCTGATGGTGATCTGCTGCTTGTGTTGTTCGGCGGCAGCACTGGCAACAGGCATTTGGAGGAAGGTCAACCATTGGTGTACCATGTGGACACTGAGAGCCGCTCTCTCCATGCCGTCAACATTGGCAGTCGTGCCTTCTTCGTCAGTTATAAACGGTGTATCTCCGTCGACACCAGAGTGCACCCGACAGTTTGACCTGGCTGCATCTACTACGAGGGCGGTTATATCATACAGTACTTTGATGATAGAAAGGCCTGGGGTGAGTGGCCACGACATGTGGATAGATTAGATTCCGACGGTATGAAAATAGAACAAAGGCCATACCATTTGGAGGATCTATTGGCTGCACACTCCAGACGGAAGGAGTTCAGTCAATATTTTTTTCGTCTCATGGAATATAGCGACTCCGAAATATATGATGATGAATGAAGAACCTTCATGTTGGGCATACATTGCGTCTTATATTATTTTTAGCTTAGTTTGTCGTGAACATTAACATCGTTATTGGCTTCTTTTGGCTGCTGTATTGATTTTATGTATTATACTATACTAGCTTCTAGATTAGCTTCTAGATTTGTTACCATATTGGGCAAAAAACGAGGGCCAAAAGGCAGCAATCATTGAAGAAAGACAGAAATAGAAGCTTCTCTAGATTTGATACTAATTTGGTGAAAAGAGAGAGAACTGTTTACAGAGAGAGAGAGGGGAAAAAGGCGCTCTGAAAAGGAGCTCTGAAAAGTCAATACCAATTTGGCCCGAGAGAGACAGAACCGAGCTCTCACGTACAACCAAACGCGGTCTCGTCCTGTCCCACGCGGTCCCTTTCTACCAGCCCCACGCGACGCGGCCCCACGATGCGGCCCCACACGTCAGCACAGAAACGGTCAACTTAACGGGAATCCTCCCATCCGAGCTCCTTCTGAGGGTTTCAGACAACGGCTTGGGGAAAACTGAGGAAAAACTAACGAGCTGGGGAAAACTGAGTACAACTAATGACCTGAGGGCACGAAAATAGAAATCCCTTGTTTCTAAGTCCGCGATCTTTCTCTTGAGGGCCTCCGTCTCTAAAGTGTCCTGGCTCTTCTTCGCCTGTCGCGACTCCTTGGTGCTAGGCTCAGCCAAGCCATAGGCGGAATTCTAGCGACCTGCTCCGGTGCGGTGAAACGGCCTAAGTGCGGTCTCTTCAACGGCGGCTGCTCCTTTGCGATGTTTATGCCCCTTACGTAAGGATTGTCCCACGGGACTTTGGTTGTCGACATCTGGGACGAGGAGCCGGAATCAGCTGCTTGTATCTGTGCTTGCTGCAGAAGAGACAACATGAACAATTTTAGAATTGTGTGCTGCTAGCTTGCAATGGACTTAACAATCTTGTAAATTGCTTACCAATACTTTCTCAACTTCCGCCACCTTTGTGTCCGTGCACAAAACTACACCCTGCACCACCTTGGGGTCCGTGACGAGTTTCCCGGTTTCCGCTTCTTTACGATACCGGGACCTGACAAATGCCCTGAACTGCGGGTCCTCATACCTATCGTAGGAGTTCTCGATGCCCTGCTCTATGTATGCCTGTGATACGTCCATTTTGCATCACTATTTTGTATCATAATTTACTGTTATTCATTGATATATTTCACATTTAGAGATGATACTTATGTTATTTCCTCTGTTTTTACATGTTTGACGATCATTGGAGGATTTGCTGCCGGAGTCAGGATTCTGCTGGAAAAAGGACCATCAAGACACCACATTTTGAAGATCAGGAAAATTCTAGAAAAATACCAGGAAATTATATTTTATCAGAAGACTGGAGAAGCCAGAAGGAGGAAGCGAGAGGGGCCACAGAGCGGCCTCACCACCAGGGGCGCGGCCCAGCCCCTGGCCGCGCCCACCTGTGGTGAGAGCCCCCTGGCCCACTTCTGCCATTGCCCCTTCGCGTATTTCATCGTCCCCAAAAACCTAAGTTAAGGGGGGCTTAGAGATAGACACCGCCGCCTCTACGGGGTGGAAAACACCAGAGAGAGAAAAGCTCTCCGGTAGGCAGAAATCTGCCGGGGAAATTCCTTCCCGGAGAGGGGAGATCGTCGCCATCATCATCACCATCGCACCGGACTTCATCGGGATCATCATCATCATCATCTCCATCACCAGCACCTTCATCTCCACCATCACCTCGCCATCCCGCTGTAACATCTTGAGTTGAATCTTGTCAAATTCTTAGGGGAAACTTTCCCGGTGTTGATTACTGTTGTGGTTGATGCTATTGAGTAGAACCGTTGAATTAAGGTTTATGTTCAGATTGTTATTATCATTATTTCACCTCTGATTATGATCCATATGATGTCTTGTGAGTAGTTCGTTTAGTGATTGAGGACATGGGAGAAGTCAAGTCGTTAGTAGTGGAATTATGTTGAGTAATATTTAATGGTTTGATATTTATTTGTTGTGGTGCTATTTCACTAGTGGTGTCATGTGAACGTCAACTACATGATACTTCACCATTTATGAGCCTAGTGAGATGCATTGTGTATTTGGCTACCAATTGTGGGGTTGCTAGAGTGACAGAAACCTAAACCTCCGTTGGGAAACCATTGCACCAGGGAGCGTAGGATCTTAGAGTTTAAGGCTGTGGTTAGATTTATCTTAATTACTTTCTTGTATTTGCGGATGCTTGCAAGGGGTATAATCACAAGTGTGTATTTATCCTAGTAAGGGTAGTGCGCTAGCACAGGTTCACCCCCATAACACTTATCAAACCAGTAAAGATTATTTAGCGGTATGAAGTGAAAGCACTTGACAGAAACTCCCGTGTGTCCTCGAGAACGTTTGGTCATCATAAGTTACACAACCGGCTTGTCCTTTGCTCTAGAAAGGATTGGGCCACTTGCAGCAATTATTACTATTGTCCTTTATTTACTTGTACTTTATTTACTTGCATTACCAAATACCCCTGAAAACCCGTTTGCTAGTATTTACAGTGAATCCTTGATCAAAACCACTTGTCAACACCTTCTGCTCCTCGCTGGGTTTGACACTCTTATTTATTGAAAGTACTACGATACACCCCCTATACTTGTGGGTCATCAAGACTATTTTCTGGCGCCGTTGCCGGGGAGTGAAGCGCTATTAAAGAGTGGATTTGGTAAAGGTAACCGTTGCTGTGAGTATTGTTTTTATTTTTGTCTTTTACTTTTATTTTATTTTACTATGGAGAATTCTCCATTTGGTTTCCTATTTGGGAACACTACTACCACTCCTGTACATGTGGATGAATCACCACCACCACCTTCTCAATTAGATCCTTTTAAAATACCTATGAAAATTGTTGAACGTGTTATGGATAACTGCTATTCAGGAGATGGAACTGTCCATCCGGGTGATCACTTACTTTTTATACATGAATTATGCGAGTTGTTCAAGTGTGCAGGTATTTCACCGAGCCAGGTCAAGAGGAAGCTATTCTTTTTATCATTAAAAGGCAGAGCTGAGGAGTGGTATCGGCTGCTTAAAGATGGTCCATCTATTGCATGGGAGGAAATTGTGCCTCTCTTTTATTCCAAGTTTTATCCTCCAAGTGAAATTCATAAAGATCATAATCGGATATATAACTGTTGGCCTCATGATGGAGAGAGTATTGCCCAAGCGTGGGGGAGATTGAAGTTACTAATGCTCAAATGTCCCATTCATGAGCTCCCCAATAATATTGTTATTGATAATTTTTATGCGCGGCTTGCTCTTCCTGATAAGGATTATTTGGATGCCTCCTGTTTTGGATCATTTACTCATATGAAGGAAGATGCTAAGTGAAATCTCCTTGACCGTATCCAAGAAAATGTTGAAGGATGGGAAAACGACAAAGGTAGGAAGTCAGGTATAAATTATGATTATGAATGCATTAAAACTTTTATGGGAACCGATGACTTTCATAGTGTTAGCATTGCTTATGGTCTTGATTCTCAAATACTTGCTAATTGTCTTAAGGCTTTTGCCTCTTATCTTGATGTTCCAAAGAAAGATTGGAACAAATATCATGCGCCTTATAAAGATTCTATTAGCCATATTCGTGCTGCAGCTACTGAAGTTTGTACTGTTGATAGCATTGTGCATGAACCTTATTTTGAGAAGACACCTTTCCCTGCTAAGGTAAAAGAGTATTCTACTTTGGTAAGTGTGTCTAATAAAAGTACTAAGAAAGCTGTAGAGCCTGATGAGCAAATAACTATTAAGTCTCCTGTAGCTATATTGAAGAACCTTGTTACTAACGATGTAGGGGATGAATATATTCTCTTTTGTGAAGATGCTTCTAACATTATCTCACATCCTAAAAGGCGCAGGAAAACAAGTGTTCCTATTATTTCCGTCAGGATTGGCGATCATTGCTATTATGGTTTATGTGACATTGGTGCTAGTGCAAGTGCCATTCCTTTAGAGCTTTACAAAGAGATTATGCATGAGATTGGCGCTTGTGAACTTGAAGATATTGATGTTGTTGTTCAGCTTGCTAACAGAGAGACTGTTTGGCCTCTAGGTATTGTTCGAGATGTGGAAGTTCTTTGCGGCAAGACCAAATATTCCACTGATTTTCTAGTACTTGGTAAGGAGGCTAGTAAAACTTGTCCTATTATTTTTGGTAGACCCTTTTTGAATACTTGTGGTGCTGTGATAGACTGTAAGAAGGAGAAAATTTTCACTAAGTTTAATGGAGAGTCTTATGAGTTTAATTTTTCTAAGTTTGCTAAGACTTCTTATGAAAATGACATGCCTGATGAAAATTTTCGAGTTGAACAGCTTGCTTCTATTGCTCTTGCTCCTAATAATGCTTTGCAGCAATTAATGGAGGACCATGAAAGTGATGTTTTCAGGAAGGAAAGAGAAGAGATTGACGATATTTTCCTTCATCAACAACCGTTGATCAAGCACAATTTACCTGTGGGGGATCTTGGTACCACTTTGCCACCTAAGGAAGATCCTGTTTTTGAATTAAAACCTTTACCTGATGATCTTAAATATGCTTATATAGATGATAAGAAAATATATCCTGTTATTATTAGTTCTAAACTTTCAGGAAAGGAAGAAGAAAGGTTATTGGAGATATTGAGGAAACATCGAGGAGCTATGGGATATACTCTTGATGATTTAAAAGGAATTTGCCCCACTTTATGTAAGCATGCTATTAATATGGACGACGACACGAAGCTAGTTGTCAAACATCAATGCCGCTTAATTCCCAAGATGAAGGAAGTGGTAAGAAATGAGGTATTGAAGCTCCTTGATGCTGGTATTATTTATCCTATTGCTGATAGTAGATGGGTTAGTCCTGTTCATTGTGTTCCTAAGAAAGGAGGTATGACTGTTGTGCCTAATGAGAATAACGAGCTTATTCCTCAAAGGGTAGTAGTTGGTTATAGGATGTGCATTGACTATAGAAAAGTTAACAAGGTTACTAAGAAAGATCATTATCCTTTACCATTTATAGATCAAATGTTAGAGAGGTTGTCTAAGAAGACACATTTTTGTTTTCTTGATGGTTATTCTGGTTTTTCTCAGATTGCTGTTAAAAAAGAAGATCAAGAGAAAACCACTTTTACTTGTCCTTATGGAACTTATGCTTATCGACGTATGCCTTTTGGTTTATACAATGCTCCTGCTACTTTTCAAAGATGCATGTCTGCTATTTTTCATGGTTTTTGTGAAGAAATTGTGGAGGTTTTCATGGATAATTTCTCCGTCTATGGAACTTCTTTTGATAATTGTTTGCAAAATCTTGATAAAGTTTTGCAGAGGTGTGAAAAAACTAATCTTGTTCTTAATTGGGAGAAATGCCACTTTATGGTGAATGAAGGAATTGTCCTTGGACATAAAATTTCTGAAAGAGGTATTGAAGTTGACAGAGCAAAAGTGGAAGCAATTGAGAAGATGCCTTGTCCCAGAGATGTTAAAGGTATTCGTAGTATTCTTGGTCATGCTGGTTTCTATAGGAGGTTTATTAAAGATTTCTCTAAGATTTCAAAGCCTCTTACTAATCTTCTTCAAAAAGATGCACCATTTTTCTTTGATGATGATTGTAAGGAAGCTTTTGAAACTCTTAAGAAGGCTTTAACTACTGCTCCTATTGTTCAACCACCTGATTGGAATTTACCCTTTGAAATTATGTGTGATGCTAGTGATTTTGCTATTGGTGCTGTTCTTGGATAGCGTGTCGATAATAAGTTGAATGTTATTCATTATGCTAGTAAGACTCTTGATGTTGCTCAGAAGAATTATGCTACTACTGAGAAAGAGTTTCTTGTTGTTGTTTTTGCATGTGATAAGTTTAGACCTTACATTGTTGATTCTAAAGTTACTATTCATACTATTCATACTGATCACGCTGCTATTAGATATCTTATGACAAAGAAGGATGCTAAGCCTAGGCTTATTAGATGGGTGTTGCTTTTACAAGAGTTTGATTTGCATATCGTAGATAGGAAAGGTGCTGAAAATCCTGTGGCTGACAACTTGTCTAGATTGGAAAACATTTCTTTTGATCCTATTCCGGTTAATGATAGTTTTCCGAATGAACAGTTGGCTTCAATAAAGGTAACTTCACGAGACCTTTCTTGGTATGCTGATTATGCTAACTTTATTGTTTCCAAGTATTTGCCTCCAACCTGTACAGCTCAGCAAAGAAGAAAATTCTTTTATGATTTGAGGCATTACTTTTGGGATGACCCACACTTATATAAAGAAGGAGTTGATGGTATTACGCGAAGATGCGTACCAGAATATGAGCAGCAAGAAATATTGAGAAAATGCCATGGAAGCGCTTATGGAGGACATCATGCTGGAGATAGAACCGCACAAAAGGTTCTACAATCAGGTTTTTATTGGCCAACCCTCTTTAAAGATGCTAGAAGGTATGTTTTATCTTGCGATGAATGTCAAAGAGTTGGTAATATTTCAGGACGTAATGAAATGCCTATGAGTTACACTCTTGTTATTGAACCATTTGATTGTTGGGGATTTGACTTTATAGGTCCTTTTCCTCCTTCAAAAGGCTATACTCACATACTTGTTGCTGTTGATTATGTTACCAAGTGGGTAGAAGCCATACCTACAAAGAGTGCCGATGGTGAGACTTTGTTAAAAATGCTTAAGGATGTTATTTTTCTGAGGTTTGGTGTGCCTAGATATCTTATGACTGACGGAGGTTCTCATTTTATTCATGGTGGTTTTAGAAAAAAATCCTGCTAGATATGATGTTAATCATAGAATTGCTTCTGCTTATCATCCCCAAACTAGTGGGCAGGTAGAGCTTTCAAATAGAGAGATCAAGTCTATCTTGCAGAAGACTGTCAATAGATCTAGGAAAAACTGGGCTAGCAAGTTAAACGATACTTTATGGGCTTATAGAACTGCTTATAAGAACCCCATGGGCATGTCTCCTTACAAAATGGTTTACGGAAAAGCGTGTCTCTTGCCTTTAGAATTAGAACACAAAGCTTTTTGGGCAGTGAAAGAGCTTAATAGGGATTTTAAACTTGCCGGTAAGAAAAGGTTGTTAGATTTGAGTTCTCTAGATGAGTAGAGAAACGAAGCCTATGAGAATGCCAGACTTTTCAAAGAGAAAGTCAAGCAATGGCATGATAAGAGAATTCTTAAAAGAGAGTTTGATGTTGGTGAGAAAGTTCTATTGTATAGGTCTCGTCTCAGATTTTTTGCAGGAAAATTACTCTCTAAATGGGAAGGACCATATGTTATTGTTGAAGTGTACCGCTCAGGTGCGATAAAGATTGCTTCGTTGAAAGATGACACTACACAAGTGGTGAATGGGCAAAGACTCAAACATTATATTGCTGGAGATTCTTATAATGAAGATGTTGATGTAATTGAAACAGTTTCTCCGAAAGAATTCATCCAGGACAATTTGCAGGAACCTGCAGAGTTCGTTTTCGAATAGGTAACAGTTCTAGTCAGAAAAGGTTCGCGAAAAACTTTTCCATTGATATTTTTGATGTTTTTATTAAATATGAAAAATCACGAGATGAAAACGGGCAGGAGACGGACTCCGGTGGCTCCTCACCACCAGGGGGCATGGGCCCACCCCAGGCCGCGCCACCCTGTGGTGAGTCCACCCCGGAGCTCGTTTCCGTCCCGGTTTCCTCCTGTGATTTCGTCTCGATGTATAATTTTCGCCTATATAACCCCCCGGAGTCCCCGAGGTCTGTATTTCGTTTTCTCGTCGTGTTTTGTTTCGAGCTGTTCTGTCAGGGGATTGTTCTTAGCTTTGAAGTTGCAATGCCTTCGTCCGGTCCATCCGAGGAGAACCCTCTTGCGGATATCATTAATTCGTATATGAGGGAGCTGGAGATGCATCCGAAGGAGTTGTCGCTCAAAGATGGGGAGTTGCAGATCAAAGATGTCCAAGTCTCAAAGGGAGAAGGAAGTCTCGAAGGCAGGATGGAAGCACTGGAATAAGAAGTTTTCAAATACAAGAAGATGGCGGAACACGAGGTGGACATCATCCATAGGATTAATCAAGAGCTTGTTACCAAGTACAAGAAGGAGACTACAGAACTCTGGAAGGATATATTTTCGCTCCACGAGACCACTAATCAATTACAAGCACAACTTTACGACTTGCAGAACCAAAACTGTGAGTATGAAGATAGATTTCAACAAATGAGTGCTGCTACAAGTTTCAGGATATTGGAGACCAAGACATCCTTCCTTGATGGGGGACCTCTGCCTTGGAAGTACGATGATGATAAAGACTCACCACCACCACCGAAGGAGTAATTCATCATCGTTATTGGCATCCCCTTGGCTTGTGCCAAGCTTGGGGGAGTGCCGCGGTATCACATCATCACCTTTTACTCATTTACTTTTCAAGTAGAGTCATATCATGAATAGAGAAGTTATCTGATAGAATAGTTTACAGTGTGGAAGTATCCTCCTTTATTGGTTATCTATGTATCCCTTGGTGTGAGTTGCGGTAATGAAATATTAATGAGAAGTTTTATCATTTACTTTCCACACACTTTATTTTAGTTTGCAATGTTTCTTATATGATTAGTCTTGTTGATTAGTATTGGTATCACTTTGGGAGCATGAGTAAATTTAGTTGGTTTTGGCAAACTTAGCTTGGTCAGTAGCAACATTACCTTGAGGTTTGAGTAGAAAAGAAGAAAGAAGTGTTTGTAGTTACATCACTTCAGTTTTCCTTCATGATTGGCTTATAAGCATTATTATTCTCAAAGTTAAAATTGTTGTACCTTCAAGGAAGTTTGCATGATTGTTATTATTATATGTATGTTTGTTTGTTTCATGCAACTCTTATGCTTGCTACCCAGCCTTGCTAGCCAAAGACCTGTACTGAGAGGAAATACTTCTCGTGCATCCAACTCCTAAAAACCAAGTCACTTCCAAAGAGTCCACTATAAATTCCTACGCATGGTATTTCAAGCCATTCCAAGTAAATTTTCATGTGCTACCTTTCAAAAACCTTCAAACACTTCTCACTTTGTGCCACTGTTTTTAGCTCAAGAAGATGTAGTGGATGGGTTTGTTATCTTCCATACTAAATTAAGTACCCCTCGACTAGGCAGCTTCATCTGCTCATCATTAATTTTGCAAGGGAGCTGGTCAGACCATTGTAATCTCAAAAAGAAAAGAAAAAGGCACTCCTCCATGGTATGTGAAAGTTGGTTGGCACCCAATGGAATCGGTTAGCCATGGTTTGAGAAAGGAAAGGTGGGGAGGAGTGCCAAGCTATAAAAGAGCACCAATGTGCCAATTAATCAAACATCTCGGAACCGCTCTCACTTGTTTAGTATGGAAGATATCAAGAACTCCGTTGCTAGTCGTTGACAAAAGCAACCACCTCTCAAAACAATTTTTACCTCTGTTTTACAAATGAAAAGCTCTAGCACATGTTTAATCCCTGCTTCCCTCTGCGAAGGGCCTGTCTTTTACTTTTATGTTGAGTCAACCCATTCCCTTCTATCTCAAGCAAGCATTTGAGTTGTTATATTTCACTCATCCATATGTTGATCCGTTTAATCATGTTTATTAACTTCTTTTGTTAGTACAATGCTTTTGTCTGAAGGAATATATCTTTGAAAGCTTTCTATGAATGCAAAAGTTTGTTTCATTGAGCATATGGTTTTTGCTATATTAGCTCTGTTTTAAAAAGGCTCCATTCAAAAGCTAGTATAGTTTGTTCATTGTTCTCTGACCAAGAACTAAGATTTGCCATCACCAATTATAGTTTACCTTGTGCATCTTTATTTGTGATTCCCTTTTACTTATTGCAAGTATATATCTTATAAAGGAAAGTTGTTGTCTATTATAAATTGTGCCTTGGTGAATGTGATGCTTCTTGTCCGTATTTTGATTATCGACACTTCACTCCAAAAACCTGTAGTCATGTTTACTGAGTTTAGTTTTTGCTTGGGGACAAGCGAGGTCTAAGCTTGGGGGGGTTGATACGTCCATTTTGCATCACTATTTTGTATCATAATTTACTGTTATTCATTGATATATTTCACATTTAGATATGATACTTATGTTATTTCCTCCGTTTTTACATGTTTGATGATCATTGGAGGATTTGCTGCCGGAGTCAGGATTCTGCTGGAAAAAGGACCATCAAGACACCACATTTTGAAGATCAGGAAAATTCCAGAAAAATACAAGGAAATTATATTTTATCAGAAGACTGAAGAAGCCAGAAGGAGGAAGCGAGAGGGGCCACAGGGCGGCCTCACCACCAGGGGGCGCGGCCCAGCCCCTGGCCGTGCCCACCTGTGGTGAGAGCCCCCTGGCCCACTTTTGCCATCGCCCCTTCGCGTATTTCATCGTCCCCTAAAACCTAAGTCAAGGGGGGGCTCAAAGATAGACACCGCCGTCTCTGCGGGGCGGAAAACACCAGAGAGAGAAAAGCTCTCCGGCAGGCAGAAATCTGCCGGGGAAATTCCTTCCTGGAGAGGGGAGATCGTCGCCATCGTCATCACCATCGCACCAGACTTCATCGGGATCATCATCATCATCATCTCCATCACCAGCACCTTCATCTCCACCATCACCTCGCCATCCCGCTGTAACATCTTGAGTTGCATCTTGTCAAATTCTTAGGGGAAACTTTCCCGATGTTGATTACTCTTGTGGTTGATGCTATTGAGTGGAACCGTTGAATTAAGGTTTATGTTCAGATTGTTATTTACCATTATTTCACCTCTGATTATGATCCATATGATGTCTTGTGAGTAGTTCGTTTAGTTCTTGAGGACATGGGAGAAGTCAAGTCGTTAGTAGTGGAATTATGTTGAGTAATATTTAATGGTTTGATATTTATTTGTTGTGGTGCTATTTCACTAGTGGTGTCATGTGAACGTCGACTACATGATACTTCACCATTTATGGGCCTAGTGAGATGCATTGTGTATTTGGCTACCAATTGTGGGATTGCTGGAGTGACAAAAACCTAAACCTCCGTTGGGAAACCATTGCACTGATACGTCTCCAACGTATCTATAATTTTTGATGCTCCATGCTTGTTTTTACACCATTTGCCTAATGTTTTATTACACTTTGTGGCACTTTTATGCATTTTCTGGAACTAACCTATTAACAAGTCGCTACAGTGCCAGTTCCCTATTTTCTACTGTTTTTGTGTTTCAGAAAAGCTACACCGGAAATATTCTCGGAATTGGACGAAACAAGTTCCTGAAGTCTTATTTTTCCCGGAAGCTTCCAGAGATCCGAAGAGGAGTCGGAGGGGGGCCACGAGGGCCCCACACACCAGGGCGGCGCGGCCCAGCCCCTGGCCGCGCCCCCTATGTGTGAGGGCGCCTCGGTCCACCTCTGACGATGCCCCTTCGCCTATAAAGACCCCCCGACGTAAAAAACCTAAAGACCCGATCAATTTTCCAGAACACATCGCGATCCGCCGCCGCCGTCGACCCGAAGATCGGGAGGGTCCAGAAGCTCTTCCCGGCACCCTGCCGGAGAGGGGAATCGCCACTGGAGGTCTTCTTCATCGCCATGCTTGCCTCTGGAGCGATGAGTGAGTAGTCTACCTTGGACTATGGGTCCATAGCAGTAGCTAGATGGTTGTCTCCTCCACCATGTGCTTCATGTTTAGATCTCATGAGCTGCCCTACATGATTGAGATCACCGTTATGTAATTCTACATGTTTGGTTTGTTGGGATCCGATGAATATTGGTGCTATGATTGAGTTGCTATACTGAAATATATCTTATGTTATCTCTATGTTGTTTATGATCTTGCATGCTCTCCGTTGTTAGTAGCTATCTTGGCCGAGTAGTTGCTAGTGACTCCAAGAGGGGTATTTATGCTCGATAGTGGGTTCATGCCTCTATTTAATCTGGGGGAGTGACAGAAACCTCTAAGGTTGTAGATGTGCTGTTGCTACTAGGGAGAAAACAACATTCATATGCTCGAGGGCATATGCTTTGTTTATATTGCACACTTTGCTTAATGCAATTATCTGTTGTTCGCAACTTAATACTCATGGGGTGTTCGGATGATATCCCCTTGAGTGGATTATTAGTCATAGATGCAGTTGGATGGCGGTCTATGTATTTTGTTGTAATGCCCAGAGTAAATCGCATAGTGATCTTCTTGACATATCACGTTTATCTTTATTCTATCAATTGCCCAACTGTAATTTGTTTACTCAGCATGTGTTATTTATCTTATGGAGAGACACCACTAGTGAACTGTGGACCCCGGTCCTATTTCCATCATATTGCTATCACCTGTTTACTTTACTCGCATACTATTATCACTTTCCACTCGATACGCTCATACCCTTTGTTTCAAGCAAACTGGTGAGATTGACAACCTCATCGCAAGTTAGGAACAAAGTACTTGGTTGTGTTGTGTGCAGGTTCCGCGTTGCTATTGGTTGAAGACGAGTCAACAAGTGTCGTAAACGGCGCGCTTGTTGGAGTGTTATTAGGCCAGTCAGCATCACCTTCAGTTGTTTGTCTGCTCTTCTCCAGATCGACATACCTTAGTTTCTTACTGAGGGAAAGGACTTGCCGCTGTGCTCATCATACTTTCCGCTTGGAGTTTCCCAACTGCCTGGCCATAATCATCAACTACACGCCAGCCATCAAGCCCTTTTCTGGCGCTGTTACCGGGGAAGAAGTGGAAGACCTCTGCAAGGAGAGTTTTTCGCATGCACATCCTTTAATTTGTTTTATTGTTTTGCTTTACTTTATTTATTTTTACTTGCATCGTTTTGTCAAAAACCCAAAAAATTTAGTTTCCTATTAGTTGTTATTTTTACTTGTCTTGCTTTATCATGCTTTCTATCAATGGTTGGTTTCTTTGAAACTAAATCTTTTTGGCAAGGTGGGTTCACGGAAGAGCAGCAAAATTATTATGAGGAATACCGCTTGTCACAAAAAGGGAAACACTTATGGGAACAAATCAATAGATTGTATATCATTGCTAGAAACGTGTGCTCTACTTATAATGTTACCTATTGCTTTGATAGATCTTGTTGCTGTAGGAGGTATGAACACCTCCCTTTTCAATGTGAGTATAATGATGATGTTACTATATCTTCTTATATTAATGGAAATTATGACTTTTATGATGTGGAACAAATTGAAGAATTTATTGCTTGGAAGGGTGCATTCAAACTTGCTTATTTGCTTGAAAATACTGATGACGCACTTTATAAATATGAGGTTTCTGATATACTTACATTTTGCTTTGATAATTACAAGGAAGAAAATGGCTATATTCTTAAATATCTTAATAGATGCTCTCCAACGGAAGAGACTAATGCCTTGAAGGAGCCTATGGAAGAAGAAATTGCTGAAACTGGAAGCTCATTGGATGAAAAAGAGGAGGAGATTGATGATCAAGAGGAGGAAGAATGGAGCTACCCATGTCTACCTCCCAATAAGAGTAACTCTTTAACTAATACCTTATTTGATCGCCCTCCATGCTTAACAAAAGAGGGTGAGTGTGATATTTATATTGTTGAGTTTGTTCATGATGCTACTGAAAATTATTATGAGAGAGGGAAATATGGTTGTTGGAATTCTCATGTTACTAAAACACCTCTCTTTATACTGAAAGTTCCAAAGTTGCTCTTGTTTTATCTACCCATACTTGTTACTATGTGCTTCTTTGATTTATTTTCTTACAAGATTCCTATGCATAGGAAGTGGGTTAGACTTAAATGTGTTTTATATTTGCTCCTTGATGCTCTCTTTTGCTTCAATTCATATTTCTTATGTGAGCATCTTCTCAAATTACTGAGCCTAGCTCAAAGGCGTTAAAGAAAAGCACTCTTGGGAGATAACCCAATGTTTTATTTTCAGTAATTTTTCTTTTATTTGAGTCTTGGAAGTCATTACTACTGTAATGACCTCTCCTTATCATTTTTATTTCATTGTTGTGCCAAGAGAAGCCTCTAATTTGAGTGAGGTAAAGATTTGGGGATGTTGCTGTCGTGAAACTGTTTTCGGTGCTGCACCGTAAAAATTCTCTGTATTTCTTTTGGACCTAAATTTTCTTGTGCATATGCCCCAGGTTATATCCAAAATTTCATTAGTTGAACACTTTTTGATTTGAGCAACAGAGAACCCCTCAAAAATTTGACCTTTGTCAGCTGTTCTGTTTTGACAGATTTCTGCCACTATTCGTTTTTGCCGCTTTATCGCTTTTTTTCAAGTTCTTTTGATCACGGAACTTTTGGGGAAGTTGCTACAGTAGTATATACTTTATATGTGGTGGTTTTGGGTTGAAACCTGAAGCAAAAAGAGGTTGATTATATGTTATGCTTACACTAATGTTGCTAATAGATTTGTGTTTAGTTTTGTATGAAGGAAGTTTTCAAGTGTAGGGATTGGAGAATGATGAGATGAGTTGAAGAATGGACAAAAGCTCAAGCTTGGGGATGCCCATGCATCACCCCAAGAAATATCCAAGAAGTACAAGCGTCAAAGCTTGGGGATGCCCCCGAGGCACCCCTTCTTCATCGGCAAAAATCAGGTCACCTTTCAAGACACTATATTTTTATTGCTTCATGCACTATGTGTTTGCTTGGAGCGTCAGTTGTTTTAGTTTTCTTTATTAGTTTAGTTTTGTTTTCTGCAATAAATGGTTGGACCCCAACAAATTCATTTTGGAGAAGTTGCCTTGCTTTTCATTTGCCAAGAACGCTCTAGTTTTTATTCTTATCAAAAACCGAGTGTTCTTCTTTTTTTGCTACTGCTTTTAGTTTTTGTTTTTGCCTTGATTTGCATTCAGATCTTCATATCTTTTCATCAAGGTGTATTTTGCCTCTGATCTTTATTGGTTTTCATCAAAAGAGGTGTCTTAAAAAATTTCAAATGGTGTTGGAAAAGGGAAAAAGCTTTATGCAAAAAAGTGGTACAAGAAGGAGCTTGTGTAGACTGCGGCTTAGGCTTTTTCATGTCATGCTTGATGTCTTTTTGATAGTATGCTTAGGTGTTTTGCTGTAGCATGACTTGTCTCAAATAACTGAGATTGCTTAATGAGCCTTTGAAAAATCATGCATTGTTTTAATCGTTTGGAAGCATTATTTTGGTTTTCTCCTTGATGCTTTATTTGGGTTGACTTGGCGCATGCTCACACATGTTAGACTCTTACAAAGTCGCCAATAGCCTCTATGATCATTTAGTTTTTGACTTTTGATGCCATCTTATGCTTCTTTTAATGTCGCTTTGTCGCTTTGCATGATTATGGCCATTATTACTCTCTTAGTTGGTCGCTCCCAGTCTTTTGCTAGCCCTCGCCTTGTACTGAGTATGAGCTCTCTTCGTGCATCCAACTCCTAAAAACCAAAGTTTTCCAAAGTGTCCACAATACATACCTACTAGCAATTTGCTATTCCAAGTAAATTTGACTTGCTTTTATTTTCTCTTCAAATTAAACTCTTACCAGTGTTATGCGAAAATTGGTCAGTAAAGCTCTCACGAACCGGAAGGCACACTTTACTTTTTCTTGTTCTTAAAAATTTGACATTGTGGTCTCTTATGTTGAGTTGTTATGCTTGCAAGTTGTAAGTTGGATACTAGCCCAACCATGCTGTCATAGGGCAAGCTTTCAACATTGCACTTCTTATTTGAGTTGATATCGTTATCTTTTGTTTATGGATGCCCACGGTGTGAAATGAATTGGGAATCTTGCGAGGATCATGGAGTTTGTATATGTGTTAGGGAAACGCCTGGGCCGCCAATCTAAGCCATGCATAATTCATGGTGGAAATTTGCAGCATACCCATAGTGGACATTGGACGACGCATCTCAAAATAAAAAGCTAAAACAAATGGCAAATAAAAGAGATGTCGAGGTGTTCATTGTCTGCTTGTCCTGTCATTTTGATGTGGGCTTGTTCCATGTCATCGGGCACGGAGGTACCCCGTTGGCGGTTTTCGATGATACATATATACTTACAATGACAAGAGCCTTGCTTGGGACTCTAAGTAAAGTAGCATGAGGTTTGGGTACTCATATTCACGGGGCACGAGGTTTTCGACTTATGATTTGTCAAGCATATGCATCATAATTGTTCTCGCATTAACTTTAACCATTCAAGATGCTTATGATGGGGGCAATGAGAGCTCAAAGCCGGTAAGTACCATAATTTTTGAAGGTTATAAAACTTGCAATCACTGCTTCCCTCCGCGAAGGGCCTTTCTTTTACTTTCATGTTGAGTCACCACCTTCTATCTTTATGCACCATTAAGATAGCGTAGTTGTCATTCTTAGTGTAATGTGCATTGTCCCAAAGTTTTCATTGACTGATTCATATTGTTGGTTTCACTTGTTCTCAAATTATTTGTATCTAGTCGCCCTCTTAAACTTGAAGGTGTCCTATGCATTTATGTTTTGGTCTCCATGAAGGACAAGCTGAAAACCATTTGTATGTTTTTCCTTATGATTTGAACACACGTTTGACTTTCATTGTTTCATTTCCATGATCTTTTGTTTGTGTTCATTTTCATGTTTATAACATGGTTGCTAAGTTTTTATTGTCAAGATTATATCTTTCATGCCCATGTTTTAAGTTCTTATGATCCCAGCTCACAAATGCTTACATACATGATCAAGATTATGTTGGTGCATGTCACCTCAAAAATTATTTCCTTTGTTATCACTTACCTACTCGAGGACGAGCAGGAGTTAAGCTTGGGGATGCTGATACGTCTCCAACATATCTATAATTTTTGATGCTCCATGCTTGTTTTTACACCATTTGCCTAATGTTTTGTTACACTTCGTGGCACTTTTATGCATTTTTCGGAACTAACCTATTAACAAGTCGCCACAGTGCCAGTTCCCTGTTTTCTGCTGTTTTTGTGTTTCAGAAAAGCTACACAGGAAATATTCTCGGAATTGGACGAAACAAGTTCCTGAAGTTTTATTTTTCCCGGAAGCTTCCAGAGATCCGAAGAGGAGTCGGAGGGGGCCACGAGGGCCCCACACACCAGGGCGGCGCGGCCCAGCCCCTGGCCGCGCCCCCTATGTGTGAGGGCGCCTCGGTCCACCTCTGATGATGCCCCTTCGCCTATAAAGACCCCCTGACGGAAAAAACCTAAGGACCCGATCAATTTTCTAGAACACATCGCGATCCGCCGCCGCCGTCGACCCGAAGATCGGGAGGGTCCAGAAGCTCTTCCCGGCACCCTGCCGGAGAGGGGAATCGCCACCGGAGGTCTTCTTCATCGCCATGCTTGCCTCTGGAGCGCTGAGTGAGTAGTCTACCTTGGACTATGGGTCCATAGTAGTAGCTAGATGGTTGTCTCCTCCACCATGTGCTTCATGTTTAGATCTCATGAGCTGCCCTACATGATTGAGATCACCGTTATGTAATTCTACATGTTTGGTTTGTTGGGATCCGATGAATATTGGTGCTATGATTGAGTTGCTATAATGAAATATATCTTATGTTATCTCTATGTTGTTAATGATCTTGCATGCTCTCCGTTGTTAGTAGCTATCTTGGCCGAGTAGTTGCTAGTGACTCCAAGAGGGGGTATTTATGCTCGATAGTGGGTTCATGCCTCTATTTAATCTGGGGGAGTGACAGAAACCTCTAAGGTTGTAGATGTGCTGTTGCTACTAGGGACAAACCAACATTCATATGCTCGAGGGCATATGCTTTGTTTACATTACACACTTTGCTTAATGCAATTATCTGTTGTTCGCAACTTAATACTCATGGGGTGTTCGGATGATATCCCCGTGAGTGGATTATTAGTCATAGATGCAGTTGGATGGCGGTCTATGTATTTTGTTGTAATGTCCAGAGTAAATCGCATAGTGATCTTCTTGACATATCACGTTTATCTTTATTCTATCAATTGCCCAACTGTAATTTGTTTACCCAGCATGTGTTATTTATCTTATGGAGAGACACCACTAGTGAACTATGGACCCTGGTCCTATTTCCATCATATTGCTATCACCTGTTTACTTTACTCGCATACTATTATCACTTTCCACTCGATACGCTCATACCCTTTGTTTCAAGCAAACCGGTGAGATTGACAACCTCATCGCAAGTTGGGAACAAAGTACTTGGTTGTGTTGTGTGCAGTTTCCACGTTGCTATTGGCTGAAGACGAGTCAAGAAGTGTCGTAAACGGCACCCTTGTTGGAGTGTTATTAGGCCAGTCAGCATCACCTTCAGTTGTTTGTCTGCTCTTCTCCAGATCGACATACCATGGTTTCTTACTGAGGGAAAAGACTTGCCGCTGTGGTCATCATACTTTCCGCTTGGAGTTTCCCAACTGCCTGGCCATAATCATCAACTACACGCCAGCCATCATGCACCAGGGAGCGTAGGATCTTAGAGTTTAAGGTTATGGTTAGATTTATCTTAATTACTTTCTTGTATTTGCGGATGCTTGCAAGGGGTATAATCACAAGTGTGTATTTATCCTAGTAAGGGTAGTGCGCTAGCATAGGTTCACCCCCATAACACTTATCAAACCAGTAAAGATTATTTAGCGGTATGAAGCGAAAGCACTTGACAGAAACTCCCGTGTGTCCTCGAGAACGTTTGGTCATCATAAGTTACACAACCGGCTTGTCCTTTGCTCTAGAAAGGATTGGGCCACTTGCAGCAATTATTACTATTGTCCTTTATTTACTTGTACTTTATTTACTTGCATTACCAAATACCCCTGAAAACCCATTTGCAAGTATTTATAGTGAATCCTTGATCAAAACCACTTGTCAACACCTTCTGCTCCTTGTTGGGTTCGACACTCTTATTTATCGAAAGTACTACGATACACCCCCTATACTTGTGGGTCATCAGCCTGGTCCTTCTTGTCCCATTTTGGCTTCTTGCCATCGTAACTATGGCAACCGAGATGGTGGTGCCCAATGTTCTTCTCCGCGAGGTCCTTCCCCCATTTGCTTTGCGCCTTGGTGAAATCATTGGCTTCATTCGCAAGGAAGACCTTGAAGTTCTCTTCCGTCATCCGCGGAAAGTAGCAATGGAGCTCTTCAAAAGTCTCATGATCAGCAATCATTTCCCTCAGCATAGTTTTATAACTGCTAAGGTGTTTGGTGAACCTAGTGAGGGCATATCTGTTCACAATATTCTTCTTGAGATCCTGGTTTCTGTACTCCAGAGGAAACTCGTCCTGTGCGTGCAACCTCGAGATTAGCTGGACGCGCAGATGGTCCTTACTTTGGAGGTTTGTCTCATTGACGTTGACGACGTCACGAAGCATTGCTGCCAGCTGGAGGTCGTACCCCTTCGAGAAATTTAGTGGCTCCTTAGGAATACCACTAGCGGGGTCAACCAATGTGAATGTGTCTCACTTGGTGGCGACAAGGTTTCAGCGCCGCTTCTTCTGAACTCTTCTGTTCGCCTGGCTAGTTGACTCGGAACCACCCGCGTCAGCACCACTATCGGTGGTTTCCTGGTCGATGACCCTCCTCTGATCGTCATCACCAGCATCATCATCGTCATCGTCACTAGGCCGATATTCACCATCTTCCTGCTGCTACTCTAGGGCCATGAGCCTGTAGTGCTCTTCCATCTCTAATTGCCGAGAAGACAACTGATGACCCACAAGTATAGGGGGTGTATCGTAGTACTTTCGATAAATAAGAGTGTCGAACCCAACGAGGAGCAGAAGGTGTTGATGAGCAGTTTTGATCAAGGAATCACTGTAAATACTAGCAAACAGGTTTTCAGGAGTATTTGGTAATACGAGTAAATAAAGTGCGAGTAAATAAAAGACAGTAGTAACAATTGCAGCAAGTGGCCCAATCCTTTATTCAGCAAAGGACAAGCCGGTTGTGTTCTTATAATAACCAAACGTTCTCGAGGACACACAGAAGGTTTCTGTCAAGAGCTTTCGCTTCATAGAGCCAATAGTATTTATTGATTTGATAAATGTTATGGGGGTGAACCTGTGCTAGCGCACTACCCTTACTAGGATAAATACATACTTGTGATTATACCCCTTGCAAGCATCCGCAAATACAAGAAAGTAATTAAGATAAATCTAATCACAGCCTTAAACTCTATGATCCTACGCTCCCTGGTGCAATGGTTTCCCAATGGAGGTTTAGGTTTCTGTCACTCCAGCAACCCCACAATCGGTGACCAAATACACAATGCATCTCACTAGGCCCATAAATGGTGAAGTATCATGTAGTCGACGTTCACATGACACCACTAGTGAAATAGCACCACAACAATATCAAACCATTAAATATTTCTCAACAATAATTCACTACTAACATCTTGACTTCTCCCATGTCCTCAAGAACTGAATGAACTACTCACAAGACATCATATGGATCATGATCAGAGGTGAAATAATGGTAAATAACAATCTGAACATAAACCTTAATTCAACGGTTCCACTCAATAGCATCAACTACAAGAGTAATCAACACCGGGAAAGTTTCCCCTATGAATATAACAAGATCCAACTCAAGATGTTACAGCGGGATGGCGTGGTGATGGTGGAGATGAAGGTGCTGGTGATGGAGATGATGATGATGATGATCCCGATGAAGTCCAGTGCGATGGTGATGACAATGGCGACGATCTCCCCTCTCCGGGAAGGAATTTCCCCGGCAGATTTCTCTCTGCCGGAGAGCTTTCTCTCTCTGGTGTTCTCCGCCCCGCAGAGGCGGCTGTGTCTAACTCTGAACCCCCCCCCCTCCTGACTTAGGTTTTCGGGGACGATGATGTATGCGAAGGGGCGAGACCAGAGGTGGGCCAGGGTCCCCTCACACAGGGCTGGCGCGGCCAGGGGGCTGGCCGCGCCGCCCTAGCGTGTGGGCCACCCCTGGCCTCTCTCGACTCCTCCTTCTGGCTCCGTGAGTCTTCTGGGAAATTATAATTTCTAGGTATTTTTCTGGAATTTTCCTGATCTTCAAAATATGGTCTCTTGATGGTCCCTTTTCCAGCAGAATCCTGACTCCGGCAGCAACTCCTCCGACGATCATCAAACATGTGAAAACAAAGGAAATAACATAAGTATCATATCTAAGTATGAAATATATCAATGAATAACAGTAAATTATGATACAAAATAGTGATGCAAATTGGACGTATCAACCCCCCCAAGCTTAGACCTCACTTGTCCCCAAGCGAAAACTAAACTCGGTAAACATGACCACAGGTTTTATGGAGTGAAGTGTCGATAATCAAAATACGGACAAGAAGCATCACATTCACTAAGGCACAAATTATAATAGATAGCAACTTCCCTTTATAAGATGTAAGCTTGCAATAGGTAAAAGGGAATCACATGTAAAGATGCATGAGGTAAATTATAATTGGCAATGGCAAACCTTAGTTCTTGGTCAAAGATTGGAGAACAAGCTATTCTCTCTTTTTAAACGGAGTCTTTTAAAACAGAGCTAATATAGCAAAGACTATATACTCAACAAAGTAAACTTTTGCATTCATAGAAAGCTTTCAAAGATGTATTCCTTCAGATAAAAGCATTATACAAAACAAGGAAGATAGTAAACATGATTAAACGGATCAACATATGGATGAGTGAAACATAACAACTCAAATGCTTGCTTGAGACAGAGGGAAATAGGTTGACTCAATCATAAAAGTAAAAGATAGGCCCTTCGCAGAGGGAAGCAGAGATTAAACATGTGCTAGAGCTTTTCATTTGTAAAACAGAGGTAAAAATTGTTTTGAGAGGTGGTTGCTTTCGTCAACGACTAGCAACGGAGTTCTTGATATCTTCCATACTAAACAAGTGAGAGCGGTTCCGAGATGTTTAATTAGTTGGCACTTTGGTGCTCTTTTATAGCTTTGCACTCCTCCCCACCTTTTTCCTTTCTCAAACCATGGCTAACCGATTCCATCGGGTGCCGACCAACTTTCACAATCCATTGGAGGAGTGCCCTTTTTCTTTCTTTTGAGATTATAATGGTCTGACCAGCTCCCTTGCAAAATTAATGACGAGCAGATGAAGCTGCCTAGTCGAGGGGTACTTAATTTAGTATGGAAGATAACAAACCCATCCACTACGTCCTCATGAGCTAAAAACAGTGGCACAAAATGAGAAGTGTTTGAAAGGTAGCACATGAAAATTTATTTGGAATGGCTTAAAATACCATGCATAGGAATTTATAGTGGACTCTTTGGAAGTGACTTGGCTTTTGGGAATTGGATGCACGAGAAGTATTTCCTCTCAGTACAGGTTTTTGGCTAGCAAGGTTGGGTAGCAAGCATAAGAGTTGCATGAAACAAACAAACACACATATAATAAGAACAATCATGCAAACTCCCTTGAAGGTACAACGATTTTAACTTTGAGAATAACAATGCTTATAAGCCAAACATAAGGAAAACTGAAGTGATGTAACTACAAGCACTTCTTTATTCTTTTCTACTCAAACCTCAAGGTAAAGTTGCTACTGACCAAGCTAGGTTTGCCAAAACCAACTAAATCTACTCATGCTCCCAATGTGATACCAATACCAATCAACAAGACTAGTCACATAAAAGAAATTGCAGACTAACATAAGGTGTGCGAAAAGTAAACGATAAAACTTCTCATTAATATTTCATTACCGCAACTCACACCAAGGGATACAAAGATAACTAACTAAGGAGGATACTTCCAACTGCAAACTATTCTATATGATAACTTCTCTATTCATGATAAGACTCTACTTGAAAAGTAAATGAACAAAAGGTAATGATGTGATACCGCGGCACTCCCCCAAGCTTGGAACAAGCCAAGGGGATGCCTATGACGATGACGAATTACTCCTTTGGCGGTGGCGGTGGATAATCTCTAATAACCTTCTCAATCAAATCCTTTAGATCATCAATCTTGTACTCGAGGTTACGAATCATCTCAGAATTGTGCTCAATACGGTTCATGAACCTGTCAGCAAGAGAGTCCCAGCTCTTGGAATTATTTCCCCATCCTTCTTCACTCGTGGAGCTTCCTGTCCCTGCATTGTTAGAACGGTCTATATCCCAGCCAGAGGGTAATCGTGATTTGGGCACCTTTTGGAACTGATGTTCATGAATTAGAGTATGGAAGGGATTTTGGCTCGGCGGAGATGTCCATGGAGCAAAGGTGTGATGTGGCACACCTCCTCCGGTCCTTATGCGAGCGCTCTTCTTGAACTTGTCATGATCTGTCACCACCCCTATGCTGGCAATCACGGTGCTTGGCCTTGGACCTTGATCTTCCTCCTTATCTTCGCTTTCAACCTCTTCTTTCAGCCGGAAGTCTTTGATGCCATCTTCCGGAGGTGTCTTCTCCTTGTCACCGCTTGAAGAGGCCATGACTCCCCCAAGCTTAAGATCAACTCCTGACAGAAACAGCTCGAAACAAAACACGACGAGAAAACGATATACAGACCTCGGGGACTCCGGGGGGTTAAATAGACGAAAATTATACATCGAAACGAAGTCACGGGAGGAAAACGGGACGGAAACGAATTCCGGTGTGTTCTCACACAGGGGTGGCGCGGCCAGGGGTGGGCCCGCGCCACCCGTGTGTGAGACACACACGGACGCTTTTTCCTCCCCTTTTTCGTCTCGTGATTTTTAATATTTATTAAAAACAGCAAAAATATTAAAGGAAGAACTTTTCGCGAAACTTTTCTGACTAGAACTGTTACCTATTAAAAAACGAACTCTGCAGGCTCCTGCAGTTTGTCTTGTATGTAATCTTCCGGAGAAACTGTTTCAATAACATCAACATCTTCATTATAAGAATCTCCAGAAATATAATGTTTGAGTCTTTGCCCATTCACCACTTGTGTAGAATCATCTTTCAATGAAGCAATCTTAATAGCACCTGAGCGGTACACTTCCACAATAACATATGGTCCTTCCCATTTAGAAAGTAATTTACCTGCAAAAAATCTGAGACGAGACCTATACAATAGAACTTTCTCACCAACATGAAACTCTCTCTTAAGAATTCTCTTATCATGCCATTGCTTGACTTTCTCTTTGAAAAGTCTGGCATTCTCATACGCTTTGTTTCTCCACTCATCTAGAGAACTCAAATCTAACAACCTTTTCTTACTGGCTAATTTAAAATCTCTATTAAGCTCTCTCACTGCCCAAAAAGCTTTGTGTTCTAATTCTAAGGGCAAGTGACACGCTTTTCCGTAAACCATCTTATAAGGAGACATACCCATGGGGTTCTTATAAGCAGTTCTATAAGCCCATAAAGCGTCATTTAACTTACTAGCCCAGTTTTTCCTAGATCTACTAACAGTCTTCTGCAAGATAGACTTGATCTCTCTATTTGAAAGCTCTACCTGCCCACTAGTTTGGGGATGATAAGCAGAAGCAATTCTATGATTGACATCATACTTAGCAAGAGTTTTTCTAAAACTACCGTGAATAAAATGAGAACCTCCGTCGGTCATAAGATATCTAGGCACTCCGAACCTAGGAAAAATAACATCCTTAAGCATTTTTAACGAAGTCTCACCATCGGCACTCTTTGTAGGTATGGCTTCTACCCATTTAGTAACATAATCTACAGCAACAAGTATATGGGTATAGCCTTTTGAAGGAGGAAAAGGACCCATAAAGTCAAATCCCCAACAATCAAACGGTTCAATAACAAGAGTGTAATTCATAGGCATTTCGTTGCGTCTAGAAATATTACCAACTCTTTGACATTCATCGCAAGATAAAACATACCTTCTGGCATCTTTAAAGAGGGTTGGCCAATAAAAACCTGATTGTAGAACCTTCTGTGCGGTTCTATCTCCAGCATGATGCCCTCCATAAGCACTGCTATGACATTTCCTTAATATCTCTTGTTGCTCATATTCTGGTACGCATCTTCTCATGATACCATCAACTCCTTCTTTATATAAATGTGGGTCATCCCAAAAATAATGCCTCAAATCATAGAAGAATTTCCTTCTTTGCGGAGCTGTAAAGGTTGGAGGCAAATACTTGGAAACAATAAAGTTAGCATAATCAGCATACCAAGGAAGGTCTCGTGAAGTTACATTTAATGCAGCCAACTGTTCATTTGGAAAACTATCATTGACAGGAATAGGATCAAAAGAAATATTTTCCAATCTAGACAAGTTGTCAGCCACAGGATTTTCAGCACCTTTCCTATCTACGATATGCAAATCAAACTCTTGTAAAAGCAACACCCATCTAATAAGCCTAGGCTTAGCATCCTTCTTAGTCATAAGATATCTAATAGCAGCGTGATCAGTATGAATAGTAACTTTAGAATCAACAATATAAGATCTAAACTTATCACATGCAAAAACAACAGCAAGAAACTCTTTCTCAGTAGTAGCATAATTCTTCTGAGCAGCATCAAGAGTCTTACTAGCATAATGAATAACATTCAACTTATTATCTACGCGCTGTCCAAGAACAGCACCAACAGCAAAATCACTAGCATCACACATAATTTCAAAAGGTAAATTCCAATCAGGTGGTTGAACAATAGGAGCAGTAGTTAAAGCCTTCTTAAGAGTTTCAAAAGCTTCCTTACAATCATCATCAAAGACAAACGGTACATCCTTTTGAAGAAGATTGGTAAGAGGCTTTGAAATCTTAGAGAAATCTTTAATAAACCTCCTATAGAAACCAACATGACCAAGAACACTACGAATACCTTTAACATCTCTTGGACATGGCATTTTCTCGATTGCCTCCACTTTTGCTCTGTCAACTTCAATACCTCTTTCAGAGATTTTATGTCCAAGGACAATTCCTTCATTTACCATAAAGTGGCATTTCTCCCAATTAAGAACAAGGTTAGTTTCTTCGCACCTCTGCAAAACTTTATCAAGGTTGTGCAAACAATTATCAAAAGAAGTTCCATAGACGGAGAAATCGTCCATGAAGACCTCCACAATTTCTTCACAAAAACCATGAAAAATAGCAGACATACATCTTTGAAAAGTAGCAGGAGCATTGCATAAACCAAACGGCATACGTCTATAAGCATAAGTTCCATAAGGACAAGTAAAAGTGGTTTTCTCTTGATCATCCTTCTTAACAGCAATTTGAGAAAAACCAGAATAACCATCAAGGAAACAAAAATGAGTCTTCTTAGACAACCTTTGTAGCATTTGATCTATAAACGGTAAAGGGTAATGATCTTTCTTAGTAACTTTGTTTACCTTCCTATAATCAATGCACATTCTATAACCAACAACTACCCTTTGAGGAATAAGCTCGTTATTCTCATTAGGTACAACAGTCATACCTCCTTTCTTAGGAACACAATGAACAGGACTAACCCATCTACTATCAGCAATAGGATAAATAATGCCAGCATCAAGGAGTTTTAATACCTCATTTCTTACCACATCCTTCATCTTGGGAATTAGGCGGCGTTGATGCTCCACAACTGGCTTCGCATCTTTCTCCATATTAATGGCATGCTGACATAAAGTAGGAGAAATCCCTTTTAAATCATCAAGAGTATATCCCATAGCTCCTCGATGTTTCCTCAATATCTCCAATAATCTTTCTTCTTCCTTTCCTGAAAGTTTAGAACTAATAATAACAGGATATATTTTCTTATCATCAATATAAGCATATTTGAGGTCATCAGGCAAAGGTTTTAATTCAAACACAGGATCTTCTCTAGGCGGCAAAGTTGTACCAAGATCCTCCACAGGTAGATTGTGCTTGAGTAGTGGTGGTTGACGAAGGAGAATATCGTCAATCTCTTCTCTTTCCTGGCTAAAAACATCACTTTCGTGATCTTCCATGAATTGCTGCAAGGCATTATTAGGAGCAAGAGCAATAGAAGCAAGCTGCTCAACTCGAAAATTTTCATTAGGCGTGTCATTTTCATAAGAAGTCTTAGCAAACTTGGAAAAATTAAACTCATAAGACTCTCCATTAAACTTAGTAAAAAATTTCTCTTTCTTACAATCTATTATGGCGCCACAAGTATTCAAAAAGGGTCTAGCAAAAATAATAGGACAAGTTTTACTAGCCTCCTTACCAAGGAATAGCACTTGCACTAGCACCAATATCACATAAGCCATAATAGCAATGATCTCCAATCCTAACAGAGATAACAGGAACACTTGCTTTCCTGTGCTTTTTAGGATGTGAAAGAATGTTAGAAGCATCTTCACAAGAAAGAATATATTCATCTCCTACATCTTTAGTTACAAGATCTTTCAATATAGCAACAGGAGACTTAATAGTGATTTGCTCATCAGGCTCTGCAGCTTTTTTAGTACTTTTATTAGACACACTTACCAAAGTAGAGTACTTCTTTACCTTAGCAGGGAAAGGTGTCTTCTCAATATAAGGTTCAGGAACGATGCTATCAACAGTACAAACCTCAGTAGCTGCAGCAGGAATGTGACTAATAGAATCTTTATAAGGCGCATGATATTTGTTCCAATCTTTCTTTGGAACATCCATATAAGAGGCAAAGGCCTTAAGACAATTAGCAAGTATTTGGGAATCAAGACCATAAGCAGCGCTAACACTATAAAAGTCATCGGTTCCCATAAAAGATTTAATGCATTCATAATCATAGTTTATACCTGACTTCCTACCTTTGTCGTTTTCCCATCCTTCAGCATTCTCTTGTATACAGTTAAGAAGTTTCCACTTGGCATCTTCTTTCATATGAGTAAATGATCCAAAGCAAGAAGCATCCAAATAATCCTTATCAGGAAGAGTAAGCCGCGCATAAAAATTATCAATAACAATATTATTGGGGAGCTCATGAATGGGGCATTTGAGCATTAGTAACTTCAATCTCCCCCACGCTTGGGCAATACTCTCTCCATCATGAGGCCAAAAATTATATATCTTGTTACGGTCTTTATGAATTTCACTTGGAGGATAAAACTTGGAATAAAAGAGAGGCACAATATCCTCCCATGCCATAGATGGACCATCTTGGAGTAGTCGATACCACTCTTCAGCTCTTCCTTTCAATGATATAGAGAATAATTTCTTCTTGACCTGGCTTGGTGAAATACCTGCACACCTGAACAACTCGCATAATTCATGTATAAATAATAAGTGATCACTCGGATGGACAGTTCCATCTCCTGAATAGCAGTTATCCATAATACGCCCAACAATTTTCATAGGTATTTTAAAAGGATCAATTTTAGCGGGCGGTGGCGGTGGTGATTCCTCCGCATGTGCAGCAGTAGCAGTAGTAGTAGAAGTGTTTCCAAATAGGAAACCAAATGGAGAGTTCTCCATAGCAGAGTAAAATAAAAGACAAAATAAAACAATACTCACAGTGACGGTTACCTTTACTAATTCCACTCTTCAATAGCGCTACACTCCCCGGCAACGGCGCCAGAAAATAGTCTTGATGACCCACAAGTATAGGGGGTGTATCGTAGTACTTTTGATAAATAAGAGTGTCGAACCCAACGAGGAGCAGAAGGTGTTGATGAGCAGTTTTGATCAAGGAATCACTGTAAATACTAGCAAACAGGTTTTCAGGAGTATTTGGTAATACGAGTAAATAAAGTGCGAGTAAATAAAAGACAGTAGTAACAATTGCAGCAAGTGGCCCAATCCTTTATTCAGCAAAGGACAAGCCGGTTGTGTTCTTATAATAACCAAACGTTCTCGAGGACACACGGAAGGTTTCTGTCAAGAGCTTTCGCTTCATAGAGCCAATAGTATTTATTGATTTGATAAATGTTATGGGGGTGAACCTGTGCTAGCGCACTACCCTTACTAGGATAAATACACACTTGTGATTATACCCCTTGCAAGCATCTGCAAATACAAGAAAGTAATTAAGATAAATCTAACCACAGCCTTAAACTCTATGATCCTACGCTCCCTGGTGCAATGGTTTCCCAGCGGAGGTTTAGGTTTCTGTCACTCCAGCAACCCCACAATCGGTGACCAAATACACAATGCATCTCACTAGGCCCATAAATGGTGAAGTATCATGTAGTCGACGTTCACATGACACCACTAGTGAAATAGCACCACAACAATATCAAACCATTAAATATTTCTCAACAATAATTCACTACTAACATCTTGACTTCTCCCATGTCCTCAAGAACTGAACGAACTACTCACAAGACATCATATGGATCATGATCAGAGGTGAAATAATGGTAAATAACAATCTGAACATAAACCTTAATTCAACGGTTCCACTCAATAGCATCAACTACAAGAGTAATCAACACCGGGAAAGTTTCCCCTATGAATATAACAAGATCCAACTCAAGATGTTACAGCGGGATGGCGTGGTGATGGTGGAGATGAAGGTGCTGGTGATGGAGATGATGATGATGATGACGATCCCGATGAAGTCCAGTGCGATGGTGATGACAATGGCGACGATCTCCCCTCTCCGGGAAGGAATTTCCCTGGCAGATTTCTCTCTGCCGGAGAGCTTTCTCTCTCTGGTGTTCTCCGCCCCGCAGAGGCGGCTGTGTCTAACTCTGAACCCCCCCTCCTGACTTAGGTTTTCGGGGACGATGATGTACGCGAAGGGGCGAGACCAGAGGTGGGCCAGGGTCCCCTCACACAGGGCTGGCGCGGCCAGGGGGCTGGCCGCGCCGCCCTAGCGTGTGGGCCACCCCTAGCCTCTCTCGACTCCTTCTGGCTCCGTGAGTCTTCTGGGAAATTATAATTTCTGGGTATTTTTCTGGAATTTTCCTGATCTTCAAAATATGGTCTCTTGATGGTCCCTTTTCCAGCAGAATCCTGACTCCGGCAGCAACTCCTCCGACGATCATCAAACATGTGAAAACAAAGGAAATAACATAAGTATCATATCTAAGTATGAAATATATCAATGAATAACAGTAAATTATGATACAAAATAGTGATGCAAATTGGACGTATCAACAACCCGGCGACGTCGCCGTTGACATTCCGGTTTCCAGAAGACGACATGGCTACACAAGAGATAAGATTTTTTAGCTAGCGACACAAATTTTGACGGCAAAAATTCGGCATGGTCTTTGCTAAAAATGGTCATGCCAGAGTGCCAGAAATTCGCCGGAACGGAAGTTAATCAACATTCCAGCGAAACATTGGCACTCAATGTACCTACACAACATACACATAGACAGAAATTCCTTTGGCAAAAAGTGATCCTAGTACACTTCAGAGTCAAATTATTTGGTCATATTCCTTTGCAGATACATAAATGATCGCAGAACACATCACAGTCAAATGATCCTAGTACACTTCACAGTCAAATGATCCCAGTACACTTCACAGTCAAATTCCTTTGCAGATACATAAATGAAATTCAGTAAACAAGCTGATTAATCCAACAGTAGGTCTATACACTACATATGTCTAGAAATATGTAGAGTATGTCCGGAAATACTTACTTAATATTTTGAGTTAATTAAGATTTTGCAAACTTGATCAAGCAAATCTGGATAGCAACTAAAATATGTCTAGATATGCATCTCTAGATCTTTAAAAGTCACCACAAACCTCTAAAAATGGTTCTAGTTCGTATATTAGATCTAGTATGCATCCTATACAACTAGATGATCTTGTGATCATCAAGAACACACCAAGAACTAACAAGAACACAACTAGGATCTAGATCACAGCCATCTTATCAACCAAGAACACTAAATAATACTCCTTCCATTCCTTAATATAAGGTGTATAGTTTTCTTGAACGAATATTAGCGCACAAGCGAAAAGAGCAAATTTTGATACTTTTAAACGTTAATACAGGTAGGTGATTGATGTGAAAAAGAGGGAAAATTGGGAAATATCGGTATCTTATCTCTCCTAATCAGATCGATTCCTATGTTATGTAAAACAATCTCATAATCCCACCATACACCTTAGATTTTGGAATTTTTCATAGAAAACTATACACCTTATATCAAGAAATAGAGGGAGTAATACTAGAACTAAATCACAACAACTAATAAATTATTGGCTTGCATACCTATGATCACGAGATGAACCTATTCAACTTTCAGCCACCGTTTCTTGCATAAAAACATTTTTGCACATCACCTACACATTGCTTGAGTGATATTTGTGTGGATCATATGTATCTTAGGATGAATATGATCATTATACTTGCAGTGATATGTGTGTTACTGTTTCTAAATCATATAAAATACATGAAACCTGGGAATAGTTCTACCAGATTTTTAAACTAAACATCTGGGAATTGTTGGAACCAGATTATTAAATACTTACTTATACAAGCTTTACTCGTAGAACAACCATAAAATTAATATAAACCATTGAAAGTCAATTAAGACTAGCCAGGAATCATCTATCTAGCACATAACTACAAATTGGTAGCCATTGATGCTTGGATGAATAAATCATCCAAACAGGAGCATCACACACAGGCATAATCATGCACAGACCTAAACCTAGAACATGCCCTAATCAAGCATAGTACCTAATTTACACAGCAGTAGAAAATGATAATGGGAGTCCAGGAACTCTTGTGTTCTATAGATAATGATTTAGCTACATGCTTATGCTAAAAACAAATAATCTGTATAATTATTTAGTGTTCTTTATAGAAGATGTGCATCTGAAAAAAGAGAAACATACAAAAAGTTAGTGGTCTGCTACCTAAGACCAACGATCAGAAGGACTCATTTGTGGCGTTTTACTTAGAATTATACAAACACTAAAAAGTTAGATCCAGTTATAAATTAAAAGACCAATTGCAGTACAAGGTTTAATCTAAGTACTAGGATTAGCCAACATTTTTCTGATGGTGATGCATGTATACAGCTAGCTTGGATTACTTCTGATGGTGATGCATCGATAGCTCCTTTTAAACATTTATATATAACATTTTTCTTGATTAAACATTAGTATGCCATCCAAACTAATAAAGATGCTATCAGATACATCTAAATATTCTAAATATTGCTAGGAGCCATGAACAATTAACATGCAGCGGGCAACAGTACCAAGTGCAAAGACACTTAGTAACCACGTCTCCACCCAACTAAGATGCTAACATAAACAACCCTGAAAAATAGCTAACTGAACCTAAACAGCTAGCTACTGTCGAAACTAAAACTCTAACGAAACTGAACCTATGAACTAAACTAACAGCTAGTTTTATTCCAACATGATTCATTTAGCATCAGGTGGTGTTTCGCGAGAGAGCGTGAGGGTTCATGACAGTTCACGACCAAGATCAATGATCTGCTCGCGTCGGAGGAGGAGAGGATAAGGGGGAGGAGACATGGGAGGCTCACCTGGCAGAGAACTCACGTCGGGGCGTGGCGAGGAAGATGCAGGAGATCTCGGCGACGAAGAACCCATGTCAGCTTGGGGGGTGATACGTCTCCAACGTATCCATAATTTTTGATGCTCCATGCTTATTTTTACACCATTTGCTTAGTGTTTCGTTACACTTTGTGGCACTTTTATGCATTTTCCGGAACTAACCTACTAACAAGTCGCCACAGTGCCAGTTCCCTATTTTCTGCTATTTTTGTGTTTCAGAAAACTTACACAGGAAATATTCTCGGAATTGGACGAAACAAAAGCCAGTCGCCCAGAATTTCACCGAACCTTCCAGAGAACCGAAGAGGAGACGGAGTGGGGCCATGAGGTGGCCACACACCAGGGCGGCGCGGCCCAGGCCCTGGCCGCACCCCCTAAGTGTGAGACTGCCTCGGTCCACTTCTGACGATGCCCCTTGGCCTATAAAGACCCCCCGACAGGAAAAACCTAAAGACCCGATCAGTTTTCTAGAACACATCGCGATCCGCCGCCGCCGTCGACCCGAAGATTGGGAGGGTCCAGAAGCTCTTCCCGGCACCCTGCCAGAGAGGGGAATCGCCACCGGAGGTCATCTTCATCGCCATGCTTGCCTCCGGAGCGATGAGTGAGTAGTCTACCTTGGACTATGGGTCCATAGCAGTAGCTAGATGGTTGTCTTCTCCACCATGTGCTTCATGTTTAGATCTCATGAGCTGCCCTACATGATTGAGATCACCGTTATGTAATTCTACATGTTTGGTTTGTTGGGATCCGATGAATATTGGTGTTATGCTTGAGTTGATGTACTGAAATTTATCTTATGTTATCTCTATGTTGTTTATGATCTTGCATGCTCTCCGTTGTTAGTAGATATCTTGGCCGAGTAGTTGCTAGTGACTCCAAGAGGGGGTATTTATGCTCGGTAGTGGGTTCCTGCCTCTATTTAATCTGGGGGAGTGATAGAAACCTCTAAGGTTGTAGATGTGCTGTTGCTACTAGGGGAAAAAAACATTCATATGCTCGAGGGCATATGCTTTGTTTACATTACACACTTTGCTTAATGCAGTTATCTGTTGTTCGCAACTTAATACTCATGGGGTGTTCGGATGATATCCCCGTGAGTGGATTATTAGTCATAGATGCAGTTGGATGGCGGTCTATATATCTTGTTGTAATACCCAGAGTAAATCTCATAGAGGTCCTCTCATCATATGCACGATGTATTTATTCTATCAATTGCCCAACTGTAATTTGTTTACCCAGCATGTATTATTTTATCTTATGGGGAGACACCGCTAGTGAACTGTGGACCCCAGTCCTATTTCCTTTATATTGCTATCACCTGTTTACTTTACTCGCACTGTTTACTTTACTCGCATACTATTATCACTTTCCACTCGATACGCTCATACCCTTTGTTT
Organism: Dactylis glomerata; assembly: GCA_007115705.1. NCBI lineage: Eukaryota > Viridiplantae > Streptophyta > Magnoliopsida > Poales > Poaceae > Dactylis > Dactylis glomerata. The sequence continues at coordinate 1,284,109 of QXEO01001110.1, forward strand.
CAAGCAAACCGGTGAGATTGAGAACCTCATCGTAAGTTGGGAACAAAGTATTTGGTTGTGTTGTGTGCAGGTTCCACGTTGCCGCTCGCAAAGCAAAGCTTGGACAAGGCGCCCTATAAATTGTCCGGAGCTGTCGCACGCTAGTGGGCATCACCTTCAGTCGTTTGGCTCTTTCCTCTCCTGATCGACATACCTTGGTTTCTTACTGAGGGAAAATCTTGCTGCTATATTCATCACACCTTGCTCTTGGGGTTCCCAACGGGCCGGTCATTTACTCGGCATCAAGCATATTTTCTGGCGCCGTTGCCGGGGAGGAAAAGGAAGACTTATGCAAGGGGAATTTTCGCACGCATGTCCTTTACTTTGTTTATTGTTTTGCTTTACTTTATTTTTACTTGCATCGTTTTATCAAAAACCCAAAAAAATAAGAATCCTTGATAGTTGTTTTTACTTGTCTGCTTTTAGTCTTGTTAGAATGAGTAATCCTGAAGTTGAAGTTCGTACTTTTAAGCAACAAGGGGGAGAGAGCTTGAAAGATGCTTGGTACTGTATTAGCAATTCTCATCATAGGTGTACAATGAAGCATTCTACCATGATCCTCCTTAGAAATTTTTATGTTGGTATAACTAGTTGGTATAGGTACGTTCTTGATACTCTCACAGGAGGTAATTTTCTGGGTACTCCCGCTCTTGAAGCATGCACTTTAATTGAAAGTTTAGTGGGAGTACCACCTATTCATGTTGTTAAAACTGAGGTCACTTTGGAAGAAGTTTCGAAAAAGCTTAGCTCTTTAGAAAAAAGTTTGCCAAATATCCTTGATAATGCTAGCCGAGTTAATGAAGCGATAGAAAGTATCGGTAAGAGAATCACTGTTTTAGAAGCTAGCACTATCCTTGATAGTCAAAACCTTAGGATTGGAAAACTAGAGGAATCCATGGAAACTTTAAGTTCAATTTTCTTTTCTCTTAAGTTTAAGAAAGAGAAAGCTTTAGGTGGAAAAGAGCAAAAATTTATGTATGTTCCCAAGATGTCTGTGTCTAAACCGCAGCATGTTTTTAAGATTGGTAAGACTTTTAGTTCAACTAAGAGTGACTTGCAGGTTGAATCATCTTCGGGAACCTCTAAGGTGCCTAGTGTGGTAAGTGGTGATCTAGAGGAAACAGTTGATATTAATGCTTCATCACTTGATGTTACTTGATTCGCAATTTTCTGCGCCTAGCTCAAAGGCATTAAAGAAAAACACTCTTGGGAGATAACCCAATGTTTTTACTTTCAGTTCTTTTTCTTTTATTTGAGTCTTGGAAGTTATTACTACTGTAATGACCTCTCCTTATCCTTTTTATTTCGTTTTTGTGCCAAGAGAAGCCTCTAATTTGAGCGAGGTAAGATTTGGGGATGTTGCTGTCCTGAAACAGTTTTTGGTGCTGCACCGTAAAATTTCGTGAAAATTCTCTATATATCTTTTGGACCTGAAATTTATTGTGCATATGCCCCAGGTTATATCCAAACTTTCATTAGTTGAACACTTTTTGATTTGAGCAACAGAAAACACCTCAAAAATTCGACCTTTGTCAGCTGTTCTGTTTTGACAGATTTCTGCCAATATTTGTGTTTGCCGCTTTATCGCTTTCTTCTTGAGTTCTTTTGATCACGGAACTTTTGGGGAAGTTGCTACAGTAGTATATGCTTTATATGTGGTGGTTTTAGGTTGAAACCTGAAGCAAAAAGAGGTTGATTCTATGTTATTCTTACACTAATGTTGCTAATAGATTTGTGTTTAGTTTTGTATGAAGGAAGTCTTCAAGTGTAGGAATCGGAGAGTGATGAGATGAGTTGAAGAATGGACAAAAGCTCAAGCTTGGGGATGCCCATGCATCACCCCAAGAAATATCCAAGAAGTACAAGCGTCAAAGCTTGGGGATGCCCCCGAGGCACCCCTTCTTCATCGGCAAAAATCAGGTCACCTTTCAAGACACTATATTTTTATTGCTTCATGCACTATGCGTTTTTCTTGGAGCGTCAGTTGTTTTTAGTTTTCAGTTTAGTTTTGTTTTGTTTGCTGCAATAAATGGTTGGACCCCAACAAATTCCTTTTGGAGAAGTCGCCTTGCTATTCATTTGCCAAGAACACTCCGTTTTTCATTCTTATCGTTTCAATGAGTGTTCTTCTTTTTCTGGAACTGCGTTTAGTTTTCGATTTTCACCTTGATATGCGTTCAGATCTTGTTATATCTTTTAATCAAGGTGTATTTTTGCCTCTGGTCTTTATTGGTTTTCATCAAAAGGGGTGTTTATAAAAAGTTTGAATGGTGTTGGAAAAGAGAAAAAGCTTTATGCAAAAAAGTGGTACAAGAAGGAGCTTGTGTAGACTGCGGCCTAGGCTTTTGCATGTCTTGCTTGATGTATTTTTGATAGCATGCTTAGTGGTTTTGCTGTAGCATGACTTGTCTCAAATAACTGAGATTGCTTAATGAGCCTTTGAAAAAATCATGCGTTGTTTTTATCATTTGGAAGCATTATTTTGGTTTTCTCCTTGATGCTTTATTTGGGTTGACTTGGCGCATGCTCACACATGTTAGACTCATACAAAGTCGCCAATAGCCTCTATGGTCATTTAGTTTTTGACATTTGATGCCATCTTATGTTTCTTTTAATGTCGCTTTGCATGATTATGGCCATTATTGCTCTCTTAGTTGGTAGCTCACAGTCTTTTGCTAGCCCTCGCCTTGTACTGAGTATGAGCTCTCTTCGTGCATCCAACTCCTAAAAACCAAGTTTGCCAAAGTGTCCACCATACATATCTATTAGCAATTTGCTATTCCAAAGTACATTTGACTTGCTTTTATCTATCCTTCAAAGTAAACTCTTACCAGTGTTATGCAAAAATTGGTCAGTAAAGCTCTCACGAATCGGATGGCACACTTTATTTTTCTCGTTCTTAAATATTTGACATTGTGGTCTCTTATGTTGAGTTGTTATGCTTGCAAGTTGTACGTTGGAGATTAGCCCAACCATGCCGTCATGGGGCAAGCTTTCAACATTGCACTTCTTATTTGAGTTGATATCGTGATCTTTTGTTTATGGATACTCGCGGTGTGAAATGAATTGGGAATCTTGCGGGATCATGGAGTTTGTATATGTGTTAGAGAAACGTCTGGGCCGCCAATATAAGCCATGCATAATTCATGGTGGAAATTTGCAGCATGCCCATAGTGGACATTCGACGACGCATCTCAAAATAAAAAGCTATACAAATGGTAAATAAAAGAGATGTCGAGGTGTTCATTGTCTGCTTGTCCTGTCATTTTGATGTGGGCTTGTTCCATGTCATCGGGCACGGAGGTACCCCCTTGGCGGTTCTCGATGATACGTATATACTTACAATGACAAGAGACTTGCTTGGGACTCTAAGTAAAGTAGCATGAGGTTTGGGTACTCGTATTCACGGGACACGAGGTTTTCAACTTATGATTTGTCAAGCATATACAGCATGAGTGTTCTCGCATTAACTTTAACCATTCAAGATGCTTATGATGGGGGCAATGAGAGCTCAAAGCCGGTAAGTACCATAATTTTTGAAGGTTTATAAAACTTGCAATCACGGTTTCCCTCCGCGAAGGGCCTTTCTTTTACTTTTATGTTGAGTCACCACCTTCTATCTTTATGCACCATTAAGAGAGCATAGTTTTCATTCTTAGTATAATGTGCATTGTCCCAAAGTTTTCATTGATTGATTCATATTGTTGGTTTCACTTCTTCTTAAATTATTTGTATCTAGTCGCCCTCTTAAACTTGAAGGTGTCCTATGCATTTATGTTTTGCTCTCCATGAAGGACAAGCTGAAAACCATTTGTATTTTTTTCCTTATGATTTGAACACACGTTTGACTTTCATTGTTTCATTTTTCATGATCTGTTGTTTGTGTTCATTTTCATGTTATAACATGGTTGCTAAGTTTCTTCTATCAAGGTCATATCTTTCATGCCCATGTTTTAAGTTCTTTTGATCCCAGCGCACAACGCTTACATATATGATCAAGATTGTGTAGGTGCATGTCACCTCGAAAATTATTTCTTTTGTTATCACTTACCTACTCGAGGACGAGCAGGAGTTAAGCTTGGGGATGCTGATACGTCTCCAACGTATCCATAATTTTTGATGCTCCATGCTTGTTTTTACACCATTTGCTTAGTGTTTTGTTACACTTTGTGGCACTTTTATGCATTTTCCGGAACTAACCTACTAACAAGTTGCCACAGTGTCAGTTCCCTGTTTTCTGCTGTTTTTGTGTTTCAGAAAAGTTACACAGGAAATATTCTTGGAATTGGACGAAACCAAAGCCAGTCGCCCAGAATTTCACCGAAGCTTCCAGAGAACCGAAGAGGAGACGGAGTGGGGCCACGAGGTGGCCACACACCAGGGTGGCGCGGCCCAGGCCCTGGCCGCGCCCCCTATGTGTGAGACCGCCTCGGTCCACTTCTGACGATGCCCCTTGGCCTATAAAGACCCCCCGACAGAAAAAGACCTAAAGACCCAATCAGTTTTCCAGAACACATCGCGATCCGCCACCACCGTCGACCCGAAGATTGGGAGGGTCCAGAAGCTCTTCCTGGCACCCTGCCAGAGAGGGGAATCGACACCGGAGGTCTTCTTCATTGCCATGCTTGCCTCCGGAGCGATGAGTGAGTAGTCTACCTTGGACTATGGGTCCATAGCAGTATTTAGATGGATGTTTTCTCCACCATGTGCTTCATGTTTAGATCTCATGAGCTGCCCTACATGATTGAGATCACCGTTATGTAATTCTACATGTTTGGTTTCTTGGGATCCGATGAATATTGGTGTTATGCTTGAGTTGATGTACTAAAATTTATCTTATGTTATCTCTATGTTGTTTATGATCTTGCATTCTCTCCGTTGTTAGTAGCTATCTTGGCCGAGTAGTTGCTAGTGACTCCAAGAGGGGATATTTATGCTCGATAGTGAGTTCATGCCTCTATTTAATCTGGGGGAGTGACAGAAACCTCTAAGGTTGTAGATGTCCTGTTGCTACTAGGGGGAAAACAACATTCATATGCTCGAGGGCATATGCTTTGTTTACATTACACACTTTGCTTAATGCAGTTATCTGTTGTTCGCAACTTAATACTCATGGGGTGTTCAGATGATATCGCCGTGAGTGGATTATAAGTCATAGATGCAGTTGGATAGCGGTCTATGTATCTTGTTGTAATGCCCAGAGTAAATCTCATAGTGATCCTCTCATCATATGCACGTTGTCTTTATTCTATCAATTGCCCAACTGAAATTTGTTTACCCAGCATGTATTATTTTATCTTATGGAGAGACACCGCTAGTGAACTGTGGACCCCGGTCCTATTTCCTTTATATTTCTATCACCTGTTTACTTTACTCGCATAGTATTATCACTTTCCACTCGATACGCTCATACCCTTTGTTTCAAGCAAACCGGTGAGATTGACAACCTCATCGTAAGTTGGCAACAAAGTATTTGGTTGTGTTGTGTGCAGGTTCCACGTTGCCGCTCGCAAAGCAAAGCTTGGACGAGGCGCCCTATAAATTGTCCGGAGCTGTCGCATGCTAGTGGGCATCACCTTCAGTCGTTTGGCTCTTTCCTCTCCTGATCGACATACCTTGGTTTCTTACTGAGGGGAAATCTTGCTGCTATATTCATCACACCTTCCTCTTGGGGTTCCCAACAGGCCGGTCATTTACTCGGCATCAGGGGGCGTCTCCTCCAGCTCTAGCTCCGTCCGCGTCAGTGAACGCGTGTCAGCGCTGCTCCTCCCCTGCGGCGACGAGCGGAGTGCTGGGGTGGCGCTCCTCCTTTGCGGTGACGAGCGACGTGCTGGGGCGCTCCTCCTTCGCAGCAATGAGTGACGAGCGGCGGCGAATGGGATCGAGGAGGGAGAGGAGGAGCCGCTTGATTTGGGGTTTATTAGAATGGGATCGAGGAGGGAGAGGCCGGGCCGAACGGCTATAGGCCCTAAAATTTCCCCTGGATAATATAGGTCTCATATTCGCCAGCGATAAACTGACATGCGGGACCAACGGGAGCATTACCCCTGGCGAATTCCGATTCATATTCGCCAGGGATAAACTGCCATGCGGGACCCTCGGAGCATTACCCCTGGTGAATTGCGGCTCAGATTCGCGAGGGGTAAAATGACACTATTTTTCCTTTTTGCTTTGTTTTTGTGTTCTTTGTTTTTTCTTTTGCTTTGTTTTTCCTTTTGGCTTTGTTATTTCTGTTTCTTTGTTTTCCTTTCCTAACTTTAATTATTGTGACTAAGAAATATGTGATAAATATATGGGCATAAGACAAGGAAAATATAATTGATAAATATCATTAGCGTTTCCATGCATCATTAATTATTGGAGATCGATACATATGTTTTGTAAACTTATACATCATTAATTGGAGATCGATACATATCATTAGCGTTTCCATGCATCACACTCATCTTCGTCTCTGCGAATTGCCTTTCTTGGTCGTCGTTGTTGAATACTTGACCCCCATATCGTGACTCCTTGTGTACGGAACACCTGTCCTAGGTAGCATGGTCCTGCTTCTTCTTTTGGTGTATGTTGCATCGTCTTCATCGGATTCTTCCATCATTGGGTCTCCTACGAGGTCGTCGAAGTCTTGCTCATCGGCGACTGATACGTCTCAAATGTATCTATAATTTTTGATGCTCCATGCTTGTTTACACACCATTTGCCTTGTGTTTTGTTACACTTCATGGCGTTTTTATGCATTTTCTGGAACTAACCTACTAACGAGATGCCACAGTGCCAGTTCCTTGTTTTCTGCTATTTTTGTGTTTCAGAAAAGCTACACAGGAAATATTCTCAAAATTGGACAAAACAAAAGCCAAACCTTCCATTTTTACTGAAGCCTCGCGAAGACCGAAGATGAGATGGAGGGGGCCATAGGCCAGGCTCACCATAGGGTGGCGTGGCCTGCCCCTGGCCCGCGCCACCAGGGGGTGAGGCCAGCTAGCCCACCTCCTGACGCTGCCCTTTCGCCTATATATTCCCTTCGACGGGAAAAACCTAAACGACGGATCGCTTTTCCTCAAAACATACTGCAATGCGCCGCCACCATCGTCGCGAGATCGGGATGATCTAGGAGCTCTTCCCGGCACCCTGCCGGAGGCCTTCTCCACCACCGTGGTCGCCTCTCTAGTGAAGTGTGAGTAGTCTACCTTGGACTACGGGTCCATAGCAGTAGCTAGATGGTCGTCTTCTCCACCATGTGCTTCATGTTTAGATCTTGTGAGATGCCCTACATGATCAAGATCATCTTTATGTAATTCTACATGTTGTGTTTGTTGGGATCCAATGAGTATTGGTACTATGTCAAGTTGATGTGCTGAATTATTATCTTTATGTTATCTCTATGTTTTTTATGATCTTGTATGCTCTCCGTTGCTAGTAGATATCTTGGCCGACTAGATGCTAGTGACTCCAAGAGGGAGTATTTATGCTCTATAGTTGGGTTTATGCCTCTAGTAATCTGGGGGAGTGACAGAAACCTCTAAGGTTGTAGATGTGTTGTTGCCACTAGGGAGAAAACAACATTCTTGTGTCCAAGAACCTTTGCTTTGTTTACTTTACGCACTTTGCTTAATGCAGTTATCCGTTGTTCGCAACTTAATACCCGATGGTTGCTCGGACGACATCCGGAGGGTGGATTATTAGTCATAGATGCAGTTGGATTACGGTCTATGTATTTTGTCATAATGCCCGGAGTGAATCTCATAGTGATCCTCATGACATATGTACGTTATCTTTATTCTATCAATTGCCCAACTGTAATTTATTTACCCAGCATGTTGTTATTTATCTTATGGATAGACACCACTAGTGAACTGTGGACCCTGGTCCAATTTCCTTTATATTGCTATACTGTTTTACTTTTACTCGCACTGTTTACTTTCTTGCATACTGATACGTCTCCAACGTATCTATAATTTTTGATGCTCCATGCTTGTTTTTACACCATTTGCCTACTGTTTCGTTACACTTCGTGGCACTTTTATGCATTTTCCAGAACTAACCTATTAACAAGTCGCCACAGTGCCAGTTCCCTGTTTTCTGCTATTTTTGTGTTTCAGAAGTGCTACACAGGAAATATTCTCGGAATTGGACGAAACAAGTTCCTGAAGTCTTATTTTTCCCGGAAACTTCCAGAGATCCGAAGAGGAGTTGGAGGGGAGCCACGAGGGCCCCACACAATAGGGCGGCGCGGCCCAGGCCCTGGCTGCGCCCCCTATGTGTGAGGGTGCCTCGGGCCACCTCTGACGATGCCCCTTCGCCTATAAAGACCCCCCGACGGAAAAAACCTAAGTACCCGATCAATTTTCCAGAATACATCGCGATCCGCCGCCGCCGTTGACCCAAAGATCGGGAGGGTCCAGAAGCTCTTCCCGGCACCCTGCCGGAGAGGGGAATCACCACCGGAGGTCTTCTTCATCGCCATGCTTGCCTCCGGAGCGATGAGTGAGTAGTCTACCTTGGACTATGGGTCCATAGCAGTAGCTAGATGGTTGTCTCCTCCACCATATGCTTCATGTTTAGATCTCATGAGCTGCCCTACATGATTGAGATCACCATTATGTAATTCTACATGTTTGGTTTGTTGGGATCCAATGAATATTGGTGTGATGATTGAGTTGCTATACTGAAATATATCTTATGTTATCTCTATGTTGTTTATGATCTTGCATGCTCTGCGTTGTTAGTAGCTATCTTGGCCGAGTAGTTGCTAGTGACTCCAAGAGGGGGTATTTATGCTCGATAGTGGGTTCATGCCTCTATTTAACCTAGGGGAGTGACAGAAACCTCTAAGGTTGTAGATGTGTTGTTGCTACTAGGGATAAAACAACATTCATATGCTCGAGGGCATATGCTTTGTTTACATTACACACTTTGCTTAAAGCAATTATCTCTTGTTCGCAACTTAATACTCATGGGGTGTTCGGATGATATCCCTGTGAGTGGATTTTTAGTCATAGATGCAGTTGGATGGCAGTCTATGTATTTTGTTGTAATGCCCAGAGTAAATCACATAGTGATCTTCTTGATATATCACGTTTATCTTTATTCTATCAAGTGCCCAACTGTAATTTGTTTACCCAGCATGTGTTATTTATCTTATGGAGAGACACCACTAGTGAACTGTGGATCCCGGTCCTATTTCCATCATATTGCTATCACCTGTTTACTTTACTCGCACTGTTTACTTTACTCGCATACTATTATCACTTTCCACTCGATACGCTCATACCCTTTGTTTCAAGCAAACTGGTGAGATTGACAACCTCATCGCAAGTTGGGAACAAGGTATTTGGTTGTGTTGTGTGCAGGTTTCGCGTTGCTATTGGCTGAAGACGAGTCAACAAGTGTCGTAAACGGCGCCCTTGTTGGAGTGTTATTAGGCCAGTCAGCATCACCTTCAGTCATATTGTCTGCTCTTCTCCTGAACGATTAAACCTTGGTTTCTTAACTAAGGGAAAACTTGCTGCTATATCTATCAAAACTTTCTCTTGGGGTTTACCAACAAACTAGCAAATCAAGCCTTTCTGGCGTCATTGCCGGGGAAGAAGTGGAAGACTTCTGCAAGGGGAGTTTTTCGCACGCACATCCTTTACTTTGTTTCAAGTTTTGCTTTACTTTATTTTTACTTGCATCGTTTTATATCAAAAACCCAAAAAAAATAGAATCCTTGATAGTTGTTTTTATTTACTTGCTTCTAGTTCATTATGTTGTTCCCTAAGTATGTTTTGGAGGACCTCTCAGTAGGTAGTGGTTCAATTATTGGGAAAGATAACATTGAGGAGTTCTTTAATCACATTAGTATGCATAAAGAAGTTGAGGAAAAGTCTTTGGTTAAGCTAGCTCCTAGTATTGAAGTTGCTTCTGCTTATTTAATTCACATGTTGGAAACTAGGTTTGCTAGCCTTAATCCTTTTATGCAACACATGTTCCTTAAGCTTCATGAAATTGAAGATCCTGAAAAGAAAGCTTTTATCTTGGAAACTTTGCGCTTAGAATTTAAAGATGTTGCTATTGAAGCTAGAAAAGTTCTTAAGCGTTTTAATAAACTCAGTTCCCCTATAAAGGTTATTAGTACAAACGATGAAGGAACCGAAATACCTATACCTATCAAGCTCTTGGGATTGTATGAAGCTTTCGAAAATAATTTTGACTGGATCTGTCCCAAAAATCTTTTTAGTGATTTGAGTGAACCAAAGAGTGATCACAAAGGGTCTTCAAAAACTCATGTGGATGAAATACAATGCCTTATGGACAAGACCTCTGCATTTGATCTTAATGCTCCTTCTGATGTTACTTGATTCGCAATTTTCTACGTCTAGCTCAAAGGCGTTAAAGAAAAGCACTCTTGGGAGACAACCCAATGTTTTATTTTCAGTACTTTTTCTTTTATTTGAGTCTTGGAAGTCATTACTACTGTAATGACCTCTCCTTATCATTTTTATTTTATTGTTGTTCCAAGAGAAGCCTCTAATTCGAGTGAGGTAAAGATTTGGGGATGTTGTTGTCCTGAAACTGTTTTCGGTGCTGCACCATAAAAATTCGTAAAACTTCTCTGTATATCTTTTGGACCTTAAATTTCTTGTGCATATGCCCCAGGTTATATCCAAACTTTCGTTATTTGAACACTTTTTGATTTGAGCAACAGAAAACCCCTCAAAAATTTGACCTTTATCAGCTGTTCTGTTTTGACAGATTTCTGCCACTATTCGTTTTTGCCGCTTTATCGCTTTCTTTTTGAGTTCTTTTGATCACAAAACTTTTGGGGAAGTTGCTACAGTAGTATATACTTATTATGTGGTGGTTTTGGGTTGAAACCTGAAGCAAAAGAGGTTGATTATATGTTATGCTACACTAATGTTGCTAATAGATTTGTGTTTAGTTTTGTATGAAGGAAGTTTTCAAGTGTAGGGATTGCAGAATGATGAGATGAGTTGAAGAATGGACAAAAGCTCAAGCTTGGGGATGCCCATGCATCACCCCAAGAAATATCCAAGAAGTACAAGCGTCAAAGCTTGGGGATGCCCCCGAGGCACCCCTTCTTCATCGGCAAAAAGCAGGTCACCTTTCAAGACACTATATTTTTATTGCTTCATGCACTATGTGTTTTTCTTGGAGCATCAGTTGTTTTAGTTTTCTTAGTTAGTTAGTTTTGTTTGCTGCAATAAATGGTTGGACCCCAACAAATTTCCTTTGGAGAAGTTGCCTTGCTTTTTATTTGCCAAGAACGCTCTAGTTTTGATTCTTATCAAAAACCGAGTGTTCTTCTTTTCTGCTACTGCTTTTGGTTTTTGTTTTCGACTTGATTTGCATTCAGGTCTTTTTATATTTATTCATCAAGGTGTATTTTTGCCTCTGATCTTTATTGGTTTTCATCACAAGAGGTGTCTTAAAAAATTTCAAATGGTGTTGGAAAAGAGAAAAAGCTTTATGCAAAAAAGTGGTACAAGAAGGAGCTTGTGTAGACCGCGGCTTAGGCTTTTTCATGTCATGCTTTATGTCTTTTTGATAGTATGCTTAGTGGTTTTGCTGTAGCATGACTTGTCTCAAATAACTGAGATTGCTTAATGAGCCTTTGAAAAAATCATGCGTTGTTTTTATTGTATGGAAGCATTATTTTGGTTTTCTCCTTGATGCTTTATTTGGGTTGACTTGGCGCATGCTCACACATGTTAGACTCTTACAAAGTCGCCAATATCCTCTATTATCATTTAGTTTTTGAATTTTGATGCCATCTTATGCTTCTTTTAATGTCGTTTTGTCGCTTTGCATGATTATGGCCATTATTGCTCTCTTAGTTGGTCGCTCCCAGTCTTTTGCTAGCCCTCGCCTTGTACTGAGTATGAGCTCTACTCGTGCATCCAACTCCTAAAAACAAGTTTTCCAAAGTGTCCACCATACATACCTATTAGCAATTTGCTATTCCAAGTAAATTTGACTTACTTTTATCTACTCTTCAAATTAAACTCTTACCAGTGTTATGCGAAAATTGGTTAGTAAAGCTCTCACGAACCGGAAGGCACACTTTACTTTTTCTTGTTCTTAAAAATTTGACATTGTGGTCTCTTATGTTGAGTTGTTATGCTTGCAAGTTGTAAGTTGGATACTAGCCCATCCATGCTGTCATGGGGCAAGCTTTCAACATTGCACTTCTTATTTGAGTTGATATCGTGATCTTTTGTTTATGGATGCCCACGGTGTGAAATGAATTGGGAATCTGGCGGGGATCATGGAGTTTGTATATGTGTTAGGGAAATGCCTGGGCCGCCAATCTAAGCCATGCATAATTCATGGTGGAAATTTGCAGCATACCCATGGTGGACATTCAACGACGCATCATAAAATTAAAAGCTAAACAAATGGCAAATAAAAGAGATGTCGAGGTGTTCATTGTCTGCTTGTCCTGTCATTTTGATGTGGGCTTGGTCCATGTCATCAGGCACGGAGGTACCCCATTGGCGATTTTCGATGATACATATATACATACAATGACAAGAGCCTTGCTTGGGACTCTAAGTAAAGTAGCATGAGGTTTGGGTACTCGTATTCATGGGGCACGAGGTTTTCGACTTATGACTTGTCAAGCATATGCATCATAATTGTTCTCACATTAACTCTAACCATTCAAGATGCTTATGATGGGGGCAATCAGAGCTCAAAGCCGGTAAGTAACATAATTTTTTAAGGTCTATAAAACTTGCAAACACTGCTTCCCTCCACGAAGGGCCTTTCTTTTACTTTTATGTTGAGTCACCACCTTCTATCTTTATGCACCATTAAGAGAGCATAGTTGTCATTCTTAGTATAATGTGCATTGTCCCAAAGTTTTCATTGATTGATTCATATTGTTGGTTTCACTTGTTCTAAAATTATTTGTATCTAGTCGCCCTCTTAAACTTGAAGGTGTCCTATGCATTTATGTTTTGCTCTCTATGAAGGACAAGCTGAAAACCATTTGTATGTTTTTCCTTATGATTTGAACACATGTTTGACTTTCATTGTTTCCTTTTCATGATATTTTGTTTGTGTTCATTTGCATGTTATAACATGGTTGCTAAGTTGTTATTGTCAAGATTATATCTTTCATGCCCATGTTTTAAGTTCTTATGATCCTAGCTCACAAATGCTTACATATATGATCAAGATTGTGTCGGTGCATGTCACCTCAAAAATTATTCTTTTGTTATCACTTACCTACTCGAGGACGAGCAGGATTTAAGCTTGGGGATGCTTGACACGTCTCCAATGTATCTGTAATTTTTGATGCTCCATGCTTGTTTTTACACCATTTGTCTACTGTTTCGTTACACTTCGTGGCACTTTTATGTATTTTCCGGAACTAACCTATTAACAAGTCGCCACAGTTCCAGTTCCCTGTTTTCTGCTATTTTTTTGTTTCAGAAGTGCTACAGAGGAAATATTCTCGGAATTGGACGAAACAAGTTCCTGAAGTCATATTTTTCCCCGAAGCTTCCAGAGATCCGAAGAGGAGTTGGAGGGGGGCCACGAGGGCCCCACACACCAGGGCGGCGCGGCCCAGGCCCTGGCCGTGCCCTCTATGTGTGAGGGTGCCTCGGGCCACCTCTGATGATGCCCCTTCGCCTATAAAGATCCCCCGACGGAAAAAAACCTAAGTACCCAATCAATTTTCTAGAATACATCACGATCCGCCGCCGCCGTCGACCCGAAGATCAGGAGGGTCCAGAAGCTCTTCCCGGCACCCTGCCGGAGAGGGGAATCGCCACCGGAGGTCTTCTTCATCACCATGCTTGCCTCCGGAGCGATGAGTGAGTAGTCTACCTTGGACTATGGGTCCATAGCAGTAGCTCGATGGGTTTCTCCTCCACCATTTGCTTCATGTTTAGATCTCATGAGCTGCCCTACATGATTGAGATCACCATTATGTAATTCTACATGTTTGGTTTGTTGGGATCCGATGAATATTGGTGTTATGATTGAGTTGCTATACTGAAATATATCTTATGTTATCTCTATGTTGTTTATGATCTTGCATGCTCTCCGTTGTTAGTAGCTATCTTGGCCGAGTAGTTGCTAGTGACTCCAAGAGGGGGTATTTATGCTCGATAGTGGGTTCATGCTTCTATTTAACCTGGGGGAGTGACAAAAACCTCTAAGGTTGTAGATGTGCTGTTGCTACTAGGGAGAAAACAACATTCATATGCTCGAGGGCATATGCTTTGTTTACATTACACACTTTGCTTAAAGCAATTATCTATTGTTCGCAACTTAATACTCATGGGGTGTTCGGATGATATCCCCGTGAGTGGATTTTTAGTCATAGATGCAGTTGGATGGCGGTCTATGTATTTTGTTGTAATGCCCAGAGTAAATGGCATAGTGATCTTCTTGACATATCATGTTTATCTTTATTCTATCAATTGCCCAACTGTAATTTGTTTACCCAGCATGTGTTATTTATCTTATGGAGAGACACCACTAGTGAACTGTGGATCCCGGTCCTATTTCCATCATATTGCTATCACCTGTTTACTTTACTCGCACTATTTACTTCACTCGCATACTATTATCACTTTCCACTCGATACGCTCATACCCTTTGTTTCAAGCAAACCGGTGAGATTGACAACCTCATCGCAAGTTGGGAACAAGGTATTTGGTTGTGTTGTGTGCAGGTTCCGCGTTGCTATTGGCTGAAGACAAGTCAACAAGTGTCGTAAACGGCGCCCTTGTTGGAGTGTTATTAGGCCAGTCAGCATCACCTTCAGTCGTATTGTCTGCTCTTCTCCTGAACGATTAAACCTTGGTTTCTTAACTGAGGGAAAACTTGCTGCTATATTCATCAAAACCTTCTCTTGGGGTTTACCAACAAACTAGCAAATCACATACTATTACCTTTTACCACTTGATACGCTCAATTCTTTGTTTACAGCAAACCGGTGAGATTGACAATCTCATCGTAAGTTGGGGCAAAGTACTTGGTTGTGTTGTGTGCAGGTTCGATGTTGCTGCTGGTGCAAAGCAAAGCCCTGGACGAGGCACCTTATAAATTGTCCGGAGCTGTCGCGAAGCTAGCAAGCATCAACCTTCTGAAGTTTGGCTTTCTCCTACTAGTTTGATAAACCTTGGTTTCACAACTGAGGGAAGACTTGCTGGTGTGCTCATCATACCTTCCTCTTGGGGTTCCCAATGGAGTGTTATCTACACGCCATCAGTGACTCCATCCATTCCGATGAGGGTCCTTTTTCCACTCCTTACAACAACACGACTAGGCCTGGACGGGTCGGTTATGAAGAAGCATTGCTCCACATGACTAGCTAGTACCCATGGCACATTTTGCACGGTAGGGTTCTTGGTCTTGGATTTATTGGCTTTGGGCATACACATAGTGGTGAAATATTCATCTTCTTCTATGATGTTTGTAGCCCATCTGACATGGAACATCAGAAGCTTCTCACCGATATAGTCAAACTCCCAGATTTCCTTGATCTTTCCGTAGTATCTTTTCTTCTCTTCACCCGCGTAAGACACCATCGTTACAGACGAGTTCTGATAATCGCCTCCTTGTCTCTTTACTCCATGTAGAATGTGTACCCGTTGATGTCGTATGCTTGATAAGTCATGAGGTTGCATGTGGGTCCATATGACAAGGCGAGTAACATTATGTCGCTCTCAGAGGTCATTGGTGGGAGATTGGCATCGATCTGGTCTTTGAACCAGCGCGCAAAAGAAGAGTTGTGTGCTCTAAATATCTCTTCTTCCATCATCGGCTTGCGTGCACTATTCTTGATCATGGTTTTGTGCTCTTCCACCCAAGGTTCGAGATCTTCAATGTGTTGTAGCGCTACTAAGTGGGCCCTATTGAAGTCGGCTCTTCGACCAGAGCAGTCCACATCCATTGCCCTCTTGCCAGTTGATGACCCACAAGTATAGGGGATCGCAACAGTCTTCGAGGGAAGTAAAACCCAAATTTATTGATTCAACATAACGGGAGCCAAAGAATATTTATAAGCCTTAACAGATGAGTTGTCAATTCAGCTGCACCTGGAAACAGACTTGCTCGCAGAGGTTTATCAGTAGAAATAGTTTTATAGTGGTGATAGTAGTAAAACAGTAGCAGCAATAGTAAAATAAAAGCAGTAATAGTAGCAATAGTAAACAGTAGGATTAAAGACTATAGGCACAGGGATAGATGTACGGGCGTTGCATGGATAAGATAATTCATGAAATCAGTGAGACATGGGCAATTGCAGAGCAAAGCATTAATACTTGGTGAACACACGTGATCCTCACATCATAGCCATCCCCTCCGGATATCCCAATTTCTGTCACTTTGGGGCCTCGGGTTCCGGACAACGATATGTGTAAACAACTTGCTGGTAAGATCATAAACAACAAGTATCATCATAAAACAATAACAAGTTCAGATCTGAAATCATGGCACTCGGGCCCAAAGTGACAAGCATTAAGCACAACAAGTTGCAACAATATCATAAGCACTAACAGTAGATACTAGGCACTATGCCCTAACAATCTCATAGTAAATTACATGAATGATCTCATCCAATCCCTACCATCCCCTTCGCCTACAAAACAACATCGATTGCGGTAAACCTGGATCCCGCATAGGAAAGCGCGCTCATCGAGTTCCTCCGTGAGCGCTGGGAAATCTTCGCCTGGTGTCCTTCAGACATGCCAGGGGTTCCCAGGGAACTCGTTGAGCACACACTAAATGTAGATCCTAAGGCAAAGCCAGTCAAGCAACCATTGCGACGATTTGATGAACCCAAAAGGAAGGCGATAGCATCAGAATTGCACAGACTAGAAAACGCTGGATTTATCAGAGAAATAAAAACTTTGAGTTGGGTATCCAATCCAGTCATCGTAACCAAGAAAAACATAGACGTACAAAGAGTGTGTGTCGATTACACATCTCTCAATAAGCACTGTCCAAAGGACCCCTTCCCTTTACCCCGCATTGATCAGATAATTGATTCAATAGCAGGATGTGCAAGGCTTTCCTTTCTGGGCGCATATTTTGGTTACAACCAGATCAAGTTGAAAAAGGAAGACGAAGAAAAGACAGCTTTCATTACACCATATGGGGTGTTTTGCTATCAAGTAATGCCTTTCGGCCTAAAAAATGCAGGAGCAACTTATCAACGGATGATGCAAAACTGCCTTGGGAGCCAAATAGGACACAACATCCAAGTCTATATTGATGATGTAGTCATTACCACAAGAAAGGAGGAATCCCTAATCAGCAACTTGGCAGAAACCTTCGACAACCTAAGCAGGTATAAGCTTAAGCTTAACCCGACAAAGTGTTCCTTCGGCGTATCGGCAGGACAACTTTTAGGGTTCCTGGTGTCAGCACGAGGAATAGAGGCAAACCCATAGAAGATCCAAGTAATTTTAACAATGGGGAAACCCACGAAACTACACGACGTACAGAAACTCGCAGGACGCATCGCGGCACTAAGTCGTTTTGTTGCTCGATTGGGAGAGAAAGCACTCCCTTTCTATGCACTCATGAACAAGTCAGATGATAAATTTGAATGGACAGAAGAAGCAGATGCAGCTTTTGCGCAGCTGAAAAAAGTGCTTTCCACGCCACCAGTGCTGGTCGCACCAAAAGAAAAAGAGCCACTACTACTCTACATCGCCGCAACCCATCAGGTGGTGAGTACAATATTAGTAGTCGAAAGAAGTGAAGAAGGAAAAGCCCACGGCGTCCAGAGGCCGGTATATTTCATCAGTGAAGTACTTTCTCCAACAAAACAGAGGTATCCGCACTATCAAAAACTTGCATATAGTGTCTTTACAACAGCATGAAAGTTGCGACAGTACTTTGCGGTGCACCCAATCATAGTGGTCACTGAGGCACCACTATCGAACATATTGAACAACCCTTCAGCAACAGGACGTGTCTCTTTATGGGGAATCGAATTATCTCCCATGGACATCATGTATGAAAAAAGAAAGGCGATCAAGTCGCAAATCTTGCCAGATTTCACAGCTGAGTGGTTGGAGTTGCACAGTGCTGCTGCCGAGTTGATGAAGTAATAATCGGCCAGTTGGGAACCCCAAGAGGAAGGTATGATGAGTATAGCAGCAAGGTTTTCCCTCAGTTAAGAAACCAAGGTTTATCGATCAGGAGAAGAGCGGACAATACAACTGTAGGTGATGCTTGCTAGTTTGCGACAGCTTCGGACAATTTATATATGGCGCCTCATCCAAGCTTTGCTTGCTAGGTGCAACGCGGAACCTACACACAACACAACCAAGTACTTTGCTCCCAACTTGCGATGAGGTTGTCAATCTCACCGGTTTGTTTGAAACAAAGGGTATGAGCGTATCGAGTGGAAAGCAGTAGAAGCATGCGAGTAAAGTAAACAGTGCGAGTAAAGTAAACAGGTGATAGCAATATGATGGAAATAGGACCGGGGTCCACAGTTCACTAGTGGTGTCTCTCCATAAGATAAATAACACATGCTGGGTAAACAAATTACAGTTGGGCAATTGATAGAATAAAGATAAACGTGATACATCAAGAAGATAACTATGAGATTTACTCTGGGCATTACAACAAAATACATAGACCGCCATCCAACTGCATCTATGACTAATAATCCACTTGTGGCGAATCAATCCGAGAACTCCACAAGTATTAAGTTGCGAACAACAGATAATTGCATTAAGCAAAGTGTGTAATGTAAACAAAGCATATGCCCTTGAGCATATGAATGTTGTTTTCTCCCTAGTAGCAACAGCACATCTACAACCTTAGAGGTTTCTGTCACTCCCCCAGATTAAATAGAGGCATGAACCCACTATCGAGCATAAATACCCCCTCTTGGAGTCACTAGCAACTACTCAGCCAAGATAGCTACTAACAACGGAGAGCATGCAAGATCATAAACAACATAGAGATAACAAAAGATATATTTCAGTATAGCAACTCAATCATAACACCAATATTCATCGGATCCCAACAAACCAAACATGTAGAATTACATAACGGTGATCTCAATCATGTAGGGCAGCTCATGAGATCTAAACATGAAGCACATGGTGGAGAGGACAACCATCTAGCTACTGCTATGGACCCATAGTCCAAGGTAGACTACTCACTCATCGCTCCGGAGGCAAGCATGGCGATGAAGAAGACCTCTGGTGGTGATTCCCCTCTCCGGTAGGGTGCCGAGAAGAGCTTCTGGACCCTTCCAATCTTCGGGTCGACGGCGGCGGCGGATCGTGATGTGTTCTGGAAAATTGATCGGGTACTTAGGTTTTTCCGTCGGGGGGTCTTTATAGGCGAAGGGGCATCGTCAGAGGTGTCCCGAGGGGCTCTCGTGGCCCCTCTCCAACTTCTCTTCGGATCTCTGGAAGATTCTGGGAAAAATAAGACTTCAGGAACTTGTTTCGTCCAATTCCCAAAATATTTCCTGTGTATCACTTCTGAAACACAAAAACAGCAGAAAACAGGGAACTGGCACTGTGGCGACTTGTTAATAGGTTAGTTCCGGAAAATGCATAAAAGAGCCACGAAGTGTAACGAAACAGTAAGCAAATGGTGTAAAAACAAGCATGGAGCATCAAAAAATTTAGATACGTTGGAGACGTATCAAGCATCCCCAAGCTTAACTCCTGCTCGTCCTCGAGTAGGTAAGTGATAACAAAGAATAATTTTTGAGGTGACATGCACCTACACAATCTTGATCATATATGTAAGCATTTATGAGCTGGGATCATAAGAACTTAAAACATGGGCATGAAGATATAATCTTGACAATAGAAACTTAGCAACCATGTTGTAAACATGAAAATGAACACAAACAAAAGATCATGAAAATGAAACAATGAAAGTCAAATGTATGTTCAAATCATAAGGAAAAACATACAAATGGTTTTCAGCTTGTCCTTCATAGAGAGCAAAACATAAATGCATAGGACACCTTCAAGTTTAAGAGGGCGACTAAATACAAATAATTTGAGAACAAGTGAAACCAACAATATGAATCAATCAATGAAAACTTTGGGATAATGCACATTATACTAAGAATGACAACCTTGCTCTCTTATGGTGCATAAAGATAGAAGGTGGTGACTCAACATAAAAGTAAAAGAAAGACCCTTCGCAGAGGGAAGCAGTGATTGCAAGTTTTATAGACCTTCAAAAATTATGGTACTTACCGGCTTTGAGCTCTCATTGCCCCCATCATAGGCATCTTGAATGGTTAGATTTAATGCAAGAACAATTATGATGCATATGCTTGACAAATCATAAGTTGAAAACCTCGTGTCCCGTGAATACGAGTACCCAAACCTCATGCTACTCAACTTAGGGTCCCAAGCAAGGCTCTTGTCATTGTAAGTATATATGTATCATCGAGAACCGCCAATGGGGTACCTCCGTGCCCGATGACATGGAACAAGCCCACATCAAAATGACAGGACAAGCAGACAATGAACACCTCGACATCTCTTTTATTTTCCATTTGTTTAGCTTTTTATTGTGAGATGCGTCGTCGAATGTCCACCATGGGTATGCTGCAAATTTCCACCATGAATTATGCATGGCTTATATTGGCGGCCCAGGCGTTTCCCTAACACATATACAAACTCCATGATCCCCACAAGATTTCCAATTCATTTCACACCGCGGGCATCCATAAACAAAAGATCACGATATCAACTCAAATAAGAAATGCAATGTTGAAAGCTTGCCCCATGACGGCATGGTTGGGCTAGAATCCAACTTACAACTTGCAAGAATAACAGATCAACATAAAAGACCACAATGTCAAATTTTTAAGAACAGGAAAAAGTAAAGTGTGCCTTCCGGTTTGTGAGAGCTTTACTGACCAATTTTCGCATAACACTGGTAAGAGTTTAATTTGAAGAGAAGATAAAAGCAAGTCAAATTTACTTGGAATAGCAAATTGCTAGTAGGTATGTATGGTGGACACTTTGGCAAACTTTGGCTTTTAGGAGTTGGATGCACGAGTAGAGCTCATACTCAGTACAAGGCGAGGGCTAGCAAAAGACTGGGAGCGACCAACTAAGAGCGCAATAATGGCCATAATCATGCAAAGCGACAAAGCAACATTAAAAGAAGCATAAGATGGCATCAAAAGTCAAAAACTAAATGATCATGAAGGCTATTGGCGACTTTGTAAGAGTCTAACATGTGTGAGCATGCGCCAAGTCAACCCAAATAAAGCATCAAGGAGAAAACCAAAATAATGCTTCCAAACAATAAAAACAACGCATGATTTTTTCAAAGGCTCATTAAGCAATCTCAGTTATTTGAGACAAGTCATGCTACAGCAAAACCACTAAGCATACTATCAAAAAGACATCAAGCACGACATGAAAAAGCCTAAGCTGCAGTCTACACAAGCTCCTTCTTGTACCACTATTTTGCATAAAGCTTTTTCTCTTTTCCAACACCATTTGAAATTTTTTAAGACACCTCTTTTGATGAAAACCAATAAAGATCAGAGGCAAAAATACACCTTGATGAAAAGATATGACAAGGTCTGAACGCATTTCAAGGCGAAAATGAAAACCAAAAGCAGTAGCAGAAACGGAAGAACACTCGGTGAACGATAAGAGTGAAAAACTGAGTGTTCTTGGCAAATGAAAACGAGTACATCTCCTCCAAAGGAAATTTGTTGGGGTCCAACCATTTATTGCAGCAAACAAAACTAAGCTAACTAAGAAAACTAAAACAACTGACGCTCCAACAAAAACACATAGTGCATGAAGCAATAAAAATATAGTGTTTTGAAAGGTGACCTGGTTTTTGCCGATGAAGAAGGGGTGCCTCGGGGGCATCCCCAAGCTTTGACGCTTGTACTTCTTGGATATTTCTTGGGGTGATGCATGGGAATCCCCAAGCTTGATCTTTTGTCCATTCTTCAACTCATCTCATCATTCTCCAATCCCTACACTTGAAAACTTCCTTCATACAAAACTAAACACAAATCTATTAGCAACATTAGTGTAGGATAACATATAATCAACCTCTTTTTGCTTCAGGTTTCAACCTAAAACCACCACATATATAGCATATACTACTGTATCAACTTCCCCAAAAGTTCCGTGATCAAAAGAACTCAAAAGAAAGCGATAAAGCGGCAAACACAAATATTGGCAGAAATATGTCAAAACAGAACAGCTGACAAAGGTCGAATTTTTTAGGGGTTTTCTGTTGCTCAAATCAAAAAGTGTTAAACTAATTAAAGTTTGAATATAACCTGGGGCATATGCACAAGAAATCGCAGGTCCAAAAGATATACAGAGAATTTATACGAATTTTTACGGTGCAGCACCGAAAACAGTTTCAGGACAGCAACATCCCCAAATCTTTACCTCACTCAAATTAGAGGCTTCTCTTGGCACAACAATAAAATAAAAAGGATAAGGAGCGGTCATTACAGTAGTAATGACTTCCAAGACTCAAATAAAAGAAAAAGTACTGAAAATAAAACATTGGGTTATCTCCCAAGAGTGCTTTTCTTTAACGCCTCTGAGCTAGGCGCAGAAAATGCGAATCAAGTAATTTGAGAAGATGCTCACATAAGAAATATGAATTGAAGCAAAAGAGAGCATCAAGGAGCAAATATAAAACACATTTAAGTCTAACCCACTTCCTATGCATAGGAATCTTGTAAGAAAATAAATCAAAGAAACACATAGTAACAAGTATGGGTAGATAAAACAAGAGCAACTTCAGAACTTTCAATATAAAGAGAAGTGTTTTAGTAACATGAGAATTCCAACAACCATATTTTCCTCTCTCATAATAATTTTCAGTAGCATCAAACTCAACAATATAAATATCACACTCACCCTATTTTGTTAAGCATGGAGGGCGATCAATTAAGGTATTAGTTAGAGAGTTACTCTTATTGGGAGGTAGACATGGGTAACTCCATTCTTCCTCCTCTATATCATCACTCTCCTCCTCTTTTTCATCTAATGAGCTTCCAGTTTCATCCATTTCTTCTTCCATAGGATCCTTCAAGGCATTAGACTCTTCCGTTGGAGAGCATCTATTAAGATATTTAAGAATATAGCCATTTCCTTCCTTGTAATTATCAAAGCAAAATGTGAGTATATCATAAACCTCATATTTATAAGGTGCATCATCAGTATTTTCAAGCAAATAAGCAAGTTCGAATGCACCCTTCCAAGCAATAAATTCTTCAATTTGTTCCACATCATAAAAGTCATAATTTCCATTAATATAAGAAGATATGGTAACATCATCATTATACTCACATTGAAAAGGGAGGTGTTTATACCTCCTACAGCAACAAGATCTGTCAAAGCAATAGGTAACATTATAAGTAGAGCACACATTTCTAGCAATGATATACAATCTATTGATTTGTTCCCATAAGTATTTCCCTTTTTGTGACAAGCGGTGTTCCTCATAATAATTTTTCTGCTCTTCCGTGAACCCACCTTGCCAAAAAGATTTAGTTTCAAAGAAACCAACCATTGATAGAAAGCATGATAAAGCAAGGCAATAACAGACCAATAAAAATAACAACTATAAAAGGAACTAATTTTTTTGGGTTTTTGATAACACAATGCAGGTAAAAATAAATAAAGTAAAGCAAAACTATAAAACAAAGTAAAGGATGTGTGTGCGAAAAACTCCCCTTGCAGAGGTCTTCCACTCTTCCCCGGCAACGGCGCCAGAAAACTGCTTGCTGATGCCGAGTTGATGAAGTAATAATCGGCCAGTTGGGAACCCCAAGAGGAAGGTATGATGAGTATAGCAGCAAGGTTTTCCCTCAGTTAAGAAACCAAGGTTTATCGATCAGGAGAAGAGCGGACAATACAACTGTAGGTGATGCTTGCTAGTTTGCGACAGCTTCGGACAATTTATATATGGCGCCTCGTCCAAGCTTTGCTTGCTAGCTGCAACGCGGAACCTGCACACAACACAACCAAGTACTTTGCTCCCAACTTGCGATGAGGTTGTCAATCTCACCGGTTTGCTTGAAACAAAGGGTATGAGCGTATCGAGTGGAAAGCAGTAGAAGAATGCGAGTAAAGTAAACAGTGCGAGTAAAGTAAACAGGTGATAGCAATATGATGGAAATAGGAACGGGGTCCACAGTTCACTAGTGGTGTCTCTCCATAAGATAAATAACACATGCTGGGTAAACAAATTACAGTTGGGCAATTGATAGAATAAAGATAAACGTGATACATCAAGAAGATCACTATGAGATTTACTCTGGGCATTACAACAAAATACATAGACCGCCATCCAACTGCATCTATGACTAATAATCCACTTGTGGCGAATAAATCCGAGAACTCCACAAGTATTAATTTGCAAACAACAGATAATTGCATTAAGCAAAGTGTGTAATGTAAACAAAGCATATGCCCTTGAGCATATGAATGTTGT
The DNA here is from genome assembly GCA_007115705.1 of Dactylis glomerata. Classification (NCBI taxonomy): domain Eukaryota; kingdom Viridiplantae; phylum Streptophyta; class Magnoliopsida; order Poales; family Poaceae; genus Dactylis; species Dactylis glomerata. Next base: position 1,308,607 of record QXEO01001110.1, read on the forward strand.
TTTCTCCCTAGTAGCAACAACACATCTACAACCTTAGAGGTTTCTGTCACTCCCCCAGATTAAATAGAGGCATGAACCCACTATCGAGCATAAATACCCCCTCTTGGAGTCACTAGCAACTACTCGGCCAAGATAGCTACTAACAACGGAGAGCATGCAACATCATAAACAACATAGAGATAACAAAAGATATATTTCAGTATAGCAACTCAATCATAACACCAATATTCATCGGATCCCAACAAACCAAACATGTAGAATTACATAACGGTGATCTCAATCATGTAGGGCAGCTCATGAGATCTAAACATGAAGCACATGGTGGAGAGGACAACCATCTAGCTACTGCTATGGACCCATAGTCCAAGGTAGACTACTCACTCATCGCTCCGGAGGCAAGCATGGCGATGAAGAAGACCTCCGGTGGCGATTCCCCTCTCCGGCAGGGTGCCGGGAAGAGCTTCTGGACCCTCCCGATCTTCGGGTCGACGGCGGCGGCGGATCGCAATGTGTTCTAGAAAATTGATCGGGTACTTAGGTTTTTTCCGTCGGGGGGTCTTTATAGGCGAAGGGGCATCGTCAGAGGTGGCCCGAGGGGCTCTCACACATAGGGGGCATGGCCAGGCCCCTAGCCGCGCCCCCCTCCAACTTCTCTTCGGATCTCTGGAAGCTTCCGGGAAAAATAAGACTTCAGGAACTTGTTTTGTCCAATTCCGAGAATATTTCCTGTGTATCACTTCAGAAACACAAAAACAGCAGAAAATAGGGAACTGGCAGTGTGGCGAATTGTTAATAGGTTAGTTCCGGAAAATGCATAAAAGTGCCACAAAGTGTAATGAAACAGTAGGCAAATGGTGTAAAAACAAGCATGGAGCATCAAAAATTATAGATACGTTGGAGACGTATCACAGAGCACGGGACCACCAGATTTATCGAGTGTCTGGACAATGTACTTCGATGGTTCGAAAAGAATCCAAGGCACAGGCGCAGGAGTAGTCTTGATATCACCACACGGTGACAAACTGAAGTATGTTTTAAGGATGAGTTTTCCGCAGGCCTCTAATAATGAAGCAGAATACGAGGCCTTACTGCATGGAATGAAGATGGCCAAGGCGTGTGGAGCAACTTGTCTAAAAATATTCGGAGATTCAAACCTTGTCGTCCAACAAGTTATGAACAAATGCGACACAATCAATGATAACATGATGGCCTACAAGAACTTGTATCACTATCTCGAAGGAACATTCGATGGATGCGAAGTCTCGCACATCAGCAGGAACAGCAACGAAGAAGCCGACAATCTAGCAAATATCGGGTCACAGTGCCTGCCAGTGCCATCTGGAGTCTTCTGGGAAGAAATAGTGGAAAGATCGATAAAAAGCGTCAAAAGTTCGACTACTGGAGTGGGCTCGGGGGCTGGTGCGAAAAGTGACGAGAGTGCACCAGAACCCGAAGAAGTCATGATGATAGAAGAAGCCTGGATGCAGCCATATCTCGCATACATGATAAATAAGAAGTTACCAGAAGATGCAGTGGAAGCCAAAAGAATAACTCGACGATCGAAAGCATTTGTTGTGTTGCAGGGGAAATTATACAAAAAGAGCATAACTGGCGTTTTGCAGCGTTGCGTAACGCCTCAAGAAGGACAAGTAATATTAAAAGACATACACGCCGGAGTATGTGGCCATCATGCTAGCAGCAGGGCAATCGCGGCAAAAGCATTTCGAGCAGGATTCTATTGGCTAACAGCCATTGAAGATGCGAAAGATATAGTTTGAAAGTGTGAAGCATATCAAAGATTCGCGTCTCGACCACACGCGCCAGCAGCGGAGTTACAGCTAATACCATTGTCCTGGCCCTTTGCACAATGGGGCCTCGATATGGTAGGGAAGTTGCACAAATCCTGGCCAGGAGGGCATGTTTACATGCTAGTGGCAGTCGACAAATTTACTAAGTGGGTGGAGGCGGCCCCGGTAACAACTCAAGATTCGAAAGCATCAATCAATTTCATTAAGTCAATAGTGTTTTGCTTCGGCGTACCATACAGTATCATCACGGACAACGGGACAAACTTCACTTCAAAGGAATTCAAGAGTTACTACGAAGGTTTGGGAATCAAACTCAAGTTTGCATCCGTAGCACACCCGAAGACAAATGGGCAAGTCGAAAAAGCCAATGGCCTAATATGCAACGGGATAAAAAAGAGGCTCTTAGCACCTCTCGAGAAAGCCAAGAGCGCTTGGGTAGATGAACTGTCCTCCGTTCTTTGGAGTTTAAGAACCACGACTAACGCAGCTACTCAAGAAACTCCCTTCTTCTTGGTCCACAGCGCAGAAGCCGTGCTTCCAGTCGAGATTACAGACGAAGCTCCAAGAGTGACGGCATACGACGAAGTAACCTCAACAGAAGCATTGCAAAACGACATCGATGCGCTGGATGAAGCAAGAGATAAAGCACTGGAAAGAGCTACGCAATATCAACAGAGCCTGTGAAATTACCACAGTAGTCGAGTTCGCCCGCGATCCTTTGTGGTAGGAGATTTAGTCTTACGACTCAAGCAGGACAGCCACGGCAAGTTAGAGTCCCCTTGGGTGGGACCTTACATCGTCACAGAAGTAATACCAGGAGGAGCTTATCGACTACAAGACAAGAAAACGGGAAAAGACAAAAGTAACCCGTGGAATGCGGAGCAGCTACGGCGTTTTTATGCATAGAAATCTACTGATATCAGTAACTTCGAGTTGCCCCTCTGAACCCAGAACACGAGGCCATAGGTCGGGTTCCTTGGGTTAACTCGACAAATTGTATAAATATTTTACTTTTCCACTCGGGGGCTTCAATCCTCGGGTCGTACGAAAGAAAGTTCAATACAATATGGAGATCTTTAAGACATACTACTAGGTTGTGCAGCAACCCGATATTCTTCAAGCAATATAATTGGTTCAACAGAACCCGATAATATATAAAGCATACCTCGGAATAACGAGTTGTTCCCATGGTCTATTAAATAAAAGCATCAAACCAAATATGATTATTTATTACAGATAGCACGGCAACAAGGCAACTCGAAAAGGAGATTACATAAGAAGATTCTAGTGGAAGTGTACTTCAGCTTTGTACTCCTTCTGGCATTGAGTACCGTCAAAGATCTTCACGTCAAACTTGGACGTGCCAACATGAAAGTCGAAGGTCATGAAGAAACCTCGCTGGATGTCATGATCATCCACAAACTGTGACCAGCCGCCCTTGAAGTATTGTTCGCCAGCGCTGTCATACCAGACTTCCACCTCGTAGGGAGTTCCTCCCCCAGAATGTTCACGAAGAATTGTTTCACGCAACTCACGCCCATCCATGAATTTGGTGAACTTTAGCGGCAACCGTTGAATTTCACGGCACTGCGCGCCGGCAATACAGAAAAACGAGTATATCCTCGGCTGAGGAGGAGAAGTGTTACCAGGAGGTGCGCTTGGGCCTGGGATAGCGAGAGGCACCTTTGGTTTATTCTTACTCCCGGCCGGACGGCCGGGACGCTGCTTCATTGGAGCGGACGAGGAAGATCCTACAGCAGCTGGTGTTGTCTTATTCTTGCTGCCACGAGGGCGGTCGCGACCCCGCGCCGCCGTCGTGGAGCCGAGGTTCAGACGGGACCCATATGCATCAGCCATGGAGACAAGTTGGCAGAAAAGAAACCCTAGATGAAGAAGATGATGATGCGGCGAAGGAGGAATCTGTTTAGGGTTTTTACCCTCGCCAAATGTGCTTTATTTATAAGCACATAGTAACGGGCCTCCATGAAAACAAGGCCCATAAAATATTTACAAAGGAGTTAAATTCTGCACATAGCAGACAATAATAAAAATAATATCAAAGAAAGTATGGGAAACCTCGCCTTGGGCTCGGGGGCTTATGACTTCAAGGGAAAAAGAATGAGTGTATTAAGAAGAATTCATATCCTTTGAGCCTATACCCGGGAAAAACTTCTCGGCTATAGCCTCGGGAGCGCTGAGCACGCACCCGATAGAAAAATAGAGAAGCAGCAATGAAGTTGAAGAAACTACAGTTGAAGGAATTAGTGGATACGGTATAAGTCGCCATCATTTCAACAAAACAATGAAACTTTGACTACATAGTCGACGAAATACAGAGCGATTACTCCCATCGGGAGCTACTCATGAGAAGTTAATATAAAATTCAAAAGATTTTGGGTATTGCATCAGTCAAATAAAGACTGTGACATATGATTCTCGAGTTGCGTTATCGCAACGAAACTCGAATGCCGTGATTTATCATGAAGGTAAGACCCTGGGATCCGTCCTGTGTGGCCTGGTATACGCACATGGATGCGCTCTGCTGGTATGTATCTGTGTCTACGACACGAAGAAAATCCTGGTGGACGCACTGGGTACCCTGAGAACTACTAGGATTCATTCTTTGTAAGACCTAAATGCAGCAAAAGAGTGGGTTTGACCGGTCTCCCAAATTCAAGTCCAAGGGGATTGAATTTGAAGTAGGTGGCAAGTATCTGTTCCGGCAGTTAACTGACCTCTTGATCCGTCAGAGTTGTCAGGCTTGTTCATCAAAACCCCTTGCGAGATATTATCATGAAAGTAAGTCGAAAGACCAAGTCGAAGATTTGAAGATGTGAAGAAGTCGAAGAATTGATCAAGTCGAAGATTTAAAGATTAAAGATTAGAGATTCAACCCGAATCTGCAATTCTGGTAGAATCTCAGGGGCCACTGACAAGGGTATAGCTAATAGAGCCCGCTAGTTGAGTACCCCTGAGGTCCGTTAAGCTAGGCCCAATTATAATGATAGTCGAAATACGAGTTCTTACCGTATGTCGATATTGTAATCTGTGTCGGATCCCACCCGATCCTCGAGACCTGGCCATCTATATATAGGGGCCAGGAGGGGACGGTGTGGGACAGATTGAAAGCAAGCAAGGTTCAATACCCAAGCTTACTTTCGATATACACCTGTTTCGACTAACTTTACCTTCGAGTTCATCCGACGCCCTATCTCCCCGATCCTAAGTCCTTCATCTAGGACATTTGTCGAGTTAACCCTCGTCAGCAGGAATTACTCACACATAGATGGGGGAGTCATGGATGGTTGATAGAGAGATGTCGGTGATGATGATGATGAAGATTGATGGCGCGGTGATGATGATGCGAGAAAGCTTGATTGTGTGTAGTAAATGACCGGCCAGCTGGAAAACCCCAAGAGCAAGGTTTGATGAATATAGCAGCAAGTTTTTCCCTCAGTTATGAAACCATGGTTATCAATCCAGTAGGAGAAAGCCAAACGACTGAAGGTGATGCCCGCTAGCTTCGCGACAGCTCCGGACAATTTATAGGGTGCCTCGTCCAAGCTTTGCTTTGCGAGCGGTAACGTGGAACCTGCACACAACACAACCAAATACTTTGTTCCCAACTTATGATGAGGTTGTCAATCTCATCGGTTTGCTTGAAACAAAGGGTATGAGCGTATCGAGTGGAAAGCAATAGTAATATGCGAGTAAATTAAACAGTGCGAGTAAAGTAAACGGGTGATAGCAATATAAAGCAAATAGGACCGGGGTCCACAATTCACTAGTGGTGTCTCTCCATAAGATAAAATAATACATGCTGGGTAAACAAATTACAGTTGGGTAATTGATAGAATAAAGACAACATGATATGTCGAGAGGATCACTATGAGATTTACTCTGGGCATTACAACAAGATACATAGACCGCCATCCAACTGCATCTATGACTAATAATCCACTTGTGGTGAATCAATCCGAGAACTCCACAAGTATTAAGTTGCGAACAACAGATAATTGCATTAAGCAAAGTGTGTAATGTAAACAAAGCATATGCCCTTGAGTATATGAATGTTGTTTTCCCCCTAGTAGCAACAACACATCTATAACCTTAGAGGTTTCTGTCACTACCCCAGATTAAATAGAGACGTGAACCCACTATCGAGCATAAATACCCCCTCTTAGAGTCACTAGCAACTACTCCGCCAAGATAGCTACTAACAACGAAGAGCATGCAAGATCATAAACAACATAGAGATAACATAAGATAAAATTCAGTACTTCAACTCAATCATAACACCAATATTCATCGGATCCCAACAAACACAACATGTAGAATTACATAACGGTGATCTCGATCATGTAAGGCAGCTCACGAGATCTAAACATGAAGCACATGGTGGAGAAGTCAACCATCTAGCTACTGCTATGGACCCATAGTCCAAGGTAGACTACTCACTCATCGCGCCGGAGGCAAGCATGGCGATGAAGAAGACCTCCGGTGGCGATTATCCTCTCCGGCAGGGTGCCGGGAAGAGCTTCTGGACCCTCCCAATCTTCGGGTCGACGGCGGCGGCGGATCGCGATGTGTTCTAGAAAAGTGATCAGGTATTTAGGTTTTTCCCGTCGGGGGGTCTTTATAGGCGAAGGGGCATCGTCAGAAGTGGACCAGGGGGCCCACACCACAGTCCGACGCGGGCCAGGGGTGGGTTGTGCCCCCTGGTGGTGTGGCCACCCTCTGGTCCGGCTCCGTCTCCTCTTCGGTGTTCTGGAAGCTCCATGAAATATCTGGACGACTGGCTTTGGTTTCGTCCAATTCCGAGAATATTTCCTATGTAACTTTTCTGAAACACAAAAACAGCAGAAAACAGGGAACTGGCACTGTGGCATGTCGTTAATAGGTTAGTTCCGGAAAATGCATAAAAATGCCAAGAAGTGTAACGAAACACTAAACAAATGGTGTAAAAACAAGCATGGAGCATAAAAAATTATGGATACATTGGAGACGTAAGTGATAACAAAAGAAATAATTTTTGAGGTGATATGCACCTACACAATCTTGATCATCTATGTAAGCATTGTGCGCTGGGATCAAAAGAACTTAAAACATGGGCATGAAAGATATAATCTTGATAGAAGAAACTTAGCAACCATGTTATAACATGAAAATGAACACAAACAAAAGATCATGATAATGAAAAAATGAAAGGCAAACGTGTGTTCAAATCATAAGGAAAAAGATACAAATGGTTTTCAGCTTGTCCCTCATGGAGTAGCAAAACATAAATGCATAGGACACCTTCAAGTTTAAGAGGGCGACTAGATACAAATAATTTAAGAACAAGTGAAACCAACAATATGAATCAATCAATGAAAACTTTGGGACAATGCACATTATACTCAGAATGACAACTATGCTCTCTTAGACGGTGCATAAAGATAGAAGGTGATGACTCAACATAAAAGTAAAAGAAAGGCCCTTCGCAAAGGGAAGCAGTGATTGCAAGTTTTATAAACCTTCAAAAATTATGGTACTTACCGGCTTTGAGCTCTCATTGCCCCCATCATAAGCATCTTGAATGGTTAAAGTTAATGCGATAACACTTATGCTGCATATGCTTGACAAATCATAAGTTGAAAACATCGTGTCCCGTGAAATACGAATACCCAAACCTCATGCTACTTTACTTAGAGTCCCAAGCAAGCTCTTGTCATTGTAAGTATACACGTATCATCGAGAACCGCCAACAGGGTACCTCCGTGCCCGATGACATGGAACAAGCCCACATCAAAATGACAGGACAAACAGACAATGAACACATCAGCATCTCTTTTATTTACCATTGGTATAGCTTTTTATTGCGAGATGCGTCGTCGAATGTTCACTATGGGCATGCTGTAAATTTCCACCATGAATTATGCATGGCTTAGATTAGCGGCCCAGGAGTTTCTCTAACACGTATACAAACTCCATGATCCCGCAAGATTCCCAATTCATTTCACACCGCGAGTATCCATAAACAAAAGATCACGATATCAACTCAAATGAAAGATAGTGCAATGTTGAAAGCTTGCCCCATGACGGCATGGCTGGGCTAATTCCCAACTTACAACTTGCAAGCATAACAACTCAACATAAGAGACCACAATGTCAAAATTTTAAAACGAGAAAAGTAAAGTGTGCCATCCGGTTCGTGAGAGCTTTACTGACCAATTTTCGCATAACACCAAAAAGAGTTTAATTTGAAGGATAGATAAAAGCAAGTCAAATGTACTTTGGAATACCAAATTGCTAATAGGTATGTATGGTGGACACTTTGGAACAACTTGGTTTTTAGGAGTTGGATGCACGAGTAGAGCTCATACTCAGTACAAAGTGAGGGCTAGCAAAAGACTGGGAGCGACCAACTAAGAGAGCAATAATGGCCATAATCATGCAGAGCGAGAAAGCAACATTAAAAGAAGCATAAGATGGCATCAAAAGTCAAAAACTAAATGATCATAGAGGCAATGGCGACTTTGTATGAGTCTAACATGTGTGAGCATGCGCCAAGTCAACCCAAATAAAGCATCAAAGGAGAAAACCAAAATAATCCTTCCAAATAATTAAAACAACACATGATTTTTTCAAAGGCTCATTAAGCAATCTCAGTTATTTGAGACAAGTCATGCTACAGCAAAACCACTAAGCATACTATCAAAAAGACATTAAACACGACATGCAAAAGCCTAGGCTGCAGTCTACACAAGCTCCTTCTTGTACCACTTTTTTGCATAAAGCTTTTTCTCTTTTCTAACACCATTCAAACTTTTTATAACCAACTCTTTTGATGAAAACCAATAAGGACCAGAGGCAAAAATACACCTTGATGAAAAGATATAACAAGATCTGAACAAAAATCAAGGCAAAAAATAAAAGCTAAACGCAGTTCTAGAAAAAGAGAACACTCGTTGAAATTATAAGAATGAAAAACAGAGTGTTCTTGGCGAATGAAAAGCAAGGCAACTTCTCCAAAAGGAATTTGTTGGGGTCCAACCATTTATTGCAGCTAACAAAACTAAACAAAACTGAAAACTAAAAACAACTGACGCTCTAAGAAAAACGCATAATGCATGAAGCAATAAAAATATAGTGTTTTGAAAGGTGACCTGATTTTTGCCGATGAAGAGGGGGTGCCTCGGGGGCATCCCCAAGCTTTGACGCTTGTAGTTCTTGGATATTTCTTGGGGTGACATGGGCATCCCCAAGCTTCAGCTTTTGTCCATTCTTCAACTCATCTCATCATTCTCCAATCCCTACACTTGAAAACTTCCTTCATACAAAACTAAACACAAATCTATTAGCAACATTAGTGTAAGCATAACATTGAATCAACCCCTTTTTGCTTCAGGTTTCAACTCAAAACCACCACATATAAAGCATATACTACTGTAGCAACTTCCCCAAAAGTTCCGTGATCAAAAGAACTCAAAAAGAAAGCCATAAAGTGGCAAACACAAATATTGGCCGAAATCTATCAAAACAGAACAGCTGACAAAGGTCGAATTTTTAGAGGGCTTTCTGTTGCTCAAATCAAAAAGTGTTCAACTAATGAAAGTTTGGATATAACCTGGGGCATATGGACAAGAAATTTCAGGTCCAAAAGACATACAGAGAATTTTCACGAATTTTTACGGTGCAGCACCGAAAACTGTTTCAGGACAGCAACATCCCCAAATCTTACCTCGCTCAAATTAGAGGCTTCTCTTGGCACAACAACGAAATAAAAATGATAAGGAGCGGTCATTACAGTAGTAATAACTTCCAAGACTCAAATAAAAGAAAAATAACTGAATGTAAAAATATTGGGTTATCTCCCAAGAGTGCTTTTCTTTAACGCCTTTGAGCTAGGCGCAGAAAATGCGAATCAAGTAATATCAAGCGATGAAGTGCTAGGATCAGCGGGTGCCTTACGTCTTCCTTTCTTACCTTTGCTCTTTACTCTAGGAAAGATATGGCTATTGCAAGGTGGAGAGATAAATCTTATATTGCCTTTTCCCACATCTATAACGGCGCCCAAGAGCTTCAGTAGGGATCTTCCAAGTGTGATTTGTCCTTTTCCTACACATTCAATAACAAGATAATCAGTAGATATCATTCTTCCTAGGACTTTTGTAAAAACTCCTTCAGCTATTCCAACAGGAAATATAGTGGCATTATTAGTAAGGGAAATTTCTTCTCCCCCCTCAGAAAGCTTCCAAATACTCAAAGATTCATAAACATCCTTTGGCATGAGACAAAATTCAGACATAATATCACAACGAGCATGAAGAGTTTCACCATTAATGGTGATTTTTACCGTAGGGTACCAACTCGAAGGTTCAGCATTTGCTGGCACATAATCAAAATGCTGGCGCAGAGTATTGTAGCAAGTATTCAAACTAGCACTGCGAGTCTCAAGAGTATTAAGTCTTTTAAAAATGCACACAATGCAAGAGAGGAATCAAAATAGGTTGGCATGCTATAAATTGTAATCAACTTTTTTATAATATTGAAGGCTTGATCTCCATCACAATGGAGGAAATCTCCTTCTGCAGTAGCATCCAAAGCATATCTATAACGAAGAGCAAGTCCAAAGTAAAAGCAACTAAGAAGCAAACTCAAAGTCATTTTCGGTTCAGTTTTTCCATGCCAATCATAAATTCTAGACCAAGCTTCTTTAAAACTTTCCTCCTCTTTTTGTTTGAAAGTGAAAATCATATCCTCGGGCGACATAGTAGTAGCAACTGAACTAGACATAATAACCAACTACAAAGCATACTAATTTTTTGGGTTTTTGATAAAACGATGCAAGTAAAAAAAAGTAAGGCAAAACTTAAAACAAAGTAAAGGATGTGCGTGCGAAACTCCCCTTGCAGAAGTCTTCTTCCTCCCCGGCAACGGCGCCAGAAAAACTTGTTGATGGCGCGGTGATGATGATGCAAGAAAGCTTGATTGTGTGTAGTAAATGACCGGCCAGTTGGAAAACCCCAAGAGCAAGGTTTGATGAATATAGCAGCAAGTTCTTCCCTCAGTTATGAAACCAAGGTTATCAATCCAGTAGGAGAAAGCCAAACGACTGAAGGTGATGCCTGCTAGCTTCGCGGCAGCTCTGGACAATTTATAGGGCGCCTCGTCCAAGCCTTGCTTTGCGAGCGACAACGTGGAACCTGCACACAACACAACCAAATACTTTGTTCCCAACTTACGATGAGGTTGTCAATCTCACCGGTTTGCTTGAAACAAAGGGTATGAGCGTATCAAGTGGAAAGCAATAGTAATATGCGAGTAAAGTAAATAGTGCGAGTAAAGTAAACGGGTGATAGCAATATAAAGGAAATAGGACCGGGGTCCACAGTTCACTAGCGGTGTCTCTCCATAAGATAAAATAATACATGCTGGGTAAACAAATTACAGTTGGGCAATTGATAGAATAAAGACAACGTGATATGTCGAGAGGATCACTATGAGATTTACTCTGGGCATTACAACAAGATACATAGACCGCCATCCAACTGCATCTATGACTAATAATCCACTTGTGGCAAATTAATCCGAGAACTCCACAAGTATTAAGTTGCGAACAACAGATAATTGCATTAAGCAAAGTGTGTAATGTAAACAAAGCATATGCCCTTGAGCATATGAATGTTGTTTTCCCCCTAGTAGCAACAACACATCTACAACCTTAGAGGTTTCTGTCACTCCCCCAGATTAAATAGAGGCATGAACCCACTATCGAGCATAAATACCCCCTCTTGGAGTCACTAGCAACTACTCGGCCAAGATAGCTACTAACAACGGAGAGCATGCATGATCATAAACAACATAGAGATAACAGAAGATAAAATTCAGTAATTCAACTCAATCATAACACCAATATTCATCGGATCCCAACAAACACAACATGTATAATTACATAACGGTGATCTTGATCATGTAAGGCAGCTCACGAGATCTAAACATGAAGCACATGGTGGAGAAGACAACCATCTAGCTACTGCTATGGACCCATAGTCCAAGGTAGACTACTCACTCATCGCGCCGGAGGCAAGCATGGCGATGAAGAAGACCTCCGGTGGTGATTCCCCTCTCCGGCAGGGTGCCGAGAAGAGCTTCTGGACCCTCCCAATCTTCGGGTTGACGGCGGCGGTGGATCGCGATGTGTTCTGGAAAAGTGATCAGGTATTTAGTTTTTTCCCATCGGGGGTCTTTATAGGCGAAGGGGCGTCGTCAGAAGTGGACCAGGGGGGCCACACCACAGGCCGACGCAGGCAAGGGGTGGGCCGCAGCCCCTGGTGGTGTGGCCACCCTCTGGTCTGGCTCCGTCTCCTCTTCGGTGTTCTGGAAGCTCCATGAAATATTGATGTCTACGCACTTCTATTCTTGTAGACACTTGTTGGGCCTCCAAGTGCAGAGGTTTGTAGAACAGCAGCAAGTTTCCCTTAAGTGGATCACCCAAGGTTTATCGAACTCAGGGAGGAAGAGGTCAAAGCTATCCCTCTCAAACAACCCTGCAATTACGATACAGAAAGTCTCTTGTGTCCCCAACACACCCAATACACTTGTCAGATGTATAGGTGCACTAGTTCGGCGAAGAGATAGTGAAATACAAGTGGTATAGATGATTATAAGTAGCAAACGTGATGTGAAATAAATATCGCTGCGAGCAAACAAGTAACAAAACAGCAAGTAAACGGTGTGCAAAGCTTGGAAACAAGGCCTAGGGTTCATACTTTCACTAGTGGACACACTCCCAACAATATAACATGAATGAACAAATAAATAACTTCTCTCCACTATGGTACTCTGAATTACTCTCCTATTGAATAACACTAATCATTGTGTAGTGGCTACAGAAGCACCCCTTAAAGTTCATCAAGTACTTGACAAACACCACTCATAGAGATATCCAAATCAGATCACAACTCAAGATAGAAATCATTGCAACTTAGACCAAGTACTAACACGGTGCACACACTGTCAACATTACACCATGAAAGGAGGAATAGATCACTCAATACTATCATAGTAATAATTACTCTCATAATCCACAAGAGATCACGATCATAGCCTAAACCAAGTACCACCACGATGCACGCACTATCACCGTTACACCATGCATGGCAGGAGGAATAGATTACTTTAATAACATCACTAGAGTACACTATAATAATTAAGCATAGGAGTAGCATAATATCTGAATAATAACATCTACTTGTTCAACATGATACAAAGCTCACGATCACATAAAGATCACATCATGGGAGAGAGAGGTGAACCACATAGCTACCGGTAGAGCCCTCAGCCCCGGGGATGAACTACTCCCTCCTCATCATAGGAGACAGCAAGGTTGATGGAGATGGCGGTGAGGTCGATGGAGATGGCGGAGACGGCGATGGAGACTGATGGAGATGGCTCTGGGGGCACTTCCCCGTCCCGGCAGGGTGCCGGAACAGAGACTTCTGTCCCCTGAAATTCGTCGGTGGCGGCGACGGAACTACGGAACTCTTTCTGGAAATTTGCCGACTCTTTTAGGGTTTTCCGTCCCGAGGCTTTATATAGGCGAAGGGGCGTTGTCAGAGGGGGATCCAGGCGCCCTCACACGGGGCTCGCGCGGCCAGGGGCCTGGCCGCGCCACCCCTGTGTGTGGGGCCCTGGTGGGCCCACTCCTTCTCTCCTTCGGATCTCTGGAAGCTTCCGGGTAAAATAAGACTTCAGGAACTTGTTTCGTCCAATTCCGAGAATATTTCCTGTGTATCACTTCTGAAACACAAAAATAGCAGAAAACAGGGAACTGGCACTGTGGCAACTTGTTAATAGGTTAGTTCCGGAAAATGCATGAAAGTGCCACTAAGTGTAACGAAACATCGGGTAAATGGTGTAAAAACAAGCATGGAGCATCAAAAATTATAGATACGTTGGAGACGTATCAGCATCCCCAAGCTTAACTCCTGCTCGTCCTCGAGTAGGTAAGTGATAACAAAAGAATAATTTTTGAGGTGACATGCACCTACACAATCTTGATCATATATGTAAGCATTGTGAGCTGGGATCATAAGAACTTAAAACATGGGCATGAAAGATATAATCTTGACAATAAGAACTTAGCAACCATGTTATAACATGAAAATGAACACGAACAAAAGATCATGAAAATGAAACAATGAAAGTCAAACGTGTGTTAAAATCATAAGGAAAAACATACAAATGGTTTTCAGCTTGTCCTTAATGAGAGAGCAAAACATAAATGCATAGGACACCTTCAAGTTTAAGAGGGCGACTAGATACAAATAATTTAAGAACAAGTGAAACCATGATCATGAATCAATCAATGAAAACTTTGGGACAATGCACATTATACTCAGAATGACAACTATGCTCTCTTAATGGTGCATAAAGAAAGAAGGTGGTGACTCAACATAAAAGTAGAAGAAAGGCCCTTCGCAGAGGGAAGCAGTGATTAAACATGTGCTAGAGCTTTTCATTTGTAAAACAGAGAGATAAAACTTGAGTTTTGAGAGGTGGTTGCTTTTGTCAACGACTAGCAATGGGGTTCTTACTATCTTCCATACAAAAATGAAGCAAGTTTTTGAGAGAGAGATTGGCACTTTTGTGCTCTTTTTATAAAACTTGGCACTCCTCCCCACCTTTTTTCCTTCACAAACCATGGCTAACCGATTCCATCGGGTGCCCACCAACATTCACATTCCATGGAGGAGTGCCTTTTTTATTTTCTTTTTTCCTTTTTCTTTTCTTTTTGGAATAAGCAATATGGAAGATAGCAAATCCGACCACTACGTCCCCATGAGCTAAAAACAGTGTCACAAAACGAGAAGTGTTTTGAAGCTTTTTTGAAAGGTAGCACATGAAAATTTACTTTGGAATGGCTTACAAATACCATGCATAGGAGTTTATAGTGGACACAATGGTAAACTTGGTTTTTGGGAGTTGGATGCACGAGTAGAGCTCATACTCAGTACAAAATGAGGGCTAGCAAAAGATTGGGAGCGACCAACTAAGAGAGCAATAATGGCCATAATCATGCAGAGCGACAAAGCGACATTAAAAGAAGCATAAGATGGCATCAAAAGTCAAAAAATAAATGATCATAGAGGCTATTGGCGACTTTGTAAGAGTCTAACATGTGTGAGCATGCGCCAAGTCAACCCAAATAAAGCATCAAAGAGAAAACCAAATAAATGCTTTCATATAATAAAAAAAACGCATGATTTTTTTCAAAGGCTCATTAAGCAATCTCAGTTATTTGAGAC
Source organism: Dactylis glomerata (assembly GCA_007115705.1). NCBI lineage: Eukaryota > Viridiplantae > Streptophyta > Magnoliopsida > Poales > Poaceae > Dactylis > Dactylis glomerata. Next base: position 1,323,707 of record QXEO01001110.1, read on the forward strand.
AGGTCATGCTACAGCAAAACCACTAAGCATACTATCAAAAAGACATCAAGCACGACATGCAAAAGCCTAGGCCGCAGTCTACACAAGCTCCTTCTTGTACCACTTTTTGCATAAAGCTTTTTCTCTTTTCCAACACCATTCGAACTTTTTATAAACACCTCTTTTGATGAAAACCAATAAAGACCAGAGGCAAAAATACACCTTGATGAAAAGATATAACAAGATCTGAACGCAAATCAAGGCGAAAAACAAAGGCTAAACGCAGTAGCAGAAAAAGAGAACACTCGTTGAACGATAAGAGTGAAAACTAGAGTATTCTTGGCAAATGAAAAGCGAGTTCATCTCCTCCAAAAGAAACATGATGTGATCTAACTATTTATTGCAGAAAACTAAACTAAACTAATACTGAAAACTAAAACAACTGACGCTCCAAGAAAAACGCATAGTGCATGAAGCAATAAAAATATAGTGTCTTGAAAGGTGACCTGATTTTTGCCGATGAAGAAGGGGTGCCTCGGGGGCATCCCCAAGCTTTGACGCTTGTACTTCTTGGATATTTCTTGGGGTGATGCATGGGCATCCCCAAGCTTGAGCTTTTGTCCATTCTTCAACTCATCTCATCATTCTCCAATCCCTACACTTGAAAACTTCCTTCATATAAAACTAAACACAAATCTATTAGCAACATTAGTGTAAGCATAACATTGAATCAACCTCTTTTTGCTTCAGATTTCAACCTAAAACCACCACATATAAAGTATATACTACTGTAGCAACTTCCCCAAAAGTTCCGTGATTAAAAGAACTAAAAAAGAAAGCGATAAAGCGGCAAACACAAATATTGGCAGAAATCTGTCAAAATAGAACAGCTGACAAATGTCGAATTTTTGAGGGGTTTTATTTTGCTCAAATCAAAAAGTGTTCAACTAACGAAAGTTTGGATATAACCTGGGGCATATGAACAAGAAATCGCAGGTCCAAAAGATATACAGAGAATTTATACGAATTTTTACGGTGCAGCACCGAAAACAGTTTCAGGACAGCAACATCCCCAAATCTTTACCTCACTCAAATTAGAGGCTTCTCTTGGCACAAAAACGAAATAAACAAGATAAGGAGCGGTTATTACAGTAGTAATAACTTCCAAGACTCAAATAAAAGAAAAATTACTGAAAGTAAAACATTGGGTTATCTCCCAAGAGTGCTTTTCTTTAACGCCTTTGAGCTAGGCGCAGTAATTTGCAAAGATGCTCATGTGGGCGCCATATAAAAGCTTGAGGCAAAGGCGCCATATAGGAACTTAAAGCAATAGAGAGCATCAAAAAGCAAATGTGAAAGACATTTATATCTGAACCACTTCCTATGCATAGGAATCTTGTAAGAAAATAAATCAACGAGGCACATAGTAGCAAGCATGGATAGATAAAACAAGTGCCACTTCAAGATTTGCAACATAAAGAGGGGAAACTTAATATTGGTGAGATCCATCAAACCATGTTTCCCTCTCTCATAATAACTTTCAGTAGCATCATGAATAGAACTAACAATATAACTATCACATAAAGCATCCCTATCATGAGCCACATGCATAAAAGGATTAATACTCCCTACATGAACAATAGTAGTAGGAGCAGATTCAACAGGATAATTATTCGCATCACCATAATCATCAAAAACAGGAGGCATATTGTAATTATAACTAATTTTCTCCTCAAAAGTAGGTGAACTGAAAATATTATACCCATCATCACAAGATAGAGAACTACCATGTCGCAAAGCATACTCATCAAACATATCATCATAAGAAGGAACATGGATAGCACTAATGGTACAACAATTATTAACCTTAGAATTGGTACCAAAAAGATTTTCAATATCAAAAGTAGAGTGCTTTTCCCAATCATGATCACTAACATAGGTAACAGGCATAGGAACATCATCCCAATCAGAATTATCATAATCTATAGCAGGATCATAACGCTTAGGGGAAGATACCGTGTCCTCTCGCCTCTTACTCCTCTTCTTCTTCTTCTTCTTCTTACTCTTCTTACTCTCTCCTTTAGGAGGGAGAGACTTGAAGGGCATCTTCTCCACATATTCTGGCTTGCTGACAGAAACAACAGAAGAAACTTTGGAGGATTCCTCCTCTCTATTAATAAGATCGAAACATCTATTAGTCCTATCATAGCTTGGCAAAACATCATGTTTAATAAGATCTTGTAAGTAAGTATTTGCGAGGCAATCTTTAGCACAATAGAGATGACAACCACGAAGGGTGCTATTAAGATCAACATCATTCATGTCTACCAAAGCAATCTTTCTAGATATCTCTTCACAATTCAAAACAAAGTAAGCTCATCATACTGATTGAAAGTAATCTTATCATCACAATACAAATCTGCGGTACTCATTTGATTAATTGGGCATTGAAAATTAAAGTGCCCCTTTTCACCGCAAAATTCACAAAGAAAAGGATAGAGCTCACAAACCCATTCACCAAGCACATCTAGATCCTTGAGCCACATACTGGTTTCTTCATTTGCGTGGGTGATGCAATAATCTACCTTATTGTAACTCTGTTCACAAGGTCTATGTATTCCACAAAAATTAACATGCTTATAAGAAATAGTACTTTTAGAAGTTTGAGCATGTTTATTGCAATCATCAACAACAATATCACTTTCTATGCAAGTATCCTTAAAAGGTTCATGATACACATCCCCATTTCCTTTAGGAACATTTATATGGGAAGCAAAGGCTTTAAAGCAATCAACCATAATTTGAGGATCAAGACCATACTTAGCACTAAGCTCTTGAAAATTAGCAGTTTCAGCGAAAGACTTAATGCAATCAAACTCGTAATTCATACCTGATCCTTTACCTTTGTCGCTATCCCAACCTTCAATATTGTTTTGAATTGTCTCAAGCAGACCCCACTTGGTGTCAACATCCTTGCTTGTGAAAGACCCATCAAAGCATGCATCTAGATAGTCCTTGTAATGTCCTGAAAGCCTTGCATAAAAATTGTTAATAATAATATTACGGGGAAGATCATGAATAGGACATTTATGCATTAGTAACTTCAATCTTCCCCACGCTTGGGCAATGCTTTCTCCCTCATGAGGCCAAAAGTTATATATCCGATTACGATCTTTATGAATTTCACTTGGAGGATAAAACTTGGAATAAAAGAGAGACACAATTTCCTCCCATGCAATAGATGGACCATCTTCAAGCAGCCGATACCATTCCTCAGCTCTGCCTTTCAGTGACAAAGAGAATAGCTTCTTCTTAACTTGGTTCATTGAAATACCTGCACACTGGAACAACTCGCATAATTCATGTATAAAAAGCAAATGATCACCAGGATGGACAGTTCCATCTCCTAAATAGCAATTATCTCTAACACGTTCAACAATCTTCGTAGGTATTTTAAAAGGATGAGGAGCACAAGCATCACTAGAAACATCACTTATGGGAGATAAAATATTATCAGAACAGACCTTCTCCACTAAAGCTGGGGGACTAAAAATATCATACTTAACAAAACCAGCTTCCCCAAGCTTAGACTTTTCTATAGCATTAGCATTAACGGTATTCAAAGCATTCGTACTAATAACATTGCTATGCGAAATAAGCTCCAAAGGATTTTCAATTTTCTCTTCAAATCTAAAATCAGGAAAAAGACTAAAGAACTCTTTGTTTTCCATTAAGCCTAACTAGTGAAAATAAAAACAAGAAACAAAAAGATGTAATTGCAGAATCTAAAGGAAATAACTCTGAGCACTCACACAGGAGGATGCGAGTACCTTTTACCTTACCTCCCCGGCAACGGCGCCAGAAAAGAGCTTGATGTCTACGCACTTCTATTCTTGTAGACACTTGTTGGGCCTCCAAGTGCAGAGGTTTGTAGAACAGCAGCAAGTTTCCCTTAAGTGGATCACCCAAGGTTTATCGAACTCAGGGAGGAAGAGGTCAAAGCTATCCCTCTCAAACAACCCTGCAATTACGATACAGAAAGTCTCTTGTGTCCCCAACACACCCAATACACTTGTCAGATGTATAGGTGCACTAGTTCAGCGAAGAGATAGTGAAATACAAGTGGTATAGATGATTATAAGTAGCAAACGTGATGTGAAATAAATATCGCTGCGAGCAAACAAGTAACAAAACAGCAAGTAAACGGTGTGCAAAGCTTGGAAACAAGGCCTAGGGTTCATACTTTCACTAGTGGACACACTCCCAACAATATAACATGAATGAACAAATAAATAACTTCTCTCCACTATGGTACTCTGAATTACTCTCCTATTGAATAACACTAATCATTGTGTAGTGGCTACAGAAGCACCCCTTAAAGTTCATCAAGTACTTGACAAACACCACTCATAGAGATATCCAAATCAGATCACAACTCAAGATAGAAATCATTGCAACTTAGACCAAGTACTAACACGGTGCACACACTGTCAACATTACACCATGAAAGGAGGAATAGATCACTCAATACTATCATAGTAATAACTAGCAAGGTGACCCGCGCATTTGCGCGGCTAGCTTTGTTATGTACGTATAATTTTATTATATTATCTATGACTTGTTTGTGTATTCTTCAGCTGACATTTAGAATCATGGAAAATCTTGTAACAAAAATGCGCCACACAGTCTTTATACTTACAGTTTCTATATATGCATGTTTTTTAGGAATAAACCTGATATTATACACTTACTTCACCTCTACACTAAGAGTGATATATTATTATTAATAAGTATGTCCTCACAGAATGTTACTGGATCCTGAACAGTCTTTGGGTTCAGTGTATTGGGTTCTTACTCTTTAGTAAAGAATATTATTTTTGCTTTTTGACGGTACTAATGCATGGTATTGTTGATTTTTTCGTACCATGCCAAAACAGAAAACATTAATATTCATAATCTTAGCTCGCCTTCGTATTTTAGGCTCGCCTACAGGCTGCAGCGCAACGGCGATAAACATGGAGGGCTTCACGCTTCGTTTCAGGCTTCGATCGTCGGCGCATAGTTGTCTTCTATGGTATCAGATTAACTCCTGGTTGCCGCCAATCTATGTCGCTTCCTTCATACGATACCCTATTTTGAATTGGATTCCAAGTTTCCAACTCATCTTAAACTGCGTATAGTGCAGAAGGCACGTGGGAGGAGAAACTAAACGGACCACAAACCATAAATCGGCAGCGTCAACCATAGTTTTACATCCAAACCTCTACATATCCAGCCTGATCGAGCGTGGATTTTTTTTTTCCAAATCCCAGCCGTTCCTTTTGTAGTATTATATCATGTTAAATCTTAGCCGTTCAATGTTTGCACATTTGCGCGGTTAGATTCAACTATCTTTTTATATATTAGCTCAAGGTACATGTGAGAAATACATAAAAACATAATCTCCAAATTTCATATATCATTGTTTTGTGTTCGATTCTAGGTCTGCACTTTGTACATGAACCACACATTTCGTAGTGTTGATATTTGCATGTCAGATTTGTTTTATTAAGAACTTATAGTCATTGAGATTAGATAAAGGAACATTAAGGAAGTAAATCTTATGACCGAAATATCCATTGCCATTAGAAACAAACTTCGACAAAACATCTTTATACTGAGTCATCTTGCCCACATACACAGACAGTCAGAGACATGTAGCTCAATGAACTGCTAACGTGATTTATGTTGATAAACACTGAAAACCAAATGATAATTCCTCTACATAACATAATAATTAAATTAAAGGTGTAGAGTGAAGTACATTTATTATTTTGTGCAATGTACATATTAAAAAATTATATATTTTATGTAGCTAAAAGTGAAGCAAGGAAACAAAGAAAGTTTTTCACTGTGACGTAAGAAACTGGAGAAGATTCGTTCAACAAATATTTACCAAGAGTTATGGGTCTGTTTTGCGGAAAACTGCCAATCAAGCTCGGGCGCCAGGGAGGCCACTCTTTTCTTTTCTTCTCTAAAGTTTAATTTTTTTTTGAATATAAACATTTCAGAAAATTTCAAAAAAATACTATGACGTAGATAACGTTGCACTCTATAATTCTGTAAATTTTCAGAACAAAATACGTTGCATTTTGGGTTCAGTAAAAATAACAAAATCGCACAAAAAGACAAAACCAAGTTTTCTATACACTATTCATCACTGTTCATAGATGATAAAATCTCGATTTATCTTTTTTACTGCCCAAAATACATCATATTTCGTTCTAAAAAAAATACACACCGATAAAATACAATATTATCTACACCGTGATATTTTTTCAGATTTTTTTGAAAGATTTGAATTCGAATTTTTGGTGCTTCAAATTTCGGGCTCCATGGAGCCCGAGCTCCAAATGTTCGCACTCTCTGTTTTTGCTATCTTCAAAACCTGAGATATGAGTCTGTTTTGCTATCCAATAACTGGAGAAGATTAGTTCAACAAATATTTACCAAGAATTGGAGAAGATTCTAGTCTCTAATAGAACTATGAAGTCTAATGGTTCCACAACACTAAATAAATGCATAATTCCTAATTCTTTGACAGTAATCACACAACAGCCAAGCATTGCCATCGGCTTTGGATACATTGTACGGTAGTATAGACTGAATCTTAATACAATATGATGGGATAAGAAATAAATAATCGAGGGAAGCAAGAGGTTAAAAAATACATGTATGTAAAACGATTCATATACATCTCTACATCTCTAGCTCAAATACCGACATTTTAATACCATGAGACTCTCAGCAAACGCAGGCCTGACTTGGGTGCAAAATATTATTACTGTAATTGAGACACGTAAAATACAACCATATAAATTATATAAATCTCAATAAGCGTAGAAACGCTTATGTAGTAAGGCTACTTAATTATCCAAAAACTACTAATATGGCTTTACCACATGCATCCACACACCTTGATTAAGTGAAGGGAGCCGCCAACCTGCTGGCAGGGCTACGTTGAAAACAAATTTATTCACAAAAAATTTTTTTTTTGCTCGATGCTTTGTGCAGAATATATGCCACCGTGGGGAAAATATCAAGCCTGAGTGCGTGACCATGCAGGTGCAAAATCATTAAATGGAAGATCAAGTTAGCATACAATTGAACCGTTTAATGTTATACCATATGCATTGGTGGATAATATTGAGCAGCTTTGTATCTTATTGGGAAAACATAGACCGTATTGCATACCTGAGGACTGATGATCAGCCACCGAATCAATTGGAGGCTTCTTAGGATGTAACCTGACCGCTGGATTACTTGCCCGAGCGACCATCAAAAAGGATAGGAACGCCCTGTAAGCTAATAATGTCTTTCCGAGATTCCGGCCGCCGCCGATGCACCGTAAGTCCGTGCCTGACGACTCCAAACAGAACGCTTCAGCTTTGACGCCGGCCTGATCTCGCGAAAACCATCTGCTCATTAATGATCGACGACCGCTGGACACGCCATGAAACAGAGAAGCCTTAGGTCGCCGCTCGGGATTATAATGTGCGCCTTAGGTCATCCCAACGAAACTCACCGCTTGGGATTATAATGTGCGCCTGAGTTTAGCGTACTGTATCAGACGTGATCGTTTCTTTTTTTGACAGCTGACATGATCGAATATAACTCGCACCAACTATGGACTCCTTTTTTTTTACTGATTATTTCGGTCGTTGATCTATGTGCACGTACCTGAATCGTTACATATCAATCTGAGCCGTTCTTTTTTAGTTGTTAGATGCTAGGCTAATCTGAGCCGTTATTTGTTTGTTGTTTTAATAATATAATAGATAGATTACTCTCATAATCCACAAGAGATCACGATCATAGCCTAAACCTAGTACCACCACGATGCACGCACCGTCACCGTTACACCATGGCAGGAGGAATAGATTACTTTAATAACATCACTAGAGTACACTATAATAATTAAGCATAGGAGTAGCATAATATCTGAATAATAACATCTACTTGTTCAACATGATACAAAGCTCACGATCACATAAAGATCACATCATGGGAGAGAGAGGTGAACCACATAGCTACCGGTAGAGCCCTCAGCCCCGGGGATGAACTACTCCCTCCTCATCATAGGAGACAGCAAGGTTGATGGAGATGGCGGTGAGGTCGATGGAGACGGCGGAGACGGCGATGGAGACCGATGGAGATGGCTCCGGGGGCACTTCCCCGTCCCGGCAGGGTGCCGGAACAGAGACTTCTGTCCCCCGAAATTCGTCGGTGGCGGCGGCGGAACTACGGAACTCTTTCTGGAAATTTGCCGACTCTTTTAGGGTTTTCCGTCCCGAGGCTTTATATAGGCGAAGGGGCGTCGTCAGAGGGGGATCCAGGCGCCCTCACACGGGGCTTGCGCGGCCAGGAGCCTGGCCGCGCCACCCCTGTGTGTGGGGCCCTGGTGGCCCCACTCCTTCTCTCCTTCGGATCTCTGGAAGCTTCCGGGAAAAAATAAGACTTCAGGAACTTGTTTCGTCCAATTCCGAGAATATTTCCTGTGTATCACTTCTGAAACACAAAAACAGCAGAAAACAAGGAACTGGCACTGTGGCAACTTGTTAATAGGTTAGTTCCGGAAAATGCATAAAAGTGACACTAAGTGTAACGAAACATCGGGTAAATGGTGTAAAAACAAGCATGGAGCATCAAAAATTATAGATACGTTGGAGACGTATCAAATATCTGGATGATTGGCTTTGGTTTCGTCCAATTCCGAGAATATTTCCTGTGTAACTTTTCTGAAACACAAAAATAACAGAAAACAGGGAACTGGCACTGTGGCATCTCATTAATAGGTTAGTTCCGAAAAATGCATAAAAATGCCATGAAGTGTAACAAAACACTAAACAAATGGTGTAAAAACAAGCATGGAGCATCAAAAATTATGGATACGTTGGAGACGTATCAAAAATCTCCTCCAAATCCCCGCCCCGGCAGGGTGCCAGAACGAAGATTCTAGTTCCAAATCATGGTTTCTGATGGTGGCAGCGTAGCGGAAGTCTATCTGGGAAAAACGCCGAACCCCACTCCTTTCAGGTCAGAGGGTATATGCAGGCGGAAGGAGGGGTCGAGGCGACGGCCGAGCTGGCCTCACCACAGGTGGGCGCGGCCAGGGCTGGGCCGCGCCCCCTGGTGGTGAGCCCAGCTCCCTGCCTCTCTTCGACTCCTCTTCTGGCTCCATGGGTCTTCTGGTAAAATAGGATTTTTGCAATATTTTCCGGGATTTTTCCTAAAAGTCGGATTTCTGCACAAAAACAAGACACCAGGGCAATTCTGCTGAAAACAGCGTTAGTCCATGTTAGTTGTATTCAAAACACACAAATTAGAGGAGAAACAATAGCAAAAGTGTTCAGGAAAGTAGATACGTTTTGGACATATCAACTCCCCCCAAGCTTAGCTATTTGCTTGTCCTCAAGCAATTCAGTTAACAACTGAGAGCGATAAAAGAAACTTTCACGAACACATTTGCTTCAAAAGATGTACATATTCTAACTATATGATCAAGTACTCAGGCAATTTATAATAAGAAATATGCAACTAATGTTACCTCATAGTCAAGCAAGCTATGAAAGAGTGCCAATGCACTAATAACAAGTAACATGGACATAAGAAGCTACAAGATTGTAATGTTCATAAATGATATGGAAGAGTGGTATCCCGCTTGCCTTTATTTGTGGAGCAAAATATAAATGCTGAGGCACCTCTGAAGTTCAAAGGAAGACTAGAAGTAAAAAATACCAAAGATACAAGCATCAAAGTTATACTACAATTAACCGTATTCTGGGACAAGCACATTACACTAAGAATAACAGCTATGCTCTCAAGAACGTGCTTAAAGTTAGAAGATGAAGACTCAACATAAAAGTAAAAGAAAGGCCCTTCGCAGAGGGAAGCAGTGATTTAACATGTGCTAGAGCTTTTCATTTGTAAAACAGAGATAAAAATTTATTTTGAGAGGTGGTTGTTTCATGTCAACGACTGGCAATGGGGACTTGCTATCTTCCATACTAAACAAGTGAGAGCGGTTCTGAGTTCTTTGAAAATTTGGCACATTGGTGCTCTTTTATAAAGCTTTGGCACTCCTCCCCGCCTTTTTCCCTTTCTCAAACCATGGCTAGCCGATTCCATCGGGTGCCCATCAACTTTCACATACCATGGAGGAGTGCCTTTTTTCTTTTTTAGATTAAATTACAGTGGTCTGACCAGCTCCCTTGCAAAATTAATGATGAGCAGATGAAGCTGCCTAGTCGAGGGGTACTCAATTTAATATGGAAGATAGCAATTCTGACCACTACGTCCTCATGAGCTAAAAATAGTGGCTCAAAATGAGAAGTAGTTGAAAGTTTTGAGAGGTAGCACATGAAAATTTACTTGGAATGGCTTGCAAATACCATGCATAGGAATTTATAGTGGACTCTTTTGGGATTACTTGGTTTTTAGGAGTTGGATGCATGAGAAGTATTTCCTCTCAGTACAAATGATGGCTAGCAAAAAGACTGGAAAGCGACAATCAAGAGAGCAATAGCTGTCATAATCATACTTGCGACAAAACAAAATTAATATAGGCATAAAAATGATACAAGAACTCTGAGGCAAAGTAAATCATCGAGGCTTAATTGACTTTTTGTTTAGTCATATGCATGCTTGAGCATGTGCCAAGTCGATTCAATTGAAACTTTCAGAGGAGGATACCACAATAACATACCATATTATGAATAAAATAATGCAAGCAAGCGTCTACATGACATGCTACAAACTATTAGTAAATTGGAACTAATTATATGAGAGCAAGAACTACAAAGCATCCATTAAATAACATATACCTTACATGAACCGACTAAGCATGTCCACATAGATGAGTATATGTACAAAAAGGAAAACAAATAGAGTTCATACCAGCCTCTTACCACATCTCGGATTGTCATATGTCGTCATTATTGCCTTTCACTTGTATGGCTTGAATAATATGAAGTGAAAACCAAGCTCCAATGAAGTCACGGAAGACTGAACTCTGCAACAAACTTTACAAAACCGAAGAAGAACAACAAATATTTTTTGGTTTTTGATTTTTGAAACAAGAACACAAGAAAATAGCAAACAAAGCAAAATATTTTTGGATTTTTCAAATATCAAACTGAAAATGGCAAGTAAAGCAAACCAAAGCTAGAAACTAAAAAGACAAACGAAGAGAAACAACGGACATATTTTTGGTCATTTTGTGTTTTGGAAAGTAGAAATGAGAACAAGAACAACAAAGAAAAGAAAGCGAAACATGGATATACAAAGTACCAACAAAATATGATATGTAGATGAGTGAATCATCGGCGTACCTCCCCCCAAGCTTAGGCTTTTGTCCTAAGTGGAGATCAATCTCGTCTCCAATACATGCACCATGCTGGTGGGTCATCATTGGCATAGTCATAGCCTGGCCCTTGTGAAGATGAAGCAGATGGTGTATAATCATAATAAGGCTGCTGGTATGGAAACTCCGCAATGTTGGAGGGCTGGCCCGACTCCTTGGTCCCCTCCCCATCGCGCACAGGCGGCGGGTGCTCCTCTATATACTCGTCGAGCTCATCCTCTGTGAGTGACCATCCATTCCTGCGATCAAGGTTAAACAAAAGAGGTGCATGCAAATGGACTGATCGATCAGTATCCACTACCTTCCAGGTAGATTTCTTGAAAAAGGTTATATCAAACGTCAAGTTACTCAAACAGGCATGAGGAGAAACAAACTTATGATGTAACATAGAGTTAAAATCAAGTCTCTCCACGGGGAACTACAGATCTAAAATATGAGGCACTACACCATGCAAAGCTAATAAGCGCGAAGCTATAAGACCTCCATAGATTCCCCCTTTCTCATGGTTAGCATCAAGACGGAAAGCTATTAAAGCACCCAAAGTGTAAGTCCTATCATGTCTCAATGCAGCAACAATAAAAGCTAGATCACAGGAGGATAACTTATTTGCAACTTTCCTAGCAAGAACACACTTGGTAATAAAGTAGGCAAAATATCGAATGGATGGAAAATGAATATTCTGAATTTTACCATTATCTCCCATGAACCTTCTTACTTGACAAATCTCCTCATATAGGTCCATCAATGGCCTGGGCCGTTCCTTCATCCTTTCGCGCGATCCCCACTGTGGTACTCTAATGGCTGCACAGAAAACATCAAAGGGCAAGTCCACAGATTTATTGTAAATTTTATAATGAACCATGGGGTTAGATGTGGACCAATTGAATCTGAAATCCCGCACCACAAACATTGTTAGTTTAGCATATTGGGGTGGTTCACCATCAATAAAATGTTCCAATCCTGCATTGGAGACTAGAGTTTGGAAATCCTGCAGGATTCCAGTGGCATTCATGAACTCTGAGCATGGATAGATTGAGGGAAAGACCCTCTCTTCACGGTGAACTCTCATGACCTCATGTACTTCTAGTTCATGTTGAAAGAGTTGGTATGCATTTTTCTCCATTTCTGAAATTTTTAGCAAACCTCATAAAAATGATTTTGAGACAAGCAAATATAGGAAACTACTATAGGGAGTTACTATAGGACTAACATGCATCAAAATAACATTTCTAAGCAATAGAATAAGCATGCAAACTCATTTCACCTATCACCTATAGAGCTAAAATACTCAAGAAATACTCCACTAAACAAAATTCTACTTGGACAATCGGAGGAGTCACATACTAGAGAACAAATGCTCCAAATCTCAGCAACAATGATGGGCTGAGCAAGGAGGTCGAAAAATCGAGATGGAGAGCAGCAAGAACACAGGTTTGAGCTGGCGTGTCGTGATTTTTTAGGAGAGAGAAAGAGGTGGGGATGAAGAGATAAGTGAGAGGCCAGGGGGCCCCTCACCATAGGTGGGCGCGGCCAGGCTTGGGCCGCGCCCCCTGGTGGTGAGGTGGCATGGTAGGTCCCCCTGAGGTCTCCCAGGTGCCTCTCTGCCCCATTTTTGACATAAAAATTTAAAAAGGTTTTTCTGGAATTTTTTGAGAAACTTTATTTTCGAGGGTTTTTCAGAAATTGACAAGACAATAAAACTCGGGAAAATGATGGTGAAACGATAGAAAGCAAATCAAAACCAAGTGTACAGCAGCTCTAAGATACTCTAATCATGCAACTAATAAAGGGAACAAAAATGGTGCAAGTAAATATGAGTGAGGTAAAGTAAATGCGGTGAAAATGAAGTTTCATTCATATAAAATCACTTTGTTAACAAGGTTGATCAAGTCTTGTTACCAAACCAATTTTATATGAGGCAAAACTTTGCATTTCACTATATGCTTATGTTACCTCGACCTTGATAGGCATAGTCCCAATCATAACAATTTTATATTCTTCCTTGGGCTTTCGCTCTGAACAAATAATCTGACCAGCTCTGATGGTCTCAACATTCTTGATTAAATTTAGAGCATTCTTTCTATCAATCTTCTTGGAAAAATAGACCGTGTACTCTTTGTCATTGACATTAAAAGTTACTTTTCCTTGATTGCAATTAATAACCGCACCTGCAGTGTTTAGAAAAGGTCTCCTAAGAATAATGGACATATTATCATCTTCAGGCATTTCTAACACAACAAAGTCAGTTAATATCAAACAACTGTTAGCAACTTGAACAGGAACATTTTCACATATACCAATAGGAATAGTAGTAGACTTATCAGCCATTTGCAAAGATATGTCAGTTGATACCAACTTTTCTAGATCAAGTCTGTTATAAAGAGAAAAAGGCATGACACTAACTCCAGCTCCCAAATCACATAAAGTAGTTCTAATATAGTTATTTTTAATAGAGCAAGGAATAGTTGGTATACCTGGATCTCCAAGCTTTTCCAAAACTTTACCATCAAAAGAATAATTAGCAAGTAAAGTGGAAATTTCCTCACTAGGAATCTTCCTTTTGTTAGTAACAATATCCTTCATATACTTTGAATAAGGAGGCATTTTAATAGCATCAGTCAAAGGAATTTGCAAAAATAATGGTTCCATCCATTCACAAAACCTGTTGTAGTGTTCTTCTTCCTTGGATTTATGTTTCTTACCAGGAAAAGGCATTGGTTTCTGCACCAAAGGTTCTCTCTCATTACCATGCTTGTTGGCAATGAAGTCTTCCTTAGTGTAATTTGCATTCTTGGCAAGTTTTTCTGGTTCCTCTTCAACTTCTTCTTTATCAGAAGCATTTCCTAGTTCAGTTTCAGCATCATAAATAGAAACACTGTTAGGATCTTTACCTGTTTCAGAAGATTCTGCAAACTGTTTTATGCTTCTTCTTCTTCTTCTTGGAAGGAATATCATCTCTTGAAGTACGTTGAGAATCTTTCTCGATCCTCTTAGGATGTCCTTCATGATATAAGGGGTCTTGAGTGGTAGCACCTCCTCTTGTGCGTATTTCACATGCTTATTTTCCTCTTGAAGCATTAACTAGCAAATCTTTTTGCACCTTGGTAAGCTGATCAATTTGAGTCTGAACCATTTGAAAATGTTTAAAAAGCATCTTCACATCATTGGAGGTTCTTTCCACAATATACTGCAACTTGTTAATAGCTCTAGAATTTTCCAGCAAATGATTCTGCACCCTTCTATTAAAATTATCTTGCTTAACAATAAAATTATCAAACTCATCTAAGCATTGATCAGGAGGTTTAGAGTAAGGAATATCTCTATCATCAAAGCATTGGAGAGAGTGTAGCTCAATAGTAGATGAGTGAGGGATTGGCTTACATAATTCTTCTATAGGAGGTAAATTCTTCACATCTTCGGATTTAATCCCTTTCTGCTTAAGAGATTTCTTGGCTTCCCTCATAACTTCATCATTTAATTCAATCATTCCTCTCTTCTTTGGTGTTGGCTCTGTAGTTGGCGCTGGTGTTGGTGTTAACTCAGCCATAGTCCAATCATCATGATTCTGGCTTATTTTAGCCATTAGTTCTTTAGCTTTGGCCGGAGTTCTTTCCCTGAAAACACAACCAGCACAACTATCCAAATATGTCTTAGATTCATCAGTTAGTCCATTATAAAATATATCAAGGAGTTCATTTTTAGGCAATGGCTCCTTAGGCAATGCTCTAATTAGAGAGGAAAACCTTGCCCAAGATTCAGGCAATATCTCTCCTTTTCCCTATTCAAAGTCAAAGATTTTCTGCACAGCAGCATGTTGAGCACTAGCAGAGAAATATTTCTGAAAGAAAGCATTAACCAAAGCAATAGGACTATTAATAGATCCAGGAGACAAATTATTAAACCAAGTTTTAGCTGCACCTTTCAATGAAAAAGGGAAAATCTTAGCAACAAAGTAAGTGTGAAGCTTAATATCATCAGAAAACAAATTACTCAAAGTAGAAAGCTCATTCATATTTGCCATAGCACTTTCATTTTCAGTACCACAAAAAGGGTCTTTCTCAACAATATATATGTAAGATAAATCCAAAGAGAAATCATAATCCTTATCTCTAATATTTATGGGAGAAGCAGCAAACTTGGCATCAGGAGATAATTTATATCTAACAGCACGTCTCGCTAGAAGTTCCTTAACAGCATTGGCATCACGAGTAGCATGAGCTTCAGCAATAAAGTCATCGCCAAGCTCAATATAAGTGTCATCAAGATCACCACTAGGGCATTCCTAGACTCAAGTGAACTAACAGGTGTAACAGTAGTGTTCCCCAATTGCTTAGTCCTAGCAATTGTAGCATCTAAAAAGGAACCAAACGAACCACTCTCATCAAGCACAGTAGAAGCATCATCTAAATTATCAGTAGCATTTTCAAACTCAGCATAAGATGTAGCAGTAGCATGTGCATGTGGTGGTTTAAGCAACTTACTCATAAGAGATGGTGAATCAAAAGGCACAAGGGGTGTTTAGAGTCGTACATCTTCTTGTAGTGGATGGCAATATAGGAACTTTTCCATCACGAGGTTTACCCATGACAAATGGATTGCAGCGAACAATATGAATTCCAAGTGAACTTACAAATAAAGCTATGCTCCCCGACAACGGTGCTAGAAAATAGTCTCGATGACCCACAAGTATAGGGGATCACAATAGTCTTCGAGGGAAGTAAAACCCAAATCTATTGATTCGACACAACGGGAGCCAAAGAATATTTATAAGCCTTAACAGATGAGTTGTCAATTCAGCTGCACCTGGAAACAGACTTGCTCGCAGAGGTTTATCAGTAGAAACAGTTTTATAGTGGTGATAGTAGTAAAACAGTAGTAGTAATAGTAAAATAAAAGCAGTAATAGTAGCAATAGTAAATAGTCGGATTAAAGACTGTAGGCACATGGATAGATGTACGGGCGTTGCATGGATAAGATAATTCAAGAAATCAGTGAGACATGGGCAATTGCAGATAGATAATGATATAGCATCCAAGTACTAAACAATCATAGGCATGTGTTCCGTATATAGTCGTACGTGCTCGCAATGAGAGACTTGCACGACATCTTTTGTCCTACCAGCCTGTTGCAGCAGGGCCTCAAGGGAAACTACTAGTAATTAAGGTACTCCTTTTAATAAAGTACCAGAGCAAAGCATTAACACTTGGTGAACACACGTGATCCTCACATCATAGCCATCCCATCCGGATATCCCAATTTCTGTCACTTTGGGGCCTCGGGTTCCAGACAACGATATGTGTAAACAACTTGCAGGTAAGATCATAAACAACAAGTATCATCATAAAACAATAACAAGTTCAGATCTAAAATCATGGCACTCGGGCCCAAAGCGACAAGCATTAAGCACAACAAGTTGCAACAATGTCATAAGCACTAACAGTAGATACTAGGCACTATGCCCTAACAATCTCATAGCAAATTACATGGATGATCTCATCCAATCCCTACCATCCCCTTCGCCTACAGTGGGAATTACTCACACATGGATGGGGGAGTCATGGATGGTTGATGGAGAGACGTCGGTGATGATGGTGATGAAGATCTCCTCCAAATCCCCGTCCTGGGAGGGTGCCAGAACGGAGTTTCTGGTTCCGAATCGTGGTTTCCGATGGCGGGAGCGCAGCGGAAGTCTATTTGGGAAAAACGCCGAACCCCCGCTCCTTTTAGGTCAGAGGGTATATGTAGGCGGAAGGAGGGGTCGAGGCGATGGCCGAGCTGGCCTCACCACAGGTGGGCGCGACCAGGGCTGGGTCGTGCCCCTGGTGGTGAGCCCAGCTCCCTGCCTCGCTTCGACTCCTCTTCTGGCTCCGTGGGTCTTCTGGTAAAATAGGATTTTTGCAATATTTTCTGGGATTTTTCCTGAAAGTCGGATTTCTGCACAAAACAAGACACCAGGGCAATTCTGCTGAAAACAGCGTTAGTCCGCGTTAGTTGTATTCATAACACACAAATTAGAGGAGAAACAATAGCAAAAGTGTTTGGGAAAGTAGATACGTTTTGGACGTATCACCAGTGTTGTGGCCTACTCCCTCAAACCCGCCAAGGTGCTTGTTTGCGGGCAAACCAACCGGTGTGTTCTCCTCATTTAGATAGTTCTTGCAGAAAGAGATGCACTCTTTAGTGAGAAAGCCCTGGACGATGCTTCCATCTGGATGTGCCCTATTACGAACGTATGCTTTGATGATCCCGTTCATTCTTTCTAACGCCATCATGTTGTGCAAGAATGTAGGCCCGAGATCCTCGATATCATCCACTATATGGACCAGCAGATGGACCATGATGTCAAAGAATGCGGGCGGGATGTACATCTCAAGCTCGTTTATGATGGTGATGATCTCTTCCTGTAGCCTCCCTAGTTTCTTCACGCTTATTGACTTTCGAGTGATGACATCGAAAAAGTGACAGAGGCCCGTCAGTGTTTGACGGACGTGCGGTTCCATTATCCCTCGAATTGCTACCGGAAGTATCTGCGTCATCATGACATGACAGTCATGAGACTTCATCCCGCTGAAGATTTTTTTGTTTGGGTCCATGTATCTGCTTATGAGCCCTGCGTAGCCTAAGGGAAATCTGACTCCCAGGAGGCACTTGAACATCTGGTCTAGCTCGTTGGGACTTAGAGTGAAGCAGGAGGGGGCGAGGCTGCATGATTTGCCCTTGCTGATCACCTCCGCCGATAGTAAGTGAAGCTCTTTCCTTATATTTAGGGCCATCAGGTCATTTCTTGCTTTTGGCCCATCTTTGGTCCTATCCAGCATGTTGAACAGAGTGTCGAGCAAGCTCTCGCACACATTCTTCGTGATGTGCATGACATCAAGGCAATGAGGCGTACCGAGGATCACGGACCTCCTTTTCCATACACCCATGAGCGCTTCCACTTCAGCCTTGTTCTTCTTCTCTCCTCGCTTTCACTTCTTTATTATCTTTCCCGGCGGAGGGCAATTTTGCCAATCTTTCAACAAAATATCGATCTCTACGCCGCTCCTCTTAGTTGGAGGTCCTTCGAGCTCATCTTTACCATTGAAAAGATCTCCACGCCTTCTCCAGGGATCGTTCTTGGGTAACCACATTTGATGCCTCATGTAGACGGTTTTCAAAGATCCGGGATCCTTACCCAGCTGTAGAAATGGCGTCAATTCCATGCACCTCACACAAGCCTTGTGTCTGTGGCACACCTGGCATGCAATATATCTGTATCCAAGATAGTCCTGCACCGTCGTGAGCAGCGTGACTTTAAGAAGGAAAGTTTCTTCCTTGTGGGCGTCCCATGTTTCAACCCCTTCCTCCCACAAGGTGTCTAGCTCTTCCTTCAACAACTCGAGATACAGGTTGATATCACTCCCTGGCTGTGTCGGCCCTTGAATTAGCATACTCATGTGTATGTACTTCTTCTTTAGGCATAGCCAGGGGGATGTTGTACATCCATACAAACACCGGCCAGGTGCTGTGCTTGCTGCTCTGGTTCCCAAACCGATTGAGTCCATCGGTGCTCGCACCAAGCCTGATGTTCCTTGGATCTCTCCCAAATACTTCGTAGTACTCCTCGTCTAATGCTCTCCACTGCTTGCATCCGAAGGGTGCATCAGCACTGGGTCTTCAACCCATTTTGGATCAAGCAACACCGCCGCCTTTCTATCCACGTGCCAGAGCATGAGCTTTGCTTCCTAGGGGTCCATGAAGTACCGCTGCAGACGGTGCCTTAGCGGGAAGTACCACACAACTTTTCGAGGAGCCTTCTTGGTCCCTCTCTTGTACCGATCATCTTCGCACACTGGGCATGTGGTCTCATCCGCGTGCTCATTCCGATAAATTATGCAGTCGTTGACACAGGTGTGGTATTTTGTGTGTGGCAAATCGAGAGGGCACAGGATTTTCTTGGCCTCATTTAGACAACTGGCACACGTGTTATCTTTAGGAAAGCACTTCTCCAGCCATCGGAAGAGGTCGTCCATGCTCGAGTCGGACCATCTGTGTCTTGCCTTCATCTCCAGAAGATCGAGAGCTACTCTCAAGCGGTTCTCCTCCGGCTCACGACCAGGTGCGTCATACAATGGAGTTCTCGAGTCTATCTCCAGTTGCGCCAGTTAGATTTCCATCTATCGCCAGCTCTGGCCCCAGTCGATATGTTGTTCATAAGAAGTTTTTGAAAGTGAGGGTCCCACATGCTGCGGTTAGCGGGGTACTCCTGTCCTCGACTTCTACATTTTCCACTTCTTCTTCTTCAACGTCGTGGGCGGCATCCTTTTCGTCGTCTTCATTGTCGTCTTCCTCATTTTCCGATCTCGCTGCCCCATCTTGGTCATGATTATCATCTTGGTCATCATCACCCATCCACTAGGTGTGGTCCTCCATGAAACTAGACCTAAGCAGGTGCTCCTTCACTGTGCCTAAAGAGGGGGTGAACATGGACCCTAGTTTGCATCTTCAACATAGACACCTTATATACATGTCGTTATTTTGATGCATCTCAGCCATTGCGCGTTGCACATATCTATCCACGTCGCTTTCTTTCATCGTGAACACCATTGTTGCCTGTTACAACAAGAGAATTGATTAGAACAATCATCTCGGTTATCACGGAAAATTTCGGCATGACCTTCCCTAAAAAGGTCATGTGGAGAGCCAGAAATTCGCCGAAATGGAAGTTAATCAACATTCTAGCAAAACATCGGCAACTCATTCTCATGCCATCATGTCTTTCTCTCTTGTTATGTACATACCGTTCCTATGAAGTTCTAGATCTAGATCTAAAAGCATGCATGTATTTGGGAGAGATCTAATTTGGTAGAGGGTGAGTGCCTGTGGGTAGGAAGAGATTGGCTAAGATACATCAAATATTGTTGGTTAAAATAGCTAAACTGGGAGGAGGGAAGTGGGGGAATGTGTTTGCAAGTGGTTTGGCTCGAGTTGCAATAGGCAATAACTGAGGGAGGGAGATGGGTGGTGATGGTAGGTGAAGGAGTAAGGAGTACTTTGGCTGGAAAAATATCCCAGGTTATCCCTGGCGCATTGGTCTTTATGCGCCAGGGGTAAGTCCATTATCGCCGGCGCATACGTGCTGGTGCACCGGGGGTATTTTCTTATCGCCGGCGCATAACATATGAATTTGCCAGGGGTAAAAATCAGCCTGGCAACCACCTTATCCCCGGCGCATGGGGTCTGTATTCGCCGGCGGTAAGTGATACGTCTCAAACGTATCTATAATTTTTGATGCTCCATGCTTGTTTTTACACCATTTGTCTATTGTTTCGTTACACTTAGTGGCATTTTTATGCATTTTCCAGAACTAACCTATTAACAAGTGCCACAGTGCCAGTTTCCTGTTTTCTGCTGTTTTTGTGTTTCAGAAGTGATACACAGGAAATATTCTCGGAATTGGACAAAACAAGTTCCTGAAGTCTTATTTTTCCCGGAAGCTTCCAGACATCCGAAGGAGAGACGGAAAGGGGCCACCAGGGCCCCACACACAGGGCCGGCGCGGCCAGGCCCCTGGCCGCGCCACCCCTGTGTGAGGGAGCCTAGCTCCACCTCTGACATCGCCCCTTCGCCTATAAAGACCCCCCGACGAGAAAAACCTAAGTACCCGATCAGATTTCCAGAACACATCGCGATCCGCCGCCACCGTCGACCCGAAGATCGGGAGGGTCCAGAAGCTCTTCCCGGCACCCTGCCGGAGAGGGGAATCGCCACCGGAGGTCTTCTTCATCGCCATGCTTGCCTCCGGAGCGATGAGTGAGTAGTCTACCTTGGACTATGGGTCCATAGCAGTAGCTAGATGGTTGTCTTCTCCACCATGTGCTTCATGTTTAGATCTCATGAGCTGCCCTACATGATTGAGATCACCGTTATGTAATTCTACATGTTTGGTTTGTTGGGATCCGATGAATATTGGTGTTTATGATTAAGTTGTTGTACTGAATATTATCTTTTGTTATCTCTATGTTGTTTATGATCTTGCATGCTCTCCGTTGTTAGTAGCTATCTTGGCCGAGTAGTTGCTAGTGACTCCAAGAGGGGGTATTTATGCTCGATAGTGGGTTCATGCCTCTATTTCACCTGGGGGAGTGTCAGAAACCTCTAAGGTGGTAGATGTGTTGTTGCTACTAGGGAGAAAACAACATTCATATGCTCAAGGGCATATGCTTTGTTTACATTACACACTTTGCTTAATGCAATTATCTGTTGTTCGCAACTTAATACTACTGAGGTGTTCGGATTGATATCCCCAGGAGTGGATTATTAGTCATAGATGCAGTTGGATGGCGGTCTATGTATTTTGTTGTAATGCCCAGAGTAAATCTCATAGTGATCTTCTTGACATATCACGTTATCTTTATTCTATCAATTGCCCAACTGTAATTTGTTTACCCAGCATGTTATTTTATCTATGGAGAGACACCACTAGTGAACTATGGACCCCGGTCCTATTTTAATCATATTGCAATCACCTGTTTACTTTTCCCGCACTGTTTACTTTACTCGCATACTATTACTGTTTTCCACTCGATACACTCATAACCTTTGTTTCAAGCAAACCGGTGAGATTGACAACCTCATCGTAAGTTGGGAGCAAAGTATTTGTTTGTGTGTGTGCAGGTTCCACGTTGCAGCTAGCAAGCAAAGCTGGGACGAGGCGCCATATATAAATTGTCCGCTGCTGTCGCAAACTAGCAAGCATCACCTTCAGCTGTCATTTGCCTGCTTTTCTCCTAAACGATAAACCTTGGTTTCTTACTGAGGGAAAACGAGCTACTATACTCATCACACCTTCCTCTTGGGGTTCCCAACGGGCTGGTCATTCACCACGCATCAAGCTCTTTTTCTGGCGCCGTTGCCGGGGAAAAGTGGAAGACTTCTGCGAGGGGAGTTTTCGCACACACATTCTTTACTTTGTTATTGTTTTGCTTTACTTTATTTATTTTACCTGCATTGCTTTTTTTAATCAAAAACCCAAAAAAATTAGAATCCTTGGTAGTTGTTTTTACTTTACTTTAGTTTATCATGTTGTTCCCTAAGTTTGTTATGGAGGACCTCTCAGTAGGTAGTGGTTCAATCATTGGAAATAGAAACATTGAGGAGTTCTTTAATCACATTAGTATGCATGAGGAAGTTGAGGAAAAGTCTTGGGTTGATCTTGCTCCTAGTATTGAAGTTGCTTCTGTTTGTTTGATTGACATGTTGGAAACTAGGTTTGCTAGTCTTAATCCTTATATGCAATACATGTTCCTCAAGCTTCATGAATTTGAGGATCCCGAAAAGAAAGCTTTTATCTTGGAAACTCTGCGCCTAGAATTTAAGGATGTCGTTGTTGAAGCTAGGAAGGTTCTTAAACGTTTTAATAAACTCGGTTCTCCTATAAATGTTATTAGTACATATAATAAAGAGGCCGAAATACCTATTCCTTGCAAGCTTTTGGGATTGAGTGAAGCTTTTGAAAATAATTTTGATTGGATCTGTCCTGAAAATCTTTTTGATGAAAGTAGTGTGCCAAAGAATGATCACAAAGGGTCTTCTAAAACTTATGTGGATGAAATACAATGTCTTATTGATAAGACCTCTGCTGTTGATCTTAATGCTTCTTCTGAAAATACTTGATTCGCAATTTTCTGCGCCTAGCTCAAAGGCGTTAAAGAAAAGCACTCTTGGGAGATAACCCAATGTTTTCTTTTCAGTACGTTTTCTTTTATTTGAGTCTTGGAAGTCATTACTACTGTAATGACCGCTCCTTATCTTGTTTATTTCGTTTTTGTGCCAAGAGAAGCCTCTAATTTGAGCGAGGTGAAGATTTGGGGTTATTGCTGTCTTGAAACTGTTTTCGGTGCTGCACCGTAAAAATTCGTATAAATTCTATATTTATCTTTTGGACCTGCGATTTCTTGAACATATGCCCCAGGTTATATCCAAACTTTTCTTAGTTGAACACTTTTTGATTTGAGCAACAGAAAACCTTTCAAAAATTCGTCCTTTGTCAGCTGTTCAGTTTTGACAGATTTCTGCCAATATTTGTTTTTGCCACTTTATCGCTTTCTTTTGAGTTCTTTTTTGATCATGGAACTCTTGTGGAAGTTGCTACAGTAGTATATACTTTATATGTGGTGGTTTTGGGTTGAAACCTGAAGCTAAAAGAGGTTGAATATATTTTATGCTTACACTAATGTTGCTAATAGAATTGTGTTTAGTTTTGTATGAAGGAAGTTTTCAAGTGTAGGGATTGGAGAATGATGAGATGAGTTGAAGAATGGACAAAATCTCAAGCTTGGGGATGCCCATGAATCACCCCAAGAAATATCCAAGAAGTACAAGCGTCAAAGCTTGGGGATGCGCCGAGGCACCCCTTCTTCATCGGCAAAAATCAGGTCCCCTTTCAAGACACTATATTTTTATTGCTTCATGCACTATGTGTTTTTCTTGGAGCGTCAGTTGTTTTAGTTTTCTTAGTTTGTTTAGTTTGTTTGTTTGCTGCAATAAATGGTTGGGCCCCAACAAATTTCCTTTGGAGGAGATGTACTCGTTTTCATTTGCAAAGAACGCTCAAGTTTTCACTCTTATTAAAAATCAAGCGTTCTTCTTTTTCTGCTACTGCTTTTGGTTTTCGTTTTCGCCTTGATTTGCGTTCAGATCTTGTCATATCTTTTCATCAAGGTGTATTTTTGCCTCTGGTCTTTATTGGTTTTCATCAAAAGAGGTGTTTATAAAAATTTCAAATGGTGTTGGAAAAGAGAAAAAGCTTTGTGCAAAATAGTGGTACAAGAAGGAGCTTGTGTAGACTGCGGCTTAGGCTTTTTCATGTCATGCTTGATGTCTTTTTGATAGTATGCTTAGTGGTTTTGCTGTAGCATGACTTGTCTCAAATAACTGAGATTGCTTAATGAGCCTTTGAAAAAATCATGTGTTGTTTTTATTGTATGGAAGCATTATTTTGGTTTTCTCCTTGATGCTTTATTTGGGTTGACTTGGCGCATGCTCACACATGTTAGACTCTCACAAAGTCGCCATTAGCCTTCATGATCATTTAGTTTTTGACTTTTGATGCCATCTTATGCTTCTTTTAATGTCGCTTTGTCGCTTTGCATGATTATGGCCATTATTGCTCTCTTAGTTGGTCGCTCCTAGTCTTTTGCTAGCCCTCGCCTTGTACTGAGTATGAGCTCTACTCGTGCATCCAACTCCTAAAAGCCAAGTTTGCCATTGTGTCCACTATAAATTCCTATACATGGTATTTGTAAGCCATTCCAAAGTAAAATTTCCATGTGCTACCTTTCAAAACCTTCAAAATACTTCTTGTTTTGTGACACTGTTTTCAGCTCATGGGGACGTAGTGGTCGGATTTGCTATCTTCCATATTGCTTATTCCAAAAAGAAAAAAAAAGAGAAAAAAAGAAAAAAGGCACTCCTCCAAAGAATGTGAATGTTGGTGGGCACCCGATGGAATCGATTAGCCATGGTATGTGAAAGGAAAAAGGTGGGGAGGAGTGCCAAGCTTTATAAAAAGAGCACAAAAGTGCCAATCTCTCTCTCAAAAACTTGCTTCATTTTTGTATGGAAGATAGTAAGAACCCCATTGCTAGTCGTTGACAAAAGCAACCACCTCTCAAAACCCAAGTTTTATCTCTGTTTTACAAATGAAAAGCTCTAGCACATGAGCAATCACTGCTTCCCTCTGCGAAGGGCCTTTCTTTTACTTTTATGTTGAGTCACCACCTTCTTTCTTTATGCACCATTAAGAGAGCATAGTTGTCATTCTTAGTGTGATATGCATTGTCCCAAAGTTCATTGATTGACTAATGATTATTGGTTTCACTTGTTCTTAAATTATTTGTATCTAGTCGCCCTCTTAAACTTGAAGGTGTCCTAAGCATTTATGTTTTGCTCTCTTTGAAGGACAAGCTGAAAATCAATTGTATGTTTTTCTTTATGATTTGAACACACGTTTGACTTTCATTGTTTCATTATCATGATCTTTTGTTTGTGTTCATTTGCATGTTTACAACATGGTTGCTAAGTTCTTATTGTCATGATTATATCTTTCATGCCCATGTTTTAAGTTCTATTGATCCCAGCTCACCAATGCTTACATATATGATCAAGATTGTGTAGGTGCATGTCACCTCAAAAATTATTCTTTTGTTATCACTTACCTACTCGAGGACGAGCAGGAGTTAAGCTTGGGGATGCTTGATACGTCTCAAACGTATCTATAATTTTTGATGCTCCATGCTTGTTTTTACACCATTTGCCTATTGTTTCGTTACACTTAGTGGCATTTTTATGCATTTTCTGGAACTAACCTATTAACAAGTGACACAGTGCCAGTTTCCTGTTTTCTGCTGTTTTTGTGTTTCAGAAGTGATACACAGGAAATATTCTCGGAATTGGACGAAACAAGTTCCTGAAGTCTTATTTTTCCCGGAAGCTTCCAGACATCCGAAGGAGAGACGGAGAGGGGCCACCAGGGCCCCACACACAGGGCCGGCGCGGCCAGGCCCCTGGCCGCGCCACCCCTGTGTGAGGGAGCCTGGCTCCACCTCTGACATCGCCCCTTCGCCTATAAAGACCCCCCGACGAGAAAAACCTAAGTACCCGATCAGATTTCCAGAACACATCGCGATCCACCGCCACCGTCGACCCGAAGATCGGGAGGGTCCAGAAGCTCTTCCCGGCACCCTGCCGGAGAGGGGAATAGCCACCGGAGGTCTTCTTCATCGCCATGCTTGCCTCCGGAGCGATGAGTGAGTAGTCTACCTTGGACTATGGGTCCATAGCAGTAGCTAGATGGTTGTCTTCTCCACCATGTGCTTCATGTTTAGATCTCATGAGCTGCCCTACATGATTGAGATCACCGTTATGTAATTCTACATGTTTGGTTTGTTGGGATCCGATGAATATTGGTGTTTATGATTAAGTTGCTGTACTGAATATTATCTTTTGTTATCTCTATGTTGTTTATGATCTTGCATGCTCTCCGTTGTTAGTAGCTATCTTGGCCGAGTAGTTGCTAGTGACTCCAAGAGGGGGTATTTATGCTCGATAGTGGGTTCATGCCTCTATTTCACCTGGGGGAGTGACAGAAACCTCTAAGGTGGTAGATGTGCTGTTGCTACTAGGGAGAAAACAACATTCATATGCTCAAGGGCATATGCTTTGTTTACATTACACACTTTGCTTAATGCAATTATCTGTTGTTCGCAACTTAATACTACTGAGGTGTTCGGATTGATATCCCCGGGAGTGGATTATTAGTCATAGATACAGTTGGATGGCGGTCTATGTATTTTGTTGTAATGCCCAGAGTAAATCTCATAGTGATCTTCTTGACATATCACGTTATCTTTATTCTATCAATTGCCCAACTGTAATTTGTTTACCCAGCATGTTATTTTATCTATGGAGAGACACCACTAGTGAACTGTGGACCCCGGTCCTATTTTAATCATATTGCAATCACTTGTTTACTTTTCCCGCACTGTTTACTTTACTCGCATACTATTACTGTTTTCCACTCGATACACTCATAACCTTTGTTTCAAGCAAACCGGTGAGATTGACAACCTCATCGTAAGTTGGGAGCAAAGTATTTGTTTGTGTGTGTGCAGGTTCCACGTTGCAGCTAGCAAGCAAAGCTGGGACGAGGCGCCATATATAAATTGTCCGCTGCTGTCGCAGACTAGCAAGCATCACCTTCAGCTGTCATTTGCCTGCTTTTCTCCTGAACGATAAACCTTGGTTTCTTACTGAGGGAAAACGAGCTACTATACTCATCACACCTTCCTCTTGGGGTTCCCAACGGGCTGGTCATTCACCACGCATCAGTAAGTCTGGTACCCCCGGCGCACCGTAGAGTTATGCGCCGGGATAACTATTCCTAAGTGTCGTCCCAGCCGTGGTGGACCCGCCACCTAGTATCGCCGGTGAACTGGGAATTTATGCACCGGCGGTAACGCCTTATCACCGGTGAATATGTATTGATGCGCCAGGGGTAATATTACCGCCGGCGAATAGATATCATATGCGCCAGGGGTAGTCATGCTGGCTATAAGCAAATCTCTAGTAGTGACTGATACGTCTCAAACGTATCTATAATTTTTGATGCTCTATGCTTGTTTATGCACTATTTGCTTTGTGTTTTGTTACACTTCGTGGCGTTTTTATGCATTTTCCGGAACTAACCTATTAACGAGATGCCATAGTGCCAGTTTCCTATTTTCTGCTGTTTTTGTGTTTTAGAACAGCTACACAGGAAATATCCTCGAAATTGGACGAACCAAAAGCCGAAGTTCCTATTTTTCTCGATGTGAGTTGGAGTCCAAAGCTGAGACGGAGGGGGACCAGGGGCCGGCCACACCATAGGGTGGCACGGGCCAGCCCCTGGCCACGCCACCAGGTGGTGGGGCTGACACCGCCCTTCCACCTATATATTCCCCTCGACTGGAAAACCCTAAACACCCGATCAATTTTCCATGAAATATACTGTAAGCCGCCGCCGTCGTCGACGTGAGATCATGAGGGTCCAGAAGCTCTTCTGGCACCCTGCCGTAGAGGGGAATCACCGCCGGAGGCCTTCTTCATCACCATGCCTGCCTCTGGAGTGATGTGTGAAAGAGCATACTTTGTATCCCTCATATTTTGTGGGTTAGATAACAACATTAGGAATTTATGTGTGTGTTAAAGTGGTGCAGGTTTTCAGTTCAAAGAAATCGGCTAAGGACTTGAGCCGGCGTCACCCAGATAGGGGGCCGGATTATTCATCCCTGGCCGGATAATCCGCCCCCCCCCCCTTCAAGGTTTCAGCAAAACGGCTAAGGACCTGGCTCGGCGTCACCCAGATATGGGGCCGGATTATTTGGCCGGATTATTCATCCCTCGCCGGATAATTCGCCCCCCTTCAAGTTTTCGGTGAAACAGCTAAGGACCTGGCTCGGTGTCACCCAGACATGGGGCCGGATTATTTTGCCGGATATTTCATCCATGGCCGGATAATCCGCCCCCCCCCCAAGGATCTCGAGGAAAAACGGCTAAGGACTCAGCTCGGCGTCACCCAGAAACCGGGCCGGATTATTGGCCCGGATATTTCATTCCAGGCCGGATAATCCGGCCCCTCCCCTTCTTCCACCTCAAGCTGCTCGTCCTAAGCAAGAAGAAGACCTTATATGGAGCCACAGAAATCACAAGATCTCCTCCCTCAACCCACCAAAGCCCTTGATCTTTGGAGAATCAAAGGAGAAGGCCTTGATATACATTCTCACCGAAGCGATTTACTTTCCCCTCTCATTTGCTTGAGGGCCCTTGTGTCTTGGGTTCCCTTGTGTCCCTAGACCTTGATTTGCGTGATTGATATCTTGATACTTGTTGTTTGACAGCATTGTGTTGTCCTTGGGAGCCTCCAATTCAGTTGTGGATGTGTGCCCTAAGATTGTAAAGGCCGGTTCCGCCTTGAGGAATCCCTTAGTGGAAAGTGAGCTAGGCCTTTGTGGCGAAAGCTTGCACCAGAGATTAGGGTAAGCCTTTGTGGCGTTGGTTAGGCCTTTGTGGCAACCACACCTCTCCAACGTAGACGTACTTCCCCTAAAAAGGAAGGAACTACGGGAATTACATCCGTGTCTCCGTGTGCTCCACTCTCAGTTACCTCTATCCTTTATTGCCTTTATATATTGTATCGTGCTTAGCTTGCTAGTTGTCATATAGGTAAATTCACCCTAGTTGCATATCTAGAGAATTTACCTTTTGTGTCAAGCCTAAATTGAAAAAGAATTAAAATTTGAGTAGCACCTATTCACCCTCCCTCTAGGTGCCCTTATGATCCGTTCAATTGGTATGAGAGCCTCGGCTCTTTATTCGGGCTTAACCGCCTAAGAGTATGGGCACCCAACAGAGTGAGGGCTTGGGTCAAGTTTTCGTGGATGATTTCAAAACCTTGGAATCATCCATGACATCTCAAATAAGCGAGTTGCGTGAAATGATAGCGCAACTCATGCAAGCTAAAACTTCTATAGCTCCTCCTCCTCCAGAAAAAACCCGCTACTCCACAGGTGGAGAATGTGGGGTTGGAAGAAGAGGATGCCGACAAAGGTACCGATGCTAAGTCATGCACTAAGGGCGACGAGAAAGGTGAATTCCCTCATTGGTATTCACCCGACCCGCCAGTCCCTCATCCTCATATTAACAATAGAGGTGATCCACCTAAGCTAGATGCATTAAACTTTGGTCAATGGCAATATCAAATGATCTCTCATATGCGCAGTTTTTGCATCGAGCTTTGGAGGATTGTTGAAGAAGGATTCAAGGCCATGGATCCCAACAACTTGACAAGAAGAGAGGTGGTCGATAGCCAACTCAATGCAACCGCTCTTCACATGATTCAAATTGCCGTTGGGTGCAAGGACTTGTCTCACATCCAACACTTCTCCACCACCAAAGAAGCTTGGCAAGGCCTCTCTGATGTATTTGTTGGCAATGAGAGCATGAAGAGAACAAGATATGTGGCCTTCTCAAATCAAGCGGAGGGATTCTTCATGATGGATGGTGAGGACCATCAAGAGCTGCATAGAAGACTCAAGGCCATTGCTACCACCTTCAAGAACCTAGGTGCTCACCATATTGATGATGAGTGGATCAAGATGAAGTACATTCTTGCTCTCACCCCATATGAGCCTGCGGATATCAAGAGTGTTCAAGGAAAGCACAACTTTCACGAGATGACCTCCAATCAAGTGATACAAGAGATTCAAGCCTACAAGGTTGCCGCACAAAATGCGGGATGCTCGTGCTCGTGCCTTGGGAATGCAAAGAAGCTCCACCCTTGCATTAAAGGCAAGTGTGGTTGAGAAAGAAGTTCCTCTTCAAGCAAGTATTGAAGCAAGACTAGAGATGTGTCCCGAAGATATGAGGCATGAGTACCATGAGCACATGGCTTTCTATGGAAAAACCTTTTGGGTTGATCCCCACAAGGCTAAAGAAGACAGTCAAAGAAGAAGCAAGTCAAGTGGCTTTCAAAGGAGTGACAACAATGGTCAAAGGGTGAGGACATGCTACAATTGCAATGATAGATTTCACTTTGTTGCCGAGTGTCCTTACGAGAAGAGAGAAGATCATGGTGGGAAGCTCATTCTCAAGAGCAAGACCAAGTCTCCATCAAAGAAGCCATCTATGAAGAAGGGTGGACCCAAGAAGAAGCAACCAAAGTTTGTGTTCTTGACTCAAGAAGAGTACTCCGCGAGTGAAAGTGATGAAGAAGAAACCTCGACTAGTGAGATGGCCGCAATTGCAACCACCTCCACCTCTTCCACATCACTCTTTGAATCCCCCAATGAGGACTCTCTCATCAAGAACGTCAAGTGCCTTATGGCCAAATCTTTTGAGGTATCACCCACACCTTCCTTCCCCTTCTCTAAGACAAATGATGCTCCTTTAAATGATCTTGCTAGTCTTAGAGTAAAGGAAGAAATCATTGCTTTTGATGATTATGTGTCTAGTGTAAACGGTGTACACAAGCTACATTTTGAAAGCCTAATGATTCAATATGGTAAGACTCTTGAAAAACTAGATGAACAAATGAGGCTTGAAAAAGAATATGCTCAAGACATTGCCTCACTAAAAGACTCTCTTGAAGGAGAGGAAGAGGAATGAGCAACTCTTGAAGAGAAGCTCGATTCCATTGAGGAATCTAATAATGAAGTTATCTCTAAACTCATTAAAGAGCGTGACCATGCTCGGGCCAAAGTAAAAATGCTTAAAAAGGAAAAGATTGAATTTGGTGTTGGTCATGATAAATTTGTTAAGGATTTAGAAGATCTTGACAAGGCTCACAAGGCCTTGAAAAGTGAACACTCTATTCTTGCCAAGTCACATGAACAACTTCAAATTCAATTGACTAAGAATGTTGTGCCTAGCTCTTCTACTTCTACTTGTGATCATGCAAATATTATTGAAGAAAATGCTAGGTTTAAAGATGAGCTTGCCAAGTCCACCATTCCCATAGGTGAGAAAAACTTGAATGACCTTTTGAGTAAGCAAAAGGCATTTAATGACAAAACGGGGATTGGCTTTGTCTAAAAAAAAAGAACAAGAAAAAGAAGGCCAAGCCCGCACAAGCAAAGAAGGATCCCATTGTGGGTGGCAAAGCCACTCATGATGATTGTGCGGGAATTGATAACCCTCACTATGTTTTATTTTGTGATTATTATGGTGATGTGTATGCAAAATATGTTGGACCAAATGATGGTTTTATTGCTTGGTCTATTTGGGTTCCAAAGACCCTTGTTGCTAACAAAAGAGGACCCATTGAGAAATGGGGACCTAAAACCAAACAATAATCTCTTGTAGTACTATGCTTTCGGTGGATCAAAATAGGTGCTTGATAGTGGATGCACAAGTCATATGACCGGAAGCAAGAAGATCATGACGGAGATGAGGCCTAACGTCAACAATATAACCGTTACTTATGGAGACATGTCACAATCCAAGGTACTGGGTCTTGGCAAGGTGGTGATCGCACCGGACATTTCCCTTGTAGACATCATGCTTGTTGAGACCCTTGGTTACAATTTACTTTCAGTTCGTGCACTTGGTAAGATGGGTTTTGCCATCTTCATTGATAATGAAATTGTGGTACTCTTGTGGAGCAAGTCTCTAAAGGTCGCTTTCGTTGGGCACATTGAAAACAACTTGTATGTGGTGGACTTCTCGGGGAAAACCACTACAAGTGCAATGTGTTTATTTGGAAAGGCCGATGTGGGTTGGCTTTGGCATCGCCGACTAGCCCATGTCAATATAAGAACTTTGCAAAGCCTTCACAAGGGTGGCCACATTCTTGGACTAAAAGAGAATGTTTCTTTTGCCAAAGATCGTGTTTGCAGGGCTTGCGTTCTAGGAAAAATGCATGACTCTCCTTATTCAAGCAAGACTATCATTTCTTCCAAGAGGATTTTGGAGCTCCTTCATGTGGATCTTTTTGGTCCTCCCTCTCATGCAAGTCTTGGTGGGAAGAAATATTGTTTGGTGATTGTTGATGACTATTCAAGATATACTTGGGTCTATTTCTTTAAACACAAGAGTGAGACTCAACAAACCGTCATCGACTTTGCCAACGAAGTTGAACATCAATATGAGCAAAATATATTGGCAATAAGAAGTGACAATGACTCCGAATTCAAGAACTACACCTTAAATGGCTTTCTCAATGATGAGGGGATACGACATCAATATTCTGCTGCATACACCCCTCAACAAAATGGTGTAGCCGAGAGGAAGAATCAGACTCTTATGGATATGGCTAGGTCCATGTTGGCAGAGTTTAAGTCTCCATACAACTTTTGGGCCAAAGCTATCTCTACGGCTTGTCATTCATCGAACCGGCTCTTCCTCCGCAAAGGCTTGAACATGACTCCATATGAAATACTCACCGGAAGCAATCCCAACATCAAGTACTTCTGAGTTTTCGGTTCTAAGTGTTTCTTTATTTCTTAGAAAAGGAGTTCGTTTAGGTAAATTTGATCCAAAAGCAATAGAA
Organism: Dactylis glomerata; assembly: GCA_007115705.1. Classification (NCBI taxonomy): domain Eukaryota; kingdom Viridiplantae; phylum Streptophyta; class Magnoliopsida; order Poales; family Poaceae; genus Dactylis; species Dactylis glomerata. The sequence continues at coordinate 1,356,652 of QXEO01001110.1, forward strand.
GGTATTTTTGTTGATTATGGTGCCGAATCCCACACTTATAGAGTCTTCAAAAAGTCCACCGGACGTGTTGAAGAATCTTGTAGTGTGGTATTCAAAGAAAATGATAGCTCCCAAGGGGGGCGAGATGTTGTTGCTTGTGATGTAGATGATGAAATACCTCAAGATGCCATAAGAAGAATGCGCGTGGGATTTTTCCTCCCCATTGAGGGACACCTTGTGGCAGACCGAGAAGGACTATGCTCTACTCAAGTGGAGCCCTCATCTACACAAGCTCAACAAGCCTCTCCCGAAGAAGCAACTAAGACACCAACCGAAGAACAAGACAAGGACCTTCATGAAGAAGAAGGGGCACCACCATCCTCTCTAGTTATTTCAACCGCCCCTAATTCTTCACAAGACCAAGATCAACCTACTCATGAAGAGAGTGATGATGTGCATAATGATGATCAAGGTCAAGTTGATGGTCAAGACGGGGACCAAAATGATCAAGATGATCAAGTGATCCCTCAAAGTTCAAATGAGGAGATCGAAGCCCATCGCAAGAGAAGAGTTGAAAGGAACTTGGAACTTGGAGGTCATACCCTTGAGAGGGTTATTGGAGATTTAAGAGGCAAAGTGTCAACCCGGAGTTAATTGGCAAAATTTAGCAATCATCATGCCTATATCTCCATGGTTGAACCCAAGAAAGTATTTGAAGCACTTGAAGATCCGGATTGGTTGGATGCTATGCATGAAGAACTCAATAACTTCAAGCGCAATAATGTGTGGGTGTTAGTGGAGAAACCAAGAGAGTGTCGCAATGTGATTGGCACAAAGTGGATATTCAAGAACAAGCAAGATGAGCATGGAATTGTTGTGAGGAACAAGGCAAGATTGGTCGCTCAAGGTTTCTCTCAAGTTGAAGGCATTGACTTTGGAGAGACTTATGCTCCCGTGGCTCGCCTTGAGTCCATCTGTATCCTTATTGCATATGCCACTCATCATAATTTTAAGTTGCAACAAATGGATGTTAAAAGTGCTTTTCTTAATGGTCCATTGAAAGAGGAAGTGTATGTTAAGCAACCCCCGGGGTTTGAGGACCTCAACTTCCCTAACCATGTCTACAAACTCCATAAGGCACTCTATGGCCTTAAACAATCCCCACGTGCGTGGTATGAGCACCTTAGGGAGTTGTTGTTATACCATGGGTTTGAAGTTGGGCAAATCAATCCCACACTTTTTACTAAGAGGGTCAATGGGGAGCTTTTCGTATGCCAACTATATGTTGATGATATTATCTTTGGCTCTACTAACACAACTTTTAATGATGAATATTCAAAGCTTATGACCGATAGGTTTGAGATGTCTATGATGGGCGAAATGAAGTTCTTTCTTGGTTTTGAAATCAAGCAATTGAAAGAAGGGACTTTTATTAATCAAGCCAAATATGTCCAAGACATGCTCAAGAGGTTCAAGATGAAGGAACTAAATGGGGCCGTCACACCAATGCCCAATAAATGTCATCTTGATCTAGATCCCAATGGTAAAGATGTGGATCAAAAGGTATACCGTTCTATGATCGGTTCTTTGCTTTACCTTTGCGCATCTAGACCTGATATTGTGTTGAGTGTAGGTGTGTGTGCAAGGTATCAAGCCGCTCCTAAAGAAAGCCACCTTATGGCGGTTAAGAGGATCTTTCGATATTTGGTTCATACCCCAACTTATGGGCTTTGATATCCTAAAGGCTTGGATTTCTCCCTTTGTGGTTTCACGGATTCGGATTGGGCCGGTGACAAGGATGATAGGAAATCAACCTCCAGAGCATGCCAATTTCTTGGTAGGTCTTTGGTGTGCTGGTCTTCTAAGAAGCAAAATTGTATATCTCTCTCCACCGCTGAAGCCGAATATATTGCCGCCACAAGTGGATGCACTCAATTGTTATGGATGAGGCAAACTTTAAAGGAATATGGTGTCAATTGTGACAAAGTGCCTCTTTTATGTGAAAATGAGAGTGCTATCAAGATAGCCTATAATCCGGTGCAACATTCAAGAACAAAGCATATTGAGATCCGGAATCATTTTATTAGAGATCATGTTGCCCGTGGTGATATTGAGCTTGCATATGTGTGCACCAAGGATCAACTTGCCGATATATTCACGAAGCCTCTTGATGAAGCAAGATCTGGATATTTGAGGAATGAGCTAAATATCATTGATTCAAGGAGTGTGGCTTGAGAAAGGAATCAGAGAAATTTGATTCATCTTGATGAAGATGGAGACTCAAAAGACCAGTTCAACAACCAAAAGTTGAGAAAAAGGCGAAAGCATCTCTGATATCTTAATGATGAACAACCTAGCAAATCTCAGCGGGGGATGCTTAATGATGAACAGCCTAGCAAATCTCGGTGGAGAATGAAGACAACAATCAATGAGGATATGTAGAAATTAATTGTTAGAATATAAAAGAATAGTACTATGTTATATTACCAGAACTATTTCATAGAAAAATTCATGACTAATATGCAGAAATTTATTGTTATAATGTAAAAGAATAGTGCTATGATATATTAGCAGAACTATTTGATAGATAAATTCATGATTAATAATCAGCTAAGATTTTGTTATTTAAAATAAATATAGAGGCTGTTCTCCTCCTAAATATACTCCGCTGATCGAGTAAGCAAGAATACATTAAATTCACTTGGAAATAATTGTTTCTTACAGAGGCCATGTATATAATGTATACATAACAAGATAAGAATTTTCAATGTACCTGAGTGTCAAACCAAAGCATCACTGTGCTGCAAGAAGGATAGTTATTCTAAAGAAGAGAAGTGCCGCCCTCCGGTCTAGCTGTCCATATTTGTACCAGATGGCTTGCTAGAGAACCTTGAGAAAAGGCAAAATTTTAGTGAGTGCACGCCCGTTGTTGAAGTTGATGGTACCTGTAATTTTAAAAAAGATAAAGAAGTATTGACATAGAAATATTCAAGTATTATATGGTCATATCATTTAGCATTCTACTTAATTTTAATTTTCCAAGTATTTTGTATTTCAAAAATATTCGATGTCAAGGTGCCATCTCATTGAATGGAGTCACTAATTGATCTTGGAAGATGATAGTCATTTTAAATTAGGGAGTGTCTAAGTGAGAATTAATTAAGTCTCACTCAATTTTAAAATTTTTGTACTGCCTATTTCAAAGTTAGTAAAATCTGAAGTTTTAGATCGATCTTAACGTCGGATCATCATTCTTGGCACAGAGAGTTGAGAGATTCTAAGTCGATGGAGCGTTCACATAAAAATGGTGCCAAGAAAATCTAGAATATCATATATACCAACAAAACCACATATTATTATTAATTAATATTTAAAATTATATAAAAAATGCAGATATATTCAGTAGAGACCGATTATTAGACTAGAAAAAACAGGTAACCCTGCGTCACAAGAAAATAGTTTCCATGTTGGACACGACTGAGAGACGTGTGAACATGAAATTCTCATACACGGTGCATATACAGTCCAGAATAAACAAGTCTTGCAAAGTCCAACACGTCAAATTTCCATTATCTCTACTAATAATATTGCTACAGGTATGGTCCGTGGCGGTCGCAAAATATGTTTCCGTCCACCTAAGTACGCTTTCGTCCGTTACACCCCGCATCCTGTCCCGTTTTTTGTACGTATGAGAAACGGACTCCCAATCAACTGGGCAACGCGAGATAAAACAGCCTAGCTAACCAGGACTCTTAGTACTTAGAAGAGTCCGATCAAAATAAAATAGACTTGGTACGTGCCCTTTGATGTGTGTACATAAAATAAAATAAAACGATCGATGGAGACATACTCCTGCCCATGGACGCCATTGGCGATGATGTACTGCACCTGCGAGCTGCTACCGCCATCTGCGATGTGGATGTTCTACAGATCGCCGTCTCACCGTTCTACTGAGTACCGACTTGTCGGAAATCTACACGACTTTGTGCTCGACATTGTTGTTGAAGCTCCAACCGTCGATCTGTCGACTCACCGGAAATCTACACAACTTCGCCGTTTTGTAGTTCACAAGAGAGAAGTGTTTCTCTTTACTCTGTTCGATCCCGTTCGTAGTTCCATCCGCTCCTTAATTATTTGAACCAGGGCTGGAGCAACCAGCACACCGCAAGGGTTTTGGATTGTTATGGTTCTCGAGGACATCTGGCCATGGGATTGAGGCTTAGTCGCTTGGAAGCCACGATGCTGAGGAGCACGCGACACAGATCGCGCAAGCACAGCCGGGAGGAGCGGATGGGAAAGGGTCTGATAGGGACTCGAAGGAGCACAAAAATCAGATGTTCTCGACATCGATCCAAAGTCACTTCGCTGCAACGCGCCGACGTTAAAGTCGAAGAGATAGGTTTGCATCTACCTCCTGCAGGTCCTTGGCGGAAACTACTGATCCAAAGCATAATCGATCAATCCATCAGCTCACTGCTTAGTAGTACATAGGTCTTTATCGAAAAAGTAGTACATAGGTTAATCCCTGAATGTCAATAAATTAATTAGCCAGCTAGCCAGATTAGTAATCCCAGAAACAGATGGACCATGTTCCAGTAGAAGCATCTTGGCTTAGACGGCATGAGTTAGCCCAAGTCGGTGATTAAATTCTTGGTGGAAATCATCAACAGTTATTAGATCAAATGCTCCCTCGATCGAATGGCGGATTGCATTACGTGAGCAAATCCAAGAGTTAAAGGGATAGTGTCAAATCAATTCGTCTTGGCTTCAGTTCTTTGATTATGCATTTGGCATGAATTCTACATCAGGTGATTACTTTGCATTAGTTACTTTTATCAAGGTTTATTCCTTTTTTTATGTGTGTGTGGAGGGTTCTCAAGATTTAGTAACATTTTTTCTCTATCTCTAGGTGATCGATGAATTTCCTACCTAAGAAATTTTCATCTTCAATACGAGGTAACTATAGATGAGAAATTCGCTTTATATCCTCAATAAATATATTGATTTCGATTGGTGAAATACTTTATCACCTAAATTAAATTCAATAAATCAACTTGTAGCTATGCTCAAGCATTATTCGTGTTATTTGTATCATTTAGAATAATTTTTCTTGTTGTTTCGCAGCAACGCGCGGGTATGCTGCTAGTATAATGCTATCCCTGCATAGGTTCAGACGTTAATAGTCCAGATCTTCCGTACGCCAGGAGAGTCAAGAGAAGTAAAGGTAGGATCATAATTTTTTGCATACTAATTCATGTTTGTTCCATGTTAATGTTCCTATAGTTTCAAACTACCATGATTTTACTATATGTTAGGTACGAAGAAGACACAAGAGTCACTAGTAGAAAAATGGGCAACGGTCTACCCCTTTAGTACCGGTTCCCGTGTGAACCGGTACTAAAGGGTGTATTAGTACCGGTTCAATCGCCAGCCGGCCGAGAGCAAGATTAGTACCGGTTCGATGTGGCCTTTTGTACCGGTTCATACTAGGAACCGGTACTAAAGGGTTTTTGTGGGCCAGAGCTGAACCTTTAGTACTGGTTCATATGAAGAACCGGTACTAAAGGGTCCCTGCCCTATTTCTTCAGCTAGCCCGATCCCTGCATCTCATTTTCTCTCCTTCTCCTCTCACATTTCCAAATATTTGGCACCTCTCACACTCCAAAAAATCTCTATTTTTCTCCACCATTTTATCAAGATTGACGGCACCCATCTATCCAAGGGTTAGCAATATCATCCTTTTTTCCGGCGTTCCTAATTTAGCTCATTTCTTTGCTAGTTTAACTTGTATTATTTTTCTAGTGCTAGCAAGGTGTTTGATGAAATGCCTAAGTTAGGAATTTTATTCTTTTTGTATGCAATTGAGCTCAAATTAAAGTATGATTTGTAGGTTTTAGTATCGTCCCCATCCTTACCGCCGTCGATCGCCAGCGTCTTCCCCTAGCCGGCACTGTACCACCTCGGTGAGCCTCTTTTTTTAAATAAAAAAAACTTAGTTTTATGTGATGAACTTGAATATTAATTAAGTTGGTCACTCATATATTCATGATGTTGTGTAATTAATGATTTTTGATATACTTATATAATGCAGATGAATCGACAATGGATGTACGGTGACCGATGCCATCCCGACTTCATTACTGGCATGCATTATTTTCTCAACGTGGCGGAGGCAAACAGGCGGTCGAATGGTTTCATTTATTGTCCATGTAGTTCCTGTAGGAATACGAAGGATTACTCTACCTCAAAGACCCTTCACTTCCACCTGCTTGAGAATGGTTTCATGCCCGGCTATAATTGTTGGACCAAGCACGGAGAAAGAGGGGTTATAATGGAAGGCAACGAAGAAGAAGAGGATAGTGACAACTATCCTATATTCACTGAAGACGGTGATAGTAGTATGGGGGAAGACGAAGCTGAAGAAGAGCCCATTTTTGATGAGCCCATATTTGATGACCCCGATGACGATTTGGGTCGGGCCATTCTTGATGCGAAGATAAACTGCGGAAGTGAAAAGGAGAGGTTGAAGTTGGAGAAAATGTTAGAGGATCATAACAAACTGTTGTACCCAAATTGCGAAGATGGCCAGAAAAAACTGGGTACCACACTGGAATTGCTGCAATGGAAGGCAGAGAATGGTACTTCTGACAAGGGATTTGAAAAGTTGCTAAAAATAATAAAGAAGATGCTTCCAGGGGAGAACGTATTGCCCTCTAGTACGTACGAAGCAAAGAAGGTTGTCTGCCCTCTAGGATTAGAGGTGCAGAAGATACATGCATGCATCAATGACTGCATCCTCTACCGCGGGGAGTACGAGAATTTGAATGCATGCCCGGTATGTGGTGCATTGAGGTATAAGATCAGGCGAGATGACCCTGTCGATGTTGAGGGCGAGTCCACCCACAGGAAGAAGGTTCCTGCGAAGGTGATGTGGTATGCTCCTATAATACCACGGTTGAAACGTTTGTTCCAAAACAAAGAGCATGCCAAGTTGTTGCGATGGCACAAAGAGGACCGTAAGAAAGATGTGATGCTGAGACACCCCGCTGACGGATCGCAGTGGAGAAAAATCGATAGAAAGTACAAGTCATTTTCAGATGACGCAAGGAACTTAAGATTTGGTCTAAGTACAGATGGCTTTAATCCTTTCGGGGAGCAGAGCTCCAGTCATAGCACCTGGCCAGTGACTCTATGTATCTATAACCTTCCTCCTTGGTTGTGCATGAAGCGGAAGTTTATTATGATGCCAGTGCTTATCCAAGGCCCGAGGCAACCCGGCAACGACATTGATGTGTACCTGAGGCCATTGGTTGAAGAACTTTTACAGTTGTGGCATGAAGAAGGTGTACCTATTTGGGATGAGCACGAACAAAAGGAATTTAACCTACGAGCGTTGTTGTTTGTAACCATCAATGATTGGCCTGCTCTTAGTAACATTTCAGGACAGTCAAACAAGGGATACAATGCATGCACACACTGTTTAGGTGAGACTGACAGTATATATTTGAGAAACAAGAATGTGTACATGGGGCATCGTCGATTTCTTCCAAAACAACATCAAGTAAGAAAGAGAGGAAAGCATTTCAGAGGTGAGGCAGAAGACCAAATGAATCCTACCCGCCCTACTGGGGATGTTATATATGATATGGTCAAGGATTTAAAAGTGACCTTTGGAAAGGGTCCTGGCGGACAATCTGTTCCGCATGATGTTGACGGACATGTACCCATGTGGAAGAAGATGTCTATATTTTGGGAGCTACCCTACTGGAAAATCCTAGAGGTTCACTCTGCAATCGACGTGATGCACGTGACGAAAAATCTTTGCGTGAACCTGCTAAACTTCTTGGGCGTGTATGGGAAGACAAAAGATACACCGGATGCACGGCACGACCAGCAATGTATCCATGAAGGAAACAACCTGAATCCAGAGAAGTATCAAGGTACTGCCAGCTACGCTCTTACCAAAGAAGAGAAGGAGATCTTTTTTGAAGTCCTGAGTAGCATCAAGGTCCCGTCTGGCTTCTCATCGAATATAAAGGGAATAATAAACATGTCAGAGAAAAAGTTTCAAAACCTAAAGTCTCATGACTGCCACGTGATTATGACACAATTACTTCCGGTTGCATTGAGGGGGCTTCTATCGGAAAATGTTCGAGTACCCATTGTGAAGCTATGTGCGTTCCTCAATGCAATTTCTCAGAAGGTGATCAATCCACTAACTCTACAAAATTTACAGAAGGATGTGGTGCAATGTCTAGTCAGCTTCGAGTTGGTGTTCCCACCATCATTCTTCAATATTATGACGCATCTCCTCGTTCACCTGGTCGAAGAGATTAGTGTTCTTGGTCCTGTATTTCTACATAACATGTTCCCCTTTGAGAGATTCATGGGAGTCTTAAAGAAATACGTTCATAACCGTGCTAGGCCAGAAGGAAGCATCTCCAAGGGCTATGGAACAGAGGAGGTCATTGAGTTTTGTGTTGACTTTATTCCTGACCTTAAGCCGATCGGTGTTCCTGAATCGCGCTATGAGGGGAGACTGCGTGGAAAAGGCACGCTAGGAAAGAAAGCAACAATGTGTATGGACGGACATTCTTTCACTCAAGCACGCTACACAATCCTACATAATTCCAGCTTGGTGGCTCCGTACAAAGTGGAACACAAGAATATTCTACGCTCTGAATACCCGGAGCAACGTGAAGATTGGATTGATGGAGAACACATGAAGACTTTCGGCGGTTGGTTGCAAACACGGCTCATGAATGTCACTGATGAAGAACAGCTATACTTGTTGGCCAAGCAACCATCTTCGACTATATCGACATTTCAAGGGTACGAGATAAATGGGAATACATTTTACACATTCGCCCAAGATAAAAAGAGCACCAACCAAAACAGTGGTGTCCGCTTTGATGCAGCAGAGGACAATGGGAAGAAGGTCACATATTATGGGTACATAGAGGAGATATGGGAACTTGACTATGGACCTAATTTCAAGGTCCCTTTATTCTGGTGCAAATGGTTCAACCTGAAAAACGGGGTACAGCTAGACCCGCAGTACGGAATGACTACAGTGGATCTCAAGAATCTAGGGTACGACACCGAACCATTCGTCCTAGCCAGTGAAGTGGCTCAGGTTTTTTATGTGAAGGACATGTCTACCAAACCGAAAAAAAGAAAAGAAAGGCAAGAGGACACATCATACGATGAGCCAAAGCGCCACATAGTTCTTTCAGGAAAAAGAAACATCGTGGGAGTAGAGGACAAGACAGACATGTCAGAAGATTATAATAAGTTTGATAATATTCCACCCTTCAAGGTGAAAACTGACCCAAGCATCATTTTAAATAATGAAGATTGTCCATGGCTGCGTCGCAATCAGAAGAAAGGGAAACACAAGAAGAAAACTCAGAAGACTAGATAGGGATCATAACTTGTGTATCTCAATATGGATTTTTGTGTAATGATGTTATTGTATGAGGGAAATTTTTCCGAGGCGGAGCTTCCGAAGATGCCGTAGGGCGTGAGCACCAACGACATCTTCGAGAAACTCCGCCACGGGAGATTTCCCAACCCTGTCCTCCATCCATAGGAATGAAACTCTCCCTACCTTCTAGGTTGGCTTGTTGAGCTGCTTGCCATGGCGTATCGATGCTCCTTTTATAGGCACGACACCGCTTCTACTTTGTCTTGTTCCTCCGACAGGGGCATCATGTGTCCACCCACGCGTCCTTATCTCATCGAGCAGTGCATCCACCCACGCGTCCTTATCCTGCCGACATCTTTAGTCTCGGTTGCACCCACCAACCGGGACTAAAGGTTACCCACACGTCCTTATCCCACCGACAGTTTTGTTAGATGACACAAAAACCACCTTTAGTCCCGGTTGTACCCACCAGCCGGGACTAAAGGTTAGATGGTTCCCCGCGCCACTGCGTTCCCGCCTATTTTCTTCCCGCGCTTTCCACTGCTTCTACTTTGTCTTGTTCCTCCGACAGGGGCATCGTGTGTCCACCCACGCGTCCTTATCTCATCGAGCAGTGCATCCACCCACGCGTCCTTATCCTGCCGACATCTTTAGTCTCGGTTGCACCCACCAACCGGGACTAAAGGTTACCCACACGTCCTTATCCCACCGACAGTTTTGTTAGATGACACAAAAACCGGGACTAAAGGTTCCCGCCTATTTTCTTCCCGCGCTTTCCACCGCTTCCCGCCTCCGTCTTCCCGCCATTTTTCACTATATATATGTAGGCTTGGCCTCCATTTACATATCACATCTAGACTCATATCTGCAAACCTCATCACTCTCTTCCATGGCTTCCATCGTATCTCTAACCCCCCAGGAGGCGGAGGCGCTTTGCGCCTCAAACTACCCCTGCCCGCCGGGCTACCGCGTCCCCACCGGCTGGATGCTGAGCGTCGGAGGCGTACCGGTCCCTCCTGTCCCTCTAGGTGTGGCGCGCCAGATGGCCATCACGAACCACTACTACTTCGAGCTCACGCCAGAGCAGCGGAGGAATCCTCAGTGGCATCCCGACTACAGCCCGACTTGGGACGCCTTCTTCATCAATCGGCGTGAGAGTGCGCTTGCCAGGCACGAGGAGGACGGCTCGCCTCGTTCGAACTTCAACGAGGCCGACCGTCGGCTATGGTGGCGCGGCCGGACTCTCCAGAGCGTCATGGCCTACCGTGGTCCCCGCCTGCGCTACCCTCAGTCTCAGCCCACGCGTGCTCACCAGTCGAGGTTCGACTACCGTGACCCCGATGCCAGCGACGATGACACCGGCGACTACGACGACTACAGTGGCGACGTTTATAGGGCTAGGCGCGACTATGATTGAATCACTCCAACATTCGAAAACAAGCTCGGCCGATTATGACCTAATCCGGCCATGTATCTTAATTTTCAGTTGAGATATGTACTTCTTTTCCTGTTCAATCGTTTTCCCGCCCTTTTTCTTTCCGCCTTTTTCTTTCCGCCCTTTTCTTCCCGCCCTTTTCCTCTCACGGACGCAGCGTGCCGCCGCGCTAACCGACACTTAATTATTAAGCGAACATATAATCAATAGAAACTGCAACAGAAAAATCAAATATAACTAATCAAAAAGAAAATCAAACATAACTAATCAAAAGAAAATAGGAAATCAAATATAACTAATCAAATATAAGTAATCAAAAATAAAATCAAATATATCTAATCAAAAGAAAAAAGAAAATCAAATATAACTAAGCAAAAATAAAATCAAATATATCTAATCAAAAGAAAATAGAAAATCAAATATAAGTAATCAAAAATAAAATCAAATATATCTAATCAAAAGAAAAAAGAAAATCAAATATAACTAAGCAAAAATAAAATCAAATATATCTAATCAAAAGAAAATAGAAAATCAAATATAACTAATCAAAAATAAAATCAAATATATCTAATCAAAAGAAAAAAGAAAATCAAATATAACTAAGCAAAAATAAAATCAAATATATCTAATCAAAAGAAAATAGAAAATCAAATATAACTAATCAAAAATAAAATCAAATATATCTAATCAAAAGAAAAAAGAAAATCAAATATAACTAATCAAATATAACTAATTAAAAATAAAATCAAACATATCTAATCAAAAGAAAATAGAAAATCAAATATAACTAATTAAATATAACTAGTCAAATATAACTAATCAAAAATAAAATCAAACATATCTAATCAAAAGAAAATAGAAAATCAAATATAACTAATCAAAAATGAAAATCAAATATAACTAACCAAAAGAAACTGCAAAAGAAAAATCAATAGAAACGGCAAAATAAAAATGAAACGAAAATCAAAAGAAACAGCAAAAGAAAAATCCAACGAAAAGCTACAGAAAAATCAAAAGAAAAAAGAAAAAACCTTTGGTACCGGTTGGTGGAAAGAACCGGTACCAAAGGTTAATAGCGCGAATATAATTTCCGTAAATACCTTTGGTACCGGTTTCTGTTACGAACCGGTACTAAAGGTGACCTTTAGTACCGGCTCATAACAGGAACCGGTACCAAAGGCCCTTAGGCCTTTTTCTACCACGCCGTCGCCAAACACGCGCGCAGTCACAGCAAAAACACGCCGCCGCCCTAGCCGTCGCCGCCGCCCGAGACCGCGCCACCGCCGCCGCCCGAGACCGCGCCGCCGCCCTATCCGCCGCCGCCCGAGACCGCGCTGCCGCCGCCCTAGCCGCGCCGCCGCCGCCCGTGACCGCGCAGCCGCCGCCCTAGCCGCGCAGCCGCCGCCCGAGACTTCGGCGCCGCCAGTACGCAAGTCCGGCGGTGGCAGCAAGAAAAGGCCGCGGCGACAACACGGCATCGTGAGCGCGCCCCGCAGAAGCTTGCCGCAGTGGGACGTGCCGCAGCAGGCCATTAAGCCGACGCAGAAGGTTGTCACCGGCGAGGCCTCCCGCTCCTCCATCCTGTCGGGGTCGTCGGCCAGGCCGTGCTGCAAGTTCTTCACCTCGCCCACGAAGGCGAGCAAGCAGGTACGATGACTCAGCCCCGTCATGTTTTTCTGCATCTTGCAATTCTTGATTCCTCTGTCCGTTGCCACTGACGTGCCAATTTGATCGCCGCAGGAAGCCAAGAGGAAGGCCTCCAGTGAGGAATCCCACTCGACTTCGCCGTGCGGGTCGCCGACCGGGTCGCGCTGCGCGCTTGTCCCATCGCCGGGAAAGCATCCCTCTGCTGAGAAGGCGAGGAAGCAGGTAATTAAACCCTTAGGCTTTCTCTTGTTCATTTTCCATTTCATTTCTTGCTCAGCGTTCGTGCACCACTTCAGAATGTTGTGAACGGAAGCTTAATTATGACTGCACCTCTTTGCACTTGTATATTACTGTAAGCACACCCAATAATTGAACCTGTTCATTTCTTGGCTTCTTGATCGACCGAGTATGTACTTTTAGAGCCAAACAAACTGTGGTGTTCTTCACATTTTTGGTAGGCATGTGTACAGGACTACAGGATCGAGAGGTGGAATTGTCCTTCACATCTAAATTAGAAACCTGATAATTTCTTAACTTCTTAAACGATCATCAGATACTTCTAGAGCGGAACACACAGTTATCAGCTTATTATCTTAAAGCTGTAATTGACACTATGATTAGAATACTCTTCAATTCTCCAGTCATGAACATTTTGATCAATGTAACCTTAACATGTTTTAGCTTCTTGATCATTGATTAGATACTATCCGAGACAGAATACCGTTATCTGATGCTGACGATCTCCATGTGTAGTTGAAGAAGCTTATGATCTCTTATGTGTAGTTGAACATTGTGCTCAGTAGTCAGTATACTCTGCATCCTTCATACAACTGAACCGGATCATTTTTTGGCTTCTTCACCGATAAGGCAGATACTAATCCTATATATGTGAATAAGTGCTAATCATGTGCAAATTTTGTACATGAAATTCGAACATTAAGTCAACGATACTTGATTCCATGTTCAGCTCAGATGTATCTTGCAAAATATTGCATGTATTTCCTGCAGTTAATGGTCATTGTTCGAACAGTTGCAGATAACTGATATTACTGTTGATTTCCTAGTCTCTTTGGTTTCATTTTGGTAATCCAGATGTGATGAAATACAGGATCGAGAGGTGGAAGTGTCCAGCGTAGCCAGAGAGGGTCACACGCACGGCGAGCCATTGTCCTGTACAGCTGCCGCGGTGGTGGTTCGTGACCTGCACTTGTCGTGTCCGGAAGGAGTTCTGCTTTGATCACTGCCACTGATCGATTCTCACCGTCAGTTTTCGCTTTATCGACGGATCACATTGCTTCCTTCCTTTGTGCAGTTCGACAGACTAGCACTTTGTCATCTCTGACCTGAATTTAGGACAGTGTTAACTGCATTGCTTTACTCTAGAACCGTATGTCCTGGTAGTATTTGAGTTCATAGAGCTGCATTTAGTCTGGAAGAGCTGTAAAGCTAATGTGCCTTTATTCATTGTGTTCTGCCATGTGTTGTTTGAACAGCATGCAAACTCGATTGATCGGTACAATTCTGTGTGTTCGTAATAAGTTTCTTTTACAAGATAGTCACGTGTTTTCCTCTTAGTTTGTATTTGCGGTAAGTGCTTTGTTTTCCTTCTTTGGTTTGCTCTGTATGCAATAAGCTCTGCCTGTTCACACGATACACATGTTGTAATGCTGTTAGCCGTTATCTCTGTAACAACCAATTTTGAATGGTGAATATTGTAAAAGATGCCCCAAAAAATTCAGAATCCCAAAATAGAGAAATATTAGGTGTTAGTAATAACCAATTTTGAATGGTCATAAGATCTACATTTTGATAATTCTGATAACTTAAAATGACATAGTCCCCTTCATCCGAGATGAGGACCGAGAACAATAATTGCACTTAATTTTGCAGTGACATTGAGCTATGGAGGACGACACCTTCATCCGAGATGAGGAGCGAGAAGAAATGGTGCAGAAAATGATATTTGAGAGTGCCCGTGGACCGGAACCCAATGGAGAACCCGATGAAGATGACGATGATTTCGGGTCACAATTTTTGAACGATGTCGGTGAGGGACTTGAGTCTGAAGAAAGAAGAGACAACGAAGTGTCCTTAATAAACTCCGGCGAGGTGTATATCAAGGCTATATGTTCATTTCGGGTCACAATTTATTTGTATTACACTTATTAACGAATCATTTTTCTTTTAGCCTTCTGGATCATCGAGCAAATCTGTTAAAAAGCAACGAGGCCCGACGCAACGTCTAAAGGGCGAGGGTAGGTTAGCCCTCACCACATTTAAGGCTAGTGGTCAACCGGTGGAGCCCAAAGAGCACTGCCGTAAATTCATAAACCAGGCTGGAGTTCTTGTTAGGGACCATGTACCGATCAGCATTGTAGAGTGGCATAAGCCGAAGAACGCGGGGGCTGAAGCTAGTTATGTCAATGATACTCTAAAGCTTTTTCTTTGGGACAGTCTACTGACACACTTTAGCCTACCGGAAGACATGACGGAAGGCCAGAAGAAGAAAGTCAAGGAATGGACTCTTAAGAGGATGGCCACACAATTCCAGACCTGGAAGAAAAATTTATGGGCCAGATATGCAGATAAAGATCCAGTATTCACTGGAAGTCTAGTGAAGATAAAAGATCACTGGCCCGCATTTAAGAGCTATAATAAATCTTCTACTGCTGTGTCCCGATCAGTCACAAATACGAAAAATGCTTCAAAGAAAGAACATTTCCATCATTTGGGGTCAGGTGGCTACAAGACTGCCATTCCGAAGTGGAGAGCATTTGAAGCTAAACTGATGGAGGCAGGAATCACTCCACAGACATGGGACTGGCCCGACCGGTCCAAGTTCTGGTTGTTCGCGCATGGGGCAGGGTTGGACCCAAAGACAGGGCAGATCGTTGCAAAGGGAAAATGGAAGGAAAAAGTTAATGCAATCACGACGCAGCTTATAGATGCAATTGAAAAAGTTAGAAAGGGAGAGTACATTCCCGATAGAGAGAATGACGAGCTGACACTCGCTCTTGGGAATGCGGAACACGTTGGACGGATACGAGCCCTCCCAGGTGTCACCATGAAGGAAGCATGGCCGGAGTGCGCTGACACTTATAGAAGCCGTTCGAGAAAGAAGAAGCAGGACTTAGACAGGTTAGCGGAATTGATAAATAGGGTGGAGGTGCTTGAGCAAAATCAGAGGGCACCTGATCAGCCGCTGTTTATAGAAGATCCTCAAGCCGATGCCGCCCCATCTCAGCGAAGAAGCAGTGTGGGTTCCTCGCATCTTGAATGTGCAGGAAGCTACCCCGTGGATTATGTCACGGAGAAGACAGATTGTGAGCTACATGTGCAAATGAGGAACGTGTCCGTTAAGGTGGCGGTCGGCTATGTTTACCCAAATGAAGATGGAGCAACGCACCATCATATGCCCATTCCAACTGGCTGTGTTCGTGTCGGGGTGGATGACGTTGTTCCGGGTTTTGAAACTATGGAGCTTGATTTTCCTGGAGGTGACGAAGAGAAGACACTGGCCGATGTCAAGCGCGGTTTCGCCATATGGTCCAAGAAATACATCGTCCTTTTGCCAAGGCCACCGACTCCTCCTCGTAGCAGTCCACATGAGCAGCAAATTCCACATGAGAAGGAAATTCCACATGAGCAGCAATGGCCATCGACTCCGCATGGTAGCAGTCCACATGAGCAGCAAAGTCCACACCTACCGGAGAGGGACCCCGGCGCGAGTCCACCATCTGGAGATCCTCCGCGTAAGACTGCGTTTTTTAAGCGGAACGGTACGCCGCCTAGGAAGAGACCTAGAAAGGAGAAACCACTGCCGCCTATCGAGAAGTTACCTTGGGAAAGAACTATCGAGGAATGCAGTGAAATCTCTAAGTCCGAGGTGGCCAAACATTTTGCTAAGAAAGTGCCAGAGATACCTTTTGAGAAGACTCTAGATCCAGTGAAAGTTATTCGTACCGTTGAGAATCTATATGACCCTCCACCATAGCCGCCATCTGACTATAGGCGTTCTATTGAAAAGTCGTATGACGCTATGGTGGAGGTGAAAAAACCCGATCAATCGGTGGTCTCGGCGAAAACGAGGAAACAAGTGTACCAGCTCGGAGAACAACCCGTTCAATCGGTCCCCCCTCTCAAGGTGTTTGACGAGAAGGCCGTTGAAAGTTCTCGACAAAACACAATTGATTACCCCATCGCTGAAGTAGTATATCAATTTGTTCAAGGGAAAGATCTGGTCGAGAATATCAGGTCGCTACCAACATGTATGCGTAATTTGAATGCGTGGTACACTAATGCCATAAAGAGAGGGATTGATTGTATCATGGTGCGAGTTAAGGATGAACACTACTTCCAAGAATACTCTGTGAGCGTTGACTTCCTCGAACTTTTTCAGTTATACAATCTCCGGGCCATCGACAAATCTATCATCAGTTGCTATTGTCTGTAAGTGATTTATTAATATAATTTGAGAAGTCTTTAGCTCAGCTCATTCTTTGTCTGCAAATTATCCTCAATTTAATCTTTTGTGCGCTATATTATGCAGATCGAAGAAGCTCGAATGCAAAAGGGATGAAATCACGGACATTGGGTTCATTGACCCAGATACAATGCATGAAAAAAACATAGAAGATCCCATCTTTAACAAGGATACACCAGAGACTTTGCTAAGGTTTTTGAAGCGACAACATGACAAAAAGATAATACTTTGGCCTTACAACTTCAAGTAAGTGTAACTGTCTTATAACACATTCTATTTTGCTCACCATACGTTAAAATTTTAACTGATGACTTATATCTATGACACTGCATATTTAAACGTGCGCAGGTTCCACTTTATTCTTATCGTCATTAAAATGTACGATGGAGAGGTTGAAGTCTATGACTCACTAACCAAAGAGCCTATACTATACAAGTCGGCTTTTGATATGCTCAAAAGGTAATTTTAATTCTTATCGATTTTTTCGTTAATTTCCTGATATCAACAAATTAATAACTCTTTTATGCATTTTCTTTTGTCGGGCAGCGTATGGCAAACGTTCATCCAGGAAGATCCGACCGGTGGATGGAAACCGAAGCTGATATGGCGTGCGAACAAAGTAAGTAGTACTACCTAGGTCCACACACCTTTATCATACTTGATTATTATTTGATTGAATTATATTCTTGTACAGAAATGCTCGAAACAACCTGAGGGGACTAATCTATGTGGATACTATGTTTGCGAGAACATCCATAAGATTGTCAGCGAGAGAACGAATAATCAAAGGAATAGAGAGGTACGAAAACAATATTCACAAATTTATTTTGTTACCATAACTTGTGCTAAGTTTCAGTCATAATTGTTTGATTGTGATTTGATATATATATATATATATACATAGCTCATGTATTCATTTGAATCTCATTCTTTTACAGTTGGCAAGAAAGCATGACAGGCTCCCAATCGAGCACCGCTTCAAAGCAATTGGCGAGGAATTGGCGGGATTTTTCCTTCGGGACGTCATACCTAACTTCGGAGAGTACCACTATGAATGAAGATCTACATGTAATATATAGTTTGACTCGGAGAGTACCACTATGCTACATGTAATAGATAGTATGCCTCGGAGAGTACCACTATGCATGAAGATCGATCTTCATGCATGTACTACTTAATTTGCGATCTTATGCAATTACATGTGTTATATTATATGCACCAAGTTGATATGCATTACCTTGATCTTCATGTACTCCTAAATCGAAACACATTTTTGGTGCATCGACGCGATCCTCGTACGATGAAATGGTCCGATACCCCTAAAAACCCCTCCTAATTAAAACCCTAAACCCTAAATTCCTTTGGTACCGGTTCGTGTTACAAACCGGTACCAAAGGTCCCTAGCCTGCACTCCCCTGGGAGCCAACGTGGAGGCCCCTTTAATACCGGTTTGTAATGAACCGGTACCAAAGAGGGGGGGCCTTTTGTCCCGAATCTTTTGTACCGGTTTGTTTTCCGGTATAAAAGGGCCTCTGGAACCGGTACTAAAGCCCTTTTTCCTACCAGTGAGTTCGACACAGTTCCCAAGCGATCTACCCAAGCTGTAAAAAACCATCAGCAACCTTGGCCTCCATGTCGAAGAACCATGTGCCTGTGCAAAAAAAGGGGGATAAAATCCACGATAGGTAAAATAGATAATGGTGGTCGAGGCTACTAAAAGCAATAGTGTGCGACATATGAATCTTAGTAACATACAATCAATTTTGATGTTATATTTGATTAAAAAAGGTTCTAACAGTGTATTACACATATATGCAGGGGGCATCTTGGGCAAAAAGAATGCATTACCTGACAAAAGCAAGGTACAAATTTAATTAAATAATTCCATTCTTTTCTTAAAAGAATTTCACATGTCCTTCGATATAATAGCCTAATTCTCGAAAATAGATTTTCTCAAATTGTCAGGAAAATCCAGAAAATAGTGAAATAGCGAAAGGCACAGTCAGCAGGTATATTATAGCGTAATTTATATTCTGTACCACATATATAGTGTAATAAAAAATATAAACATTACAGTAAACTGCAAAAAATCTTTGTAAAACTGAATGCAGACAAGCTCGGATGAAGCGAGGTCAGCCTCCTGATAAAACAAAGTATATCAAGCGCCCTAAGTTATTAAATATTATAGGTAACGAGTCGGATATTCATGTACAACAAGATGAAGTACATCGTCAGCATGAAAGGTAATGGCTTCCATTCTGTTGTATTAAGTATTAACATGGAAAATTACCCACAGGTGTAGCGTGTACATATAACTGACCACTAAAAAAATTACAGGCTATTGATAGGTACATGTACATCCACTAATGAGATACATGACCAAACAAGTAAGAAGGTAATCATATATTTACGATTGTCTTCTAATTTCTTTAAGTATGCTATATGCTATGCAAATCAAATTTTGCTCTCTTCTCCATTCAGGGAATATCCAAGGAACGTTCTACAGAACTGTATCCTAAAACATTAAACAAAGAGAAACAAAGGTGCACACTATAACATTATCCTCATCATGGACATTAGTCATTGACCTGTACAAAGGACTAAGAACTAGGACTTTAATACTTCTGCAGAATTTCGATAGCTCCAAGAAAAAATCCGCCAAAGAGGAAACAAACAGTCCATGGAGATCGGGGTAGCAAGCGTGCAAGGTTGGTTAAGAGCAAAAACAGTGAGGACACAGTAGTTCATGTACATGCTATACAAGAAACAAGTTTTCTAGGGACTTGGAAGATAGTGATTTCATTGGAAGAAGACAAATGTGTAAGTCAAATCAGAAAAATTAGTTCCTTTATAGTTGTTACTTTTACTTGCCTACTTTTGGTTTTGCTAGAATGGGTACTCCTGAGAACACCAAGTTGTGTGATTTTACTAGCACCAACAACTATAATTTTATCTGCACTCCTATTACGCCACCTGCTCCTGAGGCAAAATTTATGAGATTAAACCTGCTTTGTTGAATCTTGTTATGAAAGAGAAATTTTCTGGTGCTAGTACTAATGATGCTGCATCTCATCTCAACAATTTTGTTGAGCTATGTGAGATGCAAAAGTATAAGGATGTAGATGGTGATATTATTAAGCTTAAGTTGTTTCCTTTCTCTTTAAGAGGAAGAGTTAAGGATTGGTTGCTATCTTTGCCTAGAAATAGTATTGATTCTTGGGTTAAGTATAAGGATGCTTTTATTGGAAAATATTATCCTCCTGCTAAGATTATAGCTTTGAGAAGTGGTATTATGAAGTTTAGACAGTTTGATAATGAACATGTTGCTCAAGCTTGGGAATTAATGAAATTTATGATAAAGAATTGTCCCACTCATGGACTAACTACTTGGATGATTATCCAAACCTTTTATGCGGGACCAAATTTTTCTTCAAGAAATCTCTTGGATTCAGCTGATGGAGGCACTTTTATGTCCATCACCTTGGACGCCACAACAAAGCTTCTTGATAATATGATGGTAAATTATTCTGAGTGGCACACCGAGAGAGCTCCACAAGGTAAAAAGGTAAATTCTGTTGAGGAAACCTCTTCCTTGAGTGATAAGATTGATACTATTATGGCTATGCTTGTTAATAATAGATCTCATGTTGATCCTAATAATGTTCCTTTAGCCTCTTTGGTTGCTCAAGAAGAGCATGTTGATGTGAACTTCATTAGAAATAATAATTTCAACAACAGTATGGGCATATGCAAGTTGGCTTTTCGAAATTTGAAACTTCGGTTGGAGGGCTCTTGGATTTACCAAATTTTTTCATTCCTTGTAACTTTCTTCTATTTTCTCGATTTCACTTACACATTTGTCTTCTTCCAATGAATTCACTATCTTCCAAGTCCCTGGAAAACCTTGTTTCTTGTATAGCATGTACATGAACTACTGTGTCCTCATTGTTTTTGCTCTTAACCAACCTTGCACGCTTGCTACCCTGATCTCCATGGACTGTCTATTTCCTCTTTGGCGGATTTTTTCTTGGAGCTATCGAAATTCTGCAAAAGTATTAAAGTCCTAGTTCTTAGTCCTTTGTACAGGTCAATGACTAATGTCCATGATGAGGATAATGTTATAGTGTGCACCTTTGTTTCTCTTTGTTTAATGTTTTAGGATACAGTTCTGTAGAACGTTCCTTGGATATTCCCTGAATGGAGAAGAGAGTAAAATTTGATTTGCATAGCATATAGCATACTTAAAGAAATTAGAAGACAATCGTAAATATATGATTACCTTCTTACTTGTTTGGTCATGTATCTCATTAGTGGATGTACATGTACCTATCAATAGCCTGTAATTTTTTTAGTGGTCAGTTATATGTACACGCTACACCTGTGGGTAATTTTCCATGTTAATACTTAATACAACAGAATGGAAGCCATTACCTTTCATGCTGACGATGTACTTCATCTTGTTGTACATGAATATCCGACTCGTTACCTATAATATTTAATAACTTGGGGCGCTTGATATACTTTGTTTTATCAGGAGGCTGACCTCGCTTCATCCGAGCTTGTCTGCATTCAGTTTTACAAAGATTTTTTGCAGTTTACTGTAATGTTTATATTTTTTATTACACTATATATGTGGTATAGAATATAAATTACGCTATAATATACCTGCTGACTGTGCCTTCCGCTATTTCACTATTTTCTGGATTTTCCTGACAATTTGAGAAAATCTATTTTCGAGAATTAGGCTATTATATCGAAGGGCATGTGAAATTCTTTTAAGAGAAGGATGGAATTATTTAATTAAATTTGTACCTTGCTTTTGTCAGGTAATGCATTCTTTTTGCCCAAGATGCCCCCCTGCATATATGTGTAATACACTGTTAGAACCTTTTTTAATCAAATATAACATCAAAATTGATTGTATGTTACTAAGATTCATATGTCGCACACTATTTCTTTTAGTAGCCTCGACCACCATTATCTATTTTACCTGTCGTGGATTTTATCCCCCTTTTTTTGCACAAGCACATGGTTCTTCGACATGGAGGCCGAGGTTGCTGATGGTTTTTTGCAGTTTGGGTAGATCCCTTGGGAACTGTGTCGAACTCTTGTGTCTTCTTCGTACCTAACATATAGTAAAATCATGGTAGTTTGAAACTATAGGAACAGTAACATGGAACAAACATGAATTAGTATGCAAAAAATTATGATCCTACTTTTTCTTCTCTTGACTCTCCTGGCGTACGGAAGATCTGGACAATTAACGTCTGAACCTATGCAGGGATAGCATTATATAATGGAAATTTGATGTGTTGGACTTTGCAAGACTTGTTTATTCTGGACTGTATATACACCGTGTATGAGAATTTTATGTTCACACGTCTCTCAGTCGTGTCCAACATGGAAACTATTTTCTTGTGACGCAGGGTTACCTGTTTTTTCTAGTCTAATAATCGGTCTCTACTAAATATATCTGCATTTTTTATATAATTTTAAATATGAATTAATAATAATATGTGGTTTTGTTGGTATATATGATATTCTAGATTTTCTTGGCACCATTTTTATGTGAACGCTCCATCGACTTAGAATCTCTCAACTCTCTGTGCCAAGAATGATGATCCGACGTTAAGATCGATCTAAAACTTCAGATTTTACTAACTTTGAAATAGGCAGTACAAAAAATTTAAAATTGAGTGAGACTTAATTAATTCTCACTTAGACACTCCCTAATTTAAAATGACTATCATCTTCCAAGATCTATTAGTGACTCCATTCAATGAGATGGCACCTTGACATCGAATATTTTTGAAATACAAAATACTTGGAAAATTAAAATTAAGTAGAATGCTAAATGATATGACCTTATAATACTTGAATATTTCTATGTCAATACTTCTTTATCTTTTTTAAAATTACAGGTACCATCAACTTCAACAACGGGCGTGCACTCACTAAAATTTTGCCTTTTCTCAAGGTTCTCTAGCAAGCCATCTAGTACAAATATGGACAGCTAGACCGGAGGGCGGCACTTCTCTTCTTTAGAATAACTATCCTTCTTGCAGCACAGTGATGCTTTGGTTTGACACTCAGGTATATTGAAAATTCTTATCTTGTTATGTATACATTATATACATGGCCTCTGTAAGAAACAATTATTTCCAAGTGAATTTAATGTATTCTTGCTTACTCGATCAGCGGAGTATATTTAGGAGGACAACAGCCTCTGTATTTATTTTAAACAACAAAATCTTAGCTGATTATTAATCATGAATTTATCTATCAAATAGTTCTGCTAATATATCATAGCACTATTCTTTTACATTATAACAATAAATTTCTGCATATTAGTCATGAATTTTTCTATGAAATAGTTCTGGTAATATAACATAGTACTATTCTTTTATATTCTAACAATTAATTTCTACATATCCTCATTGATTGTTGTCTTCATTCTCCACCGAGATTTGCTAGGCTGTTCATCATTAAGCATCCCCCGCTGAGATTTGCTAGGTTGTTCATCATTAAGATATCAGAGATGCTTTCGCCTTTTTCTCAACTTTTGGTTGTTGAATTGGTCTTCTGAGTCTCCATCTTCATCAAGATGAATCAAATTTCTCTGATTCCTTTCTATCCTCTTACTCCTACGTATCACTTTGTATTCTTCTTCTTCATCATCCTTATCTTCGCATATATCTATATCTTCAGTTGGCTCCTTTTTAATGATAACATGATTTGAAGTTGTCTTCAAGTTTCTGTACAAAGGATAAGCAACTTAGTATTAAATAGACGTTTTATGAATGAGACAATGTATATATGTTTCTTAAATACCTCACTGTCTTTTGGATTATCAACTGTTGAATCCTCATCGTCAGACTGAAAGGGAATATATCTTTCTTTTGTTTTTCTTGTCTCTTCGTCAGAATCTTCAGTGTCATCAAGACGACCAGATTGTTTCTGCTTTCTTCCTCTACTACTCTTTCTTCTTTCTTTTGTTTTTATTGTCTTCTTGTTAGAATCTTCATTGTCATCAAGACCAGATTGTTTCTGCTTTTTTCCTCTTCTACTACTCTTGCTTCTCTTTTTGTAACATTGTAGACCTTGACTATCTTCTGGCTCTTGTTTGATGACAACATCTTTTGAAATGTTTCTTGGTTTATTCTACAAATCATGAGTACATTAGGTCAATTCCATTGTTATTATTCTACAATATGTACGTTTTATAGGAATGATGATAGATATATTTTTGATATGAATTACGAAAAATAATAAATATGAGGAATATACCATAACTGAAGAAATCACTAAATACTATACCTTCTCATCATTCTCAATCTCCATAGCTGAAATGTTCTTGTCTAGGAGAAATAATTTTGAGACTGTAGTCTGGTCTACAATTTTCAAAATTGTAGTCTGTCAATCTAAATTGAAAAATTACCGCCTTCCCACAGATCTCTTGAATTGGTCTTGGAAGCTCATTACTTTCATTGGAAATTGATGCAACCATGTTTTCTACTGACTCATTGATTAACTGTTGAGCTTCTTTCTCAAAAAGTACGCAAGATGCAGATGCGGTTGAATCACTTATTTCGAGCTTGATCTTGTATCTGAAAATTATGTAAGATGGATAAATTTCAAAAACTCTTAAAATCGCTAAGATGGTATCTGTTGAACTCTTTTACCGTGCTTTGGCTTCAGCTTTCCTATCACATTTGCTGCAATAGTAGTGATCAATTTTCTTTTCAAGTTGCTTCTTGCAGCTCTCTTTGCTACATGATATGTAGTACCAGCTATATCTTGTATTAACTTCATCAATTACTGCCTCCACAGTAAAAATTCTTCCCTGCATATGTATGACATAAATATATGTACATTGTTGAGCCAATGCATGATTATTACTGATTGCAAACCTTATTTGATGAGTTAAACATAATATCATTTAACTCTTGTAAAGTTTTCCTATTATAGCTCATTTGCTCTTCCAGTGTCCCTTTTAGATGTCCTTCCTCACTATGGAATTCTCTGGTTGTATTTTCCTTGGAACAAATGCTAATTTGATAGAGAAATTATTCATCATGGTAGTGATATATAAAATTTAAGTGAAAAAAAATCTATGCTGGGATTTCATTACCTATTCTGTACATCCATAGTCTCAGGAATAGGCAAATTTATATACACTTGAGTTGCACTATTTGATGATAGAGAATATCCTGCATATTGGTTAAAATAATAACTCTGTTCATATGAAATATCAAGCAGTGAGATGACACAATGAGTGAATAATTTAGAGAGAAGACATACTGCCATATTTCCTGACTGTTGTAGATGTAATTATAATGACATTGCCTATTGACTTTGCATCAATTAGTTCAGATTTAGCACCCCATAATCTAACTTTGACTTCTTTATCTCTGTGTAAAAAAATTAAAATAATTATGAGCACATAACTTGAGTAGTTTGGTTGCAAATCTAACATTATTTACACATACTCGACCAGAAGTACAATATCACGGATTTTGGACATCCCAAAAGACGTTTTACTTTCGTCAATTGGTCCTATGTGTGCTGCAACTCCTATAATATCTATTAAAACATGAATTTAGATGGCATATCCCACATAAAGGAAGAAAATATCAAATATGCTTCTACAAATACTTATAATATCATACCTGAGAGATAAATGTCAATGCCTACTCTTCTAGAAAGCACCTCTATGCTTGAAAAGTTAAAATCATACTTTGGGATGTCTTCTTTATCTGGGATCTCTTCTATAATTGATGTGGGCGAGAAGTTGATTATCATGTCATTTTCGACTGGTCGAAATTTAGGTGATGCGGGCATGGCTCGCACGTTTGTAATGGTGTACACATTGCCTTCTAGAATTAATGGTCTGAACTTGTCAGTGTAGGCCAACTCCATGAATCATGGTCCCCTGGTGCATTTGTAATTAGCATGTAGATTGAAACAATATCACAAAAAATAAGTCAAGCAAAGATGTAGTTGCAATGAGAGAACCCTCATACCTCCTGATCAATAAGGATCATATCAAGACTAATTAATTCACCATTACTAATCAATATTGAATCCCATAGTCTTGCTACTCTTGCCATGATTGTTAGCTCCTTTCCTCTACTGCTAGTTTGAATCTCACGCAAGGTTTTGCATGCCATTGCAGATTTCGCCATTGAACTGAAACATCAAACAGATAATTAGAAATTTCTTGTTGACGCTGCTTATTCCTTTCGTGCTGCTACATGATAGATTTTATTTCCAAACCTGGATGAGTGCAGTCACGCTTGTGCGGGAAGATTTTGTTGATGGTGTGATGCCTTCCACGTTCGTGCGTGGAACTGTTCCCGATGACGATCGGCAAGATGGCGATATGCTTGAGGCGATACAGTAAGCCAGCACGTGCTGCTGCCGCCGGCACGTCGTGATCACCTCAAGAAGATGCAACAACCAACGGAGAAAGTTCTTGGACAGTTGATCGGCAACAAACCGGTATTATAGAGTATATATATCACGTATGTCTTTTGAGTTTGTATTGCTCACGATTCGTGGTAAAGCATGGCTTGATTACCGTGATAGATGGATATACCTGTAGGTATGTATGTCTTTTTGAATTTGTTTTGGCAACGGAGGCATGTTTCCTCTGAAGATACGATACATGCAAACTATAGAGACATGTTTCTTGTGGAGATACAATACGTGGAGAGTACGTCCATCCCCAGCCGTTTAGATTAAAACGTGGGGGCTCGTATGGTGCCTCATGCTGATGTTGCTAAGAAGAAACCTTTGGGAAGGATTAATGATGTTCTTATTATCGTTAACAATAACCTTGTTCCCATTCATTTCCTTGTTTTGGATGTTGAATGCCATGCATCATGTCCTATTATTTTGGGAAGACCTTTTCTTAGAACTGTTGGTGCCATTATTGATATGAAGGAAGACACCATTAAATATCAATTCCCACTCAAAAGAGGTATGTAACACTTCCCAAGAAAGAGAAATAAATTACTTTTTGACTCTATTTTTAGAGCAAATTATGAACTTGATGCTTCATCGCTTGATATTACTTGATTTCCACTTTCTGCGCCTAGCTCAAAGGCATTAAAGAAAAGCACTCTTGGGAGATAACCTAATGTTTTCTTTTCAGTAATTTTTCTTTTTGTTGAGTCTTGGAAGTTATTACTACTGTAATGACCTCTCCTTATCATTTTTATTTCATTTTTATGCCAAGAAGAACCTCTAATTGGAGTAAGGTAAGATTTGGGGAAGTTGCTGTCCTGAAATAGATTTCTGCGCTGCACAGTAAAAATTCATGAAAATTCTTAGAATATCTTTTTGATCTGCGATTGCTTATGAACATGCCCTAGGTTATTTACAAACTTTTATTAGTTTTGCATTTTTGGATTTGAGCAACAGAAGGTCCTCGAAAAATTCGATCTTTGTCAGCTGTTCTGTTTTGACAGATTTCGGCCACTATTTGTGTTTGCCTCTCGGTCGCTTTTTTTTTAGTTCTTTTGATCACGGAACTTTTGAGGAAGTTGTTACAGTAGCTTATGCTTTAATGGATGGTATATTTGAGTTTGAAACTGAACCAAAAGAGTAGATTTACTATCATGCTTACACTAATGTTGCTAATAGAATTGTGTGAAGTTTTGTATGAAGGAAGTTTTCAAGTGTAGGGAAAGGAGGGTGATGAGAAGAAAGAAGTATGGGCAAAAGCTCAAGCTTAGGGATGCCCATGTTACCCCAAGAAATATCCAAGAGGTACACGCGTCAAAGCTTGGGGATGCCCCCGAGGCACCCCTTCTTCATCGGCAAAAATCAGGTCACCTTTCAAGACATTATATTTTTATTGCTTCGTATTCTATGCATTTTTTTGGAGCATCTTTACTTTCGTTTTCAGTTTTATTTTGTTTTGTTTGCTGCAATAAATGGTTGAACCCCAAAAAATTTCTTTTGGAGAAGACACACTCCGTTTTTCATTGCCAAGAACACTCTAGTTTTTACTCTTATCGTTCAACGAGCGTTCTCTTTTTCTAGTACTGTGTTTAGCTTTCGTTTTTTGACTTGATTTTTGTTCAGATCTTGTTATATCTTTGTATCAAGGTGTATTTAGACCACTGGTCTATGTTGGTTTTTATCTCAAAGAGTGGTTATAAAAAGGTTGAATGGTGTTGGAAAAGAGAAAAAAGTTTCATGCCTATAGTGGTACAAATGGGAGCTTGTTTAGACTGTGGCTTAGACTTTTGCATGTCATGCTTGATGTTATTTTGATAGTATGCTTAGTAGTTTTTCCTGTAGCATGACTTGTCTCAAAGGACTGAGATTGATTAATGTGCCTTTGAAAGAATCATGCGTTGTTTTTATTATATGGGAGCATATTATTGTGCATATTTGGGTTGACTTGGCGCATGCTTACAACATGTTTGACTTTAACAAGTCACCATAAGCCTCTATGATCATTTGGTTTTTGACTTGTGATACCACTTTATGCTTCGGTTAATGATGTTTTCCCGCTATGCATGATTATGGCCGTTATTGCTCTCTCAGTTGGTCGCTCCCAGTCTTTTTCTAGCCTTCATTTTGTACTGAGAGGGAATACTTCTCGTGCATTCAACTCCCAAAAACCAAAGTTTTCCAAAGAGTCCACTATAAATTCCTATGCATGGTATTCCCAAGCCATTCCAAGTAAATTTTTATGTGCTACCTTTTTAAAAAACCTTCAAAATACTTCTCATTTTGTGACACTGTTTTCAGCTCATGGGGACGTAGTGGTCGGATTTGCTATATTCCATATTGTTTTATTCCAAAAAAGAAAAAAAAAGGGAAAAAGAAATGAAAAAAAGGCACTCCTACATGGTATGTGAAAGTTGGTGGGCACCCGATGGAATTGGTTAGCCATGGTTTGTGAAAGGAAAAGTGGGAAGGAGTGCCAAGCTTTATAAAAGAGCACAAAAGTGCCAATCTCTCTCTCAAAAACTTGCTTAGTATGGAAGATAGTAAGAACCCCATTGCCAGTCGTTGACAAGAACAACCACCTCTTAAAACAAATTTTTATCTCTCTGTTTTACAAATGAAAAGCTCTAGCACATGTTTAATCCCTGCTTCCCTCTGCGAAGGGCCTTTCTTTTACTTTTATGTCGAGTCTCCACCTTCTACCTTTATGCACCGTCTAAGAGAGCATAGTTTTCATTCTGAGTTTAATGTGCATAGTCCCAAAATTTATTATTGATTGATTCATGATTATGGTTTTGCTTGTTCTTAAATTATTTATATCTAGTCGCCCTCTTAAACTTGAAGGTGTCCTATGCATTTATGTTTTGCTATTCCATAAAGGACAAGCTGAAAACCACTTTTCTATGTTTTTATATATGGTTGAAACACACACTTGACTTTCAATGCATTATTACTCATGATCTTTTGTTTGTGTTACTTTTCATGTTATAACATGTTTGCTAAGTTTTTTTTGTCAAGATTATGTCTTTTATGCCCATATTTAGAGTACTTTGATCTCAGCACTCAATGCTTTACATCGTTTGATCAAGATTGTGTTGGTGCATGTCACCTCAAAAATTATTGTTTTGTTATCACTTACCTACTCGAAGACGAGCAGAAGTTAAGCTTGGGGATGCTTGATACGTCTCAAACGTATCTATAATTTTTTATGCTCCATGCTTGTTTATGCACCATTTGTTTTGTGTTTTGTTACACTTCGTGGCGTTTTTATGCATTTTCCAGAACTAACCTATTAACGAGATGCCACAGTGCCAGTTCCCTATTTTCTGCTGTTTTTGTGTTTCAGAAAAGTTACATAGCAAATATTCTCGGAATTGGATGAAACAAAAGCCGAAGTTCCTATTTTTCCTGACGCGAGACAGAGTCCAAAGCTGAGACGGAGGGGGACCGGGGGCTGGCCACACCATAGGGTGGCGCGGGCTAGCCCCTGGCCACGCCACCAGGTGGTGGGGCCACCTGGCCCACCTCCTGATGCTGCCCTTCCGCCTATATATTCCCCTCGATGGGAAACATACTATAAGCAGCCACCATCGTCGATGCGAGATCGGGAGGGTCTAGAAGCTCTTCCCAGCACCCTGCTGGAGAGGGGAATCACCGCTGGAGGCCTTCTTCATTACCATGTCTACCTCCGGAGTGATGTGTGAGTAGTCTACCTTGGACTACGGGTCCATAGCAGTATCTAGATGGTTGTTATCTCCTCCATGTGCTTCATGTTTAGATCTTGTGAGCTGACTATCATGATCAAGATCATCATTGTGTAATTCTACATGTTGTGTTTGTTTGGATCCGATGAATATTGGTACTTTGTCAAGTTGATCTATTGATTTATCATCTTTATGTTATCTCTATGTTATTTATGATCTTGCATGATCTCCGTTGCTAGTAGATATCTTGGCCGAGTAGATGCTAGTGGCTCCAAGAGGGAGTATTTATGCTTGATAGTGGGTTCATGCCTCTAGTAACTTGGGGGAGTGACAAAAACCTCTAAAGTTGTAGATGTGATGTTGCTACTAGAGAGAAAACAACGATCTTGTGTTCAAGGACATTTGTATTGCTTAGATTACACACTTTATTTAAGGCGATAATCTGTTGCTTGCAACTTAATACCCAACAGTTGCTCGGACGACATCCGGCGGGTGGATTATTAGTCATAGATGCAGTTGCTCGGACGACATCCGGCGGATGTATTATGTTGTAATGCCCAAGTGAATCTCATAGTGATCCTCCTGACATTTGTATGCTTGCTTTATTCTATCAATTGCCCAACTGTAATTTGTTTACCCAGCATGTTATTTATTTTATGGAGAGACACCACTAGTGAACTGTGGACCCTGGTCCATTATTTTATATTGCTATTACCGTTTACCATTTACTCGATTTATTTACATTCTTGCAAACTACTATCTTTTACCACTCGATACTCTTAATCCATTGTTTACAGCGAACCGGTGAGATTGACAACCTCACTGTAAGATGGGGCAAAGTACTTGGTTGTATTGTGTGCAGGTTCCACATTGCTGCTGGTGCAAAGCTACGACCCAGATGAGGCGCCATATATAAATTGTCTGGAGCTATCACGAAGCTAGCAAGAATCAACCTTCGGAAGTTGGTTCTTTCTCATGCTGGTTCGATAAACCTTGGTTTTATACTGAGGGAAGACTTGCTGCTGTGCTCATCATACCTTCCTCTTGGGGTTCCCAACTGGGCGGACATCTACACACCATCAGTGACCTTCTCCTTCTCCACCAAACCTCGAGCAATGGTGGGTTACGGCAATGACAACGGCGCGGCAAACAACGGCTTCGGCCGACGCTCTCTCCACCAGTGGGAGGGCCGTCTGCTGTACATGGCAGGCTACCCGGCACCGCCGTACTTCTGTGCGCTCGGAGGCTGGCGCCTGAGCGCGCGGGGCATCCTGATCCCTCCGCCGCCAGTGGGTGCCGCACTCGACGCCGCCATCGACAAGTTCCTCGAATCGATGAGCGACGAGCAGCGCGCGGAGCCGCGCTTCTTCCTGGACAACTACCCGGTGTGGAACGAGTTCTTCCGCCGCAGGTATGAATGGGAACTCGCCGCCTACGATGGCCCTCCTCCTCCTCCCACGCGCAACAACGCCGCCGGCCGCCGCCGCTGGTGGAGCGTGCCGGGCCACAACCTCGAGAACATGCTCACGCACATTGAGGGTGGCAACTACCCCGTCCTGGGGATGCCACCGACCTACCCTATCGGGCCACCGTGGCAGTTCGTGGATGCCACGGCAGATGGCATCATCCGGGTCGGCGTCGAGGTCAGCATCCCGCTTGTCGGGATCGACACCGAGGACGGTGAAGAAGGAGCCGCTATCGGCGCCGACCAGAGGGCGCAGCAGCGGCGCCCTCATCATCCGCGAGGGGGCGCGCACCTCGTCGCCACCACCGGCGCGCGGCTGCAAGCGGAAGCCGAGGAAGGAGGACGCAGCGGCCGCCGCTGTGTCTGACCTTGCCGCGGCAGAGGCCACGCGGGCCGAGGACATGGCGCTCCGCGAGGCGATCGCGAGGTCCCTCGAGGACCTCATCCCCGCCGACAGTTCCATGCCGATGGACGCAGCGCTTGCCTGGTCCAGGCAGGACTGGGAGAGGGAGGAGGCGGAGCAGCAGCGGCGGCTGCTGGACCTGGCGGCCGTGCGGCGCCGCGCCACGGCCGCCACACAACCAGCTAGAGGCGCGCTGGTTGTCAAGCTGGAGGACTCCAGCGACGACGACTGGTACCGGCCGATGGCGCCACGCGTCGGCGACGCTGGGCAGGGGTCTAGCCGTTGGGCCCTGATGCGGCACGGTGTTGATGGTTTTTCACCGTCCAGTTGGGAACCCCAAGAGGAAGGTATGATGAGCACAGCAGCAAGCTTTTCCATCAGTAAGAAACCATGGTTTGTCAGTCCAGGAAAAAGCCAAACTCCAGAAGGTGATGCTTGCTAGCCTAGTGACACTCCAACAAGGGCGTCGTTAACGATAACGTGTTAGCGCGTCTTCAACTAGTAGCAACGTGTAACCTGCACACAACACAACCAAGTACTTTGCTCCCAACTTACGATGAGGTTGTCAATCTCACCGGTTTGCTTGAAACAAAGGTATGAGCATATCGAGTGGAAAGCAATAGTAATATGCGAGTAAAGTAAATAGTACGAGTAAAGTAAACAGGTGATAGTAATATAAAGAAATAGGACCGGGGTCCACAGTTCACTAGTGGTGTCTCTCCATAAGATAAAATAACACATGTTGGGTAAACAAATTACAGTTGGCAATTGATAGAATAAAGATAACGTGATATGTCGAGAGGATCACTATGAGATTTACTCTGGGCATTACAACAAGATACATAGACCGCCATCCAACTGCATCTATGACTAATAATCCACTTGCGGAGAATCAATCCGAGAACTCCACAAGTATTAAGTTGCGAACAACAGATAACTGCATTAAGCAAAGTGTGTAATGTAAACAAAGCATATGCCCTTGGACATATGAATGTTGTTTTCTCCCTAGTGGCAACAGCACATCTACAACCTTAGAGGTTTCTGTCACTCCCCCAGATTAAATAGAGGCATGAACCCAACTATCGAGCATAAATACCCCCTCTTGGAGTCACTAGTATCTACTTGGCCAAGATAGCTACTAACAACGGAGAGCATGTAAGATCATAAACAACATAGAGATAATATAAGATAATATTCAGCACATCAACTCAATCATAACACCAATATTCATCGGATCCCAACAAACACAACATGTAGAATTACATAACGGTGATCTCGATCATGTAAGGCAGCTCACGAGATCTAAACATGAAGCACATGGTGGAGAAGATAACCATCTAGCTACTGCTATGGACCCATAGTCCAAGATAGACTACTCACTCATCGCGCCGGAGCCAAGCATGGAGATGAAGAAGACCTCCGGTGGCGATTCCCCTCTCCGGCAGGGTGCCGGGAAGAGCTTCTGGACCCTCCCGATCTTGGGTTGGCGATGGCGGATCGCGATGTGTTTCTAGAAAAGTGATCGGTTGTTTAGGTTTTTCCCGTCAAGGGGTCTTTATAGGCGAAGGGGCAGCGTCAGAAGTGGACCAGGTGGGGCTCACCATAGGGCGGTGCGGCCAGGCCCTGGGCCGCGCCCCCTGGTGGTGAGACCACCTCCTGGCTCCGTTCTGTCTCCTCTTTGGTTCTTTGGAAGCTTCGGTAAATTTCTGGATGTTCGGCTTTTGTTTTGTCCAATTCCGAGAATATTTCCTGTGTAACTTTTCTGAAACACAAAAACAACAGAAAACAGGGAACTGGCACTGTGGCATCTCGTTAATAGGTTAGTTCCGGAAAATGATAAAAATGCCACGAAGTGTAATGAAACACTAAGCAAATGGTGTAAAAACAAGCATGGAGCATAAAATTATAGATACGTTTGAGACGTATCAGCATCCCCAAGCTTAACTCCTGCTCATCCTAGAGTAGGTAAGTGATAACAAAAGAAATAATTTTTGAGGTGACATGCACCTACACAATCTTGATCATCTATGTAAGCGTTGTGCGCTGGGATCGAAAGAACTTAAAACATGGGCATGAAAGATATAATCTTGATAGAAGAAACTTAGCAACTATGTTATAACATCAAAAAGAACACAAACTAAAGATCATGAAAATGAAACAATGAAAGTCAAACGTGTGTTCAAATCATATGGAAAAACATACAAATGGTTTTCAGCTTGTCCTTCATGGAATAGCAAAACATAAATGCATAGGACACCTTCAAGTTTAAGAGGGCGACTAGATACAAATAATTTAAGAACAAGTGAAACCAACATCATGAATCAATCAATGAAAACTTTGGGACAATGCACATTATACTAAGAATGACAACTATGCTCTCTTAGATGGTGCATAAAGATAGAAGGTGGTGACTCAACATAAAAGTAAAAGAAAGGCCCTTCGCGGAGGGAAGCAGTGATTGCGACTTTTATAAACCTTCAAAAATTATGGTACTTACTAGCTTTGAGCTCTCATTGCCCCCATCATAGGCATCTTGAATGGTTAGAGTTAATGCGAATAAACTTATTGTCGTGGGGATGACTTTAGGGGTACGCAAGGGGCGGTGTTGTATGTCGGCTGGCGTCCCAGGAGGCTCCACGGCGTTAAGCAAGAAAGACGGGCTCCAGCTAAAAGGGTCGGCTGTGCAGCAGCCGGCTGGCGACTCCACCGAGGAGAGCCAGAGCCGGGCTACGAAGATAAGATTCCTCCAACGGTTGTGTCGTCGAAAGCAGCCTGGCCCCGACAAGATCGCCAGGGGCAAAGGACGGGAGTGACGCCCACCACGACCGACCTCCACCAACCAGAGAGCAGGAGCCTTCCCCATGAAAGGATCCGAGGCAAAAGGGAGGGCATATGCCTCCCAGATGTCGGTCCAAGGGGGCAAAAGGCACTTTATAAAGCGCCACTGCCAGAAGGGGACAGAGGTGGGCCAGGAGATCTTGCCAAGGACGCAGCCACGGGGAGCCGGCAACCGGGCAGCCAGCCACCTAATCTGTAACCAGACCCCCGCCTATATAAGGGGGTCTGGACCCTTAGCCTAGGGATCGGATCCTTCTCCTTCTTCCTCCTCTAGACGAACAGCTCAAGGAGCACTGTAACCACTGTAAAGCTAATAAGAAGCAGGCAGGAAGTAGGGGCTTTACCTCCATCGTGGAGGGCCCTAAACCTGGGTAACCGAGGTGTCTCCGTTGGCACAATCCCGAGCCGAACCCATCATCACCACCGTCGAGCCCCTCCGTTAAGCCATCCCTATGGCATCTGTCCCCAAATTCCCACGACAGTTGGCGCCCACCGTGGGGCAACGCGCGGCGGCGATCGGAGTCAAGTTCCGGCCGGGATCCCCATCGATCCCCGGTGAGAGGGTCGCCTCCGGCCTCATCTGGAGGTTCGGCACCCTCGACTGCATCAGCGACAACTTGGCCTGCTTCGGGGACGGCTTCGGCGGTAGCGGCTCCTTCCTCGACATCGGCAGCCCCTGCTTCTACGTCGCCAAGCCCTTCCCGGAGGAGGTAACCAACGTCCTCGATCCTCTCAGCGGTGCAGGCTCGGACTACAGCGAAAGCTGTGACTTTGGCGACATGGTCAAAGTGATGGCCCTGGAGGAAGATGGTGGCGGCGACCTACCGCGCACCGCGCGCCCGTCGCTTGAACGCCCACCTCTACCGGAACAAGATCTTCCACCTCCAGAGCAGGACGTGTTGGATGCCACCATCACGGACCTGCGCGCTCTGCTCGACCTCACTGCCGATCCAGCCAAGCTCTCCGAGGATCTGGAATGGACGCGTCGCAACCTCCTCAAGGAGGCGATTGGCGTCGAGGACACTCGTCGGCGCGTCCTCTCCATGCTCCACGAGTACAACACCGCCCAAGGCTACACGCCGGTCGGGGATGGCCCCAGCCGGGCCGGACAAGTTTGTCAATGAGGTCACGAGCTGGGCGCGGAGCTGAACCAGGCGGCGCCCTCGGCAAAGCTTCCTACCGTCATCCCCAGGCCTATGTACAGTACGCCCACGAAGAACCTCCGTGTCGCGCGCTACGTCACCTCCGAATTGGTCGGACTGCAAGGCGAGGACTTGCAGGAGAAGCAAGCCCGGCTCCAGGAACTCCTGGACGCCGCCGATCTGCAGCAGCAGGCGATGGAGCCACACGGAGAGACAAGCGGCGCGCAGCCCGACAACCGCATCGTCGTGGCTGGCCCAAACAGGTCGCATGGACAAGCTTTGTCACCCAACCATGGCCCGGCAGAGCACAGCCAGACCAACCGAGCTCCTGGCAGAAGCGGTGGAAACCATCGCACCCAGGCACTCTGGCCACCACAACCAGCAGCCCCGAGATCTGGATGCGGTCACCAGCAAGCCACGTCCTCCCCCTCGGGCGGACGCAGCTGAGCCGGCACGCAGGAAATCTGTGGCGCAAGTCCAGCCGGCCCAGGGAGCTGGCCAAGGCGCTCAGGGTCATCAGCCAGCTCGCTCGCACGTGAGCCTGAGGATCGGGGATCGCGTCGACCCGCCGAAGGATGATGCTCGCCATCGGCTCAACCAGCTGGCGGACTCCAAGTTCAACAAGGAGGAATCTTCAGCGGGGCCGGTCTGCTTCGGCCATCGCATCCGCAACGAGCCCTTTCCAGCCAAGTTCGCCCTCCCACGTGACATGCCCAAGTACACTGGGGCGGTGAAGCCTGAAGACTGGCTGTCAGATTACATCACTGCCGTCGACAACGCGGGTGGCATCAAGAGAACGGCGGTGCGCTACGCGCCGCTCATGCTCATAGGATCCGCTCAGACGTGGCTCAACAGCCTGCCGGCTCTGCAGATCAACTCCTGGCACAATTTCCAAGAAGCATTTATCAAGAACTTCACAGGAACCTACAAGTGACCGCCCCGCCCATGGCAACTGGCCCTCTGCAAGCAAGGCCCAGATGAGCCAGACCGTGACTACCTCACGAGATGGTCCGAGCTGCGCAACTCATGCGAAGGAGTGGGCGAGGAGCAAGCCATTGGCTACTTCACGGACGGATGCAGAGAAGGGACCCTGCTAAAGCACAAGCTTCACCGAGCCGAGCCGAAAACAATGGCTGATTTAATGGCGATAGCGGATAAGTACGCCTCTGCCGACTCCGCTGCAAGAGTGCAATACATCGAGCCAGCGCCAGCCGGAGGCCAATCTCAGCCGGCATCCGGCCAGGGGGGACACCACAACCGTGACCGACGCAGCAAGAGGAAAGACGAGCGTTGAGATAACAAGTACGGTTCCCAGCAAGTGGTCGCGGTTCAAGGAAGCCCGGGGGCTACGGGCGGGAGCCAGAAGCGCAAAGGCGACAAGTTCAGCAAGGACAAGTACACTATCAAGGTGATGCTAGATCAACCCTGCAAGTTCCACAGTGTCACAGGCAAGCCAGCGGCACATATCACTCGCCAATGCAGTTTCACCAGAGACCTGGAGCAAGACAGGCACCAATTGCCAGGCCCACCGCCAGGTCTGCCGGCTGAAGCACAAGGGAACAAGAATCGGCAGCCGGTTAAGGCCGCTGGGGACTACCCGGAGGAAGCCAATGTGGAACAGTATCACGTGTTCACTTCTCAGACGGAAGACCTGAAGGATGAACCTTGGTTTGGAGTTGAGGTGAACGCGGTTATGCAAGTTGGGCCGCAGTACATGTATTGGTCTGAAGCGTCCATCACCTGGGGGCGCGAGGATCACCCGCCACTCATGCCCAGACCCGGGGGCTACGCACTGGTCTTGGATCCAATCGTGTTTTCAGATACATGAACCTGCCATTTCTCGCGTGTGCTCATCGATGGAGGCAGCAGCATCAACCTGCTCTACCGCACCACTATGGAGAAGCTGGGGATCCCAGCAATCCAGCTGAAGCCAACCAAGTTAACCTTTCATGGAATTGTGCCGGGGCACTCTTGCACGCCAATGGGGAAGATCCAACTGGAAGTGCTGTTCGGCAAAAAGGACAATCACCGTCGCGAGCCAATTTGGTTCAAGGTGGTAGACCTCAACAGCCCTTACCACGCTTTGCTTGGCCGGCCAGCCCTGGCCAAGTTCATGGTTGTCCCGCACTACGCCTACCTGAAAATGAAGCTCCCTGGCCCTCGTGGGGTGATCACCGTCTCCGGATGCTACAAGAAGTCTATCGAATGCGCGAGAGCCAGTTCCAAATTGGCGGAGGCTCTGGTCATCGGTGAGGAAAAGCGCCAGCTGCTTCAGCGGGTGGAGGCGACCCGGCCAGGCCACGCGGCACCAAGCTTGCAGTCTCCTCGCTTCAAGCCGGCAGACGGCGCCAAGGAAGACCCACCTGAAGTGGGCAAGGAGGCCGAAATTCTTGTCTCGGGGGCTAGCCCTTCCTCGAAGTAGGAGGGCGCGCGTCGTGGCCTCGCCCGAGACAAGTCGAGAATCGCTTAAGACCTTTGGCATGCCAAGGCAAACAGAACCTTGCATCCCGAACAAGTGTTGTGGAATAAAAGAAAGTTGGGTGGCATATGGCTGATCCCGAAAAAGAATGCTTTAGAGTATCTTTTGTCTTTCTAACATTATTCCCAGGGGCTGAAGGCCAGCTACGAACGGGAGCCGGCTGCCTCAGATC
The DNA here is from genome assembly GCA_007115705.1 of Dactylis glomerata. NCBI lineage: Eukaryota > Viridiplantae > Streptophyta > Magnoliopsida > Poales > Poaceae > Dactylis > Dactylis glomerata. Next base: position 1,395,291 of record QXEO01001110.1, read on the forward strand.
GACGAACCTTTTGTCAGACGAACGAGTACTGCGTGCGGATCAGACCTCGAGCCTAACCACCATCTCTAGCGTGAGACTGGCTAGGGGATAGGGGCCGGCATGTCACCCACTTAGGAAAATCGCTAAGAGGAAACGCCCAAAAAAACGACGAACCGAACTTCTTGTCAGACAAATGAGTACTGCGCGCGGATCGGACCTCAAGCCTGACCCCTGTCCCAGGCCCGGGATAAGCCCTGGGAAGGGAGCCGGCAGGTCACCCGCTTAGGAAAATCGCTAAGAACAAGAGACGCCAATGACGTCGAAAGCGTCATCGTTCACCTAAGAACTGTGTGCATCGGTCAATACTTGTGCGTGGGCTGGACCAAGCTAAATCTTTTACGCACCGAAGTACTACTCCTCATTCTGCGGCACGCTTCCACCCTAGACTGGCATTCGGCTGCCAGTCCAAGGGAGACCAACCGGCACCAGGCTGTCGGTTGGGGGTAGAAGGGCCGAAGGATGGGGAGATAAAGGAAAAATTCGAAAGAGATCAGGCAAAATCCAGTTCACGAACAATTAAAAATCAATGTATAAAGGACTTAGGATGAAACGTCATCGGTGTAAGTGAGCGAAATGTCACTAAGCGGGGCACAAGTTCAGTACACATACAAATGAACAGAGAAACTTGGACACAGTCAGGGGGCCATCAGCGAGCCGGACGGATCCAGCGGAGCAGCATCGCCAGTTCGAGCTGCCAAGATGAAGTCGTCACCACTGGGGGATGGAGGAATGGAGTTGTCAGCGAGATCCTCGGGGGGCTTCTGAGGCTCCTCGGCGGAGCTGGGCTCTTCGAAATCTGCGCCATCCAAGGACTCGTCGCTATCCCCAGCGTCGAAGAGCACGTCAGTATCGGCACATTCTGCGATGGCGCAAGCGTGTTGGCGGAGCTTGGCTTTGTCGAGGCCTGCCGATCCGCCCTCGCGAAGGTTCTCCAGTTGGTCCAGGTTAACGCCTGGATACCATGAGAGCACAAACTCCAAAGCCTGCACAGCGCCGGCTCGAGCCGCGGACTCCTTCCAGATGTCGACCCGGTTGGATGCAAGCAATATCCACTTGAGGAGCGCCTCGACCTCGTCAGGCACCGCTCGCCCTGGCCACAAAGTTTCGAAGACAGAAATAATGGCTCGGCGGAGATCCCCGCCCAGCTTAGCGACTGGATGAAGCCGGCCTTTAACCAATGCCATCAATTCCCCTGAGGAAAGCTAGGCCTTGGGGTCGCTGCTAGGGACGATCTTCTGCTCTGTCCTATATTCCTCCAGCGCGGCTGCCGCGGCCCTGTTGGAGTCGGGGAAAGCTTCTGCGAGGGCAATCAGAGAGTGAGGAAACAACGTGAAAGAGCAAGAGCTGGGAAATAGGAAGGGAAATGTACCACGAAGAGCATGTTCCAGTCCCAGCAGGCCAGACTGGAGTTTGCGGTCGTGGGCGCGCCAAACACAGATCTCTGTGTCATGCCGCTTACTGTCAAGCTTTCGGGAAGCTTCCAGCTCGTTGATCTGGGCGTCGCGGCTCTCGACCTTGCTTTCCAGCGACGCGTGAAGCTCATCCACCTCGCTAGCGTACTTCGCAGAGAGAACTTATTGCTCCTTGGCCAACTGGCGGCCAAATTCCAGCCACAGCGATGACTCCACCTCTCGAGCCTTCGTCAGCTCCGTCTCTAATTCCCAAGCCCGGGCAGCTTGAGCCTGCAGGCTTTGAAGGTCCTCTGCATGCTTTTGTTTGAGCAGCTCAACCGCGTCGGCCGACATTGAGTTGGCCAGCCGGGACTCAAGCGAGGAGATGAGCGAGGCAGCATCTGAGAATGGAAGCGTGTGAGCGGGAAGGGCGGTAGTAGCGTTCCAAAGCAGAGGATCCTGGGCTTACCTGACAGTTTCTCCAGCTCCCTTTTTAGATCCTGATACTGAACCTTGCCGGTGCGATACTTCGCCAGCAGCTTCTGGAAGACGCCGGCTCGAAGTGCGTTCAGATCCTGTAGAAGATAGAAAGGCAATGCTTCTTAGCAAAGTTCATTTTCAAGCCAGCTACCTCTACAGCTACCTCGAAACTCGGGGGCTAGGGTGCATGGTGAAATTGGCCACAGAGCTGTGGGCCTCGTCTCTCAACCAGAAGAAGTCAAAGGCTAAAGGCGCGGTACTTACATTGGTCGTCCGTGCAGCATCGAGGAACTAGGGGCCGACGTTCTGTAGCGACTCTTTGACGATGGAGAACTGTTTGTTTAGCTCCGCCAGGGTCGGTTTGCTACCCTAAACCTTGAGTTTTTCTCCGGCCTTGATGCTCGAGGCGGTGTCTGCACATTCTTGCTGAAGCTGGCTGGCAGAGCTCAAACTCCCAACGCCGGACCCAGCCGCGGCAGCAGGAGCCTTTCCCCTCGAGGCGTCCAGGGTCGCAACCTCAGGAGCCGGAGAGGTTTCACCGCGCTCACTCCTCACCACCCGAGTGGTGAGGGGTCCTTGGGAAGCTTTGCCAGAGTTGGAGGCCAGCCCAAAGAAAAGGGGACCAGCGGCCGCGCCAACCCCTGTCCTAAATGCAGGCACTATAGCATGCGTGCTCGGTGCGAGCCCAGGGCTGGAAGGGGTCCGGGCAGCCGGCTCTGAGGGCTCCAATGACCCCGTGCGCACCGGGGTCTCTTCCATCGCGGCCTCGCGCATGCCTTCTTGGCTGGGCGGGTCAGAGGACGCATGGGCAGCGGCGTCATTCCCCGCCGCGGCATCTTCGACGGCGGGAGGAGGCATGGCAGCCTCCGCCGAGGTGATTTCCCTGGCCGGCATAGGGTCGGCCTCAGCCGCGGCAGCCGGGCTAGAAGCAGCATCCGCCGGCACCTCTGGGCGGACAGGCTCCTCAGCCCTAGCTTCGCTCGCCACAAACTCCAACCACGGGGAGTGGCGGTCCTCTTCAACGCGACCCAAGTCGCCGCTAGTATCCTCCATGTGCACTCTCTTGCTGCGCGGGAAGTCAGGAGTCGAGGTCTCAGCTTCCCCTAATGCGGAAGCGGGGGGAGGCTGTGTAATCAGATCAATGGCAACAGGAGAACTACGAAGGAGGCACCTCACAGTTAAGTCGATCAGAGCTGCGGCGGCCAATAGTGGTAAGAAGCGCTGAGGCAGGGAACTTACCCAGCTACGGTGGTGGCCCGCTGTTTGGTCACCTTCTTCATCTTGGGTTGGAGCTAGCTCCTCGTCGCCGGCTCCGGTTTCCTCCGCTTCTCAGCCGGCTCGGCCGGAGCCGGCTGGCTTCTTCTCTTGGCGCCAGCCGACCTGCCTCTAGTCCCCTCAGGGTCTGCCGGCTTCGGGCTGGCCGGCTCCGGAACAACAGGATGTTGTTCCGGAGACTCTGGCAGGTCCACGATCGGGGAAGCTAGAGCTCCAGCGGCGGCCGCGGTGGCTACATGAAGGGCTGCAACCCCGGGGGCGGCAACCGACCCTGTTTCGTCATCATCATCCTCGGACCAGTCTCTTAAGGAGGAGGGACCTGGAAACTTACTGGAGTGGCTGAGGGGCTCGCTCGAGTCCACGAGCTCTTCACTTCCTTCGTCACCATGGGTGGCGCTCAAGCTCTCGACGGCGGCGTGAGAGCCGACATCCTCGTCCTCCTCAGCATCGTCCCAGACGACCCCGTCGTCCGACTCCGCCCTGTCAGCAGCAAAGCTGGCTTGACGCTGGGCCGAGTTCTCTGCAGTCTGAAGAGCGAACAAGTTCTGCCCAAGCCAGACAAGTAAAGGTCAGAAGATCAAAATCATAAAGGGGGAGAGACTGAAACCAAGCCCAACAAGCGTACCTCAGTGATCGGATTATTCCGGTTGTGAGGCTTCAGGCCCCATTTCCACGAGGTCAGAAGCTTGACATCAGCAACCCGATTCGCCTTCCGCGCCACCTCAGTCGCTGACAGCGCCTTGGAAGAGTGACGAGTTGGATCCCTGGCCGATCCCAGGAAGCACATCTTGTGCGAGCGGCGCTGGAGGGGCGACACGCGGGCGACCAAGAAGGCGAGCAGGAGGTCGGGCGGCTTCAGGCCACCCTCCTTCTGCAGAGCGGAGATCCGCTGAAGAATCTTCTCCACGTCCGGCGCGACGCGAGGGAGAGGAGTGCTCCAGCTGTCCCGCTCAGGCCCGTTCGCGTCAAAGGGCGGCAGGTTGATGTGATCTGTGCCCTCCTTTAGATTCTTCACATAGAAGAAGGAGCGCTGCCACTTTTTGCAAGACTCTTTCCCCTTCAATCCAGGGAAGTCCGCGGTCTTGCGCGCGTAGAAGGAGGCCGTCCCGCACACTACGGGAATGGTGTTGGCCGTCTGAGTTTTGAAGTAGATAAGCCGGCGGAACAGCTCGATGTTGGGCCAGATGCCCAAGTACGCCTCACAAAGGGCCGCAAAAGCGGCCAGCGTCATCATCGCATTCGCCCCGAGGTGGTGCGTCTGCAGGTGAAAATGGTCTAGGAACTGACGCAAGAAGCTGTTGGCGGGCAGCGCAAAGCCCCGGGGGAAATGGTCGTAAAAGACCACCGTCTCCCCGGGCTCAGGAGCGGGGACGCGCTCGCCGCCAGCAGGGCGACAGCCCACGAGATCCGCGGGCGGAAGCACTCGACCTCGGCGCAGCAGCTCGATCTGCTTCTCCTTCACCCAAGAGCCTTCCCAGGATTCCTTCGGTAAAGGGGATGGAGCGGCGTCCATTTCCGGGGCCGCCCCCTTCCCTTTGGGCCGGGATGCTTTGGGAGCCATCCGGGTGCGGATCTGGATGAGCGGAATGGCGGCGAAGCGAGAGGGAAACCCTAAATCTGTTGAGGAGAAGCTCCGAGGCAGAGGATTTTGGGGGGGGGGAAGCAAGCGCTAAGGGAAGAAGAGAAGCGGGGGACTGGTGAGTTATTTTGAGAACGGTCCCTGGTTTAAAAGAAGATGGGCGGATCGGTTGCACGATTCACCCACGATGAGCTGGCAACCGCCCTCCCCGTCGCGCGCCACGACCGCGCGGGGATTTGGCAACCACTGCGGTTGCCACATGGAATCGTGGAGCCAGAGCCGATTGGACGTGACGGCGCGGCGCGTGGGCACGTGGCATCTTAGTCCAGGCCCCAAGAGAGTAGGTCCCTGATACGTCTCAAACGTATCTATAATTTTTGATGCTCCATGCTTGTTTTTACACCATTTGCCTTGTGTTTCGTTACACTTCATGGCACTTTTATGCGATTTCCGGAACTAACCTATTGACAAGATGCCACAGTGCCAGTTCCCTGTTTTCTGCTGTTTTTGTGTTTCAGAAGTGATACACAGGAAATATTCTCGGAATTGGACGAAACAAGTTCATGAAGTCTTATTTTGCCCGGAAGCTTCCAGAGATCTGAAGAGGCGAAGGAGAGGGGCCACAGGCCAGCCTCACACTAGGCCGGCGCGGCCCAGGCCCTGGCCGCACCGCCTAGGTGTGAGGAGGCCTGGGGCCACTCCCGACGACGCCCCTTCGCCTATAAGAAGCCTCGGGACAGAAAACCCTAAGGGAGTCGGTGAAATTTCCAGAACAGTTCCGCAGCGCCGCCGCCGTCGAAGCCAAATTTCGGGGGACAGAAGTCTCTGTTCGGGCACCCTGCCGAGACGGGGAAGTGCCCCCGGAGCCATCTCCATCGGTCTCCATCACCGTCTCTGCCGTCTCCATCGACCTCACCGCCATCTCCATCAACCTTGCTGTCTCCTATGATGAGGACGGAGTAATTCATCCCCGGGGCTGAGGGCTCTACCGGTAGCTATGTGGTTCACCTCTCTCTCCCATGATGTGATCTTTATGTGATCGTGAGCTTTGTATCATGTTGAATAAGTAGATGTTACTCTTCTTCATTATGTGTACTCTAGTGTGTTATTAAAGTAATCTATTCCTCCTGCCATGGTGTAACGGTGACAGTGCGTGCATCATGGTGGTACTTGGTCTAGGCTACGATTGTGATCTTTTATGGATTATGAGAATAATTATCACTATGATAGTATTGAAGTGATCTATTCCTCCTTTCATGGTGTAATGTTGACAGTGTGTGCACCGTGTTAGTACTTGGTCTAAGTTGCAATAATATCTATCTTGAGTTGTGATTTGATTTGGATATCTCTATGAGTGGTGTTTGTCAAGTACTTGATGAACTTTGAGGAGTGCTTCATAGCCCTACGCAATGATTAGTGATATTCAATAGGAGAGTAATTCAGAGTACCATAGTGAAGAGAAGTTATTTATTTGCTCAATTATGTTATATTTGTTGGGAGTGTGTCCACTAGTGAAAGTATGATCCCTAGGCCTTGTTTCCAAGCTTTGCACACCGTTTACTTGCTGTTTTGTTACTTGTTTGCTTGCTACCATTTTTATTCCAGATTGCATTTACTACTTATAATCATCTATATCACTTGTATTTCACTATCTCTTTGCCGAACTAGTGCACCTATACAGCTGACAAGTGTATTGGGTGTGTTGGGGACACAAGAGACTTTCGGTATCGTAATTGCAGGGTTGCTTGAGAGGGATAGCTTTGACCTCTTCCTCCCTGAGTTCGATAAACCTTGGGTGATCCACTTAAGGGAAACTTGCTGCTGTTCTACAAACCTCTGCACTTGGAGGCCCAACACTGTCTACAAGAACAGAAGCGTGTGTAGACATCAAGCTCTTTTCTGGCGCCGTTGCCGGGGAGGTAAGGTAAAAGGTACTCGCATCCTCCTGTGTGAGTGCTCGAAGTTATTTCCTTTAGATTCTGCAATTATATCTTTTTGTTTCTTGTTTTTATTTTCACTAGTTAGGCTTAATGAAAAACAAAGAGTTCTTTATACATGTGATGATATTTTAGTGGAGAAAGTTTGCTCTGATGATATTTTATCTCCTATATGTGATGTTTCTAATGATGCTTTGGCTCCTCATCCTTTTAAAATACCTACGAAGATTGTTGAATGTGTTAAGAATAACTGCTATTTGGGAGATGGAACTGTCCATCCTGGTGACCATTTGCTTTTTATACATGAATTATGCGAGTTGTTCCAGTGTGCAGGTATTTCAATGAACCAAGTTAAGAAGAAGCTATTCTCTTTATCACTGAAAGGCAGAGTTGAGGAATGGTATCGGCTGGTTGAAGATGGTCCATCTATTGCATGGGAGGAAATTGTGCCTCTCTTTTATTCCAAGTTTTATCCTCCAAGTGAAATTCATAAAGATCGTAATCGGATGTATAACTTTTGGCCTCATGAGGGAGAAAGCATTGCCCAAGCGTGGGGAAGATTGAAGTTACTAATGCACAAATGTCCTATTCATGATCTTCCCCGTAATATTGTTATTAATAATTTTTATGCAAGGCTTTCAGGATATTACAAGTACTATCTAGATGCATGCTTTGATGGGTCTTTCACAAGCAAGGATGTTGACACCAAGTGGGATCTGCTTGAGAGAATTCAAAACAATATTGAAGGTTGGGATAGCGACAAAGGTAAAGGATCAGGTATGAATTACGAGTTTGATTGCATTAAGTCTTTCGCTGAAACTGCTAATTTTCAAGAGCTTAGTGCTAAATATGGTCTTGATCCTCAAATTATGGTTGATTGCTTTAAAGCCTTTGCTTCCCATATGAATGTTCCTAAAGGAAATGGGGACGTGTATCATGAACCTTTTAAGGATACTTGCATAGAAAGTGATATTGTCGTTGATGATTGCAATAAACATGCTCAAACTTCTAAAAGTACTATCTCTTATAAGCATGTTAATTTTTGTGGAATACATAGACCTTGTGAACAGAGTTACAACAAGGAAGATTATTGCATCACCCATGCATATGAAGAAACCAGTATGTGGCTCAAGGATCTAGATGTGCTTAGTGAAAGGGTTTGTGAGCTTTATCATTTTCTTTGTGAATTTTGCGGTGAAAAGGATCACTTTAATTTTCAATGCCCAGTTAATCGAACGAGTACCACAAATTTGTATTGTGATGATAAGATTACTCTCAATCAGCATGATGAGCTTACTTTGTTTTTGAATTGTGAAGAGATATCTAGAAAGATTTCTTTGGTTGATATGAGAGATGCTGATATTAATAGTACCCTTCGTGGTTGTCGTCTCTATTGTGCTAAAGATTGCCTCGCAAATACTTACTTACAAGATCTTATAAAACATGATGTTTTGCCAAGCTATGATAGGACTAATAGATGTTTCAATCTTATTAATAGAGAGGAGGAATCCTCCAAAGTTTCTTCTGTTGTTCCTGTCAGCAAACCAGATTATGTGGAGAAGATGCCTTTCCCTCCTAGAGAATATGTGGAGAAGGTGCACTTCAAGTCTCTCCCTCCTAAAGGAGAGAGTAAGAAGAGTATGAAGAAGAAGAGGAGGAGTAAAAGGCGAGAGGACACGGTATCTTTCCCTAAGCGTTATGATCCTGCTATAGATTATGATAATTCTGATTGGGATGACGTTCCTATGCCTGTTACCTATGTTAGTGATCATGATTGGGAAAAGCACTCTACTTTTGATATTGAAAATCTTTTTGGTACCAATTCTAAGGTTAATAATTGTTGTACCATTAGTGCTATCCATGCTCCTTCTTATGATGATATGTTTGATGAGTATGCCTTGCGAAATAGTTGCTCTCTAGCTTGTGATGATACTAAACCTCTAGTTTATGATGGTTATGATGATGAGTATAATATTTTCAGTTCACCTACTTTTGAGGAGAAAATTAGTTATGATTACAATATGCCTCCTATTTTTGATGATTATGGTGATGAGAATAATTATTCTGTTGAATCTGCTCCTACTACGATTGTTCATGTGGGGAGTATTAATCCTTTTATTTATGTGGCTCATGATAGAGATGCTTTATGTGATAGTTATATTGTTAGTTCTATTCATGATGCTACTGAAAGTTATTATGAGAGAGGGAAACATGGTTTGATGGATCCCAACAATATTGATTTTCCCCTCTTTATGTTGCAATTCTTGAAGTTATACTTGTTTTTCCTTCCTATGCTTTTGCTTTGCGCTTTTATGACTTGTCTCTTTACAAGACTATTTTTCATAGGAAGTGATTTAGATTTAAATGTGTTTCATACTTGCTTTTTTATGCTCTCTATTGCTTTAAGTTCTTATATGGCGCCTTTGCCTCAAGCTCTTATATGGCGCCCACATGAGCATCTTTGCAAATTACTGCGTCTAGCTCAAAGGCGTTAAAGAAAAGCACTCTTGGGAGATAACCCATTGTTTTATTTTCAGTATTTTTTCTTTTATTTGATTCTTGGAAGTTATTACTACCGTAATAACCGCTCCTTATCCTTTTTATTTTGTTGTTGTGCCAAGAGAAGCCTCTAATTTGAGTAAGGTAAGATTTGGGGATGTTGCTGTCCTGAAACAGTTTTTGGTGCTGCACCGTAAAAATTCGTGAAAATTCTCTGTATATCTTTTGGACCTGCGATTTCTTGTGCATATTCCCCAGGTTATATCCAAACTTTTATTAGTTGAACACTTTTTGATTTGAGCAACAGAAAACCCCTTAAAAATTCGACCTTTGTCAGCTGTTCTGTTTTGACAGATTTCTGCCAATATTTGTGTTTGCCGCTTTATCGCTTTCTTTTGAGTTCTTTTGATCACGGAACTTTTGGGGAAGTTGCTACAGTAGTATGTGCTATATATGTGGTGGTTTTGAGTTGAAACCTGAAGCAAAAGAGGTTGATTATATGTTATGCTACACTAATGTTGCTAATAGATTTGTATTTAGTTTTGTATGAAGGAAGTTTTCAAGTGTAGGGATTGGAGAATGATGAGATGAGATGAAGAATGGACAAAAGCTCAAGCTTTGGGATGCCCATGCATCACCCCAAGAAATATCCAAGAAGTACAAGCGTCAAAGCTTGGGGATGCCCCCAAGGCACCCCCTTCTTCATCGGCAAAAATCAGGTCACCTTTCAAGACACTATATTTTTATTGCTTCATGCATTATGCGTTTTTCTTGGAGCGTCAGTTGTTTTTGTTTTTGTTTTATTTTGTTTTGCTTGCTGCAATAAATGGTTAGATCACATCATGTTTCTTTTGGAGAAGATGAACTCGCTTTTCATTTGCCAAGAACACACTAGTTTTCACTCTTATCGTTCAATGAGTGTTCTCTTTTTCTGCTACTGCATTTAGCTTGCATTTTTTTGCCTTGGTATGTGTTCAGATCTTGTTATATCTTTTCATCAAGGTGTATTTTTTCCTCTGATCTTTATTGGTTTTCATCAAAAGAGATGTTTATAAAAAGTTTGAATGGTGTTGGAAAAGAGAAAAAGCTTTATGCAAAAAAGTGGTACAAAAAGGAGTTTGTGTAGACTGCGGCCTAGGCTTTTGCATGTCGTGCTTGATGTCTTTTTGATAATATGCTTAGTGGTTTTGCTGTAACATGACTTGTATCAAATAACTGAGATTGCTTAATGATCCTTTGAAAAAATCATGCGTTGTTTTAATTATTTGGAAGCATTATTTTGGTTTTCTCCTTGATGCTTTATTTGGGTTGACTTGGCGCATGCTCACACATGTTAGACTCTTACAAAGTCGCCAATAGCCTCTATGATCATTTAGTTTTTGACTTTTGATGCCATCTTATGCTTCTTTTAATGTCTCTTTGTCGCTTTGCATGATTATGGCCATTATTTCTCTCTTAGTTGGTCGCTCTCAGTCTTTTGCTAGCCCTCATTTTGTACAGAGTATGAGCTCTACTCGTGCATCCAACTCCCAAAAACCAAGTTTGCCATTGTGTCCACTATAAATTCCTATGCATGGTATTTGTAAGCCATTCCAAATAAATTTTCATGTGCTACCTTTCAAAAAACCTTCAAAACACTTCTCGTTTTGTGACACTGTTTTCAGCTCATGGGGACGTAGTGGTCGGATTTGCTATCTTCCATATTGTCTTATTCCAAAAAGAAAAAAGAGGAAAAAAAGAAAGAAAAAAGGCACTCCTCCATGGTATGTGAATGTTGGTGGGCACCCGATGGAATCGGTTAGCCATGGTTTGAGAAAGGAAAAAAGGTGGGGAGGAGTGCCAAGATTTATAAAAGAGCACAAAAGTGCCAATCTCTCTCTCAAAAACTTGCGTCATTTTTGTATGGAAGATAGTAAGAACCCCATTGCTAGTCGTTGACAAAAGCAACCACCTCTCAAAACTCAAGTTTTATCTCTCTGTTTTACAAATGAAAAGCTCTAGCACATGTTTAATCACTGCTTCCCTCCGCGAAGGGCCCTTCTTTTACTTTTATGTTGAGTCACCATCTTCTATCTTTATGCACCATTAAGAGAGCATAGTTGTCATTCTGAGTATAATGTGCATTGTCCCAAAGTTTATCATTGATTGATTCATGACTATGGTTTCACTTGTTCTTAAATTACTTGTATCTAGTCACCCTCTTAAACTTGAAGGTGTCCTATGCATTTATGTTTTGCTATTCCATGAGGGACAAGCTGAAAACCATTTACTATGTTTTTCCATATGATTTGAACACATGTTTGACTTTCATTATTTCATTATTCATGATCTTTTGTTTGTATTCATTTTCATGTTATAACATGGTTGCTAAGTTTTTATTGTCAAGATTATATCTTTCATGCCCATGTTTTAAGTTCTTATGATCCCAGCACTCAATGCTTACATCGATGATCAAGATTGTGATGGTGCATGTCACCTCAAAAATTATTTCTTTTGTTATCACTTACCTACTCGAGGACGAGCAGGAGTTAAGTTTGGGGATGCTGATACGTCTCAAACGTATCTATAATTTTTGATGCTCCATGCTTGTTTTTACACCATTTGCCTTGTGTTTTGTTACACTTCGTGGCACTTTTATGCGATTTCCGGAACTAACCTATTGACAAGATGCCACAGTGCCAGTTCCCTGTTTTCTGCTGTTTTTGTGTTTCAGAAGTGATACACAGGAAATATTCTCCGAATTGGATGAAACAAGTTCCTGAAGTCTTATTTTGCCCGGAAGCTTCCAGAGATCCGAAGAGGCGAAGGAGAGGGGCCACAGGCCAGCCTCACAATAGGCCGGTGCGGCCCAGGCCCTGGCCGCGCCGCCTAGGTGTGAGGAGGCCTGGGCCACTCCTGACGATGCCCCTTCGCCTATAAGAAGCCTCGGGACAGAAAACCCTAAGGTAGTCGGTGAAATTTCCAGAACAGTTCCGCAGCGCCGCCGCCGTTGAAGCCAAATTTTGGGGGACAGAAGTCTCTGTTCCGGCACCCTGCCAGGACGGGGAAGTGCCCCCGGAGCCATCTCCATCGGTCTCCATCGCCATCTCTGCCGTCTCCATCGACCTCACTGCCATCTCCATCAACCTTGCTGTCTCCTATGATGAGGAGGGAGTAGTTCATCCCCGGGGCTGAGGGCTCTACCGGTAGCTATGTGGTTCACTTCTCTCTCCCATGATGTGATCTTTATGTGATCGTGAGCTTTGTATCATGTTGAATAAGTAGATGTTACTCTTCATTATGTGTACTCTAGTGTGTTATTAAAGTAATCTATTCCTCCTGCCATGGTGTAACGGTGACAGTGTGTGCATCATGGTGGTACTTGGTCTAGGCTACGATTGTGATCTTTTATGGATTATGAGAATAATTATCACTATGATAGTATTGAAGTGATCTATTCCTCCTTTCATGGTGTAATGTTGACAGTGTGTGCACCGTGTTAGTACTTGGTCTAAGTTGCAATAATATCTATCTTGAGTTGTGATTTGATTTGGATATCTCTATGAGTGGTGTTTGTCAAGTACTTGATGAACTTTGAGGAGTGCTTCGTAGCCCTACGCAATGATTAGTGTTATTCAATAGGAGAGTAATTCAGAGTACCATAGTGAAGAGAAGTTATTTATTTGCTCAATTATGTTATATTTGTTGGGAGTGTGTCCACTAGTGAAAGTATGATCCCTAGGCCTTGTTTCCAAGCTTTGCACACCGTTTACTTGCTGTTTTGTTACTTGTTTGCTTGCTGCCATTTTTATTCCAGATTGTATTTACTACTTATAATCATCTATACCACTTGTATTTCACTATCTCTTCGCCGAACTAGTGCACCTATATAGCTGACAAGTGTATTGGGTGTGTTGGGGACACAAGAGACTTTCTGTATCGTAATTGCAGGGTTGCTTGAGAGGGATAGCTTTGACCTCTTCCTCCCTGAGTTCGATAAACCTTGGGTGATCCACTTAAGGGAAACTTGCTGCTGTTCTACAAACATCTGCACTTGGAGGCCCAACACTGTCTACAAGAACAGAAGCGTGTGTAGACATCAGTCCCGAGGAGCCGGGCCTCTGCAACCAGCAGCGCGACGATCGCCAGCCGGGCTGGACACGAAGCCGGCATGTCCCGAGACGGCCGGCGACGTCCCGCAAAGCTAAACCTTAGGGTCGGCGGTCTCCGAGCCGGACGACGGATCCTAGGACTTCGATAGAAATAAGTAAGACTTCGGCGAGGAAAAGAACCCGCCGAAGCCCCATGCTAGCCCATGAGACTTCGCCAGTTTCGGGGGCTAGTGTCGTGGGGATGACTTCAGGGGTACGCAAGGGGCGGCGCTGTATGCCGGCTGGCGTCCCAGGAGGCTCCACGGCGTTAAGCAAGAAAGACCGTCTCCAGCTAAAAGGGTCGGCTGTGCAGCAGCCGGCTGGCGACTCCACCGAGGAGAGCCAGAGCCGGGATACGAAGATAAGATTCCTCCAACGGTTGTTTCGCCGAAAGCAGCCTGGCCCCGACAAGATCGCCAGGGGCAAAGGACGGGAGTGACGCCCGCCACGACCGACCTCCACCAACCAGAGAGCAGGAGCCTTCCCCACAAAAGGATACGAGGCAAAAGGGAGGGCATATGCCTCCCAGATGCCGGTCCAAGGGGGCAAAAGGCACTTTATAAAGCGCCACTGCCAGAAGGGGACAAAGGTGGGACAGGAGATCACGCCAAGGACGCAGCCGCGGGGAGCCAGCAACCGGGCAGCCGGTCACCTAATCTGTAACCAGACCCCCGCCTATATAAGGGGGTCTGGACCCTTAGCCTAGGGATCGGATTCTTCTCCTTCTTCCTCCTCTAGACGAATAGCTCGAAAAGCACTGTAAGAGCATCTCCAGTGGCTTGTCTAAACGGTGGTCTATGTCAGATATAGACTACCAAGGACCAAAAAACGTCTCCACTGGCTTGTGTATATGGTAGTCTAAAATTTAGACATTCTCCAAACCAGCTATCCAACCTCCACATTTAGAGGACCAAGCGACGACATCTAAACCAAAACTGCTCGCTCGCGCGGTCGCTCCCGCGCCAATCCGGAAAAACTGGAGACGAGGAGGAACGCCCGCGCCACTGCCCCGAGCTCGCCGTCGCTGAGCTATGTCTTGATTTTTCCGATTCAGAGAGTGATTGTGCGGGAGAGGGATAAGTAGGGGCGATAACATGGAACAAGCCCACATCAAAATGACAGGACAAATAGGCAATGAACACCTCGGCATCTCTTTTATTTACCATTGGTATAGCTTTTTATTTTGAGATGCGTCGTCGAATGTCCACTATGGGCATACTGTAAATTTCCACCATGAATGATGCATGGCTTAGATTAGCGGCCCAGACGTTTCTCTAACACATATACAAACTCCATGATCCCGCAAGATTCCCAACTTATTTCACATCACGAGTATCCATAAATAAAAGATCACGATATCAACTCAAATGAAAGATAGTGCAATATTGAAAGCTTGCCCCATGGCGGCATGGCTGGGCTAATTTCCAACTTACAACTTGCAAGCATAACAACTCAACATAAGAGAGCCACAATGTCAAATTTTTAAGAACGAGAAAATTAAAGTGTGCCATCAGGTTCATGAGAGCTTTACTGACCAATTTTCGCATAACACCAAAAATAGTTTAATTTGAAGGATAGATAAAAGCAAGTCAAATGTACTTTGGAATAGAAAATTGCTAATAGATATGTATGGTGGACACATTGGAACAACTTTGGTTTTTAGGAGTTGGATGCACGAGAAGAGCTCATACTCAGTACAAAATGAGGGCTAGGAAAAGACTGGGAGCGACCAACTAAGAGAGCAATAACGGCCATAATCATGCATAGCGACAAAGCGACATTAAAAGAAGCATAAGATGGCATCAAAAGTCAAAAACTAAATTATCATAGAGGCTTATGGAGACTTTGTATAAGTCTAACATGTGTGAGCATGCGCCAAGTCAACCCAAATAAAGCATCAAAGGAGAAAACCAAAATAATGCTTCCAAATAATTAAAACAATGCATGATTTTTTTCAAAGGCTCACTAAGCAATCTCAGTTATTTGAGACAAGTCATGCTACAGCAAAACCACTAAGCATACTATCAAAAAGACAACAAGCACGACATGCAAAAGCCTAGGCCGCAGTCTACACAAGCTCCTTTTTGTACCACTTTTTTGCATAAAGCTTTTTCTCTTTTCCAACACCATTCAAACTTTTTTGAAACAACTCTTTTGATGAAAATCAACATGTACCAGAGGTCAAAATACACCTTGATGCAAAGATATAACAAGATCTGAACAAAAATCAAGGTGAAAAATAAAAGCTAAATGCAGTTCTAGAAAGGAGAACACTCGTTGAACGATAAGAGTGAAAAACGGAGTGCTCTTGGCAAATGAAAAGCAAGGCAACTTCTCCAAAGGAAATTTGTTGGGGTCCAACTATTTATTGCAGCAAACAAAACTAAACAAAATGAAAACTAAAAACAACTGACGCTCCAAGAAAAACGCATAATGCATGAAGCAATAAAAATATAGTGTGTTGAAAGGTGACCTGATTTTTACCGATGAAGAAGGGGTGCCTCGGGGGCATCCCCAAGCTTTGATGCTTGTACCTCTTGGATATTTCTTGGGGCATCCCCAAGCTTGAGCTTTTGTCCATTCTTCAACTCATCTCATCATTCTCCAATCCCTACACTTGAAAACTTCCTTCATACAAAACTAAACACAATTCTATTAGCAACATTAGTGTAAGCATAGCAATGAATCAACCCTTTTTGCTTCAGGTTTCAACTCAAAACCACCACATATAAAGCATATACTACTGTAGCAACTTCCCCAAAAGTTCCGTGATCAAAAGAACTCAAAAAGAAAGCGATTGAGCGGCAAACACAAATAATGGCAGAAATCTGTTAAAACAGAACATCTGATAAAGGTAGAATTTTTAGAGGGTTTTCTGTTGCTCAAATCAAAAAGTGTATAACTAATGAAAGTTTTGATATAACCTGGGGCATATGCACAAGAAATCGCAGGTCTAAAAGATCTTCTGAGAATTTTCACGAATTTTTACGGTGCAGCACCGAAATCTGTTTCAGGACAGCAACATCCCCAAATCTTACCTCACTCAAATTAGAGGCTTCTCTTGGCACAAAAACGAAATAAAAATGATAAGGAGAGGTTATTACAGTAGTAATAACTTCCAAGACTTAAATAAAAGAAAAAGAACTGAAAATAAAACAATGGGTTATCTCCCAAGAGTGTTTTTCTTTAATGCCTTTGAGCTAGGCGCAGAAATGTGGAAATCAAGTATTTTCAAAAGAAGCATTAAGATCAACGGGCACCTTACGCCTTCCTTTCTTACTCTTCTTAACTCTAGGAAAGACGTGATTGTTGCAAGATGGAGTGGTAAATTTTATAGTACCTTTTCCCACATCTATGGTTGCGCCGAGGAGCTTTAGTAGAGACCTTCCAAGCGTGATTTGTCCTTTTCCTACACATTCAATAACAAGATAATCAGTAGATACCATTTTTCCTAGGACTTTTGTAAACACTCCTTCAGCTATCCCAACGGGAAATATAGTGGCAATATTAGTAAGAAAAATTTCTTCTCCCCCTTCGGAAAGCTTCCAAAGACTCAAAGATTCATAAACATCCTTTGGAATAAGACAAAATTCAGACATAATATCACAACGAGCATGAAAAGTTTCACCACTAATGGTGATTTTTACCGTAGGGTACCAACTCAAAGGTTCAGAATTTGTTGGCACATAATCAAAATGCTGACGCAAAGTACTATAGCAAGTATTCAAACTAGCAGTGTGAGTCTCAAGAGTATTAAGTCTATTAAAAATGCTCACGAGAGAGGAATCAAAATCAGTTAGCATGCTATAAATTGTAATCAACTTTTTTATAATATTGAAAGCTTGATCTCCATCACAAGGAAGGAAATCTCCTTCTGCAGTAGCATCCAAAGCATATCTATAACGAAGAGCAATCCCAAAGTAAAAGCAACTAAGAAGCAAACTCAAAGTCATTTTCGGTTCAGTTTTTCCATGCCAATCATAAATTCTAGACCAAGCTTCTTTGAAACTTTCCCCACCCTTTTGCTTGAAAGTGAAAATCATATCCTCGGGCGACATAGTAGTAGCAACTAAACTAGACATAATAAACAACTATAAAGGAAACTAATTTTTTGTGTTTTTTATAAAACGATGCAAGTAAAAATAAAATAAAGCAAAACTAAAACAAAGTAAAGGATGTGTGTGCGAAACTCCCCTTGCAGAAGTCTTCTTTTCCCCGGCAACAGCGCCAGAAAAGAGTCCTGATGCGGCACAGTGTTGATGGTTTTTCACCGTCCAGTTGGGACCCCAAGAGGAAGGTATGATGAGCACAGCAGCAAGCTTTTCCCTCAGTAAGAAACCAAAGGTTTGTCAGTCCAGGAAAAAGCCAAAATCCAGAAGGTGATGCTTGCTAGCCTAGTGACACTTCAACAAGGGCGCCGTTAATGATAACGTGTTAACGCGTCTTCAACTAGTAGTAACGTGGAACCTGCACACAACACAACCAAGTACTTTGCTCACAACTTACGATGAGGTTGTCAATCTCACCAGTTTGCTTGAAACAAAGGTATGAGCGTATCGAGTGGAAAGTAATAGTAATATGCGAGTAAAGTAAACAGTACGAGTAAAGTAAACAGGTGATAGCAATATAAAGAAATAGGACCGGGGTCCACAGTTTACTAGTGGTGTCTCTCCATAAGATAAAATAACACATACTGGGTAAACAAATTACAGTTGGGCAATTGATAGAATAAAGATAACATGATATGTCGAGAGGATCACTATGAGATTTACTCTAGGCATTACAACAAGATAAATAGACCTCCATCCAACTGCATCTATGACTAATAATCCACTTGCAGAGAATCAATCCGAGAACTCTACAATTATTAGTTGCGAACAACAGATAACTGCATTAAGCAAAGTGTGTAATGTAAACAAAGCATATGCCCTTGGACATATGAATGTTGTTTTCTCCCTAGTGGCAACAGCACATCTACAACCTTAGAGGTTTCTGTCACTCCCCCAGATTAAATAGAGGCATGAACCCAACTATCGAGCATAAATACCCCCTCTTGGAGTCACTAGTATCTACTTGGCCAAGATAGCTACTAACAACGGAGAGCATGCAAGATCATAAACAACATAGAGATAGCATAAGATAATATTCAGCACATCAACTCAATCATAACACCAATATTCATCGGATCCCAACAAACACAACATGTGGAATTACATAACGATGATCTCGATCATGTAAGGCAGCTCACGAGATCTAAACATGAAACACATGGTGGAGAAGACAACCATCTAGCTACTGCTATGGACCCATAGTCCAAGGTAGACTACTCACTCATCACGCCGGAGGCAAGCATGGCGATGAAGAAGACCTCCGGTGGCGATTCCCCTCTCCGGCAGGGTGCCGGGAAGAGCTTCTGGACCCTCCCGATCTCGGGTCAATGACGGCGACGGATCGCGATGTGTTTCTGGAAAAGTGATCGGTTGTTTAGGTTTTTCCCGTCGGGGGGTCTTTATAGGCGAAGGGGCAGCATCAGAAGTGGACCAGGTGGGGCTCACCATAGAGCGGCGTGGCCAGGCCCTGGGCCGCGCCCCCTGGTGGTGAGACCACCTCCTGGCTCCGTTCCGTCTCCTCTTCAGTTCTCTGGAAGCTTCGGTAAATTTCTGGATGTTCGGCTTTTGTTTCGTCCAATTCTGAGAATATTTCCTGTGTAACTTTTCTGAAACACAAAAACAGCAGAAAACAGGGAACTGGCACTGTGGCATCTCGTTACTAGGTTAGTTCCGGAAAATGCATAAAAATACCACGAAGTGTAACGAAACACTAAGCAAATGGTGTAAAAACAATCATGGAGCATCAAAAATTATAGATACGTTTGAGACGTATCAGGCCCCCGGCCAGAGCAGCCACCAGGCGCCGCCACCGCAGGACGACGGCGGCGACTCCAGCGATGACGGCGGCGGCGACTACACGGCGTTCTACCGCCGTTTGGGCATGTAGAACGCCGTGTTTAGTTTAGTTCCTCTAGCCGAATTCAAATATATTATGAATTCGGCCTATATATGTAAAAACTTGCCTATATGTATTGAATATCTATAAATTTCGCCTAAATTTGAATGTTTTTCATCTATTAATGTTTGAATTCGTCTATTGATGTTTGAATTCGACTTTTTCCCTAGGCTCGCCGCTGGAAAAATAGGTCTCGCCAGGCCGAATTTTACATTCATCCGGCGCTAAATAGCGTCGAATTTCGGCCTGGGGAGCCCGAACGGCTGGAGATGCTCTTACGTTTAGCTCACTTTAGCGGACGAGTAACTAACCAAGCGGCTTACAACGTGCCACTTTGTGCTGATCGAGGGAGACTGATGTTTGATCTTCGTGCAGGGGTTGATGAGCTGGACCACGACATGCTACTTCATGTACACTCCATTCCTGGTGAATCTGGCGAGATTGCTCAAGTCACGTCTGGCCGATGATGAAGCGGGTGGAAAGGAAGAATGAAGCAGCTCACCACTGAGTTTCAGCATTTTGGAAGATGATGCTCAAGATCCCCTCCTCCGGAGCCAGCATGCTACATTTTCGCATCACGGCCGACGGGACAAAAATGAGCTAAAACATTGCTGAGAGACCTATATTTTGGTCAGTTTGGTCTAAGACAAGAATGAGCCGAGATGATAAGTGAATGACGACCTGAATTGTGTATCGACTCTTTTATTAACCATATATGCTGACCTAATTACTCAAGAGAAAAAAAAGACACGCTTACAAATTGTAAAAAAGGTCATAAAACATGACTAACATCACGAAATCCCTGCGTAGCAATCGATCGCCCGAGCAGTCGGCTGTGCTGGCGCGGAGCGCTCGGGCGGGGCGTGAAAACAATTCCTTTTTTGTCGTTTTCTGGTTGGTTCCTTTGATTAGTCTTCCTAATTAATTACATGTAGCTCAAAGCGTTCAGATGCATATATCTCGTGTGGTCCCGTGAGGCACACATGCATGCATCGTTATTTTTTTATTTCGTTTTTTCATACATGCAAATGGTAGCATGCATACAAACATACATGCGCTCACCTAACAAATACTTTTGCTTTTATCTTGTTATATTTGTGAGAAGTTTATATTGTAAATAAACTTTTGACCTTTTCTATTTACTGGTGAATATTACATGCAGAGTTGATAAAATTTTATCAGTTTCCTTTATTATTATTTTGTATTAAACTTCATATTAATTAGATTAACTTTTACAATTCCCTTTTTCAGGCTAGGGTTTTTAGAGGGGAAATAATGGGCGGGGAAACCCACTTATATCCACTTATATCCACCTATAATTTAAATAAACACTACCAGTTTTTTTGTTACTTTGAATAAAAGTTTATATTAATTGGATTAGATTTCAATTCCCTTTTTTGGGATAGTGGTTTTTTTAGGGGAAATAACGGGGCGGGAACCACTTATAGCCACTTATAACCACTTATAATAGGTGGGGAAATTAACTTTTAGGGTCGGTAATTTTTCATATTTACCATTGATAAATAACGAGCAGAAGATTGATAACTTGTGAGCTAAAACAGTCGTCGAAATATTCTAAATGATATTAACCTTTAGGGTTGGTAAATTCTCACATTTACTGTTGATAATTAACGGACATATGGTTGATAACTTTGTGAGCTCAAGAAGGCGTAAAAATATTCCATATGATATTAAGTTTTAGGTTCGGTAACTTTTCACATTTACCATTGATAGATAACGGATAGAGGGTTGATAACTTGTGTGCCAAAAAGTCACCTAAACATTCTAAATGGTATTAACTTTTGAGGTCGATAAATTTTCATATTTACTATTAATAAATAACAAGCAGAGGGTCGATAACTTTTCACATTTACTATTAATAAATAACGCATGGAGGGTTGATAACTTGTGATCTAAAAAAGTCACCAAAATATTCTAAATAATATTAATTTTAGGAGTCGATAAATTTTTAGATTTTCCATTGATAAATAGCAGGCAGAGGGTCCAGAACTTATGAGCTAAAAAAGTCATCAAAACATTCTAAATGATATTACCTTTTGGAATCGGTAACTTTTTCGCATTATGGGTTGATAAAATTAACTTTCAGGGTTGATAACTTCTTGCATTTACCATTGATGACTCATATGCAAAGGGGTTGATTACCTGTGATCGTAAAAAGTTGCAACAAAATTGTAATAAAATTAGCTTTTAGGATTGATAATTTTTTGCATTTTCTATTAAGAACTCCTATGCAGAGGGATTGATAATTCACTTGCAAAAGGGGTTGATAACTTTTACTAAAAAAAAAGTTTGTAAAAACATATCATCATGGGTGCTAGTTTTGAAGATCTCGTCGAGATCGATTTATTGATGAATGACGGATCTTAAATCGGAGTTGTCGTTTAAAAGATAAAACGTTTTGAAGTTTCAAATTAGGAGATATGTGATATCTGCTTTTTTGTCTTGTACTGCATAAATGCAAAACTTTTCGTAAAAGTAAAATTTAAACAGTAAAAAAGTTGCTAAAATAGGTTAACAATTTGTGGGTGAATTTTTTTGGCAAAAAATCCCTATATGACAATTTTAGGATTGGTAACCTCTTATATTTACCGTTGATAAATCATATGTAAAGGTGTTGATAATTCACATGCAAAAGGGTTGATAACTTTTAGTTCAATTTTTTTTCTCAAAACATACCAACATGGGTGCTAGTTTTGTAGATCTCGTCAAGACCGATTTATTGGTGAAAACAGATCTTCAATCGGAGTTCTCGTTTGGAAGATAAACTGTTTTGAATGCTTGAAATAGAAAAGATTCGCCGATGTCAGCAAATTTGTCTCCTATCTTATGCATGCAGAACTTTTTATAAATTGCATGTACTATAGTCCAAAATTAATTTTACTCAAAAAAATTTGTCACGGTATATTATTTTCACTAAATTTTTTGAGTAAAATTAATTTTTAGGGTTGATAACTTCTTACATTTACCGTTAATAACTCACGTGCAGAGAGGTTGATAACTTTTAGCCCAAAAAAAAGTTTGTCAAAACATATCAACATGGGTGCTAGTTTTGAAGATCTCGTCGAGACTAATTTATTGGTGAAAACGGATCTTTAATCGAAGTTGTTATTTGAAAGATAAAACGTTTTGAAATTTCGAATTAGGAGATAATCTATGTGCCTTCTATTTTTATCTCATACTGCATGTATGAAAACATTTGTAAAATGAAAAAGTCTAATAAAAAAAGTTACCAAAACAGAGTTAATAATTTTTTAGTGAAAAAAATTGGTAAATTTTTTGTGTAAAATTAATATTTAGGGTTGATAACTTCTTACATTTACCGTTGATAACTCACGTGCAGAGGGGTTGATAACTTTTAGTCTAAAAAAAAGTTTGTCAAAACATATCAACATGGGTGCTAGTTTTAAAGATCTCGCCGAGACTAATTTATTGGTGAAAATGGATCATAAATTAGAGTTATCTTTTGAAAATTAAACATTTTGAATATTCAAAATAGGAAAGATTCTCGCTGACATCAGTTTTTTCGGCCTGTAGCGTTTGCATGCAAAACTTACCTAATATAGCATATTCGGGTAGAAAAAAGTTACTAAAAATAGAAAAGGAAAATGATCGCTCAGAAGGAGGCTGACGACCGATCGCTAGCTAGGATCGCCCCTAACATCAACGCACAAGAACTATCGACTGATGCCCAGCTTTACTCCACCAAAAGGTTACTCGCATGGCATATGAAGCGTGATTAGAAAACAAACAATGGTATAAAAAAACGGCAATGCCAGAATGTTATAAAGATGAATAATCGGCGTCGTGTTACACTGTTCAAAATGGCAATAACATTGACCAGTTTCTTCATTGTTAATAGAAAAGCAACTGATATGATATCTAAATCCATTGTAACAGTTCCTTGTTTGGTACTGAGTACTGACAATACAGTTGATTTACTAATTCATGCAAATCTAGTATCCTTTAACTTCTTTGTTCGTCTCAACGGTACATGGGTCATGAATCTCTACTAATAATACGGCTTGAGGACGTGATGGTCATAAAACCATGATAGGTAAAAAAACCTTTCCGTACGTCAACAAAAACCGGATCGATCAGCGTTATATTCTTGGTACATCGAAAAAAAACCGGGTGTTTCCTTACTCGCCGAACGTCCGCCCTCGGTGCCCGACGCCCAGACGGCCGCGGCGACCCTCACGCCCAGGCCTAGCCGGAGGCCCGGAGCATCAGGACCTCGCGAGTAGCCGTCGCCTACTGATTCCGCGCCGCGACCTAGCGAGACGGCGTTGGCCTTGCCCGCACTTCTGCTGCGCGACATTGCCTCCTCCTCATTGCTCGATCTGCCCAGATCCTGTCAGCGATAGGGTGCATCACCATAATCCAGCCGACATCGTCGCCTTTGAGGAGCTAGTCGGGCTCTAATACAGCCGGCGCTGTTGCCATCGCCTTCAAGGACCCAACCGGGGTGGTTCAGCCCTGGCGAGCTGGTTGGACAGGATACGCTCCATGGTCTTGATCGGATAGGTGGATCGTCTTCCGTCAGGATGGAAGCACAGGAAGTTCAGGGGCTCGGGGCTAGATGACGCAACGATCTATGAGGTTGTGCGGGAGTTCAGTAATGCAGGGTACGACAATGGCCGGTGTCGTCGTGAAAATCGATAGCCAACTGAAGAAACTGAAGAAAGGTGGCGAGGTGTATGGCCACACGAGTGAGAAGGTCCAAGCAGTACGGCTCGCTGGTGGGCGGAGTATCTACCGTCGAGGAGAAGCGACTCTGCAGAAGAAGCAAGGATGCCTCTTATCGGATACAGGTTAGACGTCACTCCTGCGTCAGTTCTGAAGATGCATTTGAATAACTAAATTTCTGTCCAATTTCAGGTACAGCTCATAGAGGTATACATCGTGTCAAACCACCGGTCATTGTGCAGTTTGATTCGAAGAAACATAAGTATAATATAGAATGACTGATGTCTGTTTAGGAGGTTTATGTAAGTACAAGTAAATTCAGTTGGGATTTGATAACATGTTTACTGTTGGGCACAATCTGATCGGGCAATGAAAACTGCTTGTACTCAGTCGGTGTCCTCTCAACAGATGGATCCTGCCCTGAGAAACATTACATTTTATAATATCGTAGTTGCTATACTTATTAAAAGAGCAGATACAGTCACCAACTGTGGTGACCCAGCATACCACTGCATGTGTAGTATGCAAGTCGTTGACATAACACCAATGAAACATCGTCTCACTAGTATTACATCCATCAGAGTGGTACAACAGAAACATCGCAGGTCCACGGTATGTCTATAGGATTACAATTTTCAGCATACAGAAGATCTTCAGAACCTCCTCAACAGGTAGAGGTTTAGTCCTGGCGACTACAAATGAGCAAGAATCAAGGAAGACTAATCTAAACTAAAACTAATGCAGTTGGTTAGCTAGAGAAATATCCTAGCTACTTAGGTTCTAGGAATAGGGAAACTCGTTCCCTTCTATCCCTATTCTAGTTTTCCACCAAGCTTCGCAATAATTGTTGACTCCGCTGATAATCCTGACGTTGGTAGAACTCTTCATCTTCATCTTTAGGTCTTGAGGTTGTCTCCTTGAGTTGCCTTCCATCTAATTCTTCATAGTCTAGCAAGGGTTTAAGAGATTGTGGTGAGTAACGAGCGTTACCCAGCAAGTTTCTTTAGAAAGAAGTTGTGTGATATGCACTAACTACAGCCATGGACCCAAAAGAGTCGTAGACCAATGCAAGGTTTTATCAAAGTTTCTTGAAAGATTGCTTTTACTTATGAAAACTATGCCCAACAGCCAACACAGGGTATTAGTGCCTTGAGAGCACCTTTCCTGCCGCGTTCGCAGCTCCTTCCCGGAACAAGGGGTAACATGTCACATCCTTTTACACTCTACAGAGGTGTGTCCTTCCAAAAGAGATCAAAGCCTTGCTGCACAACCGGGCGTACATTCCCGTCCACACTTCCATGGTGTGGGGCCCAGTCATTGATCCAAGCCAATCACTGCCTTCTCCGCACAACGCATGCCCACCCAATTCTCGCAAGCAGGTTGTGCCCCTAATATTCACCCCCAACGATGAAGTACCTAGGTGTCCCTTGCGGACCATCATAGACACCAGTGCCGTGAGAACTGAGGTGTCCCACCCATATGCAAGTAGTCTCGCAAGATCTACTGCGACCGACAACTGGCTGCCCGTTGACATGCGAACGAGAGAAGATACAGCTGACTTTCCTATCCCATTCCAAGTCTCTTGGACGACACGGTTTTTACGGCACAAGAATAACTGTGGCATTGGTAGTTAATCCTAGGTTTACTTTCCCGTGCAAGTGGAACCTCCACCACCACAGTCTTACCGTGGTTCCACCTGCCAGCCCTCCTAGGTTATCACCACTGGTCGATAACCACTAGTCATGTTACTTATGAAAATAGATTTTCCATCCTTTTTGAAATGTTAAAGTTTGAAGTCAACACTTTGCAAGTAGTTTCAAAATCAGTGCAACCAAAAGATATGAGCAAGATAAACTTGCCTTTTTGACTGCAAGATTATGCAAGTCAAGGTCTTCGATACGTAGGAAATCCAAATATTGAAGTCGCACCATCATCTGGTAAAGATGATGTTAAAAGAACTGCAGCATGATATGCAAATTATATGCTATGCATCGCTCTAAGCGTAACCTAATCCCGATGGTTTAATATATAAGGTTGTGATGATTTCTTTATAATGAGTTGCACTTTTAGATTCACTCCACAACAAGATTGTTAAGTATTTTCGATTGACTAACAAACTTTCAAAGTATTAGAATAAAGCTTAAAACAAGAGTTATTGCAGAGGATAGGTATAGCAATAGGTGAAGACTTGAAAGTAACACTTTTCAGTGATTTCATATTATTAGCAAACAAGTAGTTGGTTATGGACAAGCAAACTTGAGATAATTCTTATTTGATAAGAATACACAGTTAGTAATACGGTTGACAACAATCTTAAGACACAAATAGAGTTATATAAGTTCAAGCTTAATGGAGTAGTCGGTTACTTACTTTCAATGTCTTTTGAAAGAATAACACTTGAAGAACATGATTATTATTGATTAGAAGCACTACACACAAGGTTTAGTGTTCTAGGGTTTATCATAGCTCTATCATAATCAAAGAGTAGTTAATAGATGAGCAAACCAAGGAAACAAGCTAGGTTTCATTCGATGTTAAAAGGGTTTTAGTGAAGCATGGACATTCAAGGTAGTTTAGATTATTGATGTTACCATGTATAGTTGTCCCTATAGTTGACACAACATTCTTATCATAGGTAGTTACATAGAGCAAGGCATAAGAATGGGTGTGATGCTTGTTTGATATGTTCTTTAAAAGAACAAGTTTTGAAGAACATATACTTTAATGGATATTTTTTATTACTTAGGGAGAAGGTGATTAGGTGATGTCAGGAAATAACAGTTTTTAAGTTGCAACAAAGATGTTGCAATTAGTTGGTGAACTAAGGTATACCATAATGAAATAGAATATCAAACTAACCCCACATGGTGGAATTAGAATGCATAACAAGGCTAGCTTATCAGAGTAGTTATTTGTTTTGGTACTAATAAAAATAGTGGTAGAACTTAATTTATATGTACTTCAAAAGAATTACTTTTGAAGAACATATCACTTAAGGTGTTATTGAATTGGAAGCTCAATGTAGGGTTCTATTAGTATCTAATAATTTAGAAAGCCCAGTATTTCTGTTCCTAGATTTGCAGGGTTGGAAACCAAATTTTAATTGATTGAGGACTTTAAAATTGGTTTTAGATTCTCTCCTGATGAAACAATTTTTGAAATAGCAATATTAGAGTTAGGAAATAATTACTTTTCAAGTTTATGATTTTTCCTAAGTTTTGCTAGATTGAATTTGTTTTTAGGAAAAAATCATTTTAGGGTTTAAAATCCTAGTAATAAAGTTTTAAGTTTAATATTTAATACTAATAAAATATTAATTGGAATACTAATATTGAAGTAATCACATTTTTATTTAGTATTTGAAAACTTGGTTTGAATTATTATTATTGAGTTTGAATTCAAAATTCAAATACTACTTAAACAAGGGATCAAATTTATTTCAAAATTATTTTAGACAAGTATGCAAGATTATAATTTAATTAGATAGGTTATGTTTTTATGAACATTTTGATATATCATTTGCATTTTTTTGAATTAAAATGAATAAGATATGAATTTGCAAAGATTTAAACTTTTTCTGGAATTTTCTATTTAACAGGGATACTTTTCTCACCGATACTACAGCTAGCCGATGCCACTGACTAGTGGGCCTGGGACCACGTTAGCTGCCACGAGGGCATGACTGGGTCAACAT
The DNA here is from genome assembly GCA_007115705.1 of Dactylis glomerata. Lineage (NCBI taxonomy): Eukaryota > Viridiplantae > Streptophyta > Magnoliopsida > Poales > Poaceae > Dactylis > Dactylis glomerata. The sequence goes on from QXEO01001110.1 coordinate 1,423,028, forward strand.
CATTGACCGGCTCCAGGAGCTCACCGCCGGCAGCCAGTCATCGACGGCGGCGATGATCGGGGACTTCCCCGGGCGAGTGGGTAAGCTAAAAAGATCTGGTAGATTGCAGGGAGCATTCTGGCGGCGGCGCCTCCACAAGAAGGTCACCGGAGTTGCTCCGGTGAGCCTCTACTGCGGCGGCGGACGGTGGTCTACGGCGCGGACTACCCTACGGCGACTCCTAAGACTCAATAAGATGCTCTCAAGACGCGTAAGCTCACCTGGATGCTTCCTAGATGCTCGCCGAAGTGATTAATGGATGGAGCTCCGGGGACTCTTCTCGTGGCATGGGAGGGCTTATTCTGGCGAGGTGAAGTTCGCCGGAGCTAGGGTTTGCAGTGACCTCAGAGAAGAAGAGAAAGATTGCGGGAAGAAGGAAAAGATCGAGCTTATCCACTGCGGCGAGGTCCTTATACTCCGCGGGAGGCGGTGGCATCGATCTCATGCGTCCACAGCGGGCGGTCGATCCGGTGGCTATGGCGTGGCCACCGAGCTGCTTCCAGGCGGGAGGAGGATGACGACGATGCGAATCGGTATCGGCCAGGTGGGTTGGGCCGGTTCCGGTTGCGGGCTGGGCTGCGTCAGCTGGGCTTCGCCCAGGTAAGTTTCCTCCCCTGTTTTTTACTGCTTCAATTCTTTTCTTTTATTTCCTATTTTCTATTTTGGACATGCTAACTAATATTTGATTTCTGTTTTTGCATGGATTTGAACTAAGGAGTGTTCTAATATAAACAAATGATATAATTGGTCCAAATATGTGTTATTACATATATCATGTATGTGCATTAGCACATAAAATGTTAAAAGACCATTGGGACTTGAATAGGTTCTAGATAGAGATGATTTGAGTACACCCCCATTTTTGGTTTCCATTATTTTCTAGGATTTTGATGATTATTTATGATCTAGAAAATGTTCCAAGGGAAATTTCAAGATCATTATTAGTTCTTGATTCTATGAGTTTGACTTCACAAATGTGTTTCAGATCTTCCTATTAGAAGAGGTTTTGAGAGTAAGACCTAAATACAAATAATCACATGTGAGTTGATCTCTAAAGAGTGGATCTGGTTTGGTGTTTGAAAAAAATCATTAATTGAACACCACCCTTGAATTGATGGAGATAAGACATAACTCTAGGGCCTTTCTTATGATCACAAGTGATCATAAGTGGATATGAATGCTTTGAGTTTGGTTTCCAAATAAATGGACAAAAGGATATGGATTTTGATGACAGGGTATTACCCTCATTCAAGAAATGGTACATAAACCTAAAACAGGATCAATGAGATAAATATTAGCCTAAGTATGATTCTGGAATTTTAAGCATGATTTCCTACACCTATGTCTAGCTGCCTTGCTAAATGGAAATTTGTACACAGATCAAGGTTTCCAAATAACTTTAACAAGATGAGTATCTCCTATGTGAGATGAGTTTAAGTTGGACTCCTACTCCACATTTGATCTTAGGATGATATCTGCTTATCAGACTAGGTTTTATAACTAACCTAATTATCTTCATCAACCAGCATAATCATGTACTTGACATGATCATACTATCTCCTTCATCAACTCCCAGACAAATCCGTTTTATTTCCTTCATCAACTCCCTCTACTAAGGGTTTATTCTTGGTTGTATCTACCTTCTGAGATTAAGGATATAATCTCCCCTTCGTGTGGTTCATATAGGATCTACTCCACTTCATAACTTCATAAGTCTAAGTATTGGTTACTTCCTAATTATGGTTCTAGTCTAGACCAGAATTAGGGTTTATGATGTGATCTACCCCTATATCAAATGACTTGTCCTAATTAGACTTGGAGTAATGTCTAAAGTCTCCTAGTTGATCTTTATAGGAATGGCTCTAATATTCTTAAGTTATCTCACCTAGAGCTAAGGCAAATCTAATAATCAAACTGACATTGCGTTAACCTTTCCACTTCTCATATTTGGACTCACTAGGTTAGGACCTAAGAATATAGAATAGTTCATGATTTAAGAATAAGACTTGTGTAGACTTCTTTAGCATGAAAGAAGTAAGGTTTAAAAAAATACCATGGTGATCTTGGTGTGAATAAATATTTGGTTCTAAAATGATGTGTCGAGCATTTTAGTTTAACCTCACTTATCTCTCTTTTAGTTGATGTAGGTATCACTACTCAAAACAAGGTTTTAGCAAAGGTCATGTTGGAGTTTATCGCGCTCTAGTTGATGAGCTACTTCAATTCCATCAACTCAAGTGAAACTCCAATCACTTTGATATGTTTTATTTAAATGCACGAAAATTACCCGGATTTTCTATGCATGAAATGCAATGCACACATCTGTTGTCTCTCAATTTGTGACCTCAATCCTGGGATATTACAGTCTCTCCCCCTTAAACTAAACTTCATCCTGAAGTTTACGCTCTCGTACGTTGAGTGATCAACTTGTTGTGGATATCATATGTCTTGAAGTTACTACACCAACTAATTGGGATATAGATGGTATCCTTTGTCCAGAGTGTTCCTCGAATCTTCTGTTGTCTAACTCCGAATAATAGTCACTTGAATTTCATCCCTCTTGGTCTTCTCTTAGTCATTCTTCTGGATTATCCGTATTTGCAATACTTTCTATGGCTTATAGGGTCCTACTAATTGTTCCAACGAATCTTCCTAATTGACTCTTGGTTTTACCACCTAAGAGCGGATTCAACACATGTAGTGAATCCATTCAAGTTTTCTGATCCAACTCTATAGATCTTATTTGGTCTTCTAAGTTCAAGATTATGGTTAACTCTAATCTCAGACTTATCCAGTTGTGGTTCACGATACCAGTTGCGGCTCATGCTTGGTGTGATTATGGTCAAAATCATCTCACTCCTTTGCCGAACTCCATAAGGTTACGACAAATCTTGGAAATAATTTACTTCCGACCTACTTCATCCAACTTTCAACACTTATAAGTTTCCTGGACTCTCCCCTTAGACTTTTCTAATGGTCCTTGAACATATTGATCTCTAACCATATGAACTACATGGTTAGCCTATAAGTCTTGGACGGTCTTACTACTACGTCTTTCTAATGGTTTCTCAAAGAAGTCTGCGGTATTCCCACACAATTGTGGATATCCGGTACGAATTCTTCGATTGTGTAATTAGGTAGGTCTTCTGTTCCACTTTTGAATACATGTACTTACCCAAAAAGTTTTAACAGTTGATGAGAATTGGGTTTTCCCATCGTTATCAATCCTAATTCAGATGGTAGGATATATACAAAGCCACGGGAGAAATCCAGCAGAGTTTCTCTTGTACCGGAGGACATCCACGACAAGCATTTGTATAAGTTGATCAAAAATATGAAGTAACAGGGCTATAAAAAATCCAATGGTCTCAACAGATCATCGTTAGCACGAATCCTCACAAGCCTTAGTCCATAGACAAAGACTACATCTCTTCGATAAGGAAAGGCATTGCTAACGTCTTAACCACCAATCTACAATTCAAGATTTCGGAACTAGGGATCAATGTTATATAGAAATGTTATGTGTCTTAGTCACGCTATCAATGAGGGTTACTGGGGTTACCACTCCCAGGCTGAATAAAGCAGCAGGCAATACCGAAATGGATCATCGGTATCACAACACCTCAATCAACCCGTGATATACTAAGCATAACCAAGGCTGCATAACAACGAGCTCAAATGCCTTAAACTCAATTGCGGTTACCTAATTAGTGGTTCTACTTAATAACCTAGAGTTACCTCTAGTGTTTTAAGACCTAGAGTACTACTACTAAATTCCAATACTTCATCTTACTTCCACTTCATGATGCTTCCATGAAGATCAGTTGATAGCTTTCTTCTTTTGGCTTCGTTTATCTGGTGATCCTTCATCTTCTGGCTTGATTGCCTTAGGAATTCGTCTCTCCCTCACACGAATCCTCTAACCCCCTAGATCAATAACATCAATTAGGAACTCGATGATGCAACATGCACTTGCACATCAAAGTCCAACTTCATGTATAGATCTAATCACACAACAAAATCCAAGAAAATATCCAAATTTGCGCTGGCAACATACATCATCATAAGCCCGTGAGTAAAACATCTCCAAATTCCAGGCTTAGATGTGTACCTTATAGCACCAAAGAATATAGGTTTTTATCGTGCTATATTGCACGCAGTGGTGGACTGCTACGCTTTGTCTCAATATCTACTCCAATTGACCAATTGCAACCGAATAGATTTGAGCAAAGGGGTTTGGGAATCATTCTAACGGATCCAGATTCCTTTAAGACTACTACTTTTAGCTTACCTTCTGTCCTTTTGGAGGCAAATCTCACATGATCTCTCAAAACTTCTTACTTTCCTATACCTCATACAAACTTCACTAAGCATGGTTCACCCAAATCCATGCCTTCTATAAAACTTCTCCATTGTGCTCTGACAATCTTCTCTGACTAAAAACTATGGTTTTGGTACACTTAACCTAGTTACCACGGTTTGGAAGACTTCATTCACCACTCTATTTGAACATCTTCCTCCTTAGCTTGAAATTGCTTGTTTACTATAGGGTTCTACTCCATCATGTGGAGATTCTCAAGTGAATCCAACATGATTAAGGTTTTTATACTGCCAGTACATCTTACTTGTTCATGGCATTCTTGAGTATCTATATACAGGACTAAAACCTAAGGTCCTACTACCACATCTAGACTCACTTCACCACTTAACATCACCCTACTACAATTTTGGATGACTTAAGTTTAACAAATTGCCCTTAGTATACTTCTTCCAATAAGATAGTTCCCATTCCGGTTGTATCCACTCTTTGGACTACCATGTATTGTATACCAAATATAATCCACTTTCATCCTTTATGTAAGGATTTAATGATGTAATACTACTAGGTATGGAACAAGATATCTAACTTCACTTAAGAGTAACAGGTAAGAAATTCAACTCAAGTGTGTTAGGAGTATTCTTTTATTGAATCTCCATCTCAAGTCATAAGAAGAATTGGTTTAGATAAGATGGCTGCCTATAGTCACTACCAATCCTACAGGTCTCCTATTAAAGGGTTTTAATCCTAGGGTCAAAGCGTTTGCTCTGATACCAGCTGTGGAGACCCAGCATACCACTGCATGTGTAGTATGCAAGTCGTTGACATAACACCAATTAAACACCGTCTCACTAGTATTACATCCATCAGAGTGGTACAACAAAAACATCGCAGGTCCACGGTATGTCTATAGGATTACAATTTTCAGCATACAGAAGATCTTCAGAACCTCCTCAACAGGTAGAGGTTTAGTCCTGGCGACTACAAACGAGCAAGAATCAAGGAAGACTAATCTAAACTAAAACTAATGCAGTTGGTTAGCTAGAGAAATATCCTAGCTACTTAGGTTCTAGGAATAGGGAAACTCGTTCCCTTCTATCCCTATTCTAGTTTTCCACCAAGCTTCGCAATAATTGTTGACTCCGCTGATAATCCTGACGTTGGTAGAACTCTTCATCTTCATCTTTAGGTCTTGAGGTTGTCTCCTTGAGTTGCCTTCCATCTAATTCTTCATAGTCTAGCAAGGGTTTAAGAGATTGGGGTGAGTAACGAGCATTACCCAGCAAGTTTCTTTAGAAAGAAGTTGTGTGATATGCACTAACTACAGCCATGGACCCAAAAGAGTCGTAGACCAATGCAAGGTTTTATCAAAGTTTCTTGAAAGATTGCTTTTACTTATGAAAACTATGCCCAACAGCCAACACAGGGTATTAGTGCCTTGAGAGCACATTTCCTGCCGCGTTCGCAGCTCCTTCCCGGAACAAGGGGTAACATGTCACATCCTTTTACACTCTGCAGAGGTGTGTCCTTCCAGAAGAGATCAAAGCCTTGCTGCACAACCGGGCGTACATTCCCGTCCACACTTCCATGGTGTGGGGCCCAGTCATTGATCCAAGCCAATCACTGCCTTCTCCGCACAACGCATGCCCACCCAATTCTCGCAAGCAGGTTGTGCCCCTAATATTCACCCCCAACGATGAAGTACCTAGGCGTCCCTTGCGGACCATCATAGACACCAGTGCCGTGAGAACTGAGGTGTCCCACCCATATGCAAGTAGTCTCGCAAGATCTACTGCGACCGACAACTGGCTGCCCGTTGACATGCGAACGAGAGAAGATACAGCTGACTTTCCCGTCCCATTCCAAGTCTCTTGGACGACACGGTTTTTACGGCACAAGAATAACTGTGGCATTGGTAGTTAATCCTAGGTTTACTTTCCCGTGCAAGTGGAACCTCCACCACTATAGTCTTACCGCGGTTCCACCTGCCAGCCCTCCTAGGTTATCACCACTGGTCGATAACCACTAGTCATGTTACTTATGAAAATAGATTTTCCATCCTTTTTGAAATGTTAAAGTTTGAAGTCAACACTTTGCAAGTAGTTTCAAAATCAGTGCAACCAAAAGATATGAGCAAGATAAACTTGCCTTTTTGACTGCAAGATTATGCAAGTCAAGGTCTTCGATACGTAGGAAATCCAAATATTGAAGTCGCACCATCATCTGGTAAAGATGATGTTAAAAGAACTGCAGCATGATATGCAAATTATATGCTATGCATCGCTCTAAGCGTAACCTAATCCCGATGGTTTAATATATAAGGTTGTGATGATTTCTTTATAATGAGTTGCACTTTTAGATTCACTCCACAACAAGATTGTTAAGTATTTTTGATTGACTGACAAACTTTCAAAGTATTAGAATAAATCTTAAAACAAGAGTTATTGCAGAGGATAGGTATAGGAATAGGTGAAGACTTGAAAGTAACACTTTTCAGTGATTTCATATTATTAGCAAACAAGTAGTTGGTTATGGACAAGCAAACTTGAGATAATTCTTATTTGATAAGAATACACAGTTAGTAATACGGTTGACAACAATCTTAAGACACAAGTAGAGTTATATAAGTTCAAGCTTAATGGAGTAGTTGGTTACTTACTTTCAATGTCTTTTGAAAGAATAACACTTGAAGAACATGTTTATTATTGATTAGAAGCACTACACACAAGGTTTAGTGTTCTAGGGTTTATCATAGCTCTATCATAATCAAAGAGTAGTTAATAGATGAGCAAACCAAGGAAACAAGCTAGGTTTCATTCAATGTTAAAAGGGTTTTAGTGAAGCATGGACATTCAAGGTAGTTTAGATTATTGATGTTACCATGTATAGTTGTCCCTATAGTTGACACAACATTCTTATCATAGGTAGTTACATAGAGCAAGGCATAAGAATGGGTGTGATGCTTGTTTGATATGTTCTTTAAAAGAACAAGTTTTGAAGAACATATACTTTAATGGATATTTTTTATTACTTAGGGAGAAGGTGATTAGGTGATGTCAGGAAATAACAGTTTTTAAGTTGCAACAAAGATGTTGCAATTAGTTGGTGAACTAAGGTATACCATAATGAAATAGAATATCAAACTAACCCCACATGGTGGAATTAGAATGCATAACAAGGCTGACTTATCAGAGTAGTTATTTGTTTTGGTACTAATAAAAATAGTGGTAGAACTTAATTTATATGTACTTCAAAAGAATTACTTTTGAAGAACATATCACTTAAGGTGTTATTGAATTGGAAGCTCAATGTAGGGTTCTATTAGTATCTAATAATTTAGAAAGCCCAGTATTTCTGTTCCTAGATTTGCAGGGTTGGAAACCAAATTTTAATTGATTGAGGACTTTAAAATTGGTTTTAGATTCTCTCCTGATGAAACAATTGTTGAAATAGCAATATTAGAGTTAGGAAATAATTACTTTTCAAGTTTATGATTTTTCCTAAGTTTTGCTAGATTGAATTTGTTTTTAGGAAAAAATCATTTTAGGGTTTAAAATCCTAGTAATAAAGTTTTAAGTTTAATATTTAATACTAATAAAATATTAATTGGAATACTAATATTGAAGTAATCACATTTTTATTTAGTATTTGAAAACTTGGTTTGAATTATTATTATTGAGTTTGAATTCAAAATTCAAATACTACTTAAACAAGGGATCAAATTTATTTCAAAATTATTTTAGACAAGTATGCAAGATTATAATTTAATTAGATAGGTTATGTTTTTATGAACATTTTGATATATCATTTGCATTTTTTTGAATTAAAATGAATAAGATATGAATTTGCAAAGATTTAAACTTTTTCTGGAATTTTCTATTTAACAGGGATACTTTTCTCACCGATACTACAGCTAGCCGATGCCACTGACTAGTGGGCCTGGGACCACGTTAGCTGCCACGAGGGCATGACCGGGTCAACATCATTGACCGGCTCCAGGAGCTCACCGCCGGCAGCCAGTCATCGACGGCGGCGATGATCGGGGACTTCCCCGGGCGAGTGGGTAAGCTAAAAAGATCCGGTAGATTGCAGGGAGCATTCTGGTTGCGGCGCCTCCACAAGAAGGTCACCGGAGTTGCTCCGGTGAGCCTCTACTGCGGCGGCGGATGGTGGTCTACGGTGCGGACTACCCTACGGCGACTCCTAAGACTCAATAAGATGCTCTCAAGACGCGTAAGCTCACCTGGATGCTTCCTAGATGCTCGCCGGAGTGATTAATGGACGGAGCTCCAGGGACTCTTCTCGTGTCATGGGAGGGCTTATTCCGGCGAGGTGAAGTTCGCCGGAGCTAGGGTTTGCAGTGACCTTAGAGAAGAAGAGAAATATTGCGGGAAGAAGGAAAAGATTGAGCTTATCCACTGCGGCGAGGTCCTTATACTCCGCGGGAGGCGGTGGCGTCGATCTCATGCGTCCACAGCGGGCGGTCGATCCGGTGGCTATGGCGTGGCCACCGAGCTGCTTCCAGGCGGGAGGAGGATGACGACGATGCGAATCGGTATCGGCCAGGTGGGTTGGGCCGGTTCCGGTTGCGGGCTGGGCTGCGTCAGCTGGGCTTCGCCCAGGTAAGTTTCCTCCCCTGTTTTTTACTGCTTCAATTCTTTTCTTTTATTTCCTGTTTTCTATTTTGGACATGCTAACTAATATTTGATTTCTGTTTTTGCAGGGATTTGAACTAAGGAGTGTTCTAATATAAACAAATGATATAATTGGTCCAAATATGTGTTATTACATATATCATGTATGTGCATTAGCACATAAAATGTTAAAAGACCATTGGGACTTGAATAGGTTCTAGATAGAGATGATTTGAGTACACCCCCATTTTTTGTTTCCATTATTTTCTAGGATTTTGATGATTATTTATGATCTAGAAAATGTTCCAAGGGAAATTTCAAGATCATTATTAGTTCTTGATTCTATGAGTTTGACTTCACAAATGTGTTTCAGATCTTCCTATTAGAAGAGGTTTTGAGAGTAAGACCTAAATACAAATAATCACATGTGAGTTGATCTCTAAAGAGTGGATCTGGTTTGGTGTTTGAAAAAAAATCATTAATTGAACACCACCCTTGAATTGATGGAGATAAGACATAACTCTAGGGCCTTTCTTATGATCACAAGTGATCATAAGTGGATATGAATGCTTTGAGTTTGGTTTCCAAATAAATGGACAAAAGGATATGGATTTTGATGACAGGGTATTACCCTCATTCAAGAAATGGTACATAAACCTAAAACAGGATCAATGAGATAAATATTAGCCTAAGTATGATTCTGGAATTTTAAGCATGATTTCCTACACCTATGTCTAGCTGCCTTGCTAAATGGAAATTTGTACACAGATCAAGGTTTCCAAATAACTTTAACAAGATGAGTATCTCCTATGTGAGATGAGTTTAAGTTGGACTCCTACTCCACATTTGATCTTAGTATGATATCTGCTTATCAGACTAGGTTTTATAACTAACCTAATTATCTTCATCAACCAGCATAATCATGTACTTGACATGATCATACTATCTCCTTCATCAACTCCTAGACAAATCCGTTTTATTTCCTTCATCAACTCCCTCTACTAAGGGTTTATTCTTGGTTGTATCTACCTTCTGAGATTAAGGATATAATCTCCCCTTCGTGTGGTTCATATCGGATCTACTCCACTTCATAACTTCATAAGTCTAAGTATTGGTTACTTCCTAATTATGGTTCTAGTCTAGACCAGAATTAGGGTTTATGATGTGATCTACCCCTATATCAAATGACTTGTCCTAATTAGACTTGGAGTAATGTCTAAAGTCTCCTAGTTGATCTTTATAGGAATGGCTCTAATATTCTTAAGTTATCTCACCTAGAGCTAAGGCAAATCTAATAATCAAACTGACATTGAGGTAACCTTTCCACTTCTCATATTTGGACTCACTAGGTTAGGACCTAAGAATATAGAATAGTTCATGATTTAAGAATAAGACTTGTGTAGACTTCTTTAGCATGAAAGAAGTAAGGTTTAAAAAAATACCATGGTGATCTTGGTGTGAATAAATATTTGGTTCTAAAATGATGTGTCAAGCATTTTAGTTTAACCTCACTTATCTCTCTTTTAGTTGATGTAGCTATCACTACCCAAAACAAGATTTTAGCAAAGGTCATGTTGGAGTTTATCGCGCTCTAGTTGATGAGCTACTTCAATTCCATCAACTCAAGTAAAACTCCAATCACTTTGATATGTTTTATTTAAATGCGCGAAAATTACCCGGATTTTCTATGCATGAAATGCAATGCACACATCTGTTGTCTCTCAATTTGTGACCTCAATCCTGGGATATTACACCAACTCTGATCACACATCCGGATAGATGATAGATGAGTAGTATCTTTTGATAAATCTATACTCGGGTGGATTGATTTGGGATCGGAATTTAGGTTCTACCGATATTTTACATCGAAAAGTTTATTCTAACCCCACATCAAATTACTAGAATTTGAAGGGGCTGCACAGGCCTAGGCGTCGTTGTTGTAGGAGTGGACAATTATGCATCTTGTGATCATGGTTATAGGAGTGGACGATTGCAATCTTCGTGATCCCAGAAACAGATGGACCAAGGCAATCAAATTCTTGGTGGGAACAATCAATATTTTACTCACAAGATTTACTCACATTTTTTTCTCTAGGTGCTCGATGAATTTCGCACTTTAGAAGTTTCAAACTTCAATGCGACACATGAGCATATTTTTCTATGCAATTTTTCACTTCATTGATTTGGGTTTTGTGAAGTATTGGAGCGTTACTAGGTGTTTACTGGAGATAAAAATGGTCAAGCTAAAGTAATTATGATACATTTGTGATCTTATAGATTTGGCAAAGTATATTGGTATAAGTTTTCAGTCGTGGCGTATTATTTTATGTTTCTCTCCTAGGTGCAATGCAGGCGTCGCCACATCTACTACGCGCAGCGGATCCAGCCAGCCTTGAAGGTCTTATGTCATTTGGGCACGGAGCGGGACTCGGAGTGGCTGGACAAGGAGATCAGGGCGAAGCTTCACTATCATGCTCGTGAGAAGGACTGTTCGACATCAAGATTAGCGGGGGTAACTGCATCAGTCCGAGGTGCCCCTCGCAGTGGTCCATGGTTGTCTCAGGTGGACACCAACAATTTCTCCTGTCTCAACCAGGTTGTCTTCCGGTGCCCCGACGACTCAGACAACAAGCACCTGATCAAAATCGAATGCAGCTCTGTTTGATGCCATCCAAGCTAAATCAGAAGGTGCTACATCCGCCAACATGCTTTTCAGTGACTTTAGTGGCTTGAAGAGGATAAGCTTAAACAGGAATTTAATGTGTGCATCTCGCTTGTGTGGATTGAGTCACGGAGGTGGCCCCTTGGCCAACGCCAGTTTTGAGAAAATCCCAGATCAATCAATGTGTCAGCCATGAGATCTGCTTGGGAACAATTCTACTGTGGTCTCATTGATGCATCAAGGTATGCGTGAGACAATTTTTGTTCAGTACTACACGGCAGCAGGTAATCTTTTGATGGATCCGCTACATTTATCATTTAATAAGTTTCGTGTCATAGATTGTATTATGTACCATCTTGGACTGCAACTTTGCCTTCGGGTAACATGTAAGTGAAATGTTTGTGACCCCAAATCTGTACATATGAATGTTTTTATCACTCTATTTACATTTAACCAAATAACATTGATTATCTCAATGAATAATAGTATAAATACAATTAGCTCACTTGCACAGTGTTTTACCTGCGAGAGTTGCAAATGAGTGGAATAGTGGGAGTGATCATCTCGGCGTCCCTGCTCGGGATCCACACACCAATGATCGTCATCGACAAGTAGCATGAGCACACGAGATCAACTTAGGAGAAATACCAATAGGATGGCTCTTTGGTGCCATGGAATAAGGGATGCATTGGATTGAGACGCTAGATAAAAGGTGTTGTATCGAGGTGGAGACGATTAAGAGGCGAAGAGCTAGAGTGGTGCGTTTCATAGGGAGTTTGACTGAATATTTATATAAATTTTATTGCTACGTATAATTTTTCTGATAAGCCGTAGCAACGCACAGGTATTCAACTAGTATGGATACTTTTATCATCAAGGGGTTGATTTCGGGAGGAGATTTTGTGCACTTGGGCACCAGTGCTCCTACCATGTATGGGTGTGTGGTTGGCTTGTCTCTACATTGATATCTATTCCAGAATATATTTCCAACAAATACTAACAGCTGCAAAATACTACTCCCTCCGTTTCAAAATATAAGATATTTTAGGTTTGTGAAGCAAATGTATCTAGACATGCTTTAGTGTGTATATTCAAATGAGCATACACACTAAAATGTCTAAATGCATTTGCTTTACAAAGCTAAAACATCTTATATTTTGAAACGGAGGGAGTAATACGGTAGTATACGTATGATAAAACAGTGGATACCGCAGTAGGTAGGTGGGAATGTGGTCACTGGTCCGTACCTATCCTCTCCACCGACAGCACAACGAGCAACCGCGCCGCTCGATCTGCTACTCGCATCGCTGCCGGTGAGAGGAGGCCGAGATCACGCGTCGGCCCGCGCGTGGCCGTCGTTGTTCGCCGCCTCGGCCACGGCGTCGTCGTCTGCCTGGCCGTCCTAGAGGTCGTGCACGCGTGGCCGCCCCGCGTGGCGGTCGTACGTCGTCGTCCGGGTCCAGCCCGGCCGTCCTGGAGGTGGCGGCTGCCTCCGACACGAAGTCGCTGTCCGGCCGTCACCGCTCGCGCGTGTCCCGTCCGCCCGGCCATCCTGGAGGTCATGCGCGTGGCCGCCGCCTCGGCCACGACGTCGTCGTCCGGTCGTCACCGCCCTCGCATGGTAGTCGTCTTCCGCCCGGCCGTTCTGGAGGTCGTGCGCGCGTGGCCGCCGCCTCGGCCACGACGTCGCCGTACGGCCGTCACTGCCGAGGGCGACGCGCTGCCCCTCTCCCGACGCGGCCCACTGTGATGTGACCAACGGACAAGCTGAGGCGAGGCCAGGCCAGCGACGCGCTGCTCCTCTCGCAGCGCGGCCCATTGTTATGTGACCAACGGACAAGCTGAGGCGAGGCCATGCCGGCGACCAGCTGTAGCGTATCTTGCCAGTGCGGGACGAAAGTCCATGTTGCCCGCAAACTGTTTGTGAAAATGGCTAAGCAAATAGATAGCTAGAAAATCCCAGATAATGGAGATGGCTGAGGCGGAGCGAAATAACACGTAAGTTTTTTATGCTAGCATTTCCAGCTATGGTATATTTGACTCCAGGCAATTTATCTAGTTCGTATACCTTTTTCGCGTGACTTAGGATGTTTGAGAACTGGTCAATGAACTTCTGGATCTGAATGGGAATGCGGCCGGGTGCCGTACAAAATGTCCGCTCTCAAGTCGAGCGCCACATACGCAGATGGTATCCATGAAAGATGGTGATCTAGAAGAATGATTCGAGCGGAAGAGGCGAAGGAATGTAGATAACTTAGAAGCAGATTCAATGGGTAATATGATCTTTCAGACGGATGATCCTCTTAAATTCAAGGCCTCCTCACTCACTATGTTGGCAAAAAAGGTACGGGAATTCAATGCCCTATGGTGTCTGTATTACATCAATTTGTCAGTTTATACTCACAGATAAATCTTAGATTGTGTAAATTGAGTGTAAAATTGACAGCACTCTAAACAATTAGGGTGTTAGTGTAAAAAATAAAACTGTTGTTTGCATCGGTGATATTGAACTAGACATGGTTCAGGGACTGTATGTGTTCAATTCATAAATGAGCGAACTCCAAAATGTATCGACATAGAATTGGCTGCTTCATTGGACAAGTATTATACACCCTACCAATTTAATGCCAGGACTTTCTTTGGGATTTCAGATGTATGCTGCTCCTTATTAATCAAAATGCAGATTGTAAAAATATGTTTGGATGGATCTCTGCGGAAAATAAAATATAGCTTATTTACTGAATCTTATATAACATGCAGCTCTGAACTAGTAGATGATATTTGCTTGACACTTACTCCCTCCGTTCCGCTTTGATCAACGCGTCTTGTGCTAGGTGGGCTGCTTATTTGCGGCAATGTTTGCGTCGATGAAAAGGGAACAGCGGTAGTATTACTTTATTAGTTCAGAGATATCAACATCTATGGCTCTATGACCAATTTTTTCACTAACAAGTGTGGTACTTAGCATGCTACACTTAATCTCTGATGGCCGGGCACAAACTGCCATCAGGAAACAGAAAATTAACACCAGGGAAAGTATATTTGTTATTGAATAGCATGTAAAGCTAATGAAAGATGAGGCATAACACTACTGCAAGCCAGATCTAATAAGAGGCAATGTGTAACGTGCCGGCTCTAGTTAGTTATAAAGTGGGTTAAAAACTGAAAGATTTTTTGAAAAAAATGGTGAATGATTCACACATATTAGTTTTGTTGTTTTTCAGCAGTAGTTAGTTACAAAGACACTCCTGAATAAGCAGGGTTTGTATTGGGAACACACCTCTGCCAAGGGTTATTGGCCCAACTCATGTTTGTGCTCTCTAGAAATCAAAGCTTTGCATAAAAGCCCGGCGATATAGTTTCCAAGCCAGAGATTGGTACATCATTCAATTTAATTGAAGAAGCATATGATTTCTATAATCTGTATTCTTGGGAAGTAGGATTTGGCATTTGTTATGAGAAGAGCAGATCTTGTTAACTGCTCCTAAACTTGTCTGTGCTTCAGGAAGAGCAAATGCTAGCTGAGAGAAGGCGCCATACGAAGACTCTGTAAAGATCCTGGACCCAAAAGCACTGCATGCCCTCAGTGAGATCTTCCGAAGAAGAGAGGCAACTCAATGCTCAAACTGTGGACTGATTGGACACTGGAAGATAACTTGGGGGACACCCATGAATCTGGATTTTGTGAAATTGTGAATGTTGTTTGTAAACTGTAATCCGTAAGCAGCTGATATGCCTGTCTGCAGCTCTAACTTTGTGTACTAATCTCCCGCAAAAAAAAACTTTTGTGTGTACTAATATGTTGTTATATCACAGTTAGCTTCAGATAGCAGGATTAGTGAAAAGTGGTTAGAACGAAAGCAAAGTTTCCAAACTAAAAGTTGAACATATATAGACTTGAATTTTGTGGTTCTAACTGAGTGTTTGTGCAAACAGATACTGTACTCAGCTAGTTGACAGCTGACGACGGTTATGTAGCACACGCTGCTGCTGCATATATCAAAGCAAGTGAGTGCTCTGACATCTCTGCTACCCCACGCTGTCTGCTCATTAAATGCACCATCTCAGAAAAAATACAACGGGTCGATCATAGATACGCTCATATACCATAAGAAAGCTGTTCTACACTAGAAGCATACACACTAGAAGCATACACACAGATGGATGGACAGATCTAAAGAAGCAACGGTTTGAAGAACTCCACTTGCCAGGAGCAGTGGTGCTTATGTTTCAAAAGGACTTTTCGGTTGATTTCCTCCTTCTGAAGTCCAAAAAAAGTTCCTCATAAAAAGTGCAATCAGTAAAGTGGGATATGACAATTACCTGTCATGGGGTCCAAATACCTGATTATAGAGACGGACTCATAACCAACATATATCCCCAACTTACAAGGCACCCATATCAGGTTATTAAATACATTTCTAGCACCATTTACATTGATATACCTCTAAGACTCGACATCTAGGTCACCCTATACTAATTATATCCGTACAGAGAATTTTATCAAATCTACAATGGTGACACATGGCAACAAGAATTTAGTTAGGAATTTTCTCCTCTGCTTTTTAGTTATGTTAATAAATTTTTAGTGTTAATTAACTCAGTTATGTTGATTAATTTGGGTTAATTTAGTTACGCAAATTAGTTAGGTCAATTCAGTTAGGGGGTTGGTTTAATATAGTTCTTTGTTTGCTTTCTCTCACCAATGTCTAGTGTTAGGTATTAGGCTTAATTTGTTAGATATCGCGGTTAATTTATAGTTAATAGCTACTCTCTCTTCCAAGGACGCCCTACATGTTCTCTTCGATTTTGTGCATGATTTTTTAAGAAAACAACACAAATTATTGTATGCACTAGATGAAAACAAGTGGTAATACGAGCATATAAAAATTGTCAGATCCTTTATGCCCAAAAATAAAGTCTCAATTTTATGTTGTTAGATGGTGTTATACGCGATGTTATTTCAATATCAAGCATAAAGTATGCACATGTTGTCAACTTATTACTAAAACTAACTTGTGAGACACCTTTGCAAACCACTTAAATATATATACTCTAGAAGCTTCCGTGTCTATACCTATCTAATAATACGATAGAACCACTGCTAATTAAGATATTTGTTCGAGTGTATGTCTTAGAGATATCTATCATGATATTTAGTGATACTAAAGTATATACATCAACACACATGCACATAGAAAACTCGTATACATTCACGAGTAATATATCCAACTGTCAAAAATTAATTCAAAGAGAAAGTTTGTTACAACATACTACATGGGTTATATTGTTAATTATGCACTTTAACTAAATGAATTGTACTCATTAATGCTATATTATGGAATATAAGTTCAAACAACTATAAGAGTTCAGTATGAAATAAATTTTTACATTAGGTCTCATTATTTTACTTGTGTAGCGGTCTGTAGTCTTTATCAAGTTTATAAGGTATTCAATCCGGAGAGTGTACTTCATTTGAAATTATAGCGACGTAGTTAATTGCATCAGATGTTTACATTTCTTGCTTGGACTCCATAGGACAGGCACCATTGTCTAGGCAAAGAGGTTGGCAGATGCTAGAGGGTCCAATATACACTCAGTGACGATCTTCTCTCTGACATTAACACCGAAAATGTAACTGTCTGCGATGAAATATATCGGATGTGATTCCAACGGATGAATGACGCAAATGGACGGGCTACTCTCAGGAAGCCTGGACGCCATGTATATAGGATGAGACCAAACATCGGCAAATGGGAATGCAAAGTCATAGCTCCAGTTTAGGCTAGAACTAGTACTGTTCAGCGTCCATAGCCTGACGGCGTCCATCACTGCGTAATGACGCCCAATTACGGCGAATCTCAGACTCTGGTCGTCACTAATACTCACGCATCAGGACTTCTTCAGAGAACAGGGGCAGTCGGCGTCGATTGCATATATAGCCTAGTGGCAGTGCGATGAACTGCAGTATCGGGTTATCCAGGAGAGGGTCGAGGCTGTAGTGACCCGAGGCAATGTCGATCCACCATAGCCTCCTTCCGTGTACAAGCACATTGTCGTACCGGAGCTGCCGCACGGCTGCGGGTGCCCGAGTACTATCGTGGTCCACCAACCGGTTGTTGAAGACATGATTTAGCTACTAGGTATTTATAGGCCAAATTAATTTCAATGTGCGTGGCTAAATTATTGACTGGTGTAGATATTTGGAGTTCATGTTTTGTTCAGAATACAGGCATAACAAAAGTCCAATACAAATGTTAAATTATTTATTCGGACCAAGAATGTGAAGCTTTCCATGGTTAAAGAGCCAAATTAGAGACATAATTCAGCTAGTCGATCAAGGCAATCAGTTGATATTTTGTTTAAGAATTGAAACAGGTTTGCATGGACAAGAATGCTAGGTAAGACGCGTCTTAGACAGACTCGTCGGGAGTATTTTAAGCTAAAATGATGCCTAGATCAACAAGTCTCTCGGATGCTAAATTGAAATTACATCTCATGTGAGAAGAAGTGCAGCGGGAAAATTCACATCTGCATAATATTGGTGCATAAGAGTACATGATCTTCATTATCTGGTATGATTAGCACTATGGCCCGATATTTTGTTGTTCTCTTTGTGGGCCAAGTTGTATTGTACGTCAGCCTAGTTTAGATCTTGGAATTGTTATGTACTACTACAGATTAGAAAGTTTACCTGGCAAAGGCGTGGGACACGAGGTGACCGAATCAATCACGATCGATTTTCAGTTTTGGAGTTTTGTTCCAACACGCCGAGTCCTGCCTGTCTTTATAAGGCTAGCAAAGAAAAAATCCGATAAGGCTCCTCCGATGAGATTAACCACAGAACGATTGTAGCAAAAAAAAAATCTTCCTATGATGCAAAATAGCATAACATTTGTAGCAAGAAATAAAGATCCATTATAGCGTCGTAGCATTTCGAGAACATAAAAATAGCAAAATAAAAAGTAGTATGTAGCAACCTCCGACTACAGTTGTAGCAACGGTGCCTACAACATCCAACTTTAGGGTCGCGGGCGACCGGGGAGTTGTGCCGGTTCGCAGCACAGGAGGCGCCGCCTCCCACTCGTCCTCGCCCGAGGTAGGGGAGAGAGAGAGGCCTCGCCGTCCTCTCCAATGGAAGCAGTAGCACCTCCTCCTCACACCCCTCCATCTCCTCCTTGTTGGTGCCGGCGTGGAAGCTCCATGGCAGCGCGACGCCGGCGGATTCCGGCGCAGAAGCCCCCATGGCAGCGCGATGGGTAGCTGATCCCGGCGCGGGAGCCCAAGGTAGCGGCACCGCCACAAGGCTCCCTGTAGATGTTGATGGCGGCCCGTCGGAGGTGTCCGAAGGGAGTAGCAGCAGGCCGCGTTCCCCCGAGGGAGGAGCACGGGTGGAGGGTCGGCACGACGGCGTGGCGGCTTCGTCGAGGCACAGAGGCGCAGCAGCTTCGTCGGGGCACGGCGGCGCAGCAGCTTCGTCGGGCACGGCGGCGCGGTGCTTCATCGGGAGACGGCGGAAGGTGACTTTGGAGACCGCGGTGCGGCAGCGAGCTGGGCAGAGAAGAGTCGAGCAGAGAAGATAAGGTGCGATCAGTTTTTTTTTCTTTTTGTGTGGCCACGGTGTGGAGGACGTGGCACGTCGTGCGATCCGGAGGTTGCCAGCCCCCGGGTGAACAGAAGTGTTAAGAATAATTAACATGTGTTAATTATGGGGATAACCCCACGCTCCCGCACAGGCAGTTCCCACTTTGTGGGAACCGTCACCACTTCTCCTGGAACCGTCTCCTTTGGTGGCATCCCTCATCTGCATATATACCTGTACCAATGATGAATAAAACACAGTTGAATCATTTGTCATTTGTCTCTCGTTCTCTACTTTCACTCAAAACACGTTATCAGCACGCTCTGCCGAGAGCGAACTCCAGCGATCGCCGGAATAAGAAGAACAAGCGAGAAAGGTGAGAATCAAACCTTGCCCGATGCCTCCGTTTTTCCGCCAATCCCGCTTCGTCGCCAGTCGCCGACGCGGAATTGGAGGAGGCCACCATCGTCTTCACCATGTGCAGGGGCCTCGCCGCTTCGACGGTCGCCGCCGCTACATTGGCCGCCGCCACGGTGCCGGCGGCTACCGTGATCGCCGCCACGGCGTGCACGTTCCCCGCAGCCTTCATCGCCACAACCGGAGCGGCGCTGGCCCGGCGTCGACTGTGCGGCCTCTTGCGCCGCCGATGCCGGACTGGCTTCTCGCCGGTCTTGCCGACGTCGACCCTGCAGACGCGCCGCCGCCGCCGATGTGGTGCCGCATGCACGGGTGGGTGGTATGCCCCCTGCACGACTACGGCCCTCATCTCCATCTCGGTGGCGGTGATGGCGCTGGACCATCAGGCTCCCAGGCTGAACCACCGACGCCGCCCGTGATGCCGGCGACGCAACCTCCACCGGCATGGCTCCTCGCTGGTCCGGCGGCGCCGTCCCTGCACACGGATGAGGAGATGGACCCGGAGCTCGCCGCCCCACTTCCGCCGCTGCCGTGCCTTGTGCACGGCTGGGCCTGCCCACGGCTCGCGGAGCACGGCGTCCATGTCGAGGAGGTGGCTCCTGCAGCGACCTCGCCACCGCGAGGCCTGCGGCATCCTTCTCCGACTCCAGCGCATGTGCTTGCGGGCGCCGGGAACGCTCCGTCGAGGGCCGGAGTCGAGCGGCGCCTCCACGCACCGGCGATCTCGGTCAGCTTCTCCAACGGCCACGCCAACGGCGTGGTTCCGGGGACGCGTCTCTCCGGCGACTCTTCTTCAGAGGAGGGGGAAGGAGCGGCGGGATCTGCAGGATGCTGAATCGCCGGCGTGGGGGCAGCAGCTGGAGGCGGCCGGCCGCGCCATGGCCGCGCGTGGCCGCCAGGAACGGGCGTCGTGCGGGCGTGTGAGCGCTCTCCAGCGCTGCGCCTTATCCACTCGTTTGGATTGGCCTGTCCCGTGCAAGCCTCTAGTTGGGCTTTAAAAATCACTATCTTTTTTCAGTTTTTTTTAGCCTGTTTCAGATTTTAGTCTAATTATCAGTAGTTCTAGTAACTTTAAGCTGTTTTTAGACCAGTTTTTATTACAGTATTTTAATCTTTAGTACTGTAGAACTGTAGAGTACTACATGTATTCCAGCACTATTTGATGTAATGTATATATTTCCATGTTATCGACATGTTGAGATTAATTGCATCTACCATTTGCATGGAATTTTCAATTTCGCGCAAATAAATCAATTCATCGTCTTAATTGAGCCTTCGGCTTAATACGAGCACGAATTGATATGCAAAGTTTAAAGTGACTTCTTCAAATTGATGTTTTGGGAACAATAGATAGTGAAAAGATCTACTGCATTGCAGACTATCTATCACTATTGAAGTGCTCTCCCATACATTTTATTAAGTGATGACATAAGGTACTAGAAACATGAGTATCTACTGATTTCATCAGATTATACTCTCTAGTTCTGCAAGATCTACTCCGAATTGGAGATTATCTTCAATGTGTCACACTTAACAGTTTGAAGACTACACTAGTGATTTTCAAGCCCACTTCTTGAATTTCATTAATTTTGCAATATTCATTACAACAAAACCATGATGGTTTTTGATTTACCATGAGTAAATTAATAATCTCTGGTTTACCCATGTAGGTAACCGATGGCTAAAGAGTTCGATTCACTCGAGCTCGATGGCCGCAACTACCCTACTTGGGCCATGGACATCAAGATCGCTCTTGCATCCCGTGGATTAGTGCGTGCAATCCAGATTCCGGAGGATCCCCTCCCGGCTGGAGTCACGCCGCTGAGAGATGAGCAGAAATATTCTGCCTTATACATCATAAGGCACCATATTCACCCAGATCTTAAGTCTGAGTATTTGGAGGAGGAATCCCCACTTACTCTGTTTCAGGCCCTCAAGACGAGGTATGAACAGCAGAAGGCAGTTGTCCTGCCCGAAGCACTTCATGATTGGACACATCTTCGACTCCAAGACTTCAAGTCCATTGGGGAGTACAATCATGAGGTTCATAAGATAAGTTCCAAATTGCGCTTTTGCGGGAAGGAACCTACTGATGCGGAAAAGATAGAAAAGACTTTGTCTACTATGCTCCCATCTGAAAGGCTCCTCCAGCAGCAATACCGTGCTCGCGACTACCAAGTCTATTCCGACCTCATTCATATCTTACTTCAGGCTGAAAAGCATGATGAGCTGCTTGCTAAGAACGGCTCTCAGCGCCCGGTTGGTTCCCAACCTCTCCCCGAAGTTCATATGAATGTCGCAAATGGACGTAATTTTGATGGTGCTTCCAAAGGCAAATCATCAAAGTTCAATGGTAAGCGAAAGCACAAGCGGAACAAAAAGCCTAAAACTCGGACTGTGGGAAAAGCACCGCAAAGCCCAAGTTTGAAAAAACCAAGCTTTGTGATAGGTGTGGGTGCTACACGCATCCTACCAACAAGTGCAAAACCCCTAAGCATCTGGCCATTCTCTACCAGCAATCCCAAGGACGCAAAGGACCTCAAGGGAAAAGGTTTGAAGCCAACTTCAATCTTCATCCGGATGACACCGATGGAGCTGGTTGCTCGCAAGACGTTCCTTCGGAACCTAGCAGCACTACGACCCTCCAGAAGTCACAGGACCCTATGGGCACGGAGAACATGATGGTTGAGTACGCCTCAACGGACATGTTTGGAGACTTCGACTAGATAGTCCCACAATCTCCTTAGTGATCGTTTTATGTATTTATGTCCATGTGTGATATTGTAATAGAACATAAGTATTGTTGTCATGTATATTGTATCAGCACTTTGATATAATAAGATTGTATTCTATATATTTAAATAAGATTTTCTTACTGAAAATTCTTCATTTTTATATATAGCTTTCTACGGGAACAATCCGATGGAAGAGGAATTATGCCTTGTGGACAGCGCGACCACAAACTCGATACTGAGGGAGCTCAAGTATTTCCAAACTCTGAAAAAGATGAATGGAGATATTTTGACTATCGCTGGACGCGATACGGTAATTGTTGGTACTGGACGTGCCATATTTACCCTCCCAAATGGTACACAAGTGACAATTGAGGATGCCTTGCTGTATCCCGATTCTTCACGTACCTTAATCAGTTATCGAGATATCCGTAAAAATGGTTTTCACATTGAAACCCATGAGGACAACAAAGAGGAGTATCTACTCTTCACAAAGGATTACGAATATGGCAAGCAAGTACTTGAAAAAATTCCTTCTCTGTCGTCTGGATTGTACTATACGTACATCAAGCCCGTAGATCATGTTGCTTACAAGGTAATTTTCCAGAATGTTGATGCATTCCAAACCTGGCATGATCGCCTAGGGCATCCCGGCATCGGGATGATGAGGAAAATTACTAGCAATTCCATTGGTCACAATTTGCATGAGTCAAAATTTCCTCAGTCATCAGACTTTGTGTGCACATCGTGCGCCACAGGAAAGCTAATTTTGAGGCCTTTGCACCTCAAAATTCAAGCTGAACCACTTCAGTTCCTTGAACGCATTCAAGGTGATATTTGTGGTCCCATCCAACCATTATCTGGACCATTTCGGTATTTCATGGTTTTGATTGACGCATCTACACGATGGTCACATGTGTGTCTTCTTTCCACACGAAACCATGCATTTGCCAAGATAATGAGGGAAGTAATTAAGTTACAGGCCCATTTTCCAGAAAGTCGAATTAAATCAATTCGCATGGACAATGCTGCAGAATTCTCTTCACGTGCCTTCAATGACTATTGCATGGCCCTGGGGATTGAAGTTCAGCACTCTGTTCCATACGTCCATACTCAAAATGGTTTGGCTGAATCTCTAATCAAGAGAATCAAACTCATTGCAAGACCTTTGTTAATGAATTGCAGCTTGCCAAGCTCGTGTTGGGGTCATGCAGTCTTACACGCTGCTGACCTAATCCAATTGCGACCTACTGCATATCACAGTACTTCCCCTCTGCAATTGGTACGTGGAAATCCTCCCAGTATTTCCCATCAGCGTAAGTTCGGATGTGCTACGTACGTCCCGATCTCACCACCCCAGCGGACATCTATGGGTCCACATAGAAAACTAGGGATCTATGTGGGGTACAAATCACCGTCGATTATCAAGTACCTGGAACCCCTTACAGGGGATCTATTCACAGCCCGTCACGCTGATTGTATCTTTGACGAGGAACATTTTCCGGCATTAGGGGGAGATTTCAAGTACCAGAAAGAATGCCCGGAAATTGATTGGAATGCTATCGCCATTTCAGCCTCGGATCCACGTACCCAAGAGACCGAACTTCAAGTTCGGAAAATCATAAATTTGCAACATCTTGCAAATAATCTGCCAGATTCGTTTACTGATTTAAAAGGTGTAACAAAATCCTGGAAACCAGCCAGAAACGCGCCCGAAAGAGTGGAGGTACCAGTAAAAACCACTCAGCTCCCTGATCCTAAAAAGAGGGGGAGTAGTACGGCCTCTGACCCGGATCCTGCTTCTCGCAAGCAACAAAGGAGAGAGAGGAGAAAATCCTCCAAATCAGTAAATGCAAGTCAGCTCAACGTTGACAAACACCTTATGGGTAGTATACACCCAGTGGAAGGGCAACCTCCACAACCCAGCTCCAGTGTGCACACACTGGCTGGGACATCGGAACACCTGGACTCACGCGTATTGGGAAATCACGAAGAGTCATCAAGGGTGCATGAGATATCCACCAACTATATCGATTCTGGAGAATCATTCAACCGTAAGTCTACGATTGTCGACACTTATTTTTCTGCTGCAATTGCTGATACCCTTCTCAATGATCATGATCCAAGGACTATCGTTGAGTGTGAAAAACGCTCCGACTGGCCTAAATGGAAGGAAGCAATACAAGCAGAACTTGCTTCGCTTAATAAAAGGAAGGTATTCACAGAAGCAATACCAACACCTCCCAAAGTTTTCCCTGTGGGATTCAAATGGGTTTTCCTCCGGAAACGGAATGAGAACAATGAGGTGGTGAGATACAAAGCGAGGCTCGTAGCACAGGGTTTCACGCAGAGACCCGGCATTGATTTCAATGAGACATATTCTCCAGTAATGAGTGGTATCACTTTCCGATATCTAATATCTTTGGCAGTGCAAAATCGTCTATCCATGCAGTTGATGGACGTCGTGACCGCATATCTTTATGGGTCACTAGATTCGGACATATACATGAAGGTTCCTGACGGAATCTCTGTACCGGATGCAAGCACAAAACGCAACATGTATTGTGTAAAACTGAACAAGTCTCTGTACGGCTTGAAACAGTCGGGACGGATGTGGTACAACCGACTTAGTGAGTTCCTTCTTCAGAAGGGTTACTCCAACAGTAATGACTGCCCATGTGTCTTCATCAAGAAGTCCTCATCTGGATTTTGCATCATTTCAGTGTACGTCGATGATCTGAACATCATTGGTAACACACAAGATATTGATGAAGCACGCAATCATCTAAAGACAGAATTTGAGATGAAGGATTTGGGTCAAACCAAATTTTGCTTGGGTCTTCAACTCGAGCACCTTCCCTCAGGAATAATGGTATACCAAGCTGCCTATATCCAGAAAATATTGGAGAAATTCAATATGGACAAATCCTATCCATCTAAGACTCCCATGGTGGTTCGTTCTCTAGACGTAGAGAAAGATCCGTTCAGGCCAAGGGATGATGGAGAAGAGTTGTTGGGACCCGAGGTTCCATATCTCAGTGCCATTGGAGCGCTCATGTATCTTGCAAACTGTACGAGACCTGACCTCGCATTTGCAGTGAATCTACTTGCTAGATACAGCGCAGCTCCCACCAAACGCCATTGGTCGGGGGTCAAGAATATCTTCCGATATCTCCAAGGCACAAAGGATCTTGGCCTATTCTTTCAGTTTCAGAGAAATCTGGACTCTGATATGATTGGATACACCGATGCTGGCTATTTATCTGATCCCCATAATGCCAGATCACAAACTGGCTTTGTGTTCCTTCATGGTGGAACTGCCATATCATGGAAGTCTTCGAAACAGACTCTGATTGCGACTTCTACCAATCATTCTGAAATCATCGCATTATATGAGGCATCACGCGAAAGCGTGTGGCTTCGCAGAATGATAAACCACATACAACAGTCATGTGGCATTGGTTCTATCGAATCTCCTACCATTATCTATGAAGATAATGCAGCTTGTGTTGCACAGATGCAAACAGGGTACATCAAGAGCAATATCACTAAGCATATTGCCCCTAAATTGTTTTATCCTCATGAGCTCCAAAAGAGTGGGGAAATAAACATCTTGCAAGTCAAATCATGCGATAACCTCGCTGACCTATTCACGAAGTCTCTACCAACTTCAACATTCCAGAAATACATTCATGGAATTGGTATGCGACGGCTTCGAGATTTGCAAGAATCAGGGGGAGTATCTTCCTGAACTATTCCTGTTCAAAGCATCATATTATACTCTTTTCCCTTGATGAGTTTACTTTACAGGTTCTCATTAAGGTTTTTAATGAGGTAATATCAACACAAGATCATATGTCATACTATCCCTTTTCCCCATCGGGGTTTTTAGGAAAGTATATACGACATATTTATTGACCTCTATATTCTGTGATTTATTTCATATTGAGTTAACAGAGGCAATAATCATAATGTGCTGCATCATTTTCTCCTTATTTTCCCACTGGGTTTGAAGGAATTTTAGCAGCATATTCTATCATACTCCTCCCATTTTTCCCATAGGGTTTTTGGAGGACATTTAATCAAGATGATGAATCATTGTGCGGTCATGTGGTGATTAGGGGGAGTGTTAAGAATAATTAACATGTGTTAATTATGGGGATAACCCCCACGCTCCCGCACAGGCAGTTCCCACTTTGTGGGAACCGTCACCACTTCTCCTGGAACCGCCTCCTTTGGTGGCATCCCTCATCTGTATATATACCTGTACCAATGATGAATAAAGCACAGTTGAATCATTTGCCATTTGTCTCTCGTTCTCTACTTTCACTCAAAACAAGAAGCATTTTCCTTTTATGTATCGGAGGAAGTATAAAAGAAATTTGCAAGAAGTGATAATACAAATAAAAGAAAACTGAAAAGTTGTAAAAAAAAGGCATAAATAGGCTGGCTCTTGCGGGGAGGAATTGAGCTATAGGCAATGGTTTATCGTACGAGCGCGTGAATTATTTCTGTATGTTCCAGAGTAAATTCGGCTGGCATTGCTATTCTATTTGGAATAGTGCAATTGACACGGAAGGAAAGTCAGGTGATGTACACTTTCCGTTCCAGTCAAGTCAAGTACTCGTAGTTACCTAATTCCAGTCCGACTCTGTCCCGGAATTCCCTCTATCCCTTTGCTAGGTGCTGGCGGAAGAGAACCGCGTGGTGAAGTCTATATATACCCCAGATCCAGACTCACCAACCACACCGGAAACACACTCGATCATGGAAGCCTTCCGATTTGGCTTCGCCCCGGACATGGCGCCGGCGTTCAAGTTCGACCCCACCGACGACGACCTCGTCGCCCACTACCTCCTCCCGCGCGCCCTCGGCGTCCCCAACCCGCCCTTCGCCCACGCCATCATCGACGACGACCCGGCCAGCCTCCCGCCGCCGGACCTCCTCGCGCTGCACGGCCACGCCGCCAGCCACCAGGCCTTCTTCCTCGAGGTCACGACCAAGAACGTCCGGGAGCGCGTCGTCAAGGGCGGCGCCGGCGGGCTGTGGCGCGGCCAGCAGGGCCACTTCCAAACCCTCACCCTGCTGCGCCCCGGCGGCGGCGAGCTGGACATCAAGTACAAGCGCTACGACCTCACCTACAAGACCTTCGACGAGGAGGAGGCCGAGGAGAAGGAGACGTCGAGCAAGAAGAGGAAGAGGACGCAGGGCGGCGCGCCATCCGGCTGGGTCATGCACGAGTACACCATCGTCGAGCCGCCGCTCCAGAACACCGTCCTCAGCCACATACACCTCACCAAGGGCAAGATCAAGGAGAACCAGAAGCAAGCCGCCGCCGACGCAGAGGGCCAGCAGCCGGCCGCCGAGCTCTTCGACCAGGAACAGCAGCTCGTCCCGCCTGCAGCGTTCTTCTACCAGTACGATTTCCCACACCAGGAGCAACCAGGTCCAAGCCACCACCAGGATCAAGCAGGGCCGAGCCACCACCAGGATCTCTCTTACCAGGAGCCGATCTACTACCATCATCCTCCTCTCCTCCACATGCCCGCCACCGGGCTCAGCACGGAGGCCAAGCCGGCGAGGAAGTCCCATACCAGGAGCTGCCAGGACAGAGCTACAACTACATCCCAATGCCCGACCAGCCAGGTCCAAGCTACCAACATCATCCTGCCGACACGATGGGCGGTGGCGAGCGGTTCAGCGACGGCAACCAAGCCCACGGTGCTCCCTGCTGCGGCGACAATGGCGGTGGCATGGGAGGCAGCTTCCTAGATTTGCTAAACGCCGGGGAGAGCTTCGCCAGCGACTTTGACGATGGCTTCTACTTCACCAGCGGCGGCGACATAGAGTTTAGTAGCCATGGCGGCGCGACACAAGACACCCATCCGCCTAATGATCAGACATAAATTCTGAAATCTGAACTGCACCTAGATAGATATACGTTGTATGTCGTTGTAGCTTAATGTCATGTATGTCACCTGACAAATTTTTAGAGGGGCCTCGGGCTAATCTCAAATGTTCTGTGGTCACGAGATTGTTCCGATAGAGCTATTAACAGAGATTACTAGCTAGCTAGCCTTTATCTATTCTATATATCATTATCGATCGGTTTTCTGTGGTGTACCTTCTGTTGATTAACTTTGTGTTGTTCTTGAACTGCTAAATGAGCAAAAGCAAAAAAAAAAAACAGGGTTTCATCAGGGTACTGAAATGTGAGATTTAACAGCATTTCGACGACAGCGAACACCAGACAAGCCTCTGTTTTGGGTGTCGACACAATGATGTTATGGGTTCCGACAGTAGAGCTATGTGGTGGAGATTCAGGGAGCGGCCTAAGACGTTTGCATCTGCAATGTTCAAGCATTAGATTAGAGAGAATAAACTGATATAGTTTAGAGAATCAGGGAGCGGCCAAAGTCGTATAGCTGTGTAGTTGGAGTGTGTTGCGACTGTATGCCAAGTCTGGGCTCGAAATAACTTAAAACTTGCTTGTGTTGGTTTCATTTAATGAAATCGGGAGCCATGAGCTCCTCAATTCGAAAAAAATAGCTTAGCTAGAGCTGCTACGACCTTATAGGAGTAATAAAACATACTATAACTTAGCATCAATTTTGCCTGCAGTCTCGGCAAGTTTTCAGGAACTTTTACTTGTGATTCTTCTCATGGGACTTGCAAAAATTAGACCATGGTCGGTAGATATTCACTGACAAGTGACAACACGGTTTCACGGCTCAATCTCATCCCCTATACGTATCTTCACAGAATGATATACGTGTATTGGAGTTTGGCATGCAAATAACAATATCCTGACAATTAACGCCACTGACTGGATTCGGATGGCATATATTTCTGAAACACCGATCCACCAAACCTCGCCAGAACTGTGCAGATGAAAACTTTCCAATGGTAAACATAATTGCCATAAAACTCAGTTCAGTTCTGCCCTTGGTTTGGACAGAACCCGCAGCCAAGAAGATAGGCCAGAGTTCACACAAGAGCATTTCTCTGGCGTGGAAGATGCCAACACTGGACCGACAACCCTTTACAACAAAGGACTACAAAGAAAGACAAGCAGAAAGTCATCATCGTCATGAGCGGCACCGATCTAGCGCCAGCCTTAGGCATTTGCTTCTGGAACTGCTCAGCTCTAAGTTATCAGGGACTGGAAATAAGAAAGTTTCCTATGGGATATGGTAGAAAGGGAATTGCTAGATTCAGATGTTATTCAAGTATGGTGGTCGTCAAGCAGTGGCAGGATATCACAAAAAACCATAGGCAATTATTGACTAGTGCAAGCATGTACAGAGTCATACCTGGTTGATAATTGTAGGGCAGCAGACCTTGTAGCTCTGAAAAAAATAGAGACAAAAGATGAAATTACAGTTATGTCAAGTCATAGGTATAGTGCTCACAAAGACCATATATATGGTGTAACTGGAATTTAGTAGTTTGGTTTGCTTTAACTTTTTTTTGAAGGAAGGTTTGCTTTAACTTTTATTGCATATATAAATCAACTTAAAGATGAACATGAATGAAATATATAACTAAGCTTTATAGTTCGGGACAAGGTGTACATCTTCAAGTTTTCTTGAAAAAGGTTTACATCTTCAGGTTTTCTCGAAGAAAGGTGTACATCTTCAACTTCATCATATTTGCATTACTGAACTGGAACCTCACTTTTACTAAACTACAACCTCACTTTCAAAACATAATGAGGCTTATTTTGATGTAGAAAAGGCATGTATAAAGTTCAAGTTGATATCATATGAATCTACATTAGAATATTTATGTAAACATCACACCTAAAGTAAATGTAAGATTATTATGCCCAGCATAGAGCTTAGGTATCAAGAAAATTAATTTATGACAATTTACATCTAAATTCTTATGTGGATTATTCTTCAACCTTACTGACTATAAACTTAGTGTGTCGCATTTGCTCAATTCAAGTAGCGACTATAATGGTATGCTTCCACCTGCAAGCCTATACTTACTGTTATTAGTACATATAAAATCCGTAAACATGATCTTTGAAATATGTGTCCCAAGACAAGGAATACCAGAACATTTCTGGCAATACAAGAACTTCAATATTAATTGATCTGCATGGTAAAAGGTTCATGAATTTAGTGAATTTGCTGACTCAGGATGTTGACAGAAGAAAAAAAGTACTCCCTCTGATCGGAAATAGGTGTCGGTGATTTTGTACTAATTTAGTACAAAATCACTGACACTTATTTTTGATCGGAGGGAGTACTTTATAACATTGTTGTTATGCAAAAATTGAAGAAAATATAGGTAAACGAATATAGACGCTCAAGACTTGAGTTATGATAACTTGAAAAATGCACATGCTATTGAGATGCATCAAGCTATAAATCATGAACCAATAGGTTTCAGTGGTAACAGTTAGAGTAGATGAAAACTTGTGCTCATTTTAATCTACTATACTGCGGCCACAAGTCTGGTTGTGACTCTTGTGTACCCAGGTATGATATATTGACTATACTGTTTCTGTTGTGAAAAGGCTAACAGATTGAATCAGGAAGATTGTTTATTGGACTGTTTATTTAAAAAGAAAACAAAGGGTAATAACTACAAAACAACATTGACAAAATGGACCAACTCAAAAAACTAGCAAGAATCATCCATGAAGTATTATTGTCGAGCAGATACACAATTATAATCAGCTGACTAATAAAATTGAGAACAACAGATTGTGTCGGTAGACCACCCATGGACTTGTTCTTATTCCAAAACTGAATATCTCTGATCAATGTGAAACATCATTAAAAAATGTGGAGTTGGTGTTGGGTTATATATATATTTGCGATAAAAAATGCAGTGTCCGTACCGACATACAATTATGGTCAATCCCAGGAAATATGAATGTCCTTCAAGAAAAACCCTCTGCAGTTTACGAAGAAGTCCAATATCAGTGAAATCTGTACCAAGAGACTGACCAACACAGCACATTTATGACAGAAGCAACCATTTCCAAGGCTTCAATTAAAGTTACATTTTTTTTTTTGCGGAAAAGTTACATATTTTTATGTCATCACACAAAGAATTAACAGTGCGAGGGATTCATTTCTGAGTAGAACAAAACAAGCGCACCAAATATCCAAAAACAAAGTCAGAATTTGAATGGGTAAAGTTAAGAATATCCATCTATACCTTGAGTTCATCAGCCTCGCCTTCAAGCATACTTCTTTCCAACCATCTCAGGTACAATAATCAAGGTCATATGATGTAACTATAATCTGTAGATAAACGGCTTGTGATTCTATTGATTCTTCAGTAATTGAAATGCTTTCTGGAATGAAGAGATTTCGAAAAAAATCTTCTGAAGATATAAACAGCAAACAAACTCTACAGACCTACTTCCAGTGAGATACAAGACACACTCAGATGTGTTCTCTGTTGATGCTCAGTGCTGCCGTTTATACCATTCAGCAGGACAACACCACATTGTTTCTATGAGAGCATTTTTATATACAGTAACCAAACAAGATTACAGCAAAGAGAATCGTCTTCTAACCACGCAAAACGAGCAACATGTTATAGTTCAGTACTGTAACTGCACAAACTAAGTACTCCACGCTGCAATTAACCGTTTCCAATAAATATTTTTCTAAAAATTAATGAGGTTGTTGTACATTACTATATCAGAAAACTGAACACTCGTCACTATCCATCTTCTCCAACACATTGATAGCCTGATCTAGATGTCAATACTTACAGAAGTAATGGATTAAGAATATTCTAGGCTGTTACATCATGCTCAGAATTTGCACACAAGCATCAATGCTTCAAAACCACAAACATCCATGCTGATTACCTACAGGCAACTTCAGTAACCCCTTATCAGCACAAACATGCATCCTGTCCATCCTCTGGCAAGACAAAACAAACAAGAAAATAGAGAGAAAAAAGGAGGATTTTACCTTCTCTACAGACAATGAACCGATCTGGAGAGGGGCCTGAGCGGGGGTTCCGGCCACAGGCCTGTTTGGATCTGACGAGCTAGGATCAGCAAGAACTATTATAGTGGAACGTGGAATCCAAGGAATACAATGCAGCTTTTTGTATGAGAACAAGTCTATGCCAGGATCCCATATACAAGGTGCATGGCTCAGTGGTAACTGATAATGCAAGACAAATGGGACTTCCTTATCATTGTTCAGAGAACAAGGATATGTGATACTGTACTTGTTGATGAGCACGTCTTGCTTCTTGATATTTATCTCAGATCTCTCATCATGCCAGTGCACGATTGCTTCATGAACACACAGTATAAAGGCAACAGGGTGCCTTTTCATTTGTGAGCTTGATGGACCTGTGAGCACGTATAACAGGACCATGTGGAAATGTAAAATGTGTAGCCTCTTCACTGACTGAATCATCTGAGGCATTGTTCAAACACATGGCCAGCAGTTCAGTATCAGATTTCCTCTCATTGGTGAAACTGAATATACTAACAGTGGGTCTCCCATGACTACATATTGGCTTGCTGAAGCACTTGGGAGTATGTGCACTCTCATGTTGCTCTTCTTCATATATCTGTTGCTCAGGAGTGCTAGCGAAGACATCAACAAACTCACTTCAGCAGCCATCCATTTCATCATCACAAACATCGAATACTGGTATATTGGTTTGCACATGCTGTTCTGAAATGTGCCCTTTCAGGTGAGGAGTAACAGGTTGATAGTTGTATCTTGAGGCATGGCAGCAGCGTCATGGATTAAGTGGCCATTATCACTATTAATTTCAGGAATTTACAATTCCGCATGATCTGCATGCCTAATAACTAGTTGGCAGTAAGTATAGTATAAATACCAATCATTTATAGCTCTCAAGGCATTATCAGCCATGCAACCATGCTGATATTGGATAAAGAGTTCACGATTGGAATATTGTTTCCACTGCTCCATATACAGAGAATAGGTGATTGGGCAAATTGACAGACACAAGATGCTTTACCTGATGCATCACCACACTTAGCACTCTGCCTTGAAGAGTTGAACAGCAGCTCCATGTCATGGCACCCGTTCTATACTCACAGCATGAGCTTGTGTCGAGCTTCTGATGGTGTTGACCAGTGTGATTGTCGGATTGCTGCCATTGCAATGAGCTAGCAAGTTCACCTCTCATGCCATAACTTGGTGTTGGCATTCCATCAAACAAATGACATGCAAGGCAAGAGGGTCAGAAGTGGCACCTTGTTGAAAATCTGGCTGCCAACTCGTGCTCATGTATTGCTGCTGGCCGGACCCGGACGGGGCGGCGCCGAACAGACCGGGGGTGGCAGCGGTTGCTGAGATCGTGCCGAAAAGACCTGGTCGGGTGGACGCGATGGTGGAAGTGGCACCGGAGAGGCTCGGTCGATGACGGGGAGGTCTCCCATGCCAAGGAAAGAAAGCATCTTTGCGGTTGTGGTTAGGACGCGACCAATGCTGGGCATCGGTTGGTGCAGGAGGCGGCGGCGCAAGAATTGAGAGTAATGGAGGCGTCAGCGAATGGGAGTGCAGGTGGGGCGCTGGAGAAGAGGATAGGAGCTGGCGAGGTCGCCATGGCACGGGACTAGCTACATGCCTACATCAGGGATAATTGCCTCGACTTGCCAGCGAGAAGAAGCAGCCTTGTCTCATTGCTGCATGTTCAGTTGAAGTCACCGTTAGTCTTCAGTTCTAGCACAAAATTCAGTATCGGCATGGCTGGCAGCTCTGCACTGCACCTCCTCCGCCCTACACAGTGCGTCGTCCGTGGTGCTCTGCGGGCGGGCGGGCGGGTCGGTGCTCCTGCCGCGTCCGTGGTAGGCCGGAGGGTGGCGGAGCCGGCTCTCCCGATGCATCCGTGGTGATCCGGCGGGCGGCGGCGGCGGCGCTCCCGCCCGGCTCCTCTGTTTCTCCCCTGTTTTTCTCCCGATCGAGGAGGACCTCTTAGCCCAAGATGTACCAACCTATTGTATTTCACAACGTATTTTAGAGCAAAAAGAATAAATAGATCTATAAAAGGAGAAATAAGGCAAATTAGAAAGAAATCAATCTAATGTGTGGCAAATAAAAGGCAAAGTAATGTATGGAAAATTATAAATATTTTAAGTAATGTGTGTGACAAATTATAAAATCTCCCTCGGTTATGATAGCTATGTACAGTTCCACTCCATAGAGCATTCTCCACTAAATCAACTTGAAGTTGATCATAGGTAGCTCAGTGTCGAATATTGCAGTGCATTTGTATGTAAGTTTTAAATTCTTGTGGTACATGCTCAGACATAATCAAAGATCTTTGAAAGTCCCACCCATAAAGTTGGGTGGCTCCCTCGCACTCATCCTCCATAATTATATTGTGCATGATCATAAAAAGCAGTCGTCACCTTCCGCATTGTGTTCAAACTTCATATTTCTGTAGGATGCCGAACAATAGCCCATCAAACTTGGAGGACTCCAAATGTCCGCTTCACATCATTCCTACAACCTTGTTGCTCTCTCATAAAAGTAGTTGTCTTCACAAAAGAAACTCCAGTTCATTAGTATTGAACAATCAGCCTATATACAGTAGTTTCGAAGCAAAGATGCCTGATAACACACTAGGAATTCAGACTCTATTTACATAGTCAACTTAGGTTGTTTGGAAACAAACCTAGGTATAGCCATCAGTTATTTATAGTGGAAAACCTAGGTAAGAAACATGTAAAGTGATGTATAAACATGTTATTTCTACCAAAATGAGGCACATGTATATGTCATTCTGTCAGTAAATTCATTGTAAATATGTGTTATCTTACAATTGTAATTATTGCCATTTCAGAAGTAACTTGCTAGTTGCATAAAAAGACTTAGCAGATACTTACAAACCTGTAGCTACATTAGAGAATTTTAACAAATAATTTCGTAAAACCTCTCATCCGTATCCCATATAATACAACATGGTAGCTATAATAGAAGTTATGGTAATTGCTCTCAAAAACCTTTTAGGTGTATAAAATCAATCGAGTACTTGTAATAAAATATCATGATGCTCTCGAAAAATCTGGTAGGTGTATCAAATTATTTTAAAATATGTTAATTGCTCTAAAAAATAGTTAGGTGTATATAAATTAAACTGGTAGCCGTGTTTAAAAAACTATTATTTTTTCTCAAAAAATTAGGTAGGTGTATCAAATTAAATTGGTATGTGCATTTAAACATATGTTAATTGCTCTCAAAAAATTTGGTAGCAGAGGATTCGACGCAGCAAAACAAGATCGACGCCCTCTGCGGACACATCTAGATTCCTTTATATATTTTATCTTTGCCTCTTGTGGTTTGATGTACTCCTACTAAGCTGAGTGCGCACCGTGATAAAAACTTGCCATTGTTGTTGAAAGGTGATGATCAAGGTTTTGTCTGATCTGACTTGCTTTCACGACAGGTGTAAAAGTACACGCAATATATGCTTGTTTCAATTCCCAGAGGTGAATTGTTAGTTCAGTCAAAAGCGATTCTAAGCCAACTAACACAACACCAAAAATTTGTTGGTTATGGTTGCTTATGAAGCGCTCCGCTCGATAACTAACACAACAACAAATGTTTGCGAACAATGTAATGCAACCTACATCTCCATTTTCTTGCAATTTGGTCCTGATGTCGTGTTTGGACAACAACAACGCTACCGAGCCAAATGTTAGGCATGGCATGATGTTTCGTCCTAGTGTTTGGTTCTTTCATGAACGTTACTGAAAGGATCGTATGAGCGACTAGAGGGGGGGGGGGGTGAATAGGAGCTACCCAAATTTTTACTTCTTTTCAAGTTAAGGCTAGACAAGAAGGTAAATTCTCTAGATGTGCTACTAAGTGAATTTACCTAGAGTGACAAGCAAGCTAGCAATAACAATATAAGTAAAGGTACGAGTAAAGGATAGAGGTAACCGCAATGGAGATACGAAGACACAAGGATGTATTCCCGTAGTTCCTTCCTTGTTACGGGAAGTACGTCTACGTTGGAGAGGTGTGGTGCCACAAAGGCCACCAACGCCACAAAGGCTCACCCTATTCTCCGGTGAACAAGCCACAAAGGCGAGTTCACGCTCCACTAAGCGATGCCCTTGAAGGCGGCACGACACCTTTACACAAAGTATTGGGGCAAGCTCCATAACTCAATTGGAGGCTCCCAATAGGCCCACCAAGCTCTTACACACAAAGTTAAGCTTGGAGGACGGCTTCTTCCGGCTAGGAATCCGATGAACACACAAGTTACAAGCCCCTCAACAAAGAGAGGGAGGAAATCAAATCGCCTTGGTGGAAGAGTAGATCTAGGTCTTCTCCCTCAAATCCCAAAAGGGCTTTGAGTTCTATTGGCTAGGGAGAGAGATCTAGTGCTTTGAAGCTTAGCATCAATGGAGGAGAGAGCGTGGAAGCCGCAGCCAGCTCTTGAGGTAGAAGAAGGCTTTATATAGTTCTCCACGAAATGTAGCCGTTGCTGGACGACTAGGGCCGGAGTCTCTGGCCAGAGGGGCCGGAGTCTCCGCCCTAAGTGACTCCAGAGCCGGAGTCTCCGGCCAGAGACAAAAGTCTCCGGCCCAACTCCGGCCTGGTCTCTGAAGCGTCCGAGCCTTTAGCAACCCTGACCACAACCGGACAGACCGGAGTCTCCGGCCCCTGGGGACCAGAGTCTCCGGCCTCAGCATGCCAACCCGGAGTCTCCGGCCCAACTCTGGACGGGCATCTGAAGCGTCCGACTTTGGGGATTGCCTGGGCGAGTCCCCTAGGCCGGAGTCTTCGGCCACCAGGGCCGGAGTCTCCGCCCTAGAAGAGGCAACAGCAGCACTTCGTGGATTCCCTCTCCACCATTTCCACCTTCGCGAAGCACCCTACAAGACAACTAAGCCCTAACTCCACTACTAGACTACGGGCTTCGATCTTTTCTTCCTTTTTGGGGTAAACCTCCGCGAGATCCTGAATCAACCTAGGAAATCTGCAGAACTTTAATAGCATGGTTAATTCACCAAATGTTGTTAACAAACACCAAAATACATTTATTAGGGAAATGCTCTTTCAATCTCCCCCTTTTTGGTGTTTGATGACAACATACGGATTTGCAAGATATAAGCACAATAAATTAAAATATATAGCCAAAGCTCCCCCTACTTGTGTGCACAATACCATTTGCACTTGAACATGAATCCACACAAGTAAGGATCATCACTCCCCCTATATATTTCACAATTATACCAAGAGCTAGTAATAATATGTGAGACTAACCACAAGCATATAAGTAAGACTAACAAGATAGCACACATTAATAAAGTCTTACTAGCAATATAGGAAATTAAGTCTCACAATAATACCGTACCACACACACGATAGTTCAACACTAAGATAGATGAGACACAACATGAAAGTCCATGAAGTTGTGTCTCGACCAAAGCAAAGGCAAATCCAAATTCAAATAAACCAACCCATGGCAAATCCCAACGATGACATCCTAATAGAGCTACTTCTCCCCCTTTGGCATCGAGACACCAAAAAGGGAAAAGAGCGATGCTACACGCCCATGAGATCACTCATCGTCTTCATCCTCGGGCTCATCCTCGGAACCGGCATTGAAGTCCTCATCTCCTTCTTCAATATCATCAGAAGCCATGGGCTTCTTGCCATGATGCACATTGGAGGTGCCAGAGGTGACCTCCTCAAAGGCTTGCCAGTCAGTCAGACCCTTGCTCCACTTGCCATAGGAGTGAGTGCCGGATGATGAAGAGGAAGGAGGTGATTCCACATAGTCCGGTTGAGACTTCCGAAAAGCCTTGTGAAGAACTTGTTGATTGTCATTCAAATGCTTTTGGGCAATGTAGCTCTCATATTGCTTGTGACGGATGTCCACATTCATGCAAAGCACATTCCTTTGGAACCAATTGAGCTTCTTGAATTCTTGCCCAAACTCATTGTTGGAGCTAGAGCCGGCATTGCTAGCATGCTTCATCCTTGGGCCCCTTCTAGTTGAAACTCCCTCGGCAAAGGCATCATCATCTTCACCTCTCACCGGAGCAAATGGTTCCTTGGAGTGACCGGTGGGTTCTTTGCGTTGAAGCTTCACAACCTTGTGATTCACAAGGTTTGCCGTGAGAAGAGGAAGGTTGAGTTGTTGAGCAAGAATGAGCTTCATGACAAAGGGAGCATAAAGAGGAGTCTTCTTGTTGAGAATGCAATCATTGATCTCCTTGTGAATGAAATCCATCACATCAAGTGGCTCAACATGTGCGGTCTCCCCTTTGCAATAGACTTCATGTGAGTAGGCCAAGAGATTCACCAAGGCCCCACGAATAGCATCAAAGTTACCGGCTTGAGGGGCAATGGAGGCCCGGAATATGCGGAGCAAGATATTGGACCGTTTGGATACCCCAAGGGTGCCCCCAATGACAATCTTCTTATCATCCCCGGTGTAGAGAGGAGCAAGCTTCTTCTTCTCATAGTACTCACCATCCACATGCATCCTCATGCCACTAGGAGGAGTAGCATCACGAAACTCATACCCAAGGAGAGCAGCAAAGTCCATGAAGTTGGAGTGACAAACCTCTTCTCCGGTCATCCAAGTCATGGGAATCTCCTCACCATCCCCAAGAACCAAGGTAGCAAAGAACTGATGGATCAATGTGATGTTATAGGGCTCTTGAATCTTCATGAGTGGATGGAGCCCAAGCTTGCGAGTGATCCACACGGCCTCTCCAAAATATGCACTGTGCTTGGCAAAATGAGAGAAGTCCATGACCGTCTGAGGGCAAACCGGATACTTCTTGAGAGAAGCATAGAATTCCTTCATGATCAGCTCTTGCTCTTTGCGGGCAAAACAACGGTCACGAGAGTTGCGCGGGAGAGTGTACATGTCCCTCTTCCTCATCTCAACAAATTCAGATGATGACAGCCCTTCCAAAGTCACAAGGCTATCGAACTTGACCTTTTTAGCTGCCTCAGCTCGTTCCTCCTCAGCCATCCTTGTCTTGAGCTTCTTAGCATCCC
Organism: Dactylis glomerata; assembly: GCA_007115705.1. NCBI lineage: Eukaryota > Viridiplantae > Streptophyta > Magnoliopsida > Poales > Poaceae > Dactylis > Dactylis glomerata. Next base: position 1,462,409 of record QXEO01001110.1, read on the forward strand.
TAGCTTGTTGAGCAATGACTGACCTCTGAGCAAGAGCCCCTATGGCGGGATTGACAACCAACTTGTCCTTGCTATGAGCGGCCGGTTTCCGAGAACCACCTGCACCTGTGAATGAGTGAGGAAGATAGCAAGGTTGAGGTGACATGTCCTAGAATCAAAAAGTAAGCAACTATGCTGTGACTAGTGCACCCAGGCCTGATCTAGCCAGAGTCTCCGGCCAAAACCGGAGACTTTGCGTCCAGGCCGGAGTCTCCGGTTGGACCCATCAGCCCGAGCCTAGGAGACCACATTGAACAAAACGAGTGCAAAATCCACAATAGAGTTGCTAAGAAGATGATTGATAGCCACTAGAAGGTAGTACACCATATCAAACTAAGGGAAACATGCACATCTCATAGATCTAGAGAGAACTAGATGGAGAAGATGAAAGGCAAGTTTACTAGAGTCCATGGCACAAAATCGATCGGTGGGATTGATCCCACACCTCCACGGAGTTGATTTGCCGGTGGCACGGCGGATCCCGAAGCTTGGAGAGGCTCCGGGGGTCGATCTGAGGGCAAGAGGGCGGTAGGGGTGGAGTAGAGGCACGGGGGTGGATGGGGAAGAATGAACCGTTCTTCCCCACCCCGCGCCCTAAGTATTTGAGTCGAAACCGCCCGGCCGGAGTCTCCGGTACTTACCCCGGAGTCTCCGGCCCACCTCCGGGCTGTAAACCCCGGAGTCTCCGGCCCCTATTGACCAGATCAACATTTATGGTGTATAAAGGACATGTCATTTAAAGATTAAGTAGGTTTGAGGATGAGATACCATGAGATAGGCTTGGGATGGACACATTGTCACTGTGTGGTACAAAATGCTCAAGTTTGCAAACATGCAAATAAAATCAAATAAGACCAAACATGAGCATGTTCCCATAAAAACATAAGACAATAAAATCAAATGGGAAACTCCTCCACTAGGGAGGTTGGTGACCAAAAGGCCACTATGTATGAGTATATAGGTATGGCACCGCGAAGATATATCATGGGCCCAAAACCTAGACTCATCGATTAAGCTCAAAAATGTCAGAAATGACAAGATAGAACAATACGCTTACTATTGGCATTATGGGGGGAGGGATAGTCCAATCAATTAGGACCGCACTCCCCCTATTTCCATGCCCACATCTAGAACAACACACAAGTTAGAGTATGGGAGTAAATGCACATAGCTCAAGCCACATTGCTTGAATCAATGATATTTAGTTCATGCCTCAATTCCCGGAATCTTGCTTCATCAAGAGGCTTTGTGAATATATCTGCAAGTTGCTCATGAGTGCCAACATAAGATAGATCAATATCTCCATGGTTGACATGATCCCGAATGAAATGATGACGAATCTCAATATGCTTCGTCTTGTTGTGTTGCACCGGGTTGTGAGCGATCTTGATTGCACTTTCATTATCACATAAAAGAGGCACTTTGTCAAAAATGACACCGTAATCCTTCAAAGTTTGCCTCATCCATAAGAGTTGTGCACAACAACTAGCTGCGGCTACATATTCGGCTTCGGTGGTAGAGAGAGACACACAATTTTGTTTCTTAGATGACCAACACACCAAAGACCTACCAAGAAATTGGCAAGCCCCGGAGGTTGATTTCCGTTCCACTTTGTCTCCCGCCCAATCCGAATCCGAGTAACCTACAAGATCAAAACTTGCTCCCTTTGGATACCAAAGACCAAAGTTAGGGGTATTCACTAAATATCGAAAGATTCTCTTGACCGCCACCAAATGGCTTTCTTTTGGTGCGGCTTGAAAACGTGCACAAACTCCCACACTTAACATAATGTCCGGTCTAGATGCACAAAGGTAAAGCAAGGAACCAATCATAGATCTATAAAGTTTTTGATCCACTTCTTTACCATTAGGATCGAGATCAAGATTAACCTTTGTTGGCATGGGAGTCTTTGCACCTTTGACTCCTATCATCTCGAACCTCTTGAGCATGTCTTGGGTATATTTGGCTTGGTTCACAAAAGTCCCTCCCTTCAATTGTTTGACTTCAAATCCAAGGAAGAACTTTAACTCCCCCATCATAGACATCTCAAACTTGTCGGTCATGAGCTTGGCAAACTCATTATTGAAAGCTTTGTTAGTAGAACCAAATATAATATCATCAACATATAATTGGCAAATGAAAAGCTCCCATTGACCTTCTTAGTAAAAAGAGTGGGATCGATCACCCCAATTTCAAAACCACGATCAACCAACAACTCTTTAAGGTGCTCATACCACGCACGTGGGGCTTGTTTGAGGCCATAGAGCGCCTTATCAAGTTTGTAAACGTGGTTAGGAAACTTAGGGTTTTCGAAGCCCGGGGGTTGCTTCACAAAAACCAATTCATTTAAGGGACCATTGAGAAATGCACTTTTAACATCCATTTGTTGAAGTTTAAAGTTATGATGTGATGCATATGCAAGTAAGATGCGAACGGATTCAAGACGGGCAACGGGAGCGAAAGTTTCACCAAAGTCAATACCCTCAACTTGGGAGAAACCTTGAGCCATCAATCTTGCCTTGTTACGAATGACTATGCCATTTGCATCTTGCTTGTTCTTGAAGATCCACTTGGTCCCAATGACATTACGGCAATCTTTAGGCCTTTCTACTAGAGTCCAAACTTTGTTGCGCTCGAAGTTGTTAAGTTCATCATGCATGGCATCAAGCCAATCCGGATCCTCAAGCGCCTCATAAACTTTCTTGGGTTCTACACAAGAGACAAAAGCATGATGAGAGCTAAAGTTAGAAAGTTGCCTCCTTGTGGAGACACCATTACGAACACTCCCAACCACATTTTCCAAGGATATGCTTCTTCGTCGAAGAATGGACTCAAGCTTCTTCTCACGGCGAGTGCGAGCCTCAAGAGGAGATTCTTGAGAGACTACTTGATCATCTTCATGATCACTGTTCTGGTCCTCGCCTTGACCAGTTGGATTGCCTTGATCATCAAGTGGCCCATAGCCACGGAATTCCGAAGGATCTTCATCAAGGCCTTGATCACCCCCGGAGACTCCGGTATCCATACCCGGAGACTCCGGTATAGGCCGGAGAGTCCGGACCACAGGGGCCGGAGACTCCGGGCAAGATTGCTCGGTGGGATGATCTTGAGGTTGAGGGTGCGCAGCTTGTCTTTGGTCAATGTCCTGTGGGTGTTCAGCAGGTGAAGGCTCCACTTGTGTAGAGCATTGTCCTTCTCCTTCGGCCAAAAGGTGTCCCTCAATGGGCCGGAAGAATCCGACACCCATTCTCCTTATGGCTTGGGGAGGAATTTCGTTACCTACATCACGAACACCACTTTGTCCCACAAAGGAACCATTATCTTCATCGAACCTCACATTACAAGTCTCTATAACATGCCCGGTGGACTTGCTATAGATCCTATAGGAATGTGAGTCCGTGGAGTAACCAACAAAGATACCCTCTATAGCTTTAGAATCAAATTTTGACAAACGAACACCTTTCTTGAGATAGAAACACTTACAACCAAATACCCGGAAGTACATGATGTTGGGCTTTTGCCCGGTAAGAATTTCATATGGAGTCTTGTTCAAGTTCTTGCGGAGATAAAGCCGGTTGGTGGCATGGCATGCGGTATTAATAGCTTCGGCCCAAAAGTTGTATGGAGACTTGAACTCTGCCAACATAGTTCTTGCCGCATCCATAAGAGTCCGGTTCTTCCTCTCGGCAACTCCATTTTGTTGCGGGGTATATGCAGCGGAATATTGATGTTTGATACCCGCATCACTAAGAAACTCATTTAGGGAGTAGTTCTTGAACTCGGTGCCATTGTCACTTCTTATAGTCAATATGGTGGTATTGAATTGATGCTCAACTTCGGTGGCAAAGTCTTTGACGGTTTGTTGGGTCTCACTCTTGAACTCAAAGAAATAAACCCAAGTATATCTTGAATAGTCATCGACAATCACCAAGCAATACTTCTTGCCACCAAGACTTGCATAAGTGGGAGGTCCAAAGAGGTCCATGTGAAGGAGCTCCAAGCACCTCTTGGAAGAGATAATATTCTTGCTTGGATGGCTTGTTTCATGCATCTTCCCTTCAATACATGCCCTACAAACACGATCTTTGGCAAAAGAAACATCCTTTAGTCCGAGTATGTGGCCGCCAGTGTAGAGATTTTGCAAAGCTCTCATATTGACGTGGGCTAACCGGCGATGCCAAAGCCATCCCACGTCGGCCTTAGCAATTAGGCATATCGCGGCCGTAGTGGGTTTCTCCGAGAAGTCCACCACATACAAGCCATTTTCGACATACCCAACAAAGGCAACCTTGAGAGACTTACTCCACATGACGACCACAATATCAACATCAAAATATGTGGCATAGCCCATAGTAGCAAGTTGATGAACGGAAAGTAAATTATAACCAATGGTTTCGACAAGCATGACATTCACTAGGGACACGTCCGGAGTGATCACCACCTTACTGAAACCAAGTACCTTAGAGGATGATTTATCACCATATGAGACCGTGACATTTGAAGTATTTGGCTTTAGATCTTCCACAATATTTTTGCTTCCGGTCATGTGGCTTGTGGCACCACTATCAATAATCCATTTTCCTCCTCCGGAAGCAATGTCCTATAAGAGATCAATTCTTGGTTTTAGGTCCCCATTTTTGGATGGGTCCTCTTTTGTTAGTCACAAGAATCTTAGGTACCCAAATAGCATATTCAAAGTAGCCATCAGAGGGACCAACATATTTAGCATAGACATCACCATAATAATCCCTAAGAAGAACATAATGAGGGATATATTTTCCTGCAAAATCATTGTGAGTAGGGCCGGAGACTCCGGCCTTTGGGAGCGGAGACTCCGGGCTAGATGAACTAGCCGGAGACTCCGGACCCTTTGACCCGGAGACTCCGGTCACTTCGACCTTCTCCTCCTTCTCCTTTCCCTTGAGCTCCTCCCACTCCTCCTCTGTGTAACAAATATCAAAAGGGACATGAGGAGTAGGAGCAGCAGCAGGCTTTGACTTCTTCTTGTTCTTCTTCTTATTCTTCTTCTTCTTTGAGGGCTTGGCCACCAAACCAAGATCCCCTTTCTTTGAGGACTCGGCAACAAATCCGAGGCCCTCCTTACCCTTGAACAATCTTTGATTGTTCAAGAGATCATTGAGATTCTTCTCTCCTTGAATGCAAGTAGCAAGGCCCTTAGCAAGATCGGCCTTCAACCTATTGTTCTCCTCAATGATATCATTATGATCACAAATAGAGTTAGAAGAACAAGGAACTTCAATAACTTGCATTGGTGGGACTTTAGATTGTTCAATAGTTAGTTGAATTTGAAGTTGTTCACGAATCTTGGTGAGATGAGAGAATTTGCCTTCCAAATCCTTGTGGGCTTCTTCAAGCTTCTCAAACTTCTCACGAAGATCATTATGACCAACGTCAAATTCAACTTTCTCCTTTTTAAGCAACTTGACCATAGCAAGAGCATGGTCACGTTCTTTAGTGAGTTTTGACAAGATTTGATTATGAGACTCTTCTAGTCCCAACAATTTCTCCTCTAAAGAGACTCTCAAGTTTTGCTCTTCTTCGAGCTCAATTGATAGAGAGCCAATATCATCGGCGGCTAATCTTTCTAACTCCTCCTTCTCCTTGATAGTGTCATGGGCATCACCAATTTCACACATTAGTGTCTCAAAATATATCTTGGTTGGCCCCTTCATGTTAGCGAGAAAATCATCACAAGAAACTAGTTCTTTCTTAATCTTAAGACTACTCACATCATCCATAGAGGTAGAATTGGAATGAGATGATGAAGGAGTAGGTGATGATGTTACCTCCGAGGCCTTGGCCATAAGACACTTGTGGGTGGTGATGATGGCGTTCTCATTTTGTGAGTTGAAGAGGGATGTAGGTGGAGTGGAGACAATGGCAATGGCGGCCACTTCTCCATTCTCTTCATCACCGGAGTCATCATCATCGGACCCGGAGTCATACTCTTCATGAACCACCAACACCCTTTCTCCTTTCTTCTTGTTGTCCTTGTTCCCATGCTTCTTGGATGGATAGAACTTTGATGACCGGCGCTTGGGGATGAGCCGGCCTTCATTGTCCTCCTTGTTCTCATAAGGACATTCGGCGATGAAGTGCTTGATTCCTCCACAATTGTAGCAATGCCTCACTTTAGAGTCACCACCCTTCCTTGGAAAGGATTTGAACTTGGATCCCTTCGTCTTGTGCTTGTTGGCATCCCAAAAAGCATTTGCATTGAGAGCCAAGTGTTCATGGAGTGCAAACTTGAGATCTTCCGGAGACCAATACTCTTCTTCATATATTTCTTCTTCTCCTTCACCTTGCTTGGACACCACCTTGGCCTTGAGAGCAAGATTGTGAATTCCTTGTCCGGCAAGAACACGAGCTCTAGTCTCTTCCGTGTTCTTCTTCAAGATAGACAAGGCGGTGAACTCGCAAAGAACTTCATTTGAGGTCATACTCCCAAAATCCGGTCTTGAACGGATTATCTCGGACCGCATGGGTTCTCTTGGGTTGATGGAGGTAATAAACATATGCTTGATATAGTCATCACCATTGTCTTTGCACCCAAACCCAGTCAAGGCCGTTGCAAGAGCCAAGATCCTTTGGTACATCTCATCGGGAGTCTCATTGTCACGCATAATGAAATCCCTCTCTTCACTCTTGAGCTCATCAAACTTGGAGGACCGAATACTCTCATTCCCAATGAAGAGCATAGTGAGATAGTCCCATACTTCCTTGGCGGTGCTCAAGTTATTGATGTGTACCGCATGAGTATCCGGTATGGCTTGTTGAAGGAGATGCTTGGCGGTGGCATTGAGTTGCTCATCAACTTCTTCCCTTCCGGTCAAGTTGAGAGGATCATGAGGTGCAAATCCATTTTGGATGACCCTCCATAAATGAGTAGAAGAGCTAGAAATATGAGATTTCATTAGACCTTGCCATTTAATAAAATTGCGAGAATCAAGCTTAGGTGGAGATCCCATGTTGTTAATGTGTGGCATAGGATAATGGACCGGCGGAGGGGAGTAAGTGTTAGGGGGTGGAATGTGAGCACCCTTTGCCGGACCATCATTTTCCTTAGGAGGGTCACCTTTATTCTCGGCGGAGGTGGAGCCATTGTTAGGTGGCTTCACCTTAGCCAAGGAGAGTTCCACAATAGGTGTGGTGTTTGGGTCGGTGGGCCCGGAAGGTTTTCTTCCAAAATATTCCTCAAACATAGCCTTCATCTCCAATCTCATGGTGGTTTGCATTGTGTCCAAGGACGCTAAATGCTCCTCACGTGAGATTGAAGAGGAAGAGATAGATGGAGGAGTATCTTCGGGAGGAGTTTCTTTACTCTTATCTCCTTCCATAGTCGCTCAAACTCTTAGGCGGTTAAGCCCGAATAAGAGACCACGCTCTGATACCAATTGAAAGGATCGTATGAGCGACTAGAGGGGGGTGAATAGGAGCTACCCAAATTTTTACTTCTTTTGAAGTTAAGGCTAGACAAGAAGGTAAATTCTCTAGATGTGCTACTAAGTGAATTTACCTAGAGTGACAAGCAAGCTAGCAATAACAATATAATTAAAGGTACGAGTAAAGGATAGAGGTAACCGCAATGGAGACACGAAGACACAAGGATGTATTCCCGTAGTTCCTTCCTTGTTACGGGAAGTACGTCTACGTTGGAGAGGTGTGGTGCCACAAAGGCCACCAACGCCACAAAGGCTCACCCTATTCTCCGGTGAACAAGACACAAAGGCGAGTTCACGCTCCACTAAGCGATGCCCTTGAAGGCGGCACGACACCTTTACACAAAGTATTGGGGCAAGCTCCACAACTCAATTGGAGGCTCCCAATAGGCCCACCAAGCTCTTACACACAATGTTAAGCTTGGAGGACGGCTTCTTCCGGCTAGGAATCCGATGAACACACAAGTTACAAGCCCCTCAACAAAGAGAGGGGGGAAATCAAATCGCCTTGGTGGAAGAGTAGATCTAGGTCTTCTCCCTCAAATCCCAAAAGGGCTTTGAGTTCTATTGGCTAGGGAGAGAGATCTAGTGCTTTGAAGCTTAGCATCAATGGAGGAGAGAGAGTGGAAGCCGCAGCCAGCTCTTGAGGTAGAAGAAGGCTTTATATAGTTCTCCACGAAATGTAGCCGTTGCTGGACGACTAGGGCCGAAGTCTCCGGCCAGAGGGGCCGGAGTCTCCGCCCTAAGTGACTCCAGGGCCGGAGTCTCCGGCCAGAGACAAAACTCTCCGGCCCAACTCCGGCCTGGTCTCTGAAGCGTCCGAGCCTTTAGCAACCCTGACCACAACCGGACAGACCGGAGTCTCCGGCCCCTGGGGACTGGAGTCTCCGGCCTCAGCATGCCAACCCGGAGTCTCCGTCCAGAGACAGAAAGTCTCCGGCCCAACTCCGGATGGGCATCTGAAGCGTCCGACTTTGGGGATTGCCTAGGCGAGTCCCCTAGGCCGGAGTCTCCGCCCTAGAAGAGGCAACAGCAGCACTTCGTGGATTCCCTCTCCACCATTTCCACCTTCGCGAAGCACCCTACAAGACAACTAAGCCCTAACTCCACTACTGGACTACGGGCTTCGATCTTTTCTTCCTTTTTGGGGTAAACCTCCGCGAGATCCTGAATCAACCTAGAAAATCTGCAGAACTTTAATAGCATGGTTAATTCACCAAATGTTGTTAACAAACACCAAAATACATTTATTAGGGAAATGCTCTTTCAGTTACCCTGACGTATCTTATATGGAAAGATTTTCCAAATTTGTGCATTGGGTGCGAGCAACAATCTCACTTTTAGTTAATACTAGTCAATTACCATCGGTAAGAGTACCAACATCAGTATATCAAGGAAAAGTATGAACAGCCTAGTCGACATCGCTGGGCAGCCGAAAGCACAAATCACCATTGCCGAGGACGTAGCAGCTGAGAAAATTATTGCTAGAATAATACTCATCGCGGCAACCATGCGAAAGGATCCAAGATCAATCTGGCGAAGCAAGATTCAAAGAACCATACCTAGAAAACTTTAATCTTCCAACACTGTCACTGACGCCGGGAGGAAGATCTCGTCGTCGAAGGAAGATCGAAGATCAATTATTATAGACGATGCCATCTCTATTGACATGAAGACTAAAAGAAGATGGCTACCAAACCCTAACTTAAACTACTAAAAATACTATTTTTACTGAAACCTCCACACATAGAATGGTTTCCCCACCCCTCCCCTATACCAGTGAGACCAGCTTAAGGAGGAGGAACTAATCTATAGTGGAGTAGGAGGTGGAGGCGGCGGCTACTTTTATCGTAGAGAGATGGCGGCTGAGACGGGACTATCAAGAGATCATATTATTTTAAAACGGAGCTAATACAACTAACTGAACATTTGCCGAGTAAATTGAAGACTGCCATTATTCTTTTTTAGAAGAGACGCCAAAGGCATCTCATATTATCTTATAAATCTCAAGGAAAACAAAGGATAGTACATGCAGCGAACAACAAGCCGTAAAACAACCAATAACACATAAGAATACATAGAAAAACATATTGGCCGCCATCTTCATTCGCTTGCTCTTCATCGTCTAGAGATTGAAAACTGCATTGAACTGACAGTAATGGGTAGAGACACCAGCAAACGCCCTCATCATACAAGGCTTTGAAGACTACAATAGCCACTCGCAGTGAACGACAAGATCTAGAAGTCGTCGATCGAACATCGGTTGGGGAGTCAACCCACGCAGCGCAGGCTTGCCATCCATCATCACCAACCCAGAGGGTTGAAGAAACCAGATCTTGCCGCAAAACACATTGAAAGAAGAAGCCGAAGTCGCCACTCGAGAAACCATCCAACAAATTCCCCTGAAAGACACATCAATTGCCAAGATCCGAAGAGAACCAGCCGATCTAGCGACGCTAACTATCACGGGCCCTTCGTTGACTCCAAATCGGACGCCCACGAGGTAGGGAGAGGCCGGAGAGATTTTATTCCAACACGCCATCGCCGCCTCCACCTCGTAGATGCCGCCATGGATACGGAAACCAACAGATGACATGATCTAACAAGAGAAACAAAGAAGATGGCGGGTCCCCACTCCTCTAGCTGCCGGACGAAGGGGAGGAGGGGATCGAAAACGATTGTGCGTGGAGGAGCTAGGTGGCAGCAGATTGGATCGGGGCAGTTCCTTTTTTTTGAATCAATGCCATGATATATTATAGCAACCAAAAGTACATGGTAGAGATACATAAGCTGTCTCCAGCGATTACAAAATAAAGTCTAAGAGAAAACAAGCTAATCTTCGAGGTCTTCAAACTCTTCTTCTTCCATGAAACAATCTTATATTTTTCTGAAGGCAGCCAAAAGATAATAGCACAGATATTAAAACGTAAACCTGTAAATACCAATAGTGGTTCTCTCTTTTTTAATTTGAGACGCAATGCCAAGGCTATATGCACGCACTCAACCATTAAAATAATCATACAATATCGACAAGAGTACCAACACCAGTATTTCAGGGAAGAGAAACCGAATAGCCTTGTCAATGCTGCTGGAAAGCTGAGAGTACGAATCACCATTATCGAAGATGTAGCGGTCGGGACAAATATTGCAAGGATAACTCTCCTCACGGCAACTAGGAGAAACAATTCAAAACTGATTTGGCGAAGCAAGAGTTTGAAGACCGTACCTAAAAAATTGTTATCTTACAGCACCACCATTAACGCCGGGAAGAAGATCTCATCGTCGAACAAAGAGCTAAAGGTCACTTATTATGAAACGATGACATATCCATTGACGTAGAAGAAACGAAGATGACTACCAAAATGCTAACCTAATCTTTTTAAAATACTATTTTTATTGAAATCTCCACCCATAGATCGGATTCCTGACCCTCCTGACACCGACAAGACCGACCAAAGAAGAGAGAACCGATCTATAAAGGAGGCGAAACTTGGAGGCTGTCGGGGGATTTCGTGTCGCAAGAACACGGGGTATCACACGACGGACCCAAAGATTCAAACGCAGGGGGCTATACGCGTGGGATCTAGATCGCAACGAAACACGGCGACGGAAGCCTCGAGACGCCGGAGAGCACAACGCACCGCAGAGAGAGACACCGAGCTTTACCCAGGTTCAGTGCCCTCGTGGTGAGGTAAAACCCCTACTTCCTACCTTCTTGTATTACGATGCGATACCTCGCGAGGAGTACAAGGCCTTGGTTACAGAGCTCTAACTGGCCGGAGGTAGAAGAACCAACTTAGCCTAGCTAGGAGCCCGGAGATGAAGATTCGATCCCTTCTAAGGGGCGGCCTCCCCTCCTTTTATAGCGTTGAGGTCCTCCTTCCCCTTATCATCTTGGGGAAGGGGTTGCCACAAACGGCCAAGGAGAGGGGACAACTGTTATCTTTGGTCTTTGGTGGACGTAGTCTTTGTAGAGTAGTGGCACGGTCCACAGGAGTGGGTGGAGGAGGCTGACGTCCTCCTCTGGCGCCCTACACCGTCCACCCTATTTTTAGGGGGGTGGTCAACAACCACTGTGCAGCTTTATGCAGCCACGGCAGAAGCCGGTCTCCCTCCTGTCGGGGTAGCGTGGACGGTACGCTATCTTCGGTCCTTATCTTCTTGCTCAGCATGGAAACGTACCGAGCTGATGTAGATGTGGTCCATCCCCTCACGAGGAACAGCTCGCGAGGAGGTATTTTGGTCCTTAGCAGTTTTAGTCATCGTTCTCCTCATGAGGCGCCTCCTCATGAGGGTCTTCTCCGCTGGGCTTCAGTCGTCGGTTTACCCCTGGGCCGAAGCTGGGCCGTTGAAGGGGCCCAGGAGCAGGTGGACCGGGATACCTCGGTATCCAGAACACCGACAGTAGCCCTCGGGAGCCTGACCCGCAAACACGCCCTCTCGAGGGAGCAAAGGGTCAGGGGCCCCCAGAAGCTGTTGGGCCCTCCAACGGCACGCGTCAACGCACGCGGTCAGAGGACCATGTGAAGATGCAGAACTGCAGACACGTGGCGCGACTGCAGTTGGCGAGATGAAGCGGCATGGAGATCGTGCGCCGTGCAAGGAGTAACGGGCATTTCGAACTGTCGCATTAAGGGTGACGTTTGGGAAACCGCGCCCTCTTTGCCTCCTTTAAACTTAGTAGAGAAGGCTCCTTCTCCTTCTTCACATCACATCGCCGCTGCCGTCCCCCTTCCAAAGAGCTTGCACATCCAATCCACTCTAGCCATCCACATCTCGCTGCAATCCGCCTCCGACCGACAGCTCCATGGCACCGCGCAGGGCCACCGAAGCAGCGAGGTCTTCTGAAGCGGCGTCACAGCCAGCGGCGCCCCTGCTCGAATCCCGCATCAAGAGCAAACCGCGAGCTCCAAACCGTCCGCGAGATGGTCGGGAGCAAGAACAGCGAGTGGGGTGCCACTCGCATCTGGCATGGCCGGACGCCACGAGAAACTCTGCCCGTGATGGCGCAGCCCTTCTTCCTCTTCTCCGTCTTTGCCGGCCTGGTGCCACCATTCTCCCCGTTCCTCCAAGCGATCTTGGAGACCTACGGGATCCAGGCGATTCACCTTCACCCCAAATCCGTCGCCCTGCTGGCGGTCTTCGCCTACGCCTACGAGGCGTGGATCGGCATCAAGCCATCGGTGGCGTACTTCCGCCACCTCTTCTCCCTTCGGTCCTCTGGGCTGAACCAGAGCTCAGGCTGCGTCTCCTTCATTGCCACCGCCGGAACAGAGGGCGACTTCATTGACTTGAAGTGGATGAAGAAAGTTGAAGACTTTCAGAGCCGCTGGCTCTTCGTCGACATCCTCGAAGAATCAGAGCTCTTCCTCATCACCGAAGTGCCTCCCGCCAAGCTCACCACCTGGGCCAGCGAGGCCCTTCCCGAAGAGGCCTTGAAGACACTCCGCCCATGGATCTGCGACCTCCGGAAGGCCGGCATCACGGGGACCATGGTTGGAGTGGATTTCATCACCAGACGCATTGCCCCTCTTCAGGAACACCACCGGAGCATCTGGGCGCACCGGGCTAGGGACGACCTCCGGCTTTACGTCAGCGAGCTCAACGCCGATGCTCGGGAGGAGGTAATAAGAGATTTCTTCTCCTCTGCATCCATCCCAACGATCCCGCGCGGGGCCCTGCTGATCTACAGCCTAGGCGCTCGGGAGACCAGCCGTGTCATGGCCGGGATCTTGAAGTTCAATGCTTGGGGTCCCTTCCTTGCCGATGGCGTCATGCCCGGCCCTCTTCTGAGCACACCGGCGGCCAGCTCGGAATAGGACTCGACGGTGAGGGGAGCGGGGCCCGAGGCCTCTGAAGATCTTGACAACGACTGTGCCAAATAAGGCGAGCCAGTGGCCCATCGAAGGCATTCTGAGAGTACCGTGGTACTTCCGGACTCCTCCGACGACGAATCCGCCTTGCCGGACTAGCCCACCCTGGGAGACGCTGATGCGTCTTCCTCGCAAGACCTGGAGGAGGAGGGGCACCTGGCCCGCTTGGAGGCAGAGCGCCACTCCAAGTTCAACAATGAACGCGCCAGCTGGCGGCCTAAGGCGGGGGCTCCCCACGGCAAGGGGCTGGCCGACGAATCTTCTGCGCCTCCGCCATCAACCTCGGCCCTCCCAGGCAAGAGGAGGTGGGTTGAGCGCGACACCTCGTGAGTATTCCTGCAACATCTTTAATCCTTGACTTACCTTTCTCCTAACTCCTTTTCTTCTCCTCCTCCCTAGGGACGCCGAGGAGAAGAAGGAAGAGAAGAAGAAGAGGAAGAAGAGGAAGACCAGCCAGACCATGCCGGGTCCTGACCTGGCGTTCACCGCCAGACTGGCGATGCTGCCGCGCGCCGCCGGAGAAGAAGAAAAACATGCATCCAAAGACGCACCATCCGCTGCGGGAGCCGCACCAGCTCCCGGTACGACTGAACCCCCCAGCGCGGGGGGCGCACCGGAGACCACGGGGGCAGCGCCTGCTGCCCCCGCGACCGCAAGCACAACCAGTGCCCCCGGGATGCCTTCTGCCACACCTGCCGCTCCGGCCAGCGCGAGGGCGGCCCACTCAACGAAGGGGGCAGCCCCCGAGCCCCGCACCGAAAGGAGGACAACCTCCACAGAGCCAGTCCCTTCCAGAGCCTCATCACCTCCCCTGCCGGAGATCTCGGGGAGGCCCTTGAGGATAGCCACGGACCCTCACACCGACACCGATGACGTGTGGGCGAGGGTGCGCGATGCCATGGCCGACACCTTCCAGAACGAGGTCGCTAGGGCACGCGCTGCTGAACAAGCGTGCCTTGACAATGGCTGGGCCCTTCTCCACCAAGCCGCGAAGAGGTGCCGTCTCCTGGACCAGCGCGCGGCTGAGCGCCGCGAGCAGGCGAGGAAGGAGGCGGAGGAGATCCGCGCGAGCGCGGCCGATGAAGCCGAGGAGGTCCTGGAGAAGGTGAGGGCGTCGGCGAGGGAGATCCTGGCCAGGGCGCACCACAAGGCCACGAAGATCATCTCTGCGATGCGCCAGAGGATCCCCTCCATCGTCGGGCCTCCCAACCCAGCCTTGGCTGGGGAAGAGGCGAAGCGGGCGGCACAGCACCTCCTGGACCAGGCCAGGACCAACGCCGATGGCCTCCTGGCAATTGCTAGGCAGAGGCTGGAGGAGGCCGAGGACCACGAGGCCTTGCTTCATGCTCGCGAGGAGAGCTTCGACTCCCGCGCAGAGAGTCTGGGCCTGCAAGAGGCTGGGCTCGCCGTGTGGGAAGTAGAGGTTCGCGACCACGAATAGGAGCTACGCCTCCGGGAGGAGCAAGTCTCCGCCCTCGAGGACCGGCTCAACAGGGAGCGGGAGGCCCTTGAGAGCAGGGAGGAGATGGTCAACCAGGCCAACACCGACCTGGCCCAGCGCCGCGAGGCGCTGCAGCTGCGCGATTCCTCCCTCCAGGAGCGAATGGACCGCATGCTGGCCCAGTGGCGGATCAGCCTGGAGTAGGAGTTCGAGCGGAAGTGCGCCGAGAACCTTGAGGCGTGCCACGCGGACTTCCGCGCCAAAACCGGCGCCGCCTTGGCGAGGTACAAGCAGGGGCGTGCTACTCGTGTGATGATGACGCCAGAAAAGAGCTGTGGCGTTTAATTGACGTGGGAGCAGTAAGTCCTTGTGCGTGGTGAATGACCAGCCCGTTGGGAACCCCAAGAGGAAGGTATGATGAGTGTAGCAGCAAGTTTTCCCTCAGTAAAGAAACCAAGGTATATCGAACAGGAGAAGGGAGACGGTGACGACTGAAGGTGTTTGTGGAACCTGCACACACACAAACAAATACTTTGTTCCCAACTTGCGATGAGGTTGTCAAGCATAAAAACTCAACATAAAAGACCACAATGTCAAATTTTTAAGAACAGGAAAAAGTAAAGTGTGCCTTCCGGTTCGTGAGAGCTTTACTGACCGAATTTCGCATAACACTGGTAAGAGTTTAATTTGAAGAGAAAATAAAAGCAAGTCAAATTTACTTGGAATAGCAAATTGCTAGTAGGTATGTATGGTGGACACTTTGGAAAACTTGGCTTTTAGGAGTTGGATGCACGAGTAGAGCTCATACTCAGTACAAGGCGAGGGCTAGCAAAAGACTGGGAGCGACCAACTAAGAGAGCAGTAATGGCCATAATCATGCAAAGCGACAAAGCGACATTAAAAGAAGCATACGATGGCATCAAAAGTCAAAAACTAAATGATCATGAAGGCTATTGGCGACTTTGTAAGAGTCTAACATGTGTGAGCATGCGCCAAGTCAACCCAAATAAAGCATCAAGGAGAAAACCAAAATAATGCTTCCATACAATAAAAACAACGCATGATTTTTTCAAAGGCTCATTAAGCAATCTCAGTTATTTGAGACAAGTCATGCTACAGCAAAACCACTAAGCATACTATCAAAAAGACATCAAGCATGACATGAAAAAGCCTAAGCCGCAGTCTACACAAGCTCCTTCTTGTACCACTATTTTGCACAAAGCTTTTTCTCTTTTCCAACACCATTTGAAATTTTTATAAACACCTCTTTTGATGAAAACAAATAAAGATCAGAGGCAAAAATACACCTTGATGAAAAGATATGGCAAGATCTGAATGCAAATCAAGGCGAAAACGAAAACCAAAAGCAGTAGCAGAAAAAGTAGAACGCTCGATTTTTAATAAGAGTGAAAACTAGAGCATTCTTTGCAAATGAAAACGAGTACATCTCCTCCAAAGGAAATTTGTTGGGGTCCAACCATTTATTGCAGCAAACAAACAAACTAAACAAACTAATAAAACTAAAACAACTGACGCTCCAAGAAAAACACATAGTGCATGAAGCAATAAAAATAGTGTCTTGAAAGGTGACCTGATTTTTGCCGATGAAGAAGGGGTGCCTCGGGGGCATCCCCAAGCTTTGACGCTTGTACTTCTTGGATATTTCTTGGGGTGATGCATGGGCATCCCCAAGCTTGAGCTTTTTTCCATTCTTCAACTCATCTCATCATTCTCCAATCCCTACACTTGAAAACTTCCTTCATACAAAACTAAACACAATTCTATTAGCAACATTAGTGTAAGCATAAAATATATTCACCCTCTTTTAGCTTCAGGTTTCAACCCAAAACCACCACATATAAAGTATATACTACTGTAGCAACTTCCACAAGAGTTCCATGATCAAAAAGAACTCAAAAGAAAGCGATAAAGTGGCAAAAACAAATATTGGCAGAAATCTGTCAAAACTGGACAGCTGACAAAGGACGAATTTTTGAGGGATTTTCCGTTGCTCAAATCAAAAAGTGTTCAACTAAGAAAAGTTTGGATATAACCTGGGGCATATGCACAAGAAATCGCAGGTCCAAAAGATATACAGAGAATTTTCACGAATTTTTACGGTGCAGCACCGAAAACAGTTTCAGGACAGCAATAACCCCAAATCTTTACCTCACTCAAATTAGAGGCTTCTCTTGGCACAAAAACGAAATAAACAAGATAAGGAGCGGTCATTACAGTAGTAATGACTTCCAAGACTCAAATAAAAGAAAAAGTACTGAAAAGTAAACAATGGGTTATCTCCCAAGAGTGCTTTTCTTTAACGTCTTTGAGCTAGGCGCAGAAAAGTGCGAATCAAGTAATATCAATAGATGAAGTGCTAGTTACCTCAGTAGGCTCTTTGAAGGTTCCAGAAGATGATTCAACCTGCAAGTCACCCTTAGTGGAACTAAGAGTCTTACCAATCTTAAGAACATGTTGAGATTTAAGCGCAGAAACCTTGGAAACATACATAAATTTTTGCTCTTTTCCAACAAACACTTTCTCCTTCTTAAATTTAAGAGAAGAGAAGATTAAACTAAGAGTTTCCATAGACTCCTCTAGTTTACCAATCCTCAAGTTTTGATTGTCATGAGTAGTGCTAGTCTCTAAAATGGTAATTCTCTTACCAATATTTTCTATTAATTCACTAACGCGGCTAGCATTTTCTAGGATACTTGGCAAACTTTTTTCTAAGGAGCTGAGCTTTTCTACCACCTCTTCCAAGGTGGTCTCAGTCTTAGCAACATGAATAGGTGGTACTCCCACTAAACTTTCAATTATAGTGCATGCTTCTCCCGTGGGAGTACCTAGAAAATTACCTCCTGTAAGAGTATCAAGAACATACCTATTCCAGCTAGATATACCAACATAAAAATTTCTAAGGAGGATCGTGGTGGAGTGCTTTTTGGTGCACCTATGATGAGCATTGTTAATACGGTACCAAGCATCTTTTAAACTTTCTCCCCCTTGTTGCTTGAAACTACGAACTTCTACTTCAGGATTACTCATTGTAACAAAACTAAAAGCAGATAAGTAAAAACAACTACCAAGGATTCTAATTTATTTATTTTTTGATATAAAAAGCAATGCAGGTAAAATAAAATAAAGTAAAGCAAAACAAATAACAAAGTAAAGAATGTGTGTGCGAAGAACTCCCCTCGCAGAAGTCTTCTCTCTTCCCCGGCAACGGCGCCAGAAAAGAGGCTGCTACTCGTGTGATGATGACGCCAGAAAAGAGCTGTGGCGTTTAATTGACGTGGGAGCAGTAAGTCTTTGTGCGTGGTGAATGACCAGCCCGTTGGGAACCCCAAGAGGAAGGTATGATGAGTGTAGCAGCAAGTTTTCCCTCAGTAAAGAAACCAAGGTATATCGAACAGGAGAAGGGAGACGGTGACGACTGAAGGTGTTTGTGGAACCTGCACACACACAAACAAATACTTTGTTCCCAACTTGCGATGAGGTTGTCAATCTCACCGGTTTGCTTGAAACAAAGGTTATGAGTGTATCGAGTGGAAAACAGTAGTAATATGCGAGTAAAGTAAACAATGTGGGAAAAGTAAACAGGTGATTGCAATATGATTAAAATAGGACCGGGGTCCACAGTTCACTAGTGGTGTCTCTCCATAGATAAAATAACATGCTGGGTAAACAAATTACAGTTGGGCAATTGATAGAATAAAGATAACGTGATATGTCAAGAAGATCACTATGAGATTCACTCTGGGCATTACAACAAAATACATAGACCGCCATCCAACTGCATCTATGACTAATAATCCACCCCCGGGGATATCATCCGAACACCCTAGAAGTATTAAGTTGCGAACAACAGATAATTGCATTAAGCAAAGTGTGTAATGTAAACAAAGCATATGCCCTTGAGCATATGAATGTTGTTTTCTCCCTAGTAGCAACAGCACATCTACCACCTTAGAGGTTTCTGTCACTCCCCCAGGTGAAATAGAGGCATGAACCCACTATCGAGCATAAATACCCCCTCTTGGAGTCACTAGCAACTACTCGGCCAAGATAGCTACTAACAACGGAGAGCATGCAAGATCATAAACAACATAGAGATAACAAAAGATATAATTCAGTACAGCAACTTAATCATAAACACCAATATTCATCGGATCCCAACAAACCAACATCATAGAATTACATAACGGTGATCTCAATCATGTAAGGCAGCTCATGAGATCTAAACATGAAGCACATGGTGGAGAAGACAACCAGCTAGCTACTGCTATGGACCCATAGTCCAAGGTAGACTACTCACTCATCGCTCCGGAGGCAAGCATGGCGATGAAGAAGACCTCCGGTGGCGATTCCCCTCTCCGGCAGGGTGCTGGGAAGAGCTTCTGGACCCTCCCGATCTTCGGGTCGACGGCGGCGGCGGATCGCGATGTATTCTGGAAAACTGGTCGGGCCCTTAGGTTTTTCTCGTCGGGGGGTACTTATAGGCGAAGGGGCGATGTCAGAGGTGGAGCCAGGGGCTCTCACACAGGGGTGGCGCGGCCAGGGGCCAGGCCGCGCCGCCCCCTTGTGTGGGGCCCTGGTGGCCCCCCTCCGACACTTCTTCTGATGTCTGGAAGCTTCCGGGTAAAATATGACTTCAGGAACTTGTTTCGTCCAATTCCGAGAATATTTCCTGTGTATCACCTGAAACACAAAAACAGCAGAAAACAGGAAACTGGCACTGTGGCACTTCGTTAATAGGTTAGTTCCGGAAAATGTATAAAAGTGCCACTAAGTGTAACGAAACAATAGGCAAATGGTGTAAAAACAAGCATGGAGCATCAAAAATTATAGATACATTTGAGACGTATCAGTGCGCAAGGCCCTGGAGCGTCAGGTCTGAGACCTGGAGGCCGAGCTGAAGGGGGCGCACAGGTGCGCCGAGGCGCCGAGCGCGCTTTGGCGGAAGCAGACGCCTCGATCGACACGATCCGGCGTGACGTATCGCGGCTCGAGGAGGAGAACGCGGCGATGGTCCTGTATATCGTGGAGCTCTCTAGGGGACTCTAGGAGGCCAGGGACTCCAAAGCAGAGGCGCGCATGCTGTGCAGGCAGTGCGTGCAGATGTTCCGCGGGTTCTCAGCCCGCCTCATGGAGGCGGCGCACCGCCTGGGCATCGACGGGCTGAACCTGCCCACCATACCGGAAGACAACAGGTCGATCCTCCACTTCTTCAGCCAGCTGGCCGACAAGCTGGCGGACGCTTCGGCCAAGGTCACGGAGCTCATCGACATCGAGTGTCGGGAGCTCCTGGGACTTGCAGGGACGCAGATCTTCTCCAATATCCAGCGCCTTCGTCCCGACCTTGACCTAGAGGAAGTCTTGTAGAGGAGGATGCCCCCACCGCCCGGCACCCCTGATCGTGCGGCAGGATAGGGCGGCCCGTCTGGACAGTGCTCTCCAGCGCCTGCAGGCCATCTACGCTCGCCCAGGAACGTCCGCGGGACAGGAGAGCTCCTCCAGCGGCGACGCAATGAGCTCCAGGGAACCTGGCAGCGAAGAAGGCGCGGAAGCTGGCGACGATGGAGCGACGGAGTCCAGCGGAGAGGCGTCCTCGGGGTCCAGCCAAGGCACCGGCGACGATGAGGACTCCGAGGAAGACGCCCCGTAAGCTCCCCTTACAGACCTCCTCCTGATGTATCTGTTTTAGCTGCATATTCGGTGACCGTCAGACATTGCCCTGCTGGGCCCTTTTAAGTTGTAACCGTACTTAAGGCGTTTATTCGCCAAATTATCCTTGTTTGCACCCTTGTGAATTTTTCTACACTTCGCCTTTGCCTAAAGAGTGCCCTACGTTGTTCGGGGGCCAGCCTCCGAGCGGGTTTATTTTCTCATGTAGGAGTACGTTCTTTTATCATTCTGCCATGCCCTAGCAGCTCTATTATTTTGTCGATTTTTGCCGTTTTGTCATGGAAAATGGTCGGTTCTCCTTCACAAAAGCGAAGGAATCTTTGTTGCTTTGCTTGAAAAGCATCCGTCATAAAAGCATGACAATTATCCTGGTGTTGCACGATAGTTTTGTGTGCCAACACCGGTACTCAACCATACCGATGCAGTGAGCATGTCGCGTTGGATCCGGGGAGGGTGGCGTTGCACTGGAGCTCGGCCAGGACGAAGTTCTCCACCCCTGGCACGGTGATGATGCTGACCATGTGCATGTTGGGTGCGTGGACGCCATCGGTGCAAATCGAGAACACGCCGCTGGTGTAGAGGTCGTAGAGCACGAATTCGCAGAGGGGAGCATCTGGAGGCTCACAGGAGGCGAGAAAAGGCAAGGAGGAGGCGTCCACAGCCGGCGGTGGCGACGATGATGACAGATACTGTGGTGTAGACGAGAACGGGAGGCCTAACACGTCTTCCTCTGGATGGAGCGCGGCGAGGCGGGAGGGGGAGCAGGGACATGCGGCCAATAAGCACTGACCGAGGTCATTAGAGACAATGATGTAAGGGGGCCACATCGTGCCGCTAGAGAACAAGCACATCGAGAGAGTGAACCTGGCCACCCGCGGGGGCGTGAGGAGGAAGGTGTTATCCTCTGCGATATCGCCGTCCATGTGGACGTGGCCCAGCAGGAGCCACGGTGGCATCTGCACCAGCGGCGGTGGCAGACACTGCGTGAGTGCGACAGGTGGGCTATTGTGGAGCGAGGACACCATTTCGAGACTGGGGTGGGGGCATGGCGGCGTGGACGTTGTTTGTTATGGCTCAGTTTCCCTGGGATGGTCTCGACTCTCGAGCCCGGTGGCAGCGTAATGACACGAGGAGTACCATCAAAAAATAGACAGCGAGGAGTAGCAAAGTGTATGACAAAAAATTTGTCTGACAGATTTTCAGAAAAAATATGTCTAAATATTTTTTGTACACCTCATCTACTCAAACAGAAATAAATATCGGTGACTTAGTACTCCCTCCGACCCATATTACTCTTCGCTAATATAGATGTATCTAGACACATTATAGTAATAGGTACTCCCTCCGTTTAGAAATATAAGATGTTTTAGCTTTGTAAAGTGAGTGTATCTAGACATCTTTTAGTGTATAGATTCGAGCGAATCTATACACTAAAAGATGTCTAGATACACTCACTTCACAAAACTAAAACATCTTATATTTCCGAACGGAGGGAGTACATCCGTATTAGCGAAGAGTAATATAGGTCGGAGGGAGTATAAATTTTTAGTATAAAGTCACTGATATTTATTTCTGATCGGAAGGGAGTAGCTTCTTTTGGAAAACCGAAAATGGACCGTGAAAATGCTCATATTGCCAGAACTGGCTCCGGAATCCGGATACACCTTGGCGGGAGGGACATTTAAACTCTAACTCTCCCACTCCCATGCCGCATGTCGATGATGATTTCGATGCCACTGTGTCATCCGCCCTCATCGTGTCGCTCACATTCCTCTCCATTGTTCCAGTCTTGATAGCTTGGAGTAATAGTGTCTAGTAATCCGTTTGCTTTTCATAATCTTTTGCATGAAAATATTCCCTGAAGCAACTATGTTGATAAGATCTAGAATTTTCACTTAGTTCGTGATAAATATTCCAAGCAATGCATTATCACTTAAAACATGAAAAGGACCTTTGCTATGCGTAAGACAAAACCTCGCCAAGCTTGGGTACATTGTCTCTTTCATTTTGAGTGAAAAAACAAATAGCAGCTATCATAGCCGGAGTTTTCTCTGCAGGAAGATACTTAGTATAAAACACAGGAAGACATTCATCTTTACTGAATATTGACCTAGGTGCAAAAGAGTGATACCAATCCCTAGTATCACCTCAAAGAGGAAAAGGAAACAATAAGAAATTATAGTGTTGATGAATCTCATCCTTACGGATTAACATGGATATTTCCATAAGCTTGGTTAAATGTTTACATGGTATTTTTCTCCCTTCCTATAAAACCTGTCCTTATCAACAATTTTGATCATCTCAGGAGCAACAGGCAAATTGTAGGCCTCATCCCTTACATAGATAGCATGCTCGCATAAATATTTAGCAAGAGGAAACATTTCTTGAAGAGGTGTATTAATAAATACATCAAACCATATAACTTTAAGATTCCTAAAATCTTTAGTATAAGAAATTTCATCTTCATGAGAACTTCGACGACTATCACATGGAGGCGTAATAGTTTCACTTTGTTTTTCATTCAAGCTCTCAATAGTTCTTTCCAGAAACTAGATAAATTAGATGATTCTTCAATAGCAGTTTTAGATTCGAGGTGAACATATTCAGTAGCAAGAGAAGACCTAGACAATGGTGAGCTAGCCAAAATAGTATCAGCTACCTTAGGAACAACAACAGCAGCATTAGGAGAAAATTGTGGTCTTATTGGCAAGTTTTTCTCCTTTTCTAGTGCAAGGTAAAATAGTACCTTAATAGAGTTCTTATCCTTTTTCATAGTTGAGGAACAAATAATTTCAGCAAGTGAAACATAAGTGGTTTTACCAATAAAGCTAAGCTCCTAGCAACGGACCTAGAAAATATCTTGATGCCCACAAGTGTAGGGATCGCTAAAATCTTTGTGGAAACGTATTACCCAAATTTGAAGTTTAACATGATGGAAGCACAAGAATACCAATAAGACTTTAGAAATTTAAACACCAGTCTCAGCCACACCTATGTATCAATATTATCAAAGATAGCTAGAGTTTTTAAAATACAATAGTTGATACAGAAATAATAAGGATACAAAAATAGTAACAATAGATTTCTAGTTTTCAAAAAAAAATCTAACGAAAACTATCAGTGGCTCAATATAGTTGCAAGTAGGTACGTTGTTTCATATATAGTTGTGCATGCTTACAAAGAAACTTGCACAACATCTTTTTCCCAACCTTTCATTTCATCGAGGCCATAATAAACTTACGATATTAAGAACGAGCCTTTTAAAGATACCAGAATAAAGCATGAACACTCCATGAGACACAAAATCCTCCCCATCTACCATGATAGGATTCGTAGGTTCAACATAAAGGATTGATGCACTAGCTAACTATTCCAAAAGTCCGAACTGATGGAAAGAGGCTATGCACTATATTTATATTTAACACTCTCCCTCACGTCTAGGCTATTTTCTTAGTGAGCAGGGTCTTGAATTCAAGACCTCTTGACTCTGATACCACAAATGATTGATACACTAGCCAACTATTCCAAAAGTACGAACTGATAAAAAGAGACTATGCACTATATTTATATCTAACACAACAAATAACATCAAAACACCACACATATAAATGCCAAACTCAAATATATGATGAGGTAATAAAATATACCAAGGTCATGTCAGTCAGGCAAGCATTATGCAAAGCAATAGTGCAATAACATCGAAACAAGAATATATTCAAGCCAAGCATCAATTAAACCTATTGTTATACATTTTTATATGATTGATCTCATCTAATTTCCAACCATCTCATATGTCTACAAAGAACTCCTCACACATGATGATAGAGATTGGCATGGCGACGATGTTGGTGATAATGGCGATAAAATCCTCCTCTTCGGCATGGAGAAAGAGAGAGGGAGATCAATTCAGACGCCTTGTTCTGCTCGACGCCTCGACGGGCTCACCTGAACTTGCCAGGTAGCAACCCGCCACAGGATAAGGGACATGCGCGCCTCTCCAGCGCCATCGCCACGGCCGCGGCCGCATCGCTTCTCCTCCTCGCGTCGCCGGAAACCACCCACCCAGCCGCTGTTGCCCAAACACGTAAACGTCCTCCAGAACGGTGGGGGCGAAGACAAGGCGCTGCCCCTGGGGCGCGCCTGGCCGTCCGTCTCCGTCTCTCTCTATCTCTCTTCGCCGCGGGCTTACTCGACGGCCGCTCCTCGACAGCATCCACTCCGGCGCCGGGCTCCTAGTCTACGGCAACGGCGCCCTTGACTTAGGCCCCCTCCACACCAACATCCTGGTATGCCTCAACGGCCATCCCATGCCCCTCGATATGGTTCTTCGGCGATTATTTGATCAACTGTTGTTTGCTCGTCGTGCCGCCGCTGGCGCAGGTGCCGCCCCTGCTCGGAGCGTTCTCTTGCACCGTCGGGCTGCTCCAGGTGTTCCTGGGCGAGAGGGTTTCGCCCGCCAAATCCAGGGCCACCGGGAGCCCGCGCGACACGGCGACGTCGCTAATGTAATGTTCGTGCCGCTCTCATCCGTCTTCAGGATGCCCGTTCCTCTCGTTTTGATCGAGTTGGTGTGGTCTACAGAGTGCTTGCAATGTTCATCGACCTGAGCGCGGAGATGTGCGTGCTGTTCGCCGTCGCCGAGTCCATGCCGGCTGCCACGGCAGCGTATCCATTTTCTTCCTCTCGTTTTGAGTTGGTGTGGTCTGCAGAGTGCTTGCGCTGTTCATCGACCTGAGCGCGGAAATGTACAGGGTGGGGGTGCCCAACAAACGTGGAGGCGTACGTGCTGTTCGCCGTCGCCGAGTTCGTGTGGCTCTTCCTTAGGGCTCCTGGCTCGGCATCTCGCCGAGGTCCCGATCATCAAGTAACAGCACCATCACTTACATGATTACTCTGCTCATCCTTGCAGCTGCACTTCAACTTTGATCTTATCACGAACATTCCTGCTACTGCTGGTGGTGTAGATTGTTCGAGTGCTGGAGCTATCCCAATGCCGACGTCCTACTGTTTGGCACGGTATGTGGTCTTTGGCGTTCTACGTCAATGGAGATCACTTGGTTCAGCTCAGTCTAGCGGACCAACAACGGCTTACAACGTGTGTCTTCTTGTGCTGATCGAGGGAGACTGATGTTTGGTTTTCGTGCAGGGGTTGATGAGCTGGACGACGACATGCTATTTCGTGTACACTCCATTCCTGGTGAATCTGGCGAGATTGCTCAAGTCACGGCTGGCAGATGATGAAGAGGGTGTAAAGGAAGAATGAAGCAGCTCACCAATGAGTTTCTGCCTTTTGGAAGATAATGCTCAAGACCGCCTAATATGGAGCCAGCATGCTACATTTATTTCCTCACGGCCGACCGGACAAAAATGAGCTAAAACACCCCCTTGAGAAACCTATTTAGACGGTTTCATAGTTCCAAGACAAGAATGAGCTCGCTGAAGGCGGCAGGTCGACGCCGGAGCTCCTCGGAACACCACCGTCGAGGGGAGTCCGCGGCTCTGCGGAGCTGTTCGGCTCGTTCCCCCCTTCGCCGGAGTCCGTGAGACGGCAGATCTGGCTTAGGAACATCCGATAGATGCAGATGTGCTGCAGCGTGACGACGACGGCGTCTTCAGGCGTAGATCCTTTGGGATCGGTGATCGGCGACTTCCCGTTGGCTTGGGGGGGCTCCGGATCCAAGGCTTCAAGCGGAGCTCGAGCAGCGACGCGCCACCGACAGCGCTCGTCGTCTCCGGCGTGGTCGAGTTGCAAAAGGGCTGGGTTGTAATCTTATTTCTTATGAGGGCCTTTTTGTAATTAGTCGTTGTACTTCTGTGTTTGTCACCGCAAAAAAAAAAGACAAGAATGAGCTGAGAAGATAAGTGAATGACGACCGGAATTATGTATCTGCTCCTTTAGCAACTACTACTTTGTCAAGAGAAAAGCACACGCTTACAAGATTAAAAATTAAAGGTTATAAAACATGACAAACATCAACGCACAAGAACTATAAAATGATGCCCAGCGTGAATTCCAACAAAAGGTTACTCGCATGGCATATGAACCTTGATTTCAAAAACAATGATACAATAAAAAAACTGCAATGTCAACAGATCTGATAAGCCAGTTCACCAACAATATACCAGTGTGGAAGAACGTTAAAAACATGAATAATCGGCATCATGTTACACTGTTCAGAATGGCCACAACATCAATCGGTTCCTTGGTAGTTAATAAAAAAAGCAACTGATATGATATATTATAAATCCTTTTAAACAGTTCCTCGTTTCATTGTGATGGTACTGGAGACCGCAACTGGAACATATGTTGCTTACGGAAATTCTTACCTTCTGAAACTACACAACAGAAAATAGGCGCTAAGACAGTAGCACACCATTGACTCAGATTCCTCACAAAAGCGCCCTGAAAATTCAGGAAGCCCTCTTAGGTACTCAAAAATGGAGGGGCCAGTTTGCCAACGTTTCCTAATAAGATGGTGGTTACAAAGTCCTCATCTATTGTATGCAACGTACTCGCAACCTTTTAGCTACGTTTCCAAACTTACCTGGAACACCGGCTGCCTTACCTTTGCGCCAGTTCCTCAAACCATGAGAACGCTATGTCTAAATGCATTTAAATTGCACAGCTAAAATTAAAAATATGAGCGTTAACTCACCGTCATTCAACAGCTAATATCGTCCATAGGTCCTCCCTAAATCGTCGTGTCTGTCATGCTGAAGCTCGCTGTAAGCAGCATGACGCCTTGGAGCAGAATAGTTATCACTAGCATATGGATATGTGTTCTTTGAATCGACTGGTGGACCAGTAGGAGCATAATGTGTAGTTCTCTGATCAAATTCTGTATAACCCGTTTGGGCGTATGAGGTCTGCTGAACTTGCTGTTGCCTTTTGAAACTTTGTTCAAGAAATTTATCCCACTTCCTTGCTTGCATACTCCTCGTAGCTGACACCCTCTTCATGTGATTTTCTCTCATTTCTCTATGTGACTGTATTAGAAAGAAGAATGCCATAAGGATATATCACAGGCAATTAGCAAGCCGTTTCAGCATAAAATGGAAAACATCACAAGACAACTGTACTGCAAGGTGGGAAACTTGACTAATTTAATAGTCATAGTTATTAATTATTTTGGTTGACGAAAATAAGGCATTGTATGGCCTGAAATTTATTGCGAATGAAGGATCCAATTATCAGATTGCTTTGCACAGCGTACTACTGAGAAGTGGATGGAGATAGAACAGTTAGTATGTTAAAATTGTTCTGTAAGTTGTCTTGCTCTTAAGTGCAGTCCTATGCAAGAAACAAGGCAGGCAAATGATGTCATGATGAAACCATATCCCTAAAAAACTATGGTGGATATTCACCGCTAAGTGCAGTCCTTCCAAATGCAACAAGGAAAAAACATATCAGGACCTCAAATACTCAGAGGGTTCATTTTAAATGTAATTTTGACAGAACCAATTAGTAACCAAACTCAAAGTCGGTATCTAAAATTAAAAAAGGCATGCATAGCTAGAATAAATCAACAAGTTGGGAGGCCTGGATAATTCCAAGTACGAGGCTAGATGCAGAAATGCAAGGAATAAAATGCCAGAACCAAAAATTCGAAGTCATTTGGTTGGTGCTTAATCTATGCTGCACCTGAAGTTACTAGAGACCCCAAATTTTGGACAAAAATATGTAAAACAGCACTCTGAAATAGAAACACATCCAGAAGATTTCATCTCTATATGCATAGTTGAGTAAGGTGGTTTGTTTTGCACTTTTGCTACATACTTATATTCTAATATTTCGATGTGGGTTGGTTATACAAAATTTCATCTGAAACTCATTAACTTCACAAAATAGGGCTAGAGTAAACACTGTTACTTTGATAAATAACAGATAATACAAGAGAGAAAATTCAAATTATTTATCAAAAGAAAAGTTCAAGCAGTATGCTATACCAACAAGAAATTTACCTCACGGTGCTTGTAGTTTTCTTCATCCTCCTCTTGGTCACGGGCTCTAGCTAATTCCATAGCTTCTCTTTTGAACTCGATTTCAAGCTCTTCCAAAGTTTGTGGATACGAAGGCAGGTCAAACTTAAGGTCTAAATGGGAATCTGTTCCACGTCTCTCAGTGATGAAGTTATTGGGCATCTGTGACGGGGCATATTGGTTATTCCCACCATGCGATCTAAGGGGCTCATCAAGATAAGAGGGTTGACATGGAGATTTTGATTGGACTGGACGGTCTTTTGCTCCGTAGTTGGCATAAGCTTCAGCAAAAGGAAGAACATGCAAGATTTGGATTTTAGTTCAAGATGACTAAGATAGTTTGACACCTAAGTAGACTTTACTTAGTTTACTATACAGTGAAAAGAGGAATAACGGCAGATATAATACACATATTGGAGGCCATCCAACTCATAGAAGTCTGTAAAATCTTTCCGTGCGTAACTTGATGTATTCAAGATATCTGGAACTTACCTCTGGTTGCAACGGGACTAGACAAGTTATATTCTAGGGAGATGGTAAAGAACAAAAAGGGACCAGAGGCATTTCTTTTGCTCGATTTGGCTAAAATCTCTAGCTCATGATATTTTCCTGTACAAACAAATTGTAAGACCAGTGTGCTTGAACGCCCTACCTTGTGGAGAACCTTTTGGATACTTGGTAATATCATCACGCAAGTGACCATCTACAGGTCTTTCATTATAATGTCCTTTACTTTGAGGGCGTGACGCATTTCTTGGGCTATGAGACCACTGAGAATCAGAGTTCCTGGGGCGAAGATCAGCAGAATTTCGTACAGGAGATCTAGAACGGTCCCGTTTTGGGCTGCTTGAACTATGTTTGCCTTTACTTTCCTGAATGAGTTTATGCACAGCATCTACACCTTTGGCTAGCACTAACCTATCTTTCCCACTGACAAACAGGAACTTCTCATCCATTCTGATTTTGCAGCCCACATCCTTCTCAATCTGACTTATTGTCCTCTCGGTGAAAAGATCCCTGACTTGTTTGTCTCTTGCTGGAACTCTTTCAAAGAAATCTGCATTTCTTCTATTTGCTCCAAGTGTGGATGGACAACCCTATTAAGAAAGATAAAACGGAAAGAATTTCTTAAAACATCCATTCGTGGACATGGTAAACAGTAATAGTTTTGCAGAGCATAAATGTGTATAAAACAATGTACATACAACATTCACTAACTAATTTCATTTTCTTGATCTTGCGCACTGATGTGACCTTGATGAAATATAATATCAAATGGAAGAATGAAGAATAAAAAGTGTAGAACGTATGTTACTGCCGCGACCAAGGTAAATATAAACATCAGGAATAAATTAGATGAATGTTATCACTGATTTGTGTTACCCATCATATTAGTTCATAATCGTGTCTACATGACAAGGTTAGCTGGGCTGTACACTGTTGTTAAGATAGCACAAAGCAGAGGTAAATATGCACAGGAGAGAGGCTGGACTGCAACAACTTGAAGTACAGTAGTGGCACAAGGTAATGAAGGGAACCAACTGAGGGAAGAACTTAAGGGAACTGAATCTTTTTTTATCCCATTGCTTGCTGTTAAACTGTAGTGGAGTTATAGTGCATTTTATATGAGGATGTTAGCTTCTGTAAACAGACTATAAATCTAACTGTTCTCAAAAACTAATTGATACATAACTGTTATGGGCTCTATTCCTAACTGAATCTTGTAGTAACCCTTCTAGTCTTCCTCAGTTCCATGCCTACACGCCTGTGCGTCTGCACACTCTGTGCTGCTGATAAGCACCAGTTTACAGAATATGCATGTATTAATCCATGATTGAATTTGTAATTTCGTATGCAAATTACCTGGGTTACACCAGAAATCAAAGATTTCCTTAGACTTAATACAAGATTATAAATACGAAATTAAGGGCCTGTTTGTTTGGGTTTTTGTTGGCTTTCAACTAAAATAAGCAGTCCAAAGGAAACAAACGGGGTAGCTTCGCTTCAGGCTTTTCCAAAGCCGATGGAGGAATTGCAGGCGCCTTTGTTCACGAGTCGTCGCCTAATCGTCGCCTAAACGGCGTCTAGTCGTCGGGTCGCGCTGGAGAGGACGACTGGGAGCGACGCCCAGAAATTCCGCTCGCCCAGGGCAAATTAGCGGGATTTTTGGGAGGGAATCGGTGGGAAATAGATGAAATTGGCGCATACCTGTGAAGGGAAAAGGGAATCGAGCGGGAGAGAGGGGGAATCGAGCGGGGGAGAGGGGGAATCGAGCGGGAGAGAGGGGGAAATCGAGCGGAAGACAGAGGCGGAAGCACATCGGGCGGGAGACATCGGGCAGGAGACAGAGGGAAGCGGCGCCCCTTCTGCAGGCCTGCTCCTCCATCTCCCGCCGCCCTTCTGCAGGCCTGCTCATCCCTCTCCCGCCGCCCTCTCTGTAGCTCTGCTGCTCATCCCTCTCCCGCTCTGTTCTGTTTGCTGCTAGCTGTCTGCTGCTTTGTTTGTTGCTGTGACAGACTGAGATGGCTGATAATGCTGGGCAGTATGATCCAAAGAAGGATCCAAAAAGGAGAGCCAAGTCAAATGATCTCCTAATTTGCTGAAATATGATGCATAAATTCATTTTCCTATCATATTATATATTATTTATTATTATTACGCCCAACGCCCAGTTGTCGCCTAATCGGCGACATGTCGACATGTCGACTCAAATCTTTGAGCTCGACTCGACTCGACTCAACGAATTCTGAACAAAGGCAGGCGCGCGGCGAAGCATCCGAGGAGGTGCTTCCCGGGGCTTCCCGCAGCTTTGACACTTATAACCGAATCGTATTCGCTTGTGCCCTCTCTCCTTTGCTTAATTACTGTGAATTGCCATCGAGTCAACCTGGTCCGCTCGCCCCGCAAAAAAAATACCTACTCCGCTCGTTTCTGGATGGCTGTATGACTACTGTTGCGCTACCGATGCTGCTGCGTGCATGGTTGCTATAGCGTACAAATAAAAAAGTGATAGATGGTTTTGCATAAGAGAATGTGTAATTTAAATCATCAGCACAACGCATGCACGGAAGTGAAAAACTAATGTGCATACGTGGTATTGGAAAAGGTGTGCAAACACGCATTCTAATTATTTGACTTATTATTTTCAAAACTACTGATTAACTTACCATCCAGTTCCGCTAGTGTAAATATCTTGAAGCAATTACAAATATATTTTTAATTTTGGATACATTTATATTTGATATGCTAAAAGCTATATATTGATTTTGAACAAAGCTATATTTATTGATTCATATGTTATTTACATATATCAAAAATACAAATTCTCATGGCTCTAAGGGTATTTAAGATATTTCCCAGTTTACAGCCAGCCAGCTAATTTGCCAAACGATTCAACACAGAAAAGCGGCTTTTCCTACACAGCAGCTTTCCCTCCACAGCAGCACAGCCAGCCACAGACAGCCCAAACAAACAGGCCCTAAGTTTAATACTATGAATTAAGACAAATTGGTGAAGACACAGATGCCAAAAAGTTAGCCGCGTAACTATGTTTTGCTACAATTTCAATGGTCATGTTGTAATGATGTTCCCATGAAGCAAGGTTGAAGCATCTTTTTCTAAGATTAGGTGACTGTCGATATCATATCATAAAAGACTCTTGCTGTTTAAGTTCACTATCGCAAGTAAAGAGTATAGCTACAAAGCCACGTGCGCTGCAAAGAGAAATAATTACCTGAGTGAAATGACCTGATTCTCCACATATTTTACAGATCATTTCTTCCTCCTTCCTCTTCTTCCAGTTCCTTTCTGTAGCCTTAGCTTTAGCCTCCCAAACCCTAGCCTCTCTGCTAGTGAAGTCAGTAGGGACAGCATTGGGATCCCGGGGCTCATCTTCGTCATCGGACTTCTCAGTGGTCAGTGGCCTCTTCTCATCATTCACCTTCGGCATGACGCTGTTTGCAGCTGGCGCAACCGGGCCGCTATAGGCTTTCCCATAAACTTCATTGAAAAGTTCATCATCTATCTCCGGACTTGGTTCCCTCGCCATTGGCTATGAAGAGAATATCCACTCTGCCTGCAATGTTGGCATCACAACAGAAAAAAAAAGGACGTTATTCAGCGCAGGCAACCTAAAATATTTGCAAAGGCACTGAATTTGCACATTCAGTAATGCATCTTCGCAATGGCCGGTAAACGAGAGCATGTTATTGTGGTTCCAAACATTTTGTAGAGGGGATTGGTTGGACCTAATTTCACTATCAAGTTACTGAAATAGAGTTCATGTAAGACGTAGCGCAAGCAGGGGCAGATCTAGATGGGCACAGCCAGAACATGTGAAGGTCAGTGGGATTGGACTAATCACTGCATGGGAACAAGCTCGTACCTCAAGACCCAACGGCCAAAGATTGTGGACGGCGTGGATACAGCAGGAACACGATGCTGCGACGAGGAGAAAGGGGAACGGCGTCGGCGGGGACGCGCGTTGAGAGGGCAGGGTGCTAGAGGGAGGCGGAGGGGCGCTTTGGGCGGGATTGAGGCGCCGGCGGTAGCTGGTACGGCGCGGCGGCAGCAGTAGGGCAGGCGGCGACCGCTGGATTTAGGGCCGCATTGGGTTGGGTTAGTAGGTCAGGTGAAGGAAGAGGAACAAATGAACGGGAAACAGATGGTTCGTTTGGTAGCGTGCGCATCCCTCAGGACCAGGCCCGCGCGGTGCAAATTTCGGGGCCTCCTATACGCCGCCCGTTGGCGGCGCGGGCATGAGGGGCCGCGTGCCCCGCCCGCAGGGTGTGTCTAGTTGAGCCGTGGTCCATGAGTTTCATTGTTTTTGTTTTTTTTAAATTTGAATAAAATTCGAAATATGAATAATTTTCAAGTTTGAACAAAAAATCGAACTATGAACAATTTTCAAATCAAAACAAAAAATCGAAATATGAAAAAATTTCAAACTTCAAAATATAAACAATTTTCAAAGATGAACATTTTTCATATATGAACAAATTCAAAATATGAACAATTTTCAAATTTAAACAAATTTCATATATGAACATTTTTTATATATAAACAAATTTCATATATGAACATTTTTCATATATGAACAAATTTGATATATGAACAATTTTCAAGTCTAAAAAAAAATCGAAATATGAACAATTTTCAAAATATGAACAATTTTCGAATTTGAACAAAAATACAAAATCTGAACAAAAAAATAAAAACCGAAAAAAGAAAAATAAAAAAAGAAAAAGAAAAAGAGAAGAAAAAGAGAAAAGAGAAGAAAGACACAAAAAAAGGAAAAATAAAAAAATAAAAAATAAAAAAGAAAAAGAAAAAGAAAATTCGTTGACCAATATGGGCCAAGCCCAAATGCGCCCAGCTGCGTGGGGGTGCGCGGCGCGGGGCGAAACGCGCCGCTAACGGGAGACAAATAGGAATTCCGCAAATTTCTGCCATTTGGTTGCCTGCATGAGCTGCTGGGCTAGGCTGGCGTGCTAATTAAAGCAGTTTCAGGACGGGCCCGATGGGCAGCGTGTGAATCAGCCGTTTCCGTGGAGCTCCCCACCTGCAAAATAGGGTAGCTGCACGAGGCAAATCCTATGCTCCGCCCGCAGGCGGAGGGATATGGGTCGCCGCCCGTAAGCGCAGGGTCCTATGGTTTCTGTATTTTTCTGGCGATTTTTCTTTTCTCCTGGTTCGCTAGTTTGGCTGGTTTTTTGGGTTTTTCGTTTTCCAAACAATTTTGAATTTGAATAAATTCAAAATATGAATAATTTTCGAATTTGAACAATTTTCAAATTTGAACAATTTTTGAGTTTGAACAATTTTGGGTTTGAACAATTTTCGAGTTTGAACAATTTTCGAGTATGAACAATTTTCAAGTACGAACAATTTTTTGAAATTGAAAAATTTTCGAATTTGAACAATTTTCGAAATTTAACAATTTTCGTATTTGAACAATTTTTGTATTTGAACAATTTTTTGAAATTGAACAATTTTGAACTTTATAAAGAATAATTTTTAGAACATTTTTAAAATTGAATTTTTTAAAAGTTTGAACAATTCTCGGATTTGAACAATTTTCAAATTTAAGTATTTATTAAATCTGAACAAATTTTGAATTTAAATACTTTTTACATCTAGAAATTTTCAAAAAAAAAACAGAACGAATCGAATCTGAGCGAACAAGAAACAAGGTTGATGATCGAGTGTCCAAATGGGCCGGCCCACCCGGGATCGCGCCTTCAGGCGGAGCTACTCTCGCTCCCGCTAACGAGCGGAGCGTAGGAGCCCCCGCTGCACGAGCTCGTGCGACATTGAGAGCATCTCTAGCCATGGACCCGGTGAGGCCCCTCGGCAGCCTTTTTTTTCATCCGGACGGCGAAAAACGGCGCAGTCGCGCCCCCGGTTCCTCGTTTTCGCTCGGACTTTGGCCTTCATCCATCCGGCGAGCCCAGGCCATCCCCGCCCCCCCTGGGGCGCGCTCGGGGACTCCGGATGAAAGAAATGCGCGCGAAACTGTGAGGAAAGTTCCCGCGCGTCTGGTGGCCCTGACTTGTCGGCGAGAGAGGGCGGTCGTCGTCCTCATCGCATCATCTTCCGTGCATCGTCATCTTCCAGCGCATCGTCTTTCGTGCGCTGTAAAGGCCTGCCGAGCCACGCGGCGAGGCGAGTTAATGCGCGGCCGCCTATTTATCGCGGCCTACCGCGCGTCTGGCCGCATTCACCCCCTTCTCCCCAGTCTACTCTCCACCGAAACCTGTCGAGCAATGGTGGGCTACGGCTCCGACGACAGCGCGGCCAACAATGGCTTCGGCCGGCGCTCCCTGCACTAGTGGGAGGGCCGCCTGCTGGACCTGGGAGAGGGAGCAGGCGGAGCAGCAGCGGCGGCTGCTGGACCTGGCGCAGGCGCGGCGCCGCGCCGAAGCCGCCGCTCAACCGCCCAGAGGCGCGCCGGTCGTCAAGCTAGAGGACTCCAGCGACGACGACCTGTACCGGCCTACGCCGTCACGCTTCGGCTATGCTGGACAGGGGTCCAGCCGTTCGACCCCCAGCCAGAGCAGCCAGCAGGCGCCACCGCAGGACGACGACGGCGACTCCAGCGACGACAGCGGCGGCAACTACACGTGTTTCTATCGCCATTTCGGCATGTAGAACGCGTGTTTTTAGTTTAGGTTAGGCCGAATTCAAATATATTACAAATTCGGCCTATATATGTAAAAACTCGCCTATATATATTAAATATCTCTAAATTTTGCCTAAGTTTGAACATTTTTTGTCTAGTTCTGTTTGATTTCGAATTTTCCCCTGGGCTCGCCGCTGGGAAAATGGGCCTCCCCACGCCGAAATTTTCATCCATCCGGCACTAAAAAGTGCCGGATTTCGGCCTGGGGAGCCCAAACGGCTGGAGATGCTCTGAAGATGAAGTGAGCTCACCTGCTGCTCCTAAAAAGGGGTTGGAGAAATTAACTCACCTCCCGCCGAAACCCTATCTTATTTACACTCTCTAGCCTGGTCTCTAGTCGAAATAATCGCCATCCCCCCCCCCCCCGCCCCCTTGAGGTCCTTAACCCCTTGATGAGTAGGTTAGCAGCGTGGCAACGGCTACAAGTCTACCACCTCCTTTGTCCTCTCCGTCCTCCACCTATGTTGATGGTTGTAAGTAACATCGAAGCCTCAACCTTGGTAGTAGATCTAAGAGCATGTTCTTGTTGACATTTGATTGTCGATGCTTGTGGCTCCTTGTTAGATCGATGCTTACGTTCATCTGCCATGCGTGAGTAATGTAGGGTAGGAGTGATGATGACTTCAATCATGCATTGGTCCCAATTGGGAAATCTCATATCCCTTATTTTGTGAATGATTCTTAGCCTCTGCCTCAGAATGTCGTGGCTTGTACCAGGGTCTTTGGCTATACCACCAATCCAACCACAAATGTGTGGCGGTCACATTGCAAACCACATGCATAGTCCCCAATTGGGATGAGCGACTTGATCTTTTATCGAGTCCAAAATTGAGACCCACAGCCTTGTAGAGTTTAGCAATAACTCATTAGGACAAAAATACTTCGCGCG
Organism: Dactylis glomerata; assembly: GCA_007115705.1. Classification (NCBI taxonomy): domain Eukaryota; kingdom Viridiplantae; phylum Streptophyta; class Magnoliopsida; order Poales; family Poaceae; genus Dactylis; species Dactylis glomerata. The sequence goes on from QXEO01001110.1 coordinate 1,498,959, forward strand.
CAGCAAGTCAACCCAAAGGCATCTTCCAGGCCCATTTAAACATCAAACAGAATTCATTAGCTTTTGAGAATTTCAAGGCCTTCCTTAGCTTCTCTTTGCGGATGATTCACTTATTTTGCTGAGAGCAGATGAATCAAATGCAACCAGTTTGAGGAGGGCTCTGGACAATTATTGTGCTGCGTCAGGCCAACTGGTTATTGAGGCAAAATCGAGCATCTTTTTTAGCCCTTGTACATGTGTTGACAAAAGGGTAGAGGTATGCTCAATTCTTAATATAATGACTGAAGCTTTAACTGATAAGTATCTTGGGCTGCCCCCTCTGGTGGGGGTGGATAGATCGGATTGTTTTCAACATATTATTGACAAAATTATCAAAATCCTGAGTGGTTGGAAGGAGAAAAACATGTCTTTTGGTGGAAAGGAGGTTTTGCTCAAAGCCGTCATACAGGCCATTCCTGCATATGCAATGTCTGTTTTCTAGCTACCCAAACAGATCATAAAAGGGATTATATCTGCAATGTCCCAATTCTGGTGGGGAGATGATGACCAACAGAAACATATGCATTGGTTCGCATGGTGGAAAATGTGTGTGCCTAAAAGACAAGGAGGAATGGGTTTTCGAGATTTGCATTGCTTTAATCTGGCCATGTTAGCAAAACAATGTTGGAGACTAATTTCGGAGCCTGATTCTTTATGTGCAACAATTTTGCGTGCAAAGTACTTCCCCTCTGGAGATATCCTTAATTGCCAGTTAAAAAAGGGGAGTTCTTATACATGGCAGAGTTTATGGGTTGGCATCCAAACGTTTAAACGTGGTCATATGTGGAGAGTTGGTGATGGCTCCCAAATTAATATATGGGACGATCCCTGGATACCAAGCAGCCCAAACAGGAGAATTGCGACACGAAGAGGTAATATTGTGTATACAAAAGTTTCTGAAATTATTGATATAGAGAATGATTGTTGGGATGAGGAGCTGATTAGAGAAATATTCTGGCCAATTGATGCTCAAAGAATACTCAGCATTCCGTTGGCTAGAGGTATGATGAATGATTTTGTCTCCTGGCACTTTACAAAAACTGGAGTTTTCACGGTGCGGTCTTGCTATCATGCCGAATGGGACCATCAACATGGAAATAAAATGAGAAGGACAAGTGTGTATGGTACATCCTCATTGCTTCCAGTTTGGAAGACAATATGGTCCTTGAATGTGCCTGCAAAAATCAAAATTCATCTATGGAGATCCTTACTTGGAGCAATACCATGCAACGGAGTGCTAGCAAATCGTCACATGCAACCTAGTTCCCAGTGCCAGCTTTGTCACTTGGATTGTGAGAGCATACAACACGCTTTTTTTGCCTGTCCTAGAGCATGTGAAATCTGGAAGTTTCTGGGTATGGAGGAGTTGATATCACATGTGTGTAGCAGGGAGGCTAACGGTAGTTCTATTTTGGAGGCTCTCCTCCGTGACAAGTCAGCTGCAGCACCCCTTCTCCCAGAGGTTGATCGCAATGATCTGTTAGCTGTAGCGGTGTGGTACATTTGGTGGGAACGTAGGAAGGTAACGCATGGTGGTACTTGCTTGATGCGTGGTGAATGACCAGCCCGTTAGGAACCCCAAGAGGAAGGTGTGAAGAATATAGCAGCAAGTTTCCCTCAGTTAAGAAACTAAGGTTTATGTCGATTAGGAGAAGAGCAGACAATACGACTGAAGGTGATGCTTGCTAGTTTGCGACAGCTTCGGACAATTTATATATGGCGCCTCGTCCAAGCTTTGCTTGCTAGCTGCAACGGAACCTGCACACAACACAACCAAATACTTTGTTCCCAACTTGCGATGAGGATGTCGATCTCACCGGTTTGCTTGAAACAAAGGTTATGAGCGTATCGAGTGGAAAGCAGTAGAAGAATGCGAGTAAAGTAAACAGTGCGAGTAAAGTAAACAGGTGATAGCAATATGATGGAAATAGGACCGGGGTCCACAGTTCACTAGTGGTGTCTCTCCATAAGATAAATAACACATGCTGGGTAAACAAATTACAGTTGGGCAATTGATAGAATAAAGATAAACGTGATATGTCAAGAAGATCACTATGCGATTTACTCTGGGCATTATAGCAAAATACATAGACCGCCATCCAACTGCATCTATGACTAATAATCCACTTGTGGCGAATCAATCCGAGAACTCCACAAGTATTAAGTTGCGAACAACAGATAATTGCATTAAGCAAAGTGTGTAATGTAAACAAAGCATATGCCCTTGAGCATATGAATGTTGTTTTCTCCCTAGTAGCAACAGCACATCCACAACCTTAGAGGTTTCTGTCACTCCCCCAGGTTAAATAGAGGCATGAACCCACTATCGAGCATAAATACCCCCTCTTGGAGTCACTAGCAACTACTCGGCCAAGATAGCTACTAACAACGGAGAGCATGCAAGATCATAAACAACATAGAGATAACATAAGATATATTTCAGTATAGCAACTCAATCATAACACCAATATTCATCGGATCCCAACAAACCAAACATGTAGAATTACATAACGGTGATCTCAATCATGTAGGGCAGCTCATGAGATCTAAACATGAAGCACATGGTGGAGGAGACAACCATCTAGCTACTGCTATGGACCCATAGTCCAAGGTAGACTACTCACTCATCGCTCCAGAGGCAAGCATGGCGATGAAGAAGACCTCCGGTGGCGATTCCCCTCTCCGGCAGGGTGCCGGGAAGAGCTTCTGGACCCTCCCGATCTTCGGGTCGACGGCGGCGGCGGATCGCGATGTGTTCTAGAAAATTGATCGGGTACTTAGGTTTTTTCCGTCGGGGGGTCTTTATAGGCGAAGGGGCATCGTCAGAGGTGGACCGAGGCGGTCTCACACGTAGGGGGCGCGGCCCAGGGCCTGGCCGCGCCGCCCTGGTGTGTGGCCACCTCGTGGCCCCACTCCGTCTCCTCTTCGGATCTCTGGAAGCTTCCGTGAAAAATAAGACTTCAGGAACTTGTTTCGTCCAATTCCGAGAATATTTCCTGTGTATCACTTCTGAAACACAAAAACAGCAGAAAACAGGGAACTGGCACTGTGGCGACTTGTTAATAGGTTAGTTCCAGAAAATGCATAAAAGTACCACGAAGTGTAACGAAACAGTAGGCAAATGGTGTAAAAACAAGCATGGAGCATCAAAAATTATAGATACGTTGGAGACGTATCAAGCATCCCCAAGCTTAACTCCTGCTCATCCTCGAGTAGGTAAGTGATAACAAAAGAATAATTTTTGAGGTGACATGCACCTACACAATCTTGATCATATATGTAAGCATTTGTGAGCTGGGATCATAAGAACTTAAAACATGGGCATGAAGATATAATCTTGCCAAATAAGAACTTAGCAACCATGTTGTAAACATGAAAATGAACACAAACAAAAGATCATGAAAATGAAACAATGAAAGTCAAACGTGTGTTCAGATCATAAGGAAAAACATACAAATGGTTTTCAGCTTGTCCTTCATAGTGAGCAAAACATAAATGCATAGGACACCTTCAAGTTTAAGAGGGCGACTAGATACAAATAATTTAAGAACAAGTGAAACCAATAATATGAATCAATCAATGAAAACTTTGGGACAATGCACATTATACTAAGAATGACAACTTTGCTCTCTTATGGTGCATAAAGAAAGAAGGTGGTGACTCAACATAAAAGTAAAAGAAAGGCCCTTCACAGAGGGAAGCAGTGATTGCAAGTTTTATAACCTTCAAAAATTATGGTACTTACCGGCTTTGAGCTTTCATTGCCCCCATCATAAGCATCTTGAATGGTTAGAGTTAATGCGAGAACAATTATGATGCATATGCTTGACAAATCAGAAGTTGAAAACCTCGTGTCCCGTGAATACGAGTACCCAAACCTCATGCTACTCAACTTAGAGTCCCAAGCAAGGCTCTTGTCATTGTAAGTATATATGTATCATCGAAAACCGCCAATGGGGTACCTCCGTGCCCGATGACATGGAACAAGCCCACATCAAAATGACAGGACAAGCAGACAATGAACACCTCGACATCTCTTTTATTTACCATTTGTGTAGCTTTTTATTGTGAGATGCGTCGTCGAATGTCCACCATGGGTATGCTGAAAATTTCCACCATGAATTATGCATGGCTTAGATTGGCGGCCCAGGCGTTTCTCTAACACATATACAAACTCCATGATCCCCACAAGATTCCCAATTCATTTCACACCGTGGGCATCCATAAACAAAAGATCACGATATCAACTCAAATAAGAAATGCAATGTTGAAAGCTTGCCCCATGACAGCATGGCTGGGCTAGAATCCAACTTACAACTTGCAAGCATAACAACTCAACATAAGAGACCACAATGTCAAATTTTTAAGAACAGGAAAAAGTAAAGTGTGCCTTCCGGTTCGTGAGAGCTTTACTGACCAATTTTTGCATAACACTGGTAAGAGTTTAATTTGAAGAGAAGATAAAAGCAAGTCAAATTTACTTGGAATAGCAAATTGCTAGTAGGTATGTATGGTGGACACTTTGGAAAACTTTGGCTTTTAGGAGTTGGATGCACGAGTAGAGCTCATACTCAGTACAAGGCGAGGGCTAGCAAAAGACTGGGAGCGACCAACTAAGAGAGCAATAATGGCCATAATCATGCAAAGCGACAAAGCGACATTAAAAGAAGCATAAGATGGCATCAAAAGTCAAAAACTAAATGATCATAGAGGCTATTCGCGACTTTGTATGAGTCTAACATATGTGAGCATGCGCCAAGTCAACCCAAATAAAGCATCAAGGAGAAAACCAAAATAATGCTTCCAAACAATAAAAAAAACGCATGCTTTTTTTCAAAGGCTCATTAAGCAATCTCAGCTATTTGAGACAAGTCATGCTACAGCAAAACCACTAAGCATACTATCAAAAATACATCAAGCATGACATGAAAAAAGCCTAAGCCGCAGTCTACACAAGCTCCTTCTTGTACCACTATTTTGCACAAAGCTTTTTCTCTTTTCCAACACCATTTGAAATTTTTTAAGACACCTCTTTTGATGAAAACCAATAAAGATCAGAGGCAAAAATACACCTTGATGAAAAGATATGACAAGGTCTGAACGCAAATCAAGTCGAAAACGAAAACCAAAAGCAGTAGCAGAAAAAGAAGAACACTCGGTTTTTGATAAGAGTGAGAACAAGAGCGTTCTTGGCAAATGAAAAGCAAGGCAACTTCTCCAAAGGAAATTTGTTCCTACTATTGATTTCATGAATTATCTTATCCATGCAACGCCCGTAATCCATCCCTATGCCTACAGTATTTGTTCCTACTATTTACTACTGTTACTATTACCGCTGCTATTTTACTACTGTTGTTACTGTTTCACCACTATCACCACTATAAAACTGTTGCTACTGATAAACCACTGCGAGCAAGACTGTCTCTAGGTGCAGCTGAATTGACAACTCATCTGTTAAGGTTTACATATATTCTTTGGCTCCCCTTGTGTCGAATCAATAAATTTGGGCTTTACTTCCCTCGAAGACTGTTGCGATCCCCTATACTTGTGGGTCATCAAGACTATTTTCTGGCACCGTTGCCGGGGAGCATAGCTTTATTTGTAAGTTCACTTGGTATTCCTATTGTTCGCTGCAATCGTTTCATCATGGGTAAACCTCGTGATGGAAAAGTTCCTATATTGCCATCCACTACAAGAAGAGGTACGACTCTCAACACCTCTGTTGCTCTTGATTCACCATCTGTTATGAGTAAATTGCTTACACCGCCACACCCACACGCTACTGCTACTACTTCTGCTGAGATTGAAAATGCCACTGATAATTTAGATGATGCTTCTACTGTGCTTGATGAGAGTGCTTCACTAGGTTCCTTTTTAGATGCTACTATTGCTAGAGCTAAGTTGGGAAACACCACTGTTACATCTGTTAGTTCACCTGAGTCTAGGGAATGTCCTAGTGATGATTATGATGATGATGCTTATATTGAGCTTAATGATGATTTTATTGCTGAAGCACGTGCTGCTCGTAATGCTGGTAATGTTAAAGAACTTCTTGCAAGACGTTCTGTTAGATATAATTTGTCTCCTGATCCTAAGTTTGCTGCTTCTCCCATAAATATTAGAGACAAGGATTATGATTTCTCTTTGGATTTATCTTACATATCTATTGTTGAGAAAACTCCTTTTTGTGGTACTAAAGATGAGAGTGCTATGGGGCACATGAATGAGCTTTCCACTTTGAGTAATTTGTTTTTTGATGATATTAAGCTCCGCACTTACTTTGTTGCTAAGATTTTTCCTTTCTCATTGAAAGATGCTGCTAAAACTTGGTTTAATAGCTTGTCTCCTGGATCTCTTACTAGTCCTATTGCTTTGGTTAATGCTTTCTTTCAGAAATATTTTTCTGCTAGTGCTCAACATGCTGCTGTGCAGAAAATCTTTGATTTTGAACAGGGAAAAGGAGAGATATTGCCTGAATCTTGGACAAGGTTTTGTTCTTTAATTAGAGCTTTGCCTAAAGAACCATTGCCTAAAAATGAACTCCTTGATATATTTTATAATGGACTAACGGATGAATCTAAGTCATATTTGGATAGTTGTGCTAGTTGTGTTTTCAGGGAAAGAACTCCGGCTGATGCTGAAGAATTAATGGCTAAAATAAGCCAGAATCATGATGATTGGACTTTAGTTGAGCCAACACCAGCATCAACCCCTGCACCATCTACAGAGCCTACGCCAAAGAAGAGAGGGATAATTGAATTAAATGATGAAGTTATGAAGGAAGCTAAGAAATCTCTTAAGAAGAAAAGTATTAAGGCCGGAGATGTGAAGAATTTACCTCCTATAGAAGAATTATGTAAGCCAATCCCTCACTCATCTACTATTGAGGCACACTCTCTCCAACGCTTTGATGAAAGAGATATTCCTTATTCTAAACCTCCTGATCAATGCTTAGATGAGTTCGATAATTTTATTGTTAAGCAAGAAAATTTTAATAGAATGGTGCATAATCATCTGTTGGAAAATTCTAGAGCAATTAACAAGTTGCAGGATATTGTGGAGAGAACCGCCAATGATGTGAAGGTACTTGTTAAACATTTTCAAATGGTTCAAACACAAATTGATCAGCTTACCAAGGTGCAAAAAGACTTGCTAGTTAATGCTGCAAGAGAGAAGCAAGCATGTGAAATACGCACAAGAAGTGGCGTTGCTACTCAAGATCCATTATATCCTGAAGGACATCCTAAGAGGGTTGAGCAAGATTCTCAATGCACTTCAAATGATGATATTCCTTCCAAGAAGAAGAAGAAGAAGCATAAAACAACTGCAGAATCCTCTGATGGAGGTAAAGATCCTAATAGTGTTTCTATTTCTGATGCTGAAACTGAACCAGAAGACGCTTCCGATAAAGAAGAAGCTGAAGAAGAACCAGAGAAGATTGATAAGAATGCAAAGTACACCAAAGAAGACTTCATTGCCAACAAGCATGGTAAAGAGAGAGAACCTTGGGTACAGAAACCAATGCCTTTTCCTGGTAAGAAACACAAGTCCAAGGAAGAAGAACACTACAATAGGTTTTGTGGATGGATGAGACCTCTATTTTTGCAAATTACTTTGACTGATGCTATTAGAATGCCTCCTTATGCAAAATATATGAAGGATATTGTCACTAACAAAAGGAAGATTCCTAATGAGGAAATTTCCACTTTACTTGCTAATTATTCTTTTGATGGTAAAGTACCGGAGAAGCTTGGAGATCCAGGTGTACCAACTATTCCTTGCTCCATTAAAAATAACTATGTTAGAACTGCTTTATGTGATTTGGGAGCTGGAGTTAGTGTCATGCCTTTTTCTCTTTATAAGAGACTTGATCTAGAAAAATTAGTATCAACTGATATATCTTTGCAGATGGCTGATAAGTCTACTACTATTCCTATTGGTATATGTGAAAATGTTCCTGTTCAAGTTGCTAACAGTTGTTTAATATTAACTGACTTTGTTGTGTTGGAAATGCCTGAAGATGATAATATGTCTATTATTCTTGGAAGACCTTTTCTAAACACTGCAGGTGCTGTTATTAATTGCAATCAAGGAAAAGTAACTTTCAATGTCAATGATAAAGAATACACAGTTTATTTTCCCAAGAAGATTGATAGGAAGAATGCTCTAAATTCAATCAAGCATGTTGAGACCATCAGAGTTGGTCAAATTATTTGTTCAGCGCGAAAGCCCAAGGAAAAATATAAAATTGTTATGATTGGGACTATGCCTATCAAAGTTGAGGTAACATAAGCATTAAGTGAAGTGCAAAGTTTTGCCTCATATAAAGTTAGTTTGGGAACAAGACTTGATCAACCTTGTTAACAAAGTGATTTTATATGAACGAAACTTCGTTTTCACCGCATCGACTCCACCTCGCCTATATTTACTTGTTCAATTTTATTCCTTTAGTTTAGTTACCTAATTAAGAGTATCTCAGAGCTGCTGCATGCTTGGTTTTGATTTGCTTGAAATCATTTCATCTTCGTCTTTCTGAGTTTTATCGATATGCCAATTTCTGAAAAATCCTCGAAAATAAAGTTTCTCGAATTTTTTTAGAAAATTCTTTATAAATTTTTATGTCAAAAATGGGGCAGAGAGGCACCTGGGAGACACCAGGAGGGGCTGTGATACGTCTCAAACGTATCTATAATTTTTGATGCTCCATGCTTGTTTTTATACCATTTGCCTATTGTTTCGTTACACTTAGTGGCACTTTTATGCATTTTCCGGAACTAACCTATTAACGAAGTGCCACAGTGCCAGTTCCCTGTTTTCTGCTGTTTTTGTGTTTCAGAGTGATACACAGGAAATATTCTCGGAATTGGACGAAACCACATCCTGAAGTCTTATTTTACCCGGAAGCTTCCAGAGATCCGAAGAGGAGTAGGAGGGGGGGCCACCAGGGCCCCACACGTAGGGGTGGCGCGGCCAGCCCCCTGGCCGCGCCGGGCCCGCGTGAGGGCGCCTGGCTCCTCCTCTGACAACACCCCTTCGCCTATAAAGACCCCCCGACGAGAAAAACCTAAGGCCCCGATCAGTTTTCCAGAACACATCGCGATCCGCCGCCGCCGTCGACCCGAAGATCGGGAGGGTCCAGAAGCTCTTCCCGGCACCCTGTCGGAGAGGGGAATCGCCACCGGAGGTCTCCTTCATCGCCATGCTTGCCTCCGGAGCGATGAGTGAGTAGTCTACCTTGGACTATGGGTCCATAGCAGTAGCTAGATGGTTGTCTTCTCCACCATGTGCTTCATGTTTAGATCTCATGAGCTGCCTTACATGATTGAGATCACCGTTATGTAATTCTACATGTTTGGTTTGTTGGGATCCGATGAATATTGGTGTTTATGATTAAGTTGTTGTACTGAATTATATCTTTTGTTATCTCTATGTTGTTTATGATCTTGCATGCTCTCCGTTGTTAGTAGCTATCTTGGGCGAGTAGTTGCTAGTGACTCCAAGAGGGGGTATTTATGCTCGATAGTGGGTTCATGCTTCTATTTCACCTGGGGGAGTGACAGAAACCTCTAAGGTGGTAGATGTGCTGTTGCTACTAGGGAGAAAACAACATTCATATGCTCAAGGGCATATTCTTTGTTTACATGACACACTTTGCTTAATGCAATTATCTGTTGTTCGCAACTTAATACTTCTAGGGTGTTCGGATTGATATCCCCGGGAGTGGATTATTAGTCATAGATGCAGTTGGATGGCGGTCTATGTATTTTGTTGTAATGCCCAGAGTAAATCTCATAGTGACATTCTTGATATATCACGTTATCTTTATTCTATCAATTGCCCAACTGTAATTTGTTTACCCAGCATGTGTTATTTTATCTATGGAGAGACACCACTAGTGAACTATGGACCCCGGTCCTATTTCCATCATATTGCTATCACCTGTTTACTTTACTCGCACTGTTTACTTTACTCGCATACTATATTGTTTTCCACTCGATACGCTCATAACCTTTGTTTCAAGCAAACCGGTGAGATTGACAACCTCATCGCAAGTTGGGAACAAAGTATTTGTTTGTGTGTGTGCAGGTTCCGCATCACCTTCAGTCGTCATTGTCTCTCCTCTCCTGACCGACATTAAACCTTGGTTTCTTAACTGAGGGAAAACTCGCTGCTATACTCATCATACCTTCCTCTTGGGGTTCCCAACAGGCTGGTTATCCACCACGCACAAGGACAGTTTGCTCCCACATCAACTTGGAGTAGCAGGCTGCCACGCCATCTCCCACACAGGGGGCGCGGCCCAGCCTGGGGCGGGCCCACCTGGTGTGAGGAGGCCCCACCTGGCCTCTCACTTATCTCTTCCTCCCCTGCTCTTTCTCTCTCCCAAAAACAACGATACACCAGCTCAAACCCGAGTTTTTGCTGTTCTTCACTTTGATTTTTTGATCTCCTTGCTCAGCCCAATATTTCTGCTGAGATTTGGAGCAATTGTTCTCCGGTATGTGACTCCTCCGGTTGTCCAAGTAGAATTTCTTTTGGTGAAGTATTTCTTGAGTATTTTAGCATTGTAGGTGGCAGGATAAATGAGTATGCATGCTTGTTCTATTGCTTAGAATTGATATTTTGATGCATGGTAGCTCTCTAGTAACTCACTACAGTAGTTTCCTACATTTGCTTGTCTTTTTAGTTTGCTACCTTTGGTTTGCTTTATTTGCTATTTTCGGTTTGCTATTTGAAAAATCCAAAAATATTTTGCTTTGATTGCTATTTCCTTCTGCTTTTGTTTCAAAAATCGAAAACCCCAAAAAAAATTGTTGTTCTTCTTCGGTTTTGTAAAGTTTGTTACAGAGTTCAGTGCCCCGTTACTCCATTGGAGCTTGGTATTCACTTTATATTATTCGAGCCACACAAGTGAAGAGCAATAATGACGACATATGACAATCCGAGATGTGGTAAGAGGCTGGTATGAACTCTATTTGTTTTCATTTTTGTACATATACTCATCTATGTGGACATGCTTAGCCGGTTCATGTAAGGTATATGTTATCTAATGGATGCTTTGTAGTTCTTGCTTTCATTTGATTAGTTCCAATTTACTAATAGTTTGTAGCATGTCATGTAGACGCTTGCATGCATTGTTTTATTCATAATATGGTATGTTATTGTGGTATCCTCCTCTGAAAGCTTCATTTGAATCGACTTGGCACATCCTCAAGCATGCACATGACTAAACAAAAAAGTCAATTAAGCCTCGATGATTTACTTTGCCTCAGAGTTCCTGTATCATTTTTATGCCTATATTAACTTTGTTTTGTCCCAAGCATGATTATGACAGTTATTGCTCTCTCGATTGTCGCTTCCCAGTCTTTTGCTAGCCTTCACTTGTACTGAGTATGAGCTCTACTCAGGCATCCAATTACCAAAAACCAAGTCTCCCAAAGAGTCCACTATAAATTCCTATGCATGGTATTTGTAAGCCATTCCAAAGTAAATTTTCATGTGCTACCTTTCAAAACTTTCAACTACTTCTCATTTTGTGCAACTGTTTTTAGCTCATGGGGACATAGTGGTCGAAATTGCTATCTTCCATATTAAAATAAGTACCCCTCGACTAGGCAGCTTCATTTGCTCGTCATTAATTTTGCAAGGGAGCTGGTCAGACCATTATAATCTAATTCTAAAAAGAAAGAAAAAAGGCACTCCTCCATAGAATGTGAAAGTTGGTGGGCACCCGATGGAATCGGTTAGCCATGGTTTGAGAAAGGAAAAAAGGTGGGGAGGAGTGCCAAAGCTTTATAAAAGAGCACCAATGTGCCAAAATTTCAAAGAACTCGGAACCGCTCTCACTTGTTTATTATGGAAGATAGCAAGTCCCCATTGCCAGTCGTTGACATGAAACAACCACCTCTCAAAATAAATTTTTATCTCTGTTTTACAAATGAAAAGCTCTAGCACATGTTAAATCCCTGCTTTCCTTTGCGAAGGGCCTTTCTTTTACTTTTATGTTGAGTCATCATCCTCTAACTTTAAAGCACTTCTTGAGAGCATAGCTGTTATTCTTAGTGTAATGTGCTTGTCCCAGAACACGGTTAATTGTGGTATAACTTTGATGCTTGTATCTTTGATATCTTTAACTTCTAGTCTTCCTTTGGACTTCAGAGGTGCCTCAGCATTTATGTTTTGCTCCACAAATAAAGGCAAGCTGGATACCACTCTTTCATATCATTTATGCATATTACAATCTTGTACTTTCTTATGTACATGTTACTTGTTATTAGTGCATTGGCACTCTTTCATAGCTTGCTTGACTATGAGGTAACATTAGTTGCATATTTCTTATTATGAATTGCCTGAGTACTTGATCACATAGTTAGTATATATACATCATATGAGCAAATGTGTTCGTGAAAGTTTCTTTTATCGCTCTCAGTTGTTAACTGAATTGCTTGAGGACAAGCAAATAGCTAAGCTTGGGGGGAGTTGATACGTCCAAAACGTATCTACTTTCCCGAACACTTTTGCTATTGTTTCTCCTCTAATTTGTGTATTTTGAATACAACTAACATGGATTAACGCTGTTTTCAGCAGAATTGCTCTGGTGTCTCGTTTTTGTGCAGAAATCCAACTTTCAGTAAAAATTCGGGAAAAATCATCAAAAATCCTATTTCACCAGAAGACCCACGGAGCCAGAAGACGAGACGGAGTGGAGGCACGAGGCCTCCACACACACAGGGGGCGCAGCCCAGCCCTGGCCGCGCCCACCTGGTGTGAGGACGGCTCGGCCGTCGCCTCGACCCCTCCTTCCGCCTACATATACCCCTTTACCTGAAAATATCGGGGAGACGATGTTTTTCCCAGATAGACTTCCGCTGCGCCGCCGCCATCAGAAACCGCGATTCGGAACCAGAAACTCTGTTCTGGCACCCTGCCGGGATGGGGATTTGGAGATCTTCATCGCCATCATCACCGACGCTCCTCCATCGACCATCCATGACTCCCCCATCCATGTGTGAGTAATTCCCCCGCTGTAGGTGAGGGGATGGTAGGGATTGGATGAGATCGTTCATGTAATTTGATATGAGATTGTTAGGGCATAGTGCCTAGTATCTTTATTTAGTGCCTATGACATTGTTGCAACTTGTTGTGCTTAATGCTTGTCACTTTGGGCCCGAGTGCCATGATTTCAGATCTGAACATGTTATTATTTCTATGATGATACTTGTTATTTATGGTCTTACCTGCAAGTTGTATACACATATTGTTGTCCGGAACCCGAGGCCCCAAAGTGACAGAAATTGGGATAACCGGAGGGGATGGCTATGATATGAGGATCACATGTGTTCACCGAGTGCTAATGCTTTGCTCCGGTACTTTATTAAAAGAACTACCTTAATTACTAGTAGTTTCCCTTAAGGCCCTGCTACAACAGGCTGGTAGGACAAAAGATGTCGTGCAAGTTTCTCCTTGTGAGCACGTACGACTATATACGGAACACATGCCTATGATTATTTGTACTAGGATGCTTTATCATTATTTATGTGCAATGCCCATGTCTCATTGATTTCATGAATTATCTTATCCATGCAACGCCCGTAATCCATCCCTATGCCTACAGTATTTGTTCCTACTATTTACTACTGTTACTATTACCGCTGCTATTTTACTACTGCTGTTACTGTTTCACTACTATCACCACTATAAAACTGTTGCTACTGATAAACCACTGCGAGCAAGACTGTCTCTAGGTGTAGCTGAATTAACAACTCATCTGTTAAGGCTTACATATATTCTTTGGCTCCCCTTGTGTCGAATCAATAAATTTGGGCTTTACTTCCCTCGAAGACTGTTGCGATCCCCTATACTTGTGGGTCATCACTCATCATTCTTCAATCCCTACACTTGAAAACTTCCTTCATACAAAACTAAACACAATTCTATTAGCAACATTAGTGTAGGCATAACATATAATCAACCTCTTTTTGCTTCAGGTTTCAACCCAAAACCACCACATATATAGCATATACTACTGTAGCAACTTCCCCAAAAGTTCCGTGATCAAAAGAACTCAAAAGAAAGCGATAAAGCGGCAAACACAAATATTGGCAGAAATCTGTCAAAACAGAACAACTGACAAAAGCCGAATTTTTGAGGGGTTTTCTGTTGCTTAAATCAAAAAGTGTTCAACTAACGAAAGTTTGGATATAACCTGGGGCATATGCACAAGATATCGCAGGTCCAAAAGATATACAGAGAATTTATACGAATTTTTTTGGTGCAGCACCGAAAACAGTTTCAGGACAGCAACATCCCCAAATCTTTACCTCACTCGAATTAGAGGCTTCTCTTGGCACAACAATGAAATAAACAAGATAATGAGCGGTCATTACAGTAGTAATGACTTCCAAGACTCAAATAAAAGAAAAAGTACTGAAAATAAAACATTGGATTATCTCCCAAGAGTGCTTTTCTTTAACGCCTTTGAGCTAGGCGCAGAAAATTGCGAATCAAGTAACATCAAGTGATGAAGCATCAAGCTCATAATTTGCTCTAAGAATAGAGTCAAAAAGTAATTTCTTTCTTTTCCTAGGGAAGTGTTCCATACCTTTCTTTAGTGGGAATTGATATTTGATAGCGCCTTCCCTCATATCAATGATGGCACATACAGTTCGAAGAAAGGGTCTTCCCAAAATAATAGGACATGAAGCATGGCATTCAACGTCCATAACAAGAAAATCAACGGGAACAAGGTTATTGTTAACCACAATAAGAGCATCATTAATCCTTCCCAAAGGTTTCTTCTTAGCAACATCAGCAATAGGAACATCATAATAACACTTTTCAAGAGGCGGTAAATCAAGCATGTCATAAATTTTTCTAGGCATAATAGAAATACTAGCACCTAGATCACATAAAGCATGGCAATCAAAACCATTAACATGCATATCAATGATGGGTTCCCAACCATCTTCTAACTTCTTGGGAACAGAAGCTTTTTGCTGCAACTTTTCATCCCTAATTTTCATGAGAGCATTGGTAATATGCTTAGTAAAAGCAATATTTAAAGAACTAGCATTGGGAGTCAAAGCAAGCTTTTGCAAGAACAAAATAACTTCAGATATATTGCAGCCATCAACATCAAAATCATTAAAAGAAGTAGAGCTATCATCTCCTACACTCCAAAAAATTTCAGCACTCTTTTGAGAAAAAGTTTTGGCAGTTTTAGGCTTTTTAACACAAGGAGTGGGAGTTTTCTCTACACCAATCAAAGTAAGAGGATTGCTAGCATTAGGAGCAACATCATTAGAGATAGTAATGGTACATACCTTCATCTCTCTAGCCATCTCATCTTCTTTTTCCCACCTGGCATGCAATTCCGCTAACAATCTAATATTTTCATCAATTCCAACTTGAATAGCATTAGCAGTAGCAAAAGGATCAGGCTTAGCGGACATTCTATTAACCAAATAAGATTGCACATTAGACAATAATGAAATATCGGTTTCAGCTTTGGAAACCTTAGCTTGCAATTCAGGAATAGCCTTGTTTAAATTTTCAAGTTGATGACTAATAGTCCTCAACAGAGCTGATTGCTCCTCCATAGTCTTGGTGAAAGCCCTGTTCTGCTCATATTGCGCCTGCATAAAATTCTTGGTAGCCTTTTCAAGTTCAAAAATTCTTTCTTCACTAGGAATTTTAGGTCTACCAAGATAGCTATTATCACCATTAGAAGGAAACGGCCTATAATTGTTACTAGCAAAATTGTTCCTATAAGCATTGTTGTTAAAATTATTATTTCTAATGAAATTCACATCAACATGCTCTTCTTGAGCAACCAGAGAGGCTAAAGGAACATTATTAGGATCAACATGAGTCCTATCATTAGCAAGCATAGCCATAATGGTATCAATCTTATCACTCAAGGAAGAGGTTTCCTCAACATAATTTACCTTCTTACCTTGTGGAGCTCTCTCGGTGTGCCATTCGGAATAATTTACCATCATGTTGTCAAGAAGCTTCGTTGCGGTGCCCAAGGTAAGGGACATAAAAGTGCCTC
The DNA here is from genome assembly GCA_007115705.1 of Dactylis glomerata. Lineage (NCBI taxonomy): Eukaryota > Viridiplantae > Streptophyta > Magnoliopsida > Poales > Poaceae > Dactylis > Dactylis glomerata. The sequence continues at coordinate 1,515,052 of QXEO01001110.1, forward strand.
CAGCAGCTGAATCAAGTAGGTTCCTTGAAGAAAAATTCAGTCCAGCATAAAAAGTTTGGACAATCATCCAAGTAGTCAGTCCATGAGTGGGGCAATTCTTTATCATAGATTTCATTCTTTCCCAAGCTTGAGCAACATGTTCATTATCAAACTGACTAAACTTCATAATATTGCTACGCAGAGATATAATCTTAGCAGGAGGATAGTATCTACCAATAAAAGCATCCTTACACTTAGCCCAAGAATCAATACTATTCTTAGTCAAAGACAGCAACCAATCTTTAGCTTTTCCTCTCAAAGAAAAAGGAAAAAACTTGAGCTTAAGAATATCACTTTCTACATCCTTATATTTCTGCATCTCACATAGCTCAACAAAATTGTTGAGATGAGCTGCAGCATCTTCAGTACTAGCACCAGAAAATTGCTCTTTCATAACAAGGTTCAATAAAGCAGGCTTAATCTCATAAAAGTTTGCAGCAGGAGCAGGTGGTGCAATAGGAGTGCAGATAAAATCACTATTGTTCGTGCTAGTGAAGTCACACAACTTGGTGTTTTCAGGATTAGCCATTTCAGCAAAACTAAAAGCAAACAAATAAAAACAGCTACCAAGGATTCTAATTTTTTTGGGTTTTTGATATAAAACGATGCAGGTAAAATAAATAAAGTAAAGCAAAACAATAAAACAAAGTAAAGGATGTGCGTGCGAAAAACTCCCCTTGCAGAGGTCTTCCACTCTTCCCCGGCAACGGCGCCAGAAAATTGTTGCTTGATGCATGGTGAATGACCAGCCCATTGGGAACCCCAAGAGGAAGGTGTGAAGAATATAGCAGCAAGTTTCCCTCAGTTAAGAAACCAAGGTTTATGTCGATCAGGAGAAGAGCAGACAATACGACTCAAGGTGATGCTTGCTAGTTTGCGACAGCTTCGGACAATTTATATATGGCGCCTCGTCCAAGCTTTGCTTGCTAGCTGCAACGCGGAACCTGCACACAACACAACCAAATACTTTGTTCCCAACTTGCGATGAGGTTGTCAATCTCACCGGTTTGCTTGAAACAAAGGTTATGAGCGTATCGAGTGGAAAGCAGTAGAAGAATGCGAGTAAAGTAAACAGGTGATAGCAATATGATGGAAATAGGACCGGGGTCCACAGTTCACTAGTGGTGTCTCTCCATAAGATAAATAACACATGCTGGGTAAACAAATTACAGTTGGGCAATTGATAGAATAAAGATAAACGTGATATGTCAAGAAGATCACTATGCGATTTACTCTGGGCATTACAGCAAAATACATAGACCGCCATCCAACTGCATCTATGACTAATAATCCACTTGTGGCGAATCAATCCGAGAACTCCACAAGTATTAAGTTGCGAACAACAGATAATTGCATTAAGCAAAGTGTGTAATGTAAACAAAGCATATGCCCTTGAGCATATGAATGTTGTTTTCTCCCTAGTAGCAACAGCACATCCACAACCTTAGAGGTTTCTGTCACTCCCCCAGGTTAAATAGAGGCATGAACCCACTATCGAGCATAAATACCCCCTCTTGGAGTCACTAGCAACTACTCGGCCAAGATAGCTACTAACAACGGAGAGCATGCAAGATCAAAAACAACATAGAGATAACATAAGATATATTTCAGTATAGCAACTCAATCATAACACCAATATTCATCGGATCCCAACAAACCAAACATGTAGAATTACATAACGGTGATCTCAATCATGTAGGGCAGCTCATGAGATCTAAACATGAAGCACATGGTGGAGGAGACAACCATCTAGCTACTGCTATGGACCCATAGTCCAAGGTAGACTACTCACTCATCGCTCCGGAGGCAAGCATGGCGATGAAGAAGACCTCCGGTGGCGATTCCCCTCTCCGGCAGGGTGCCGGGAAGAGCTTCTGGACCCTCCCGATCTTCGGGTCGACGGCAGCGGCGGATCACGATGTGTTCTGGAAAATTGATCGGGTACTTAGGTTTTTTCCATCGGGGGGTCTTTATAGGCGAAGGGGCATCGTCAGAGGTGGACCGAGGCGGTCTCACACGTAGGGGGCGCGGCCCAGGGCCTGGTCGCGCCGCCCTGGTGTGTGGCCACCTCGTGGCCCCACTCCATCTCCTCTTCGGATCTCTGGAAGCTTCCGGGGAAAATAAGACTTCAGGAACTTGTTTCGTCCAATTCCGAGAATATTTCCTGTGTATCACTTCTGAAACCCAAAAACAGCAGAAAACAGGGAACTGGCACTGTGGCGACTTGTTAATAGGTTAGTTCCGGAAAATGCATAAAAGTGCCACGAAGTGTAACGAAACAGTAGGCAAATGGTGTAAAAACAAGCATGGAGCATCAAAAATTATAGATACGTTGGAGACGTATCAATAATGTTCAGTCCCCTGCTAGGACAGCGCAAGCAATATCGACTTTGTCTTTGAACTTCTCAAGGGCGCGGAAAAAGAAGCATGGAATTAGTAGGCATGGCCGGGTAAAACCAAAAGAAGATTTTGTTAAACTTAATGTTGATGCGGGGTTTTGTGCTGATTCTGGCTCGGGCAGTACCGGAGCAGTTCTTCGAGATGATAGGGGATTTTTCTTGGCGGCGAGTTGTTGTGGTATGCCATTCATATCTGATCCATCAACGGCTAAAGCTCGTGCCCTTCGTGATGGGCTACTACTAGCTGGCCAGCTAGGTTGTAACAGGATCGAAGTTAATTCCGACTGCATGGATGTTATTGAAGTAATGAACGAAGGCGGAAATTCTCTTGGACCAGCGGCAACCATCTATGAAGAATGCTCGTTTCTTTGTCGCAATTTTTCTCAGATTGTGTTTTATCATTGTCCTAGGGAAGCCAATATGGCAGCACATGTTTTAGCTAGTCATGCTAAGGGACCTCTGTCGATTGTTTGGCACGATGATCCCCCAGATTTTCTTGTAAATATGCTGGCAGACGATGTATCTGTGATTTCTAATCAATAAAGTTTCGCCGTGGTGGCTTTCAAAAAAAGGCATATAGAACAATGGCCAATTAACCATATGGTACTTATGTTTCAGGCCTGCTCCCTCCTAGAAGAAAAGAGTCATGTTTGTCCATGGTTCAGTGAATATCATCCCCAATGATTAACAAACCCATGGCAAGCAAAAGTAGGCTATAGAGGCAAGTGTTAATAAGGATTAGCCTAGCCACCGAGGATTGGTGCCTTTCTTGCAAAGAGTCCACCCGAGCCCCTACTTTATTTATAGCTTGTTGAATTATTTTGATAGATTCCTCATTTCACTGATTCGTACTAAATAGTGAGCCAACGAATCCCCTTCCTTTTGTGATTGGACTTTCCAATCAAATTGGTTGCAAAACTCTTAAAAATCTACTTTACAAAGATCCCATTGTATTCTAGAAGCTCGTAACATTAGTCCCGATAAACCCTAATTTACTACTTCTTCTCCGCTAATAAAACCTATTCCCTCAACTCGCTCCAAAAAAATGGGTTTGTAAGGAACGCTCAATCGGCCTGCATGATCCTTGAATCACTCACAGAAAGACCTAAGTATGAAACCGGGAACGGCCCCACCGCACAATTTAGCATTCATGCAATGCGGGTTTATTCCACTCACCCCCATGACCAACACGTTCTTAAGACACATGAGCAAAAAAAAAAAAAAAAATACTCCAGTATGCTTGCGTACGTAGTCAGCTTCCATCAGGATAACCTGTGTCACCCGCATATTGTAGGTTCAAATATCTTTGAAATATTAAAAAACTAAGATGTGGCAATTGTACTAGTTATGGATAAATACGGTATAAAAATGTTTCACCATGGATCTATTGATTTGGTGTTGTAGATATCCTTTTTCTCTATAAATTTAGGAAGCTTTGATTTTTTACAAGAGTTATATGACTTATAGTTTGGAGAGTTCAAACTACTTTATCGAGTAAAACCATCGAATCAACCGAGACATGCACATTACACAGGCCACTCCCCTAGTTTCATGAAAAAGAGTTAAATTTCAGAAAAAACATCTCTAATGCCTAGCTATATGAACACTGCCTGAAACGCTAATTTCTGCTTTCTAGTTATCAAGTCTCCAAGTCCTTCAATCTTACTTTGATCTACTACTAAAGAGAATTTCAAAATTCAGCACCAACATGACAGCACGTTTGTAAACAGAGGAGCCGGCAGTGTCACCGTCCGGTGGGTTGCACGATCTGCGAGAAGGCTGCGCCGTTGGTCATGTCATCGTCGTCCTCCTCCAGTATGACGCACGCCTCGTGCGCCCTGGAGTTGGAGGACGTCCCGAGCGTGGTCGTGCTTCCATAGCTGTTGCTGGGCTCGAGCACCGGTCGCCCGCTCCCGTCATCTTCGCCCCGCCGTCGCCCACTGCCGCCGTCGAACGTGTCTTGTAGCTGCATCGCGAACTCGAGGTTCCACAGCACGTCACCCATGGACGGCCGCTCAATGCCTTGGTCGTTGAGGCACTTCTCGGCCGTCTCGGCGAACTTGATGAGGCACTCCGGCGCGATCTGGTCCTTGATGGTCGGGTCGACGACTTCGGGGAGTGTGCCCTTCCGTTGGCAACTGAGGGCGTAGTCGGCGAGGCTGACCTGGTCCCGCGGCAGCGCCGGGTTAAGCGCCGGCCGCGCCATGAGAACCTCGAACAGCACGACGCCGAAGGAATAGACGTCTGATTTGTCGGTGAGCTGCTGCCGCCGGAAGTACTCCGGGTCCAGGTACCCGAAGCTCCCTTTGACCATGGTGCTGACGTGCGCCTGGTTCACCGTCGTGGAGCCGGACTTGGAGAGGCCGAAGTCGGAGACCTTGGCCACCCAGTTCTCGTCGACGAGGATGTTGGTGGTCTTGACGTCGCGGTGGATGATGGTGTACTTGGCGCCGGTGTGGAGGTAGTGCAAGCCGCGCGCGGCGCCGATGCAGATGTCGAGGCGGTGCCGCCACGACAGCGGCGGCTTGCCGCCCTTGTTGTAGAGGTGCTCCCGGAGTGTGCCGTGCTCCATGTAGTCGTAGACGAGGATCATCTCGTTGTCCTCCTCGCAGAACCCGATGAGGGAGACGAGGTGGCGGTGCCGCAGCTTGGACAGCATCTCGATCTCCGTCTGGAACTCCAGCGCGCCCTGCTCCGACGACGGGTTCGACCGCTTGATGGCCACCTTGGTGTCACCGTCCACCACGCCGCGGTACACCTTGCCGAAACCGCCCACGCCGATCACCAGCGACTCGCTGAAGTTCTTGGTCCCCGCTCTCATCTCCGCGAGGGAGAAGTGGCGGCACATGCCTGCCAGGTTCGCCGCGAGGTGGCCCGACGACTTGCCGCTGGTGTGGGAGTGGTACAGCGGCAGCCAGCCGGAGGTGTGCGACTCGCTGCCGCTGAGCTCCCTGCTCTTCTTGTTGTGGTACACCACCACGCAGATGGCCGCCACGATGCCCACCGCCGCGGCGCCTCCCGCCGTGCCGCCCATGACGGTGGCCATGTTGGCCTGCTCCTTGGATTCCCTGGACCTGTCGCTGGCGCCCAGCTCCGCCTCGGCCAGCATCTTGGACGGCAACGGGTCGGGCGCAGCAAGGTTGCCGGCGCTGTCGTTGAGCTTGAAGACCTCGAGGCCGCTGAGGATGGCGTCGTAGAACTGCGGCCTGAGCGCCACGGACGGGTGCAGCGCGATCCACATGATCTCGTCCCCGGGCTCGTCGGGCATGTGCACGGCGAAGTCCTTGTAGACCGGCACGCCACGCTCGGAGGTCATCTCGATGACGTCCGCGTCCGACTGCGCCGTCTTGTTGTTGACGTAGATGTCGAAGGCGCGCTGGTTGGGCCTGTTGAGGAGGAGCTCGCAGAAGTGGAATCGGACGACGTAGGTGAAGTTGGCGTCCACCTCCATGGTCCAGGTGAGGTTGTAGTTCTGGTTGACGCGCGCGTCGGAGCCCATGGAGCGGGTGCCGGTGTACACCTCGAGGGGCGCGGCGTACTCGGCGACCTCGCTGGGGTACTTGACGTGGAACTTGGGCCCGGCGTTGTAGGTGACGCCCTGCATGACGCCGAAGACGTAGGGTGTGTCGTCGAACCAGGAGCGGGCGAGGCCGGAGTCGTTGGAGGGCGGGATGTATCCCCCGCCGACGTTGAAGCGGTACATGGTCTGGAAGGTGGAGCCGGCGATGTCGACGGTCTGGTCGGCGAAGCCCACCATGGTGGCGGGGTCGTCGAAGATGTCGGGCATGGAGGAGATCTCGATGCCGTTGATGTAGGCGTAGGTGACGTTGGGCATGGGCGTGGGGGTGAAGGTGACGGTGACGAAGCCGGCGGGCGTCCGCGGGAGCGAGAACTCCCGGACGATGTAGCCCTGGGTGAGCGCCTTGGTGGTGACCCAGACGCTGAAGTTGCGGAGGAGGGTGAGGCCGGTGGAGGTGGAGACGGAGAAGCGGAAGTCCTCGGGGGCGATCCCGTTGTAGGAGGACGGGTAGAAGTGGAGGCGCAGCCAGTGCCGGTCCTTGGGGTTCAGCGTGAAGTTGTACACGGTCTCCACGGTGAAGACGCGCGCCGTCATGTAGGGGATGGTGGACGGCAGCGACGAGTCCAGCTCGTCCGCCGCCGCCATGATGGACGACTTGCCGGCGTCGCCCAGCCACTGGTTGTTGTTGGTGTCCGCCTGCCACTTGCGGCCGTCCCCGTCGAGGCCGTCCGCCGTGGAGCCGCAGTTGAGCAGGATCGAGTCCAGCGGGGCGTACACCTTGCCGTTCGTCGCAACCACCGCGCTGGCCACGACGAGAAGCACGAGCAGCAATGAGCGGCGAGCCATGTCGATCTAGAGAGAAAGCAGTGAGGTGAGGAGATACGTACAGACGCGAGGAGTGGTTAGGCCACGGTCAAGGAGAACAGAGGAGTTGGGGGGAGTGTTTGACCGCGGGAGAAGAGGGGCTGAAGACGAGGGAGAGTGTGGGGAGTGGGAGCATTCAGCGGGAGCCAAGGCATGCAGCCTGGAGAGGACAGCCGCTTGTTCAGGAAAGCCCTTTTGCTTTGGCGCCACCATATCGTCTAGGTTGTACATGCACTAGACGGACAGGCCGGCTTCGCCCGGCCCGCCTGCCTGGCGTTCGTCACACAGCCTGTCATGTGTGTTGTGATTAACTGTGGAGAAAGCGATACTCACTTCAACTGTTCTAGAAAAGGAGTTGATCAATAAAAATACAGCTACACATAACCATTTGGAAATTAAATCATTTTATAAAATAAACTACTATATATCATCAAAACATCCTTGTTTGGTGCATTTATAAGTAGTGCATCTAATATAGATTTTCCAACCAGCTGCCCTAATAATGGTGACATCGTATAGACAACACTTTTAAGGCTGGGTTTAAGATAACTGAGCACAAAACCTTGTATATGTACGATCTTTTTGGTCTTCAGTAACCCCTTGCTGCCACCATTATCATCGAGAAAAAAGGGTTAAGTCTCTTTTTTTATGTCAGATCTATGACCGGTATGATTTAAGAAGAATTTCACATTCTCCTTGTTTCATGGCTCTGCTTATATAACTTAAGTACATCAACACTTAATGGTTTGCACAATGCTAAAATAATTGAATCAGCCAAAAGTAACACAAAATGGTCCAACTTAGGACTATCATAACTAAAAATTATAACATCATGATTTTACCATCTACAAAATTTCTCGTACTTCATAGACAAGCATTTTGCAAGACTGCAACTTAATATACAAACCGTCAAAACTAAATCCACTAAACAAATACAACCAACACTGACATAGAGAATGGGCACATTCGCAGAATCGCTACACTTTGAGGTAGGGTTTCCAGTCCTTGCAGGTTTATTTGAAATAATATGATCATTCTGTGCTCCTGTATTAGAACCAAGGCGACACCCTAGTCTTGCATGTGCATGGACCTCAATTTTCGTGAGAAGACATACCTTAGTCATGGTAAGCCACAAACATGGAACTATAGAACATATTTAAAGAAAGTATATACATACATCTAGAAAATGTTGGGAGATATACCAGTTTATCTTCTCACAAAAAATTACATTTCTCCGACTAAAATAGCAGCAACCACACATTCAACTTGTGGCGAAATTCTGTGGTTAATAGTACAACTATATAGAGCATGCAGTTCATTAATCACCTCATAATTTTGTATGCTTCCATCTAAACAACGTCAAGCACAAATCCATGTTTTAGACATATTCAGTGAGGTCAACTTGCAAATTTATGTGCAAAGCAATTGAACATAAGGACAGTGGCTAAAAATAAGACAGGTGAAAATAATTAGCTCGGTATGAACCTTAAGTCTAGTCTCATGGACAGTCTAAGAGTACGAAATCAGTTCAATGTCTATGATAGCTTCTTTCTTTGATAATTTCTTCTTCAGCGGTCCTTTACGCACGTGCATTTAACAGTATACCCTGAAGCTATTGGAAGTATAGTATACATTTATTATTACTTCATATGAGCCATTAAGTAACACTTGTCAACAACCATGGACCAGATGAAGAAACATAGCTCCACTTTGATTTGGCAACAGGGCAGCCTTCTCTTTCTCAATGAAGGCGTTGGGGTAGCTACTTTCAGCAGACATACATCTCCTTATGTGTAGTAAAGCTCACATCAGAAATTGACTTCAGAAGCCTCATTAAAATAAACTATCCACTACAAAGAAAATTGAAAAACACTAAGCCCTACCTTGCATATCCTGGTCATATGTGTTTTAAGTTGTTGCAAGTATTCAGGATAACCAAAAGTTCCCGATGAATTTAAGGCGATAACAGTTAGTCACCAGTATAGCATCAATTCTCTTACCCTCTGCATGTTGACGGAACAAAAGCTTTACTACGATGATATTCATATGTGGAAAAATTCTCCATTTTCATATCTGCCCCAACACAGGACGATAGTCTACAATTTAATAGTAAGATAGGCAAATAGCACGTAAGAGCATTCAGTTACTAAATTGGAGTAAGAATAGAAATGTTTTACCAGCTCTAAGAAAAACATAGGACTGTATCCAGTAGACTACCAAGCCAAAGAGGTATCATCAAAGTAAACTCTAGAGTGATAAGAGTCAGAACCGTTAGAAAATTTGAGAAAAACAAAAGATGCTATTCACAAAGGTGAATCCTATTCCCTTAACATGTTCATGCCCCATGAGCCTAGCCTTCAGCCAAAATTAGACCACATAGATCTGAGTTTATACCTAGTTTGAGGATATGAAACCTATGGTTATTGCATTATTCATGAGCATCTGATTCTGATGGCAAAAGATGCTACACCTTAAACTGGGATCAGGTATGCTTAGATATTCTCATAAATGGTACAGTTCTTTGACGTTACACATTTCTTGTACAGCTCGGCATCTTGATATTTCACTTTCAAGTTGGCTCAAATTTTACATTGCAGTAATCATCTTCCATTAATGTCCATCTTTACTATACAGAAGCACCCTTAAAAGGAAAACAATAAACAACTAAAGTATTGTTTTCCCAGTGTGTCCTCCATGTGACAGTTCATTTACACAACATTTTAAAAGGAAACGCAACAAATAACTAAATAATAGAATATGTATTTTCAGTCTCTACATAGTACATAAGACGAATATGAGATAGACAATCACATCGCCATAAATTGGCCATTCCATCTATTATCTGACCGACCAAATGTAAAATTAAGCAACATGCTTAAGCACATTATCTTATTATACCATCACCAAGGCATTCCATCCAACTTCTGCTGGATGCTAATATAGCTATAACTAATACACACCCAAGTTGTGACCTGGGCATGGAGTTGTATCCCCTCTTTTTTCACTTGAATCAAATTGTTGTTTATAAATAAATGCAGAATCAGAAATCATATATTCCCTAAGAAGTGTTCTTACACTGTATAATTTTTTCAACTGAGTCATAGTATTCATTAGCAAGATTTTGTTATGAATAAAAGGAAAACAGAACCTATTTCCAATATTACGGTATACCTAGCAAAGTTGTTCAGAAAGAAACTCAGTATTACTCTCTAAACTTGTCATCCGAATATTCTCCCTTAACAACCATGCTTAACAAAAGACAGCAGGTATGAACAGTTTGGACCAACTATATTAGACTGAAAAAATACGGATAAGTAACCTAATGTGCAATGGTGGCCTTGCGTCCAACCTCAACAGCAGAAACCGTTATTCCCTCTCTGTGCTCTCCCAAGAACCACCCATAACCATGAGCCAAAAATAGACAAATAACTTATTTTGTTGAATAGAAGGACCCACATAAGGCAACCCTCTGGGAGCTTTGTTGTGCAGCTAGTAACCCACCCATGGATGGAGGAGAGGTTGCCAAACCGAAGTGCAACACATACATAAGAGATTATAACAACATGCTTGTAGAACAAAAAGATATGATTTTGCATTATTCTGTGTGTCAACCAGACCAATGGAGAACGAAGAGCTCACAGATTACTCGTCAAAGCCAAGATACATACCTTGAATAGAAAATTTGGAAGAGCATTTTGTAGCCTCAAGCTCCACATGACGGTCGCCGGGTTTGGTGTGCAGCTGCTCCATGGAGAGACCTACCACCTGATGGAGCGTGTCAGGCTGTCACCACCATGGACCTGCCACTACTCCCACTAGATGAAGAATCCCGCAGTCAGTTTGAACTATCAACTAACATACCATCAACCTAAAACAAAAATGGAAAAGATATTTAGATGATAATTTCAGCATCAATCAAGCACTAAAGGAAATCTAGACATGATTGAGCAGAAGTGCTCGCCGGGAATGGGGTGGAGAAGAGCGCAGACCTGGGGCGGCGACAGTGTCGACCTCGTCGAGGTCGATGGGCGGCGACCTTGAAAGCGAGACTGAGGAAGAGCTGAATGACGACCTTGACGGAGAGCTTTACAGGGGCAAAGGCAGGTTGGATTCGAGGCCGCGACCTCCTCCAATGGTCTGGTTGCATGCCGCTGCAACGCGGGACAGGCGTCCGGGGGAGGGCAGCGATAGCCGGTGCATGTGCGGAGGGCGGCGGCGGTCTGCGCACAAGTAAAAGACTGCACCCAGGACAATGTCGAATAGAGTGGCAGACAAAGTTAATTGCAGACCTTCAGCAAAAGCAATCCAATCTGAACAATACTATTCCCTTTGTTTGTGCTTTTCATTTCTCACGCCAAACATCCACTAATCCGATTCAAACAGAGGTGCTCTCTTTGGTGTATGCAAACCGAACTCAGCAAACAAAATCAATCTTGCAAGGATCTGCAGCAAAGGCCCAAGTCCGAATGTATCCGATTCTCTGAACAACTCAGTGCGTCCAACAACAAGTCTGAATAAACAATCTGATTTGAAAGTAGTACTAACCTGATTCACGCACAAGCTCCTTTGTTTCTTTTACTCAATCAGATTGATACCCAGCTGACCAAACCATAGAACACCACGTGATGCAGCAGCCTTAATTACAGATGAAGGGCAACATCCGCACCAACTCCGGCAGCCAGAACACGACGCCGACGATGCCCCCAGCTGCATCCGCACGTACCTTTGTCCACGATGCAGGTCCGCATCCTCCTCGGGTGCGCCGCCAGCACCATGATGGCGCCGAGCAGCACCGCCAGCACCACGTCGGCACCGCGCAGCACCGCAAACGTGCACGGGGCCGTTGGCTCGCAGTCGCCCCGATTACCTTGATGCCTCGTCCCCGTCTCCTCCTCCTCCCCCAGCTGAATCCCGACGGGTCCCCGTCCTCTTCCTCCTCCCCCTTCCCATCGTTCAGGAGATCAGGTCAACATGGAGCCCTCTCCTCCATCGCCATCCCATGCGCTGCCTAGGTTTCACCGGCCGACGCCGCCGCGCCGCCTGCCGGCGGTACTCACACTGCCATGGTGATGAAGAAAGGAGGATGCCGATGGGATGGGAAACGGGATAAGATTTGCTTGTGCAAGGCTTCTCTGGTCCTTCCACATTGCGTATGTGGGCCCGTATGTCAGATACACGCGACTACGCGCGCGGCAGATGGCCTCAGCGGGCTGGCTGGTGACCAAGAAAGCTTTAGATAACGAGCGTTTGGACGGCGGCAACGCAGAAAGCACCACGCGTAACTTTGGCCGGTGGCGACGCGTTTCGCCGCGAGACAGCTAGCACGCACCCTGGCAGGAGTCCTAGCCCAGCAGCGCGAACCCGGCCCACCGCCAGCGAGACCACGCAGCAAAGGCCCACCCCCAGCGACCATCCGGTGATCGAGCAAACGCAGATGGCCTCAAAACGCTCGCTGACGACCAAGCTTACAGCTTAGGTTAATTTGTGTATACTCCAGTACGGATGTAGACATGTAGTATTAGCTATGAGTCATGTATACTGGAACAATTGCATCTAACTTTAAAAGTACACATGACAACTGTTAATACTGGAACCACTACAGGAATCGACAAAGGTGCCGACGGCCTGCACCTACGCCGATGGCCAAAGGTCGGTGCCGTTGGTGTAGGGGTGCTCCAGGCCACCCTACGAAGAAGGCCGTCGGCGTATATAAACCCTCGGCGTAGACCCTGATACGCCGACGGCCCCCCTCGGCATATACCGGCCCTCGGCGTATAGGGGGGGACACGTGACCATGCACGTTAAGGGCGTGCCGGCGCTGTCACGGCGTCACACATACGCCGACAGCCACCCTCGGTGTATCTCGGTCGTCGGCGTATGTGGACGCTACGCCGAGGGCCGCCGTCGGCTTATAGCCTATGAAAATTTAAAATGCCCCCCGCTGCATTATATTTATTTATTACTATCAATAATTTAAACATGATTATATTTTTTATCAATTGACAAATTCAAACCCTTCGAATAGTAGTCTCCATACGTCCGCATGAAATGACATAGCGAATCTTATCTCTCACACGTAGAGGTCAACAAATTGTGTAAGTGTTATCGCATGCATGCGTGTGAATTTATGTCTCACATATTTTGGAGAAGTTGTTCAAATATGCCATGCTTTTCAGACGCTGGAGTGCGGTAGTGTCGAAATCCTGCCCCGCGCGCGCCCGAATCGCCGGAGCTAGGGTTTCGTCGGATAAAACCCACCGGTGCATCGTTCATCGTAGGAAACATGCATGCATGTGTCCCTAACATATGTGTATAGATGTGACCCAAGGTTGGTACATGAAATACATATAGGTCCCGGGCATGGCCTTCTTCAGAGACATGGGCTGTTAACACTTGGTGAAATCTAGGATATGTACGTGGAAACTGCCGCTACGGATCTACCGGAGCCTATTTCATGGTAAAGTGGGCCCAACCTTGGCTTTCCATGTATATATGTCCTAAACAAACCAAAATAAAGCAGAAGATCCATCGGCGAGGCCACGTACGGAGAAAGCTATAGGGGTAGATCTCCGAACCCCCTCGGTCTGGGGTTTCGCAGGATAAAGACCACCGGAGCTTCGTCCACCCTAGACAACTTGCATGCATGTGTCCCTAACATATGTGTATAGGTGTGACCCAAGGTTGGTACATGCAATACATATAGGTCCCGGGCATGGCCTTCTTCAGAGACATGGGCTGTTAACACTTGGTGAAATCTAGGATCTGTACATGGAAACTCCCGCTACGGGTCTACCGGAGCCTATTTCATGGTAAAGTGGGCCCAACCTTTGCTTTCCATGTATATATGTCCTAAACAAACCAAAAATAAAGCAGAAGATCCATCGGCCAGGCCTCGTACGGAGAAAGCTATAGGGGTAGATCTTCGAACCCTCTCGGTCTAGGGTTTCGTAGGATAAAGACCACCGGAGCTTCGTCCACCCTAGACAACTTGCATGCATGTGTCCCTAAAATATGTGTATAGGTGTGAACCAAGGTTGGTACATGCAATACATATAGGTCCCGGGCATGGCCTTCTTCAGAGACATGGGCTGTTAACACTTGGTGAAATCTAGGATCTGTACGTGGAAACTCCCGCTACGGGTCTACCGGAGCCTATTTCATGGTAAAGTGGGCCCAACCTTTGCTTTCCATGTATATATGTCCTAAACAAACCAAAATAAAGCAAAAAATCCATCGGCGAGGCCTCGTACGGAGAAAGCTATAGGGGTAGATCTCCGGACCCCTCTGTCTAGGGTTTCGCCGGATAAAGACCACCGGAGCATCGTCCAACCTAGAAAACTTGCATGCATGTGTCCCTAACATATGTGTATAGGTGTGATCCAAGGTTGGTACATGCAATACATATAGGTCCCGGGCATGGCCTTCTTCAGAGACATGAGCTGTTAACACTTGGTGAAATCTAGGATCTGTACGTGGAAACTCCCGCTACGGGTCTACCGGAGCCTATTTCATGGTAAAGTGGGCCCAACCTTTGCTTTACATCTATATATGTCCTAAACAAACCAAAATAAAGCAGAAGATCCATCGGCGAGGCCTCGTACGGAGAAAGCTATAGGGGTAGATCTCTGAACCCCCTCGGTCTAGGGTTTCGCAGGATAAAGACCACCGGAGCTTCGTCCACCCTAGACAACTTGCATGCATGTGTCCCTAACATATGTGTATAGGTGTGACCCAAGGTTGGTACATGCAATACATATAGGTCCCGGGCATGGCCTTCTTCAGAGACATGGGCTGTTAACACTTGGTGAAATCTAGGATCTATACGTGGAAACTCCCGCTACGGGTCTACCGGAGCCTATTTCATGGTAAAGTGGGCCCAACCTTTGCTTTCCATGTATATATGTCCTAAACAAACCAAAATAAAGCAGAAGATCCATCGGCGAGGCCTCGTACGAAGAAAGCTATAGGGGTAGATCTCCGAACCCCCTTGGTCTAGGGTTTCGCAGGATAAAGACCACCGGAGCATCGTCCACCCTAGACAACTTGCATGCATGTGTCCCTAACATATGTGTATAGGTGTGACCCAAGGTTGGTACATGAAATACATATAGGTCCCGGGCATGGCCTTCTTCAGAGACATGGGCTGTCAACACTTAGTGAAATCTATGATCTATACGTGGAAACTCCCGCTACAGGTCTATCGGAGCCTATTTCATGGTAAAGTGGGCCCAACCTTTGCTTTCCATGTATATATGTCCTAAACAAACCAAAATAAAGCAGAAGATCCATCGGCGAGGCCTCGTACGGAGAAAGCAATAGGGGTAGATCTCTGAACCCCCTCGGTCTAGGGTTTCATAGGATAAAGACCACCGGAGCATCGTCCACCCTAGACAACTTGCATGCATGTGTCCCTAACATATGTGTATAGGTGTGACCCAAGGTTGGTACAGGCAATACATATAGGTACCGGGCATGGCCTTCTTAAGAGACATGGGCTGTTAACACTTGGTGAAATCCAGGATCTGTACGTGGAAACTCCCGCTACGGGTCTACCAAAACCTATTTCATGGTAAAGTGGGCCCAACCTTTGCTTTCCATGTATATATGTCCTAAATAAACCAAAATAAAGCAGAAGATCCATCGGCGAGGCCTCGTACGGAGAAAGCTATAGGGGTAGATCTCCGAACCCCCTTGGTCTAGGGTTTCGCAGGATATAGACCACCGGAGCATCGTCCACCCTAGACAACTTGCATGCATGTGTCCCTAACATATGTGTATAGGTGTGACCCAAGGTTGGTACATGCAATACATATAGGTCCCGGGCATGGCCCTCTTAAGAGACATGGGCTGTTAACACTTGGTGAAATCCAGGATCTGTACGTGGAAACTCCCGCTACGGGTCTACCAAAACCTATTTCATGGTAAAGTGGGCCCAACCTTTGCTTTCCATGTATATATGTCCTAAATAAACCAAAATAAAGCAGAAGATCCATCGGCGAGGCCTCGTACGGAGAAAGCTATAGGGGTAGATCTCCGAACCCCCTTGGTCTAGGGTTTCGCAGGATATAGACCACCGGAGCATCGTCCACCCTAGACAACTTGCATGCATGTGTCCCTAACATATGTGTATAGGTGTGACCCAAGGTTGGTACATGCAATACATATAGGTCCTGGGCATGGCCTTCTTCAGAGACATGGGCTATTAACACTTGGTGAAATCTAGGATCTATACGTGGAAACTCCCGCTACGGGTCTACCGAAGCCTATTTCATGGTAAGGTGGGCCCAACCTTTCCTTTCCATGTATATATGTCCTAAACAAACCAAAATAAAGCAGAAGATCCATCGGCGAGGCCTCGTACGGCGAAAGCTATAGGGGTAGATCTCTGAACCCCCTCGGTCTATGGTTTCGCAGGATAAAGACCACCGGAGCATCGTCCATCCTAGACAACTTGCATGCATGTGCCCCTAACATATGTGTATCGGTGTGACCCAAGGTTGGTACATGCAATACATATAGGTCCCGGGCATGGCCTTCTTCAGAGACATGGGCTGTTAACACTTGGTGAAATCCAGGATCTGTACGTGGAAACTCCCGCTACGGGTCTATCAGAGCCTATTTCATGGTAAAGTGGGCCCAACCTTTGCTTTCCATGTATATATGTCCTAAACAAACCAAAATAAAGCAGAAGATCCATCGGCGAGGCCTCGTACAGAGAAAGCTATAGGGGTAGATCTTTGAACCCCCTCGGTCTAGGGTTTCGCAGGATATAGACCACCGGAGCATCGTCCACCCTAGACAACTTGCATGCATGTGTCCCTAAAATATGTGTATAGGTGTGACCCAAGGTTGGTACATGCAATACATATATGTCCCGGGCATGGCCTTCTTCAGAGACATGGGCTGTTAACACTTGGTGAAATCTAGGATCTCTACGTGGAAACTCCCGCTACGGGTCTACCGGAGCCTATTTCATGGTAAAGTGGGCCCAACCTTTGCTTTCCGTGTATATATGTCCTAAAAAACCAAAATAAAGCAAAAGTTCCATCGGTGAGGCCTCGTACGGAGAAAGCTATAGGGGTAGATCTCCGGACCCCTCTGTCTAGGGTTTCGCCGGATAAAGACCACCGGAGCATCGTCCAACCTAGAAAACTTGCATGCATGTGTTCCTAACATATGTGTATAGGTGTGACCCAAGGTTGGTACATGAAATACATATAGGTCCCGGGCATGGCCTTCTTCAGAGACATGGGCTGTTAACACTTGGTGAAATCTAGGATCTGTACGTGGAAACTCCCGCTACGGATCTACCGGAGCCTATTTCATGGTAAAGTGGGCCCAACCTTGGCTTTCCATGTATATATGTCCTAAACAAACCAAAATAAAGCAGAAGATCCATCGGCGAGGCCACGTACGGAGAAAGCTATAGGGGTAGATCTCCGAACCCCCTCGGTCTGGGGTTTCGCAGGATAAAGACCACCGGAGCTTCGTCCACCCTAGACAACTTGCATGCATGTGTCCCTAACATATGTGTATAGGTGTGACCCAAGGTTGGTACATGCAATACATATAGGTCCCGGGCATGGCCTTCTTCAGAGACATGGGCTGTTAACACTTGGTGAAATCTAGGATCTGTAGATGGAAACTCCCGCTACGGGTCTACCGGAGCCTATTTCATGGTAAAGTGGGCCCAACCTTTGCTTTCCATGTATATATGTCCTAAACAAACCAAAAATAAAGCAGAAGATCCATCGGCCAGGCCTCGTACGGAGAAAGCTATAGGGGTAGATCTCCGAACCCCCTCGGCCTAGGGTTTCGTAGGATAAAGACCACCGGAGCTTCGTCCACCCTAGACAACTTGCATGCATGTGTCCCTAAAATATGTGTATAGGTGTGAACCAAGGTTGGTACATGCAATACATATAGGTCCCGGGCATGGCCTTCTTCAGAGACATGGGCTGTTAACACTTGGTGAAATCTAGGATCTGTACGTGGAAACTCCCGCTACGGGTCTACCGGAGCCTATTTCATGGTAAAGTGGGCCCAACCTTTGCTTTCCATGTATATATGTCCTAAACAAACCAAAATAAAGTAAAAAATCCATCGGCGAGGCCTCGTACGGAGAAAGCTATAGGGGTAGATCTCCGGACCCCTCTGTCTAGGGTTTCGCCGGATAAAGACCACCGGAGCATCGTCCAACCTAGAAAAGTTGCATGCATGTGTCCCTAACATATGTGTATAGGTGTGATCCAAGGTTGGTACATGCAATACATATAGGTCCCGGGCATGGCCTTCTTCAGAGACATGAGCTGTTAACACTTGGTGAAATCTAGGATCTGTACGTGGAAACTCCCGCTACGGGTCTACCGGAGCCTATTTCATGGTAAAGTGGGCCCAACCTTTGCTTTACATCTATATATGTCCTAAACAAACCAAAATAAAGCAGAAGATCCATCGGCGAGGCCTCGTACGGAGAAAGCTATAGGGGTAGATCTCTGAACCCCCTCGGTCTAGGGTTTCGCAGGATAAAGACCACCGGAGCTTCGTCCACCCTAGACAACTTGCATGCATGTGTCCCTAACATATGTGTATAGGTGTGACCCAAGGTTGGTACATGCAATACATATAGGTCCCGGGCATGGCCTTCTTCAGAGACATGGGCTGTTAACACTTGGTGAAATCTAGGATCTATACGTGGAAACTCCCGCTACGGGTCTACCGGAGCCTATTTCATGGTAAAGTGGGCCCAACCTTTGCTTTCCATATATATATGTCCTAAACAAACCAAAATAAAGCAGAAGATCCATCGGCGAGGGCTCGTACGAAGAAAGCTATAGGGGTAGATCTCCGAACCCCCTTGGTCTAGGGTTTCGCAGGATAAAGACCACCGGAGCATCGTCCACCCTAGACAACTTGCATGCATGTGTCCCTAACATATGTGTATAGGTGTGACCCAAGGTTGGTACATGAAATACATATAGGTCCCGGGCATGGCCTTCTTCAGAGACATGGGCTGTCAACACTTGGTGAAATCTATGATCTATACGTGGAAACTCCCGCTACGGGTCTATCGGAGCCTATTTCATGGTAAAGTGGGCCCAACCTTTGCTTTCCATGTATATATGTCCTAAACAAACCAAAATAAAGCAGAAGATCCATCGGCGAGGCCTCGTACGGAGAAAGCAATAGGGGTAGATCTCTGAACCCCCTCGGTCTAGGGTTTCGTAGGATAAAGACCACCGGAGCATCGTCCACCCTAGACAACTTGCATGCATGTGTCCCTAACATATGTGTATAGGTGTGACCCAAGGTTGGTACAGGCAATACATATAGGTACCGGGCACGGCCTTCTTAAGAGACATGGGCTGTTAACACTTGGTGAAATCCAGGATCTGTACATGGAAACTCCCGCTACGGGTCTACCAAAACCTATTTCATGGTAAAGTGGGCCCAATCTTTGCTTTCCATGTATATATGTCCTAAATAAACCAAAATAAAGCAGAAGATCCATCGGCGAGGCCTCGTACGGAGAAAGCTATAGGGGTAGATCTCCGAACCCCCTTGGTCTAGGGTTTCGCAGGATATAGACCACCGGAGCATCGTCCACCCTAGACAACTTGCATGCATGTGTCCCTAACATATGTGTATAGGTGTGACCCAAGGTTGGTACATGCAATACATATAGGTCCCGGGCATGGCCCTCTTAAGAGACATGGGCTGTTAACACTTGGTGAAATCCAGGATCTGTACGTGGAAACTCCCGCTACGGGTCTACCAAAACCTATTTCATGGTAAAGTGGGCCCAACCTTTGCTTTCCATGTATATATGTCCTAAATAAACCAAAATAAAGCAGAAGATCCATCGGCGAGGCCTCGTACGGAGAAAGCTATAGGGGTAGATCTCCGAACCCCCTTGGTCTAGGGTTTCGCAGGATATAGACCACCGGAGCATCGTCCACCCAAGACAACTTGCATGCATGTGTCCCTAACATATGTGTATAGGTGTGACCCAAGGTTGGTACATGCAATACATATAGGTCCTGGGCATGGCCTTCTTCAGAGACATGGGATATTAACACTTGGTGAAATCTAGGATCTATACGTGGAAACTCCCGCTACGGGTCTACCGGAGCCTATTTCATGGTAAGGTGGGCCCAACCTTTCCTTTCCATGTATATATGTCCTAAACAAACCAAAATAAAGCAGAAGATCCATCGGCGAGGCCTCATACGGCGAAAGCTATAGGGGTAGATCTCTGAACCCCCTCGGTCTATGGTTTCGCAGGATAAAGACCACCGGAGCATCGTCCATCCTAGACAACTTGCATGCATGTGCCCCTAACATATGTGTATAGGTGTGACCCAAGGTTGGTACATGCAATACATATAGGTCCCGGGCATGGCCTTCTTCAGAGACATGGGCTGTTAACACTTGGTGAAATCCAGGATCTGTACGTGGAAACTCCCGCTACGGGTCTATCGGAGCCTATTTCATGGTAAAGTGGGCCCAACCTTTGCTTTCCATGTATATATGTCCTAAACAAACCAAAATAAAGCAGAAGATCCATCGGCGAGGCCTCGTACAGAGAAAGCTATAGGGGTAGATCTTTGAACCCCCTCGGTCTAGGGTTTCGCAGGATATAGACCACCGGAGCATCGTCCACCCTAGACAACTTGCATGCATGTGTCCCTAAAATATGTGTATAGGTGTGACCCAAGGTTGGTACATGCAATACATATATGTCCCGGGCATGGCCTTCTTCAGAGACATGGGCTGTTAACACTTGGTGAAATCTAGGATCTCTACGTGGAAACTCCCGCTACGGGTCTACCGGAGCCTATTTCATGGTAAAGTGGGCCCAACCTTTGCTTTCCGTGTATATATGTCCTAAAAAACCAAAATAAAGCAAAAGTTCCATCGGTGAGGCCTCGTACGGAGAAAGCTATAGGGGTAGATCTCCAGACCCCTCTGTCTAGGGTTTCGCCGGATAAAGACCACCGGAGCATCGTCCAACCTAGAAAACTTGCATGCATGTGTTCCTAACATATGTGTATAGGTGTGACCCAAGGTTGGTACATGCAATACATATAGGTCCCGGACATGGCCTTCTTCAGAGACATGGGCTGTTAACACTTGGTGAAATCCAGGATCTGTACGTGGAAACTCCCGCTACGGGTCTACCAAAACCTATTTCATGGTAAAGTGGGCCCAACCTTTGGTTTCCATGTATATATGTCCTAAATAAACCAAAATAAAGCAGAAGATCCATCGGCGAGGCCTCGTACGGAGAAAGCTATAGGGGTAGATCTCCAAACCCCCTTGGTCTAGGGTTTCGCAGGATATAGACCACCGGAGCATCGTCCACCCTAGACAACTTGCATGCATGTGTCCCTAACATATGTGTATAGGTGTGACCCAAGGTTGGTACATGCAATACATATAGGTCCTGTGCGTGGCCTTCTTCAGAGACATGGGCTATTAACACTTGGTGAAATCTAGGATCTATACGTGGAAACTCCCGCTACGGGTCTACCGGAGCCTATTTCATGGTAAGGTGGGCCCAACCTTTCCTTTCCATGTATATATGTCCTAAACAAACCAAAATAAAGCAGAAGATCCATCGGCGAGGCCTCGTACGGCGAAAGCTATAGGGGTAGATCTCTGAACCCCCTCGGTTTATGGTTTCGCAGGATAAAGACCACCGGAGCATCGTCCATCCTAGACAACTTGCATGCATGTGTCCCTAACATATGTGTATAGGTGTGACCCAAGGTTGGTACATGCAATACATATAGGTCCCGGGCATGGCCTTCTTCAGAGACATGGGCTGTTAACACTTGGTGAAATCCAGGATCTGTACGTGGAAACTCCCGCTACGGGTCTATCGGAGCCTATTTCATGGTAAAGTGGGCCCAACCTTTGCTTTCCATGTATATATGTCCTAAACAAACCAAAATAAAGCAGAAGATCCATCGGCGAGGCCTCGCACAGAGAAAGCTATAGGGGTAGATCTTTGAACCCCCTCGGTCTAGGGTTTCGCAGGATATAGACCACCGGAGCATCGTCCACCCTAGACAACTTGCATGCATGTGTCCCTAAAATATGTGTATAGGTGTGACCCAAGGTTGGTACATGCAATACATATATGTCCCGGGCATGGCCTTCTTCAGAGACATGGGCTGTTAACACTTGGTGAAATCTAGGATCTGTACGTGGAAACTCCCGCTACGGGTCTACCGGAGCCTATTTCATGGTAAAGTGGGCCCAACCTTTGCTTTCCATGTATATATGTCCTAAACAAACCAAAATAAAGCAGAAGATCCATCGGCGAGGCCTCGTACGAAGAAAGCTATAGGGGTAGATCTCCGAACCCCCTTGGTCTAGGGTTTCGCAGGATAAAGACCACCGGAGCATCGTCCACCCTAGACAACTTGCATGCATGTGTCCCTAACATATGTGTATAGGTGTGACCCAAGATTGGTACATGCAATACATATAGGTCCCGGGCATGGCCTTCTTCAGACACATGGGCTGTTAACACTTGGTGAAATCTAGGATCTGTACGTGGAAACTCCCGCTACGGGTCTACCGGAGCCTATTTCATGGTAAAGTGGGCCTAACCTTTGCTTTCCATGTATATATGTCCTAAACAAACCAAAATAAAGCAAAAGATCCATCGGCGAGGCCTCATACGGAGAAAGCTATAGGGGTAGATCTCTGAACCCCCTCGGTCTAGGGTTTCACAGGATAAAGACCACCGGAGCATCGTCCACCCTAGACAACTTGCATGCATGTATCCCTAACATATGTGTATAGGTGTGACCCAAGGTTGGTACAGGCAATACATATAGGTCCCGGGCATGGCCTTCTTCAGAGACATGGGCTGGTAACGCTTGGTGAAATCCAGGATCTTTACGTGGAAACTCCCGCTACGGGTCTACCAGAGCCTATTTCATGGTAAAGTGGGCCCAACCTTTGCTTTCCATGTATATATGTCCTAAACAAACTAACATAAAGCAGAAGATCCATCGGCGAGGCCTCGTACGGAGAAAGCTATAGGGGTAGATCTCCGAACCCCCTTGGTCTAGGGTTTCGCAGGATATAGACCACCGGAGCATCGTCCACCCTAGAAAACTTGCATGCATGTGTCCCTAACATATGTGTATAGGTGTGACCCAAGGTTGGTACATGCAATACATATAGGTCCCGGGCATGGCCTTCTTCAGAGACATGGGCTGTTAACACTTGGTGAAATCGAGGATCTGTACGTGGAAACTCCCGCTACGGGT
Source organism: Dactylis glomerata (assembly GCA_007115705.1). NCBI lineage: Eukaryota > Viridiplantae > Streptophyta > Magnoliopsida > Poales > Poaceae > Dactylis > Dactylis glomerata. Next base: position 1,538,163 of record QXEO01001110.1, read on the forward strand.
CTACCGGAGCCTATTTCATGGTAAAGTGGGCCCAACCATTGCTTTCCATGTATATATGTCCTAAACAAACCAAAATAAAGCAAAAGTTTCATCAGTGAGGCCTCATACGGAGAAAGCTATAGGGGTAGATCTCTGGACCCCTCTGTCTAGGGTTTCGCCGGATAAAGACCATCGGAGCATTGTCCAACCTAGAAAACTTGCATGCATGTGTCCCTAACATATGTGTATAGGTGTGACCCAAGGTTGGTACATGCAATACATATAGGTCCCGGGCATGGCCTTCTTCAGAGACATGGGCTGTTAACACTTGGTGAAATCTAGGATCTGTACGTGGAAACTCCCGCTACGGGTCTACCAGAGCCTATTTCATGGTAAAGTGGGCCCAACCTTTGCTTTCCATGTATATATGTCCTAAACAAACCAAAATAAAGCAGAAGATCCATCTCCGAGGCCTCCTACGGAGAAAGCTATAGGGGTAGATCTCCGAACACCCTCGTTCTAGGGTTTCGTAGGATAAATACCACCGGAGCATCGTCCACCCTAGACAACTTGCGTGCATGTGTCCCTAACATATGTGTATAGGTGTGACCCAAGGTTGGTACATGCAATATATATAGGTCCCGGGCATGGCCTTCTTCAGAGGCATGGGCTGTTAACACTTGGTGAAATCTAGGATCTGTACGTGGAAACTCCCGCTACGGGACTACCAGAGCCTATTTCATGGTAAAGTGGGCCCAACCTTTGCTTTCCATGTATATATGTCCTAAACAAACCACAATAAAGCAAAAATTCCATCGGCGAGGACTCGTACGGAGAAAGCTATAGGGGTAGATCTCCGGACCCCTCTGTCTAGGGTTTTGCCGGATAAAGACCACCGGAGCATCGTCCAACCTAGAAAACTTGCATGCATGTGTCCCTAACATATGTGTATAGGTGTGACCTGATGACCCACAAGTATAGGGGGTGTATCGTAGTACTTTCGATAAATAAGAGTGTCGAACCCAACGAGGAGCAGAAGGTGTTGATGAGTGGTTTTGATCAAGGATTCACTGTAAATACTAGCAAACAGGTTTTCAGGGGTATTTGGTAATACGAGTAAATAAAGTGCGAGTAAATAAAAGACAGTAGTAACAATTGCAGCAAGTGGCCCAATCCTTTCTTCAGCAAAGGACAAGCCGGTTGTGTAACTTATAATAACCAAACGTTCTCGAGGACACACGGGAGTTTCTGTCAAGAGCTTTCGCTTCATAAAGCCAATAGTCTTTATTGGTTTGATAGGTGTTATGGGGGTGAACCTGTGCTAGCGCACTACCCTTACTAGGATAAATACACACTTGTGATTATACCCCTTGCAAGCATCCGCAAATACAAGAAAGTAATTAAGATAAATCTAACCACAGCCTTAAACTCTAAGATCCTACGCTCCCTGGTGCAACGGTTTCCCAACGGAGGTTTAGGTTTCTGTCACTCCAGCAACCCCACAATTGGTAGCCAAATACACAATGCATCTCACTAGGCCTATAAATGGTGAAGTATCATGTAGTCGACGTTCACATGACACCACTAGTGAAATAGCACCACAACAATATCAAACCATTAAATATTTCTCAACAATAATTCACTACTAACATCTTGACTTCTCCCATGTCCTCAAGAACTAAATGAACTACTCACAAGACATCATATGGATCATGATCAGAGGTGAAATAATGGTAAATAACAATCTGGACATAAACCTTAATTCAACGGTTCCACTCAATAGCATCAACTACAAGAGTAATCAACACAGGGAAAGTTTCCCCTATGAATATAACAAGATCCAACTCAAGATGTTACAGCGGGATGGCGTGGTGATGGTGGAGATGAAGGTGCCGGTGATGGAGATGATGATGATGATCCCGATGAAGTCCCATGCGATGATGATGACGATGGCGACGATCTCCCCTCTCCGGGAAGGAATTTCCCCGGCAGATTTCTGCCTGCCGGAGAGCTTTTCTCTCTCTGGTGTTTTCCACCCCGCAGAGGCGGCGGTGTCTATCTCTGAGCCCCCCCCCCCTTGACTTAGGTTTTCGGGGATGATGAAATACATGAAGGGGCGAGACCAGAAGTGGGCCAGGGTGGCCTCACACAGGGCTGGCACGGCCAGGGGTCACGCCGCGCCACCCTGGCGTGAGGGCCCCTCCTGGCTCCTCTCGACTCCTCCTTCTGGCTTCCTGAGTCTTCTGGGAAAATATAATTTCCTGGTATTTTTCTGGAATTTTCCTGATCTTCAAAATATGGTCCCTTGATGGTCCTTTTTCCAGCAGAATCCTGACTCCGGCAGCAAATCCTCCAATGATCATCAAACATGTGAAAACAAAGGAAATAACATAAGTATCAACTCTAAATATGAAATATATCAATGAATAACAGTAAATTATGATACAAAATAGTGATGCAAAATGGACGTATCAACCCCCCCAAGCTTAGACCTCGCTTGTCCCCAAGCGAAAACTAAACTCGGTAAACATGACCACGGGTTTATGGAGTGAAGTGTCGATAATCGAAATACGGACAAGAAGCATCACATTCACCAAGGCACAAATTATAATAGACAGCAACTTCCCTTTATAAGATATAGACTTGCAATAGGTAAAAGGGAATCACATATAAAGATGCACAAGGTAAACTATAATTGGCAATGGCAAACCTTAGTTCTTGGTCAAAGAATGATGAACCAGCTATTCTTTCTTTTAAACGGAGCCTTTTAAAACAGAGCTAATATAGCAAAGACCGTATGCTCAACAAAATAAACTTTTGCATTCATAGAAAGCTTTCAAAGATATATTCCTTCAGACAAAAGCATTGTATAAAACAAGGAAGGTAGTAAACATGATTAAACGAATCAACATATGGATGAGTGAAACATAACAACTCAAATGCTTGCTTGAGATAGAGGGGAATAGGTTGACTCAACATAAAAGTAAAAGATAGGCCCTTCGCAGAGGGAAGCAGGGATTAAACATGTGCTAGAGCTTTTCATTTGCAAAACAGAGGTAAAAATTGTTTTGAGAGGTGGTTGCTTTTGTCAACGACTAGCAACGGAGTTCTTGATATCTTCCATACTAAACAAGTGAGAGCGGTTCCGAGATGTTTGATTAATTGGCACATTGGTGCTCTTTTATAGCTTTGCACTCCTCCCCGCCTTTTTCCTTTCTCAAACCATGGCTAACCAATTCCATCGGGTGCCGACCAACTTTCACATACCATGGAGGAGTGCTCTTTTCTTTCTTTTTGAGATTAAAATGGTCTGACCAGCTCCCTTGCAAAATTAATGACGAGCAGATGAAGCTGCCTAGTCGAGGGGTACTTAATTTAGTATGGAAGATAACAAACCCATCCGCTACGTCCTCATGAGCTAAAAACAGTGGCACAAAATGAGAAGTGTTTGAAGGTTTTTGAAAGGTAGCACATGAAAATTTACTTGGAATGGCTTGAAATACCATGCATAGGAATTTATAGTGGACTCTTTGGAAGTGACTTGGCTTTGGGATTTGGATGCATGAGAAGTATTTCCTCTCAGTACAGGTTTTTGGCTAGCAAGGTTGGGTAGCAAGCATAAGAGTTGCATGAAACAAACAAACATACATATAATAAGAACAATCATGCAAGCTCCCTTGAAGGCACAACGATTTTGACTTTAGGAATAACAATGCTTATAAGCCAAACATGAAGGATAAACTGAAGTGATGTAACTACAAGCACTTCTTTATTCTTTTCTACTCAGACCTCAAGGTAAAGTTGCTACTGACCAAGCTAGGTTTGCCAAAACCAACTAAATTTACTCATGCTCCCAAAGTGATACCAATACCAATCAACAAGACTAGTCATACAAGAGAGATTGCAAACTAACATAAAGTGTGCGAAAAGTAAACGATAAAACTTCTCATTAATATTTCATTACCGCAACTCACACCAAGGGATACATAGATAACCAACTAAGGAGGATACTTCCAAATTGCAAACTATTCTATAAGATAACTTCTCTATTCATGATATGACTCTACTTGAAAAGTAAATGAGCAAAAGGTAATGATGTGATACCGCGGCACTCCCCCAAGCTTGGAACAAGCCAAGGGGATGCCTATACCGATGACGAATTACTCCTTTGGCGGTGGCGGTGGATAATCTTTAATAAGCTTCTCAATCAAATCTTTTAGATCATCGATCTTGTCACTGAGGTTACGGATCATCTCAAAATTGTGCTCAACACGGTTCATGAACATGTCAGCAAGAGAATCCCAGCTCTTGGAATTATTTCCCCATCCTTCTTCACTCTTGGAGCTTTCTATCCCTGCATTGTTAGAACGATCTATATCCCAGCCAGAGGGTAATCGTGATCTGGGCACCTTTTGAAACTGATGTTCATGAATTAGAGTATGGAAAGGATTTTGGCCTGACGGAGATGTCCGTGGAGCTAAGGTGTGACGTGGCACACCCCCTCCGGTCCTTATGCGAGCACTCTTCTTGAACTTGTCATGATCTGTCACCACCCCTATGCTGGCAATCATGGCGTTTGGCCTTGAACTTTGATCTTCCTCCTCGTCTTCACTTTCAACCTCTTCTTTCAGCCGAAAGTCTTTGGTGTCATCTTCCAGAGGTGTCTTCTCCTTGTCATCGCTTGAAGAGGCCATGGCTCCCCCAAGCTTAAGATCAACTCCTGATAGAAACAGCTCGAAACAAAACACGACGAGAAAACGATATACAGACCTCGGGGACTCCGGGGGGTTAAATAGGCAAAAATTATACATCGAAATGAAATCACATGAGGAAACCGGGACGGAAACGAGTTCCGAGGTGCTCTCACACCTAGGTGGCGTGGCCAGGGGTGGGCCCGCGCCACCTATGTGTGAGAAGCCCACGGACTCCTTTTTCTGCCCGTTTTCGTCTCGTGATTTTTCATATTTATTAAAAACAGCAAAAATATTAAAGGAAGAGCTTTTCGCGAAACTTCTCTGACTAGAACTGTTACCTATTCAAAAACGAACTCTGCAGGTACCTGCAATTTGTCTTGGATGAATTCTTCCGGAGAAACTGTTTCAATAACATCAACATCTTCATTATAAGAATCTCCAGAAATATAATGTTTGAGTCTTTGCCCATTCACCACTTGTGTAGAGTCATCTTTCAATGAAGCAATCTTAATAGCACCTGAGCGGTACACTTCCACAATAACATATGGTCCTTCCCATTTTGAAAGTAATTTTCCTGCAAAAAATCTGAGACGAGACCTATACAATAGAACTTTCTCACCAACATGAAACTCTCTCTTAAGAATTCTCTTATCATGCCATTGTTTGACTTTCTCTTTAAAAAGCTTGGCATTCTCATACGCTTCGTTTCTCCACTCATCTAGAGAACTCAAATCTAACAACCTTTTCTTACCAGCTAGTTTAAAATCTCTATTAAGCTCTCTCACTGCCCAAAAAGCTTTGTGTTCTAATTCTAAGGGCAAGTGACACGTTTTTTCGTAAACCATCTTATAAGGAGACATACCCATGGGGTTCTTATAAGCAGTTCTATAAGCCCATAAAGCGTCGTTTAACTTACTAGCCCAGTTTTTCCTAGATCTATTGATAGTCTTCTGCAAGATAGACTTGATTTCTCTATTAGAAAGCTCTACCTGCCCACTAGTTTGGGGATGATAAGCAGAAGCAATTCTATGATTAACATCATATTTAGCAAGAGTTTTTCTAAAACCACCGTGAATAAAATGAGAACCTCCGTCAGTCATAAGATATCTAGGCACACCAAACCTAGGAAAAATAACATCCTTGAGCATTTTTAATGAGGTCTCACCATCGACACTCTTTGTGGGTATGGCTTCTACCCATTTAGTAACATAATCAACAACAACAAGTATATGGGTATAGCCTTTTGAAGGAGGAAAATGACCCATAAAGTCAAATCCCCAACAATCAAATGGTTCAATAACAAGAGTGTAACTCATAGGCATTTCATTGCGTCTAGAAATATTACCAACTCTTTGACATTCATCACAAGATAAGACATACCTTCTGGCATCTTTAAAGAGGGTTGGCCAATAAAAACCTGATTGTAGAACCTTTTGCGCGGTTCTATCTCCAGCATGATGCCCTCCATAGGCGCTGCTATGGCATTTTCTTAATATTTCTTGTTGCTCATATTCCGGTACGCATCTTCTCGTAATACCATCAACTTCTTCTTTATATAAGTATGGGTCATCCCAAAAATAATGCCTCAAATCATAGAAGAATTTACTTCTTTGCTGAGCTGTAAAGGTTGGAGGCAAATACTTGGAAACAATAAAGTTAGCATAATCAGCATACCAAGGAAGGTCTCACGAAGTGACATTTATTGAAGCCAACTGTTCATTTGGAAAACTATCATTAACAGGAATAGGATCAAAAGAAATGTTTTCCAATCTAGACAAGTTGTCAGCCACAGGATTTTCAGCACCTTTCCTATCTACGATATGCAAATCAAACTCTTGTAAAAGCAACACCCATCTAATAAGCCCAGGTTTAGCATCCTTCTTAGTCATAAGATATCTAATAGCAGCGTGATCAGTATGAATAGTAACTTTAGAATCAACAATGTAAGATCTAAACTTATCACATGCAAAAACAACAGCAAGAAACTCTTTCTCAGTAGTAGCATAATTCTTCTGAGCAGCATCAAGAGTCTTACTAGCATAATGAATAACATTCAACTTATTATCTACGCGCTGTCCAAGAACAGCACCAACAGCAAAATCACTAGCATTCTATACATATATTAAAGTTCAAAGAAATAGCTGCCTTCTCAATGCACCACGTCACCAGCCACTGTTCATCTGGTGCATGAACAGTACCTTTTATTAATTGGGCCGTTAGATTCTTATCCAACGACCGAAACAACACCTATAACAGTCAACTACGTACAACTTGTAATTGTTGCTTTTGACTTTTTTATAGTAGTTTTCTGATATAGCATGAACAACATTTTATCAGTGATTTACTTGCAGTGATTTTTGGTACAAATCTAGCTTAAACAGTAATTCTTCGATGTAATTACTCAACCGTCATTTTTTTTCTGATGGTAATTTCACAATATTATTTTTCTGATTTTTTCCATTGATTATTTTCCTTAAATAGGTTACCCGGTATAATCGTCATTTTCCGGTATTTCCTGGTACAACAGGAACAGTGCGCATTGCAGAATTATTTTTGGTGATTTCATCACAGTAATTTCCTGGTACAAATATTTTTCAAGCAGTATCCCAACGATAATTGCTCAACATAACAATGTTGTGTAATATTTCAACAATGATTTCAATTATTTTTTATGGTGCATGAATGGTAAGTCACCGATAATAATCTTTGACATGAACTTTTAACGTCAATATTAATTCACCGTAATTACCAACACTAATTCTTCAACGATGCATACTTCTCAATGGTAAGTTCCCTACAGTATTTCTTCAATTCTACACGAACAGAATCTCCATCAGTAATTATTCAACAACGACAACCGTCTTCTACACTACCTACGGTTTCTCCTACCGTAACTTCAAGAAAAAAAATACTCCACACTCTTTTTTTATTGATTGCATCCCATATCTTTTTAAATTAATCGCCACATAACTTCTTTCACTGGTTGCTTCAAGATCACCCTACAAGCGTACTCCACTACTGTCTTCTTCCACATTAACTTTGCAATAAAAAACTACATTATTTGTCGCCTCTTTTATTAGAAAAAATATCAATACCTTCTTTTATTTATTCTCTCACGGTCACTTACTTTGTAGTTCGTCGCCTCTTTGATCGGGAAAAATATATTACTACCTTCTATTTTTATTAACAATCACTTTTAGACCCCATCTCCCTAATTTATTTGAGAAAATGTCAATATCTTATTTTTTCACGGGGACACTTTGGCCTTCGTCGATGAAGGAGTCCTCCTCGTCACACATAATTTCAATAGGTAAATTCCAATCAGGTGGTTGAACAATAGGAGCAGTAGTTAAAGCCTTCTTAAGAGTTTCAAAAGCTTCCTTACAATCATCATCAAAGACAAATGGTACATTTTTTTGAAGAAGATTAGTAAGAGGCTTTGAAATCTTAGAGAAATCTTTAATAAACCTCCTATAGAAACTAGCATGACCAAGAATACTACGAATACCTTTAACATCTCTGGGACAGGGCATTTTCTCAATTGCCTCCACTTTTGCTCTGTCAACTTCAATACCTCTTTCAGAAATTTTATGTCCAAGGACAATTCCTTTATTCACCATAAAGTGGCATTTGTCCCAATTAAGAACACTAGTCGTCAACCCGTGCACCTGCACGGCTAGCTATTTTTTAAAATACCACATTAATAGTACAAATATGAAACTTTTCAAAAGAAAATTATGTCATGTGTTTGTATTAAAAGTATATAGTGTTTTTACTTATTTTCCAGAAAGACAATGTATAAACATATACTTCCTCCGATCGGAAATAAGTATCGGCAATTTTGTACTATCTTAGTACAAAGTTTATACTAAATCCCCTACAATTATTTCCGATCGGAGGGAGCATATTTTTTCTATCATGATTAGAATGGTATTTACGTCTGCATTTTTATTTACGTCATTTTTAAATAGCTCTTAATTTATTTATTAGAATATGGTGTATATTTATGTTGAACATGTTTATATAAATCTGAGCACAATAATTTGGCATAGTCAGGCGTTCTTAGATAGGTGACTTATTTTGCACAGAAGTTGTCTTCGTTATACAACTTTGACTATTAATTTTCATTTGAAAAATTAAATACAAATTTAATATAATTGTGATGTTACAAATAATTTTATGCGTGAATTTAGTAGGATATTTTGAACAATGCATGTTCTAAACTTACGCGTATACTCTGTCTAGGAAATGTTCGAGCTTGTGTCAATAAAAGTTTCTTAATTAATTAATTAACACTATTTTATAAGTACATAAACCATGCATATAATTAAATAAATACCCTCATGTATGTATAAAATATCTGTACATGCTTGCAGATATAACGTGCATGCAAGGACATTAGGACATGACCCAATTATCTTGAAACATGTTATCTACTCCCTCCATTTATAAATATAAGATGTTTTAGTATTGTGAAGCAAATGTATTTAGATAAGTTTTAGAGTGTATATTTGAGTGAACCTACACACTAAAAGATGTCTAGATACATTTACTTTATAAACTAAAATATCTTATATTTATAAACGGAGGGAGTACATCTTATCAATATCTAAATATTTATGCTTGTGAATTGGTCGCTAATTGCATGCAGTAAGGTACCATACCAGAGCCAACATGTCGAGTGCCTACCCACTATGGATAAAAGTAGCTGCAGCTCCATATGCATGCACCGATGCGGCGATAGCACACTTCAGCGCTTTAGCAAATTTGTTGCTACATGTGGTTTAATAAGATACAGTACTTCATGTTACATGAAAAAAAAATAGAGATCAGAGGAAGATATGATGCATGGAATCTTAGCAAAAATACTGGAGAGGAGATGCATTACTGTACACCAACGCTCATGTGGCGATCTTGTTTTCTCTACTTCCATGACCAATACGAAATAATATTTCTTGTAGCAGCTTCTTAGACTGAATTCGATCGCTGGTAGTCGAGCTTGCAGTCCATGCATACGGTGGGGACTTGGAGTGGATATTGGCCGGTGTACATACTGCAACCAAGTTCGATGCATCCCCGAGTCGACGAACAGCATGCCAGATTGATTTCTGAACTCGCGCCAGATGGATTTCTGTACTCGATATTCAAACGCGGCCCTCCCGGTGGCCAAACGCACTGCCGCATCGAGCTTCAGACGTCTCATCCCTAGATGGCCTGGCCAAGACGCCCTGCATATCGATCGGCTTCGGATGTTGTTGGCGGCGTCACATCGCTCGATGGCCAGACACCCTGCATAATTGAGGTTTGGACATCCCGGCGGCGTGGCATCTTTTGATGAATTAGTATGCGATCCCGGCTGTATGCATGAGTATCCCTTTGAGATGCATCATAACTGATAAATATAGCAGAGATCGATTGGATAAAACTCAGAATTTGTTCGATCCTTTAAAACAAAATCTAGCTTCAGTTCCGTTCAATTCCATGTTAGGCCCGAGAAACAAAGCGGGTAGGTATTCTCACGAAGAGAACTATGACTATGATGTCTCGATGGCCAGACACCCTGCATAATTGAGGTTTGGACATCCCGGCGGCGTGGCATCTTTTGATGAATTAGTATGCGATCCCGGCTGTATGCATGAGTATCCCTTTGAGATGCATCATAACTGATAAATATAGCAGAGATCGATTGGATAAAACTCAGAATTTGTTCGATCCTTTAAAACAAAATCTAGCTTCAGTTCCGTTCAATTCCATGTTAGGCCCGAGAAACAAAGCGGGTAGGTATTCTCACGAAGAGAACTATGACTATGATGTCGTATGTTTCTGGGACTCTCCATAAATTCTACAGTCCACGTGCAATCCTGGGCGTAGAATTTAGATCTAAAAGCTATTATTAAGTGTTTTCTAGAATTAACGTGGAGGCTTCTATGGTGCCTCCAATTAGTAAATATAAGAAGGTTAGTTTCTTCGCACCTCTGCAAAACTTTATCAAGGTTGTGCAAAGAATTATCAAAAGAAGTTTCATAGATGGAGAAATCGTCCATGAAGACCTCCACAATTTCTTCACAAAAGCCATGAAAAATAGCAGACATGCATCTTTGAAAAGTAGCAGGAGCATTGCATAAACCAAACGGCATACGTCTATAAGCATAAGTTCCATAAGGACAAGTAAAAGTGGTTTTCTCTTGATCTTCCTTCTTAACAGTAATTTGAGAAAAACCAGAATAACCATCAAGGAAACAAAAATGAGTCTTCTTAGACAACCTTTCTAACATTTGATCTATAAACGGTAAAGGGTAATGATCTTTCTTAGTAACTTTGTTTACCTTCCTATAATCAATGCACATTCTATAACCAACTACTACCCTTTGAGGAATAAGCTCGTTATTCTCATTAGGCACAACAGTCATACCTCCTTTCTTAGGAACACAATGAACAGGACTAACCCATCTACTATCAGCAATAGGATAAATAATACCATCACCAAGGAGCTTTAATACCTCATTTCTTACCACATCCTTCATCTTGGGAATTAGGCGGCGTTGATGCTCCACGACTGGCTTCGCGTCTTTCTCCATATTAATGGCATGCTGACATAAAGTGGGAGAAATCCCTTTTAAATCATCAAGAGTATATCCCATAGCTCCTCGGTGTTTCCTCAATATCTCTAATAATCTTTCTTCTTCCTTTCCTAAAAGTTTAGAGCTAATAATAACAGGATATATTTTCTTATCATCTATATAAGCATAATTAAGATTATCAGGCAAAGGCTTTAATTCGAACACAGGATCTTCCTTAGGCGGCAAAGTGGTACCAAGATCCTCCACAGGTAGATTATGCTTGATTAATGGTGGTTGATGAAGGAGAATGTCGTCAATCTCTTCTCTTTCCTTGCTGAAAACATCACTTTCGTGATCTTCCATGAATTGCTGCAAGGCATTATTAGGAGCAAGCGCAATAGAAGCAAGCTGTTCAACTCGAAAATTTTCATTAGGCGTGTCATTTTCATAAGAAGTCTTAGCAAACTTGGAAAAATTAAACTCATAAGACTCTCCATTGAACTTAGTAACAAAATTCTCCTTCTTACAATCTATCACGGCACCACAAGTGTTCAAAAATGGTCAACCAAAAATAATAGGACAAGTTTTACTAGCCTCCTTACCAAGTACTAGAAAATCAGTGGGGTATTTAGTCTTACCGCAAAGAACTTCCACAACTCGAACAATACCAAGAGGCCAAACAGTCTCTCTGTTAGCAAGCTGAACAACCACATCAATATCTTCAAGTTCACAAGCGCCAATCTCATGCATAATTTCTTTGTAAAGCTCTAAGGGAATAGCACTTGCGCTAGCACCAATATCACATAAACCATAATAGCAATGATCTCCAATCTTGACAGAAATAACAGGAACACTTGTGAGAATGTGAGAGAATGTTAGAAGCATCTTCACAAAAAAGAATATATTCATCCCCTACATCTTTAGTAACAAGATCCTTCAATATAGCTACAGGAGACTTAATAGTAATTTGCTCATCAGGTTCTGCAGCTTTCTTAGTACTTTTATTAGACACACTTACCAAAGTAGAATACTTCTTTACCTTAGCAGAGAAAGGTGTCTTCTCAAAATAAGGTTCAGGCACAATGCTATCAACAGTACAAACTTCAGTAGCTACAGCAGGTATATGACTAATAGAGTCTTTATAAGGCGCATGATATTTGTTCCAATCTTTCTTTGGAACATCAAGATAAGAGGCAAAGGCCTTAAGACAATTAGCAAGTATTTGTGAATCAAGACCATAAGCAGTGCTAACACTATGAAAGTCATCGGTCCCCATAAAAGATTTAATGCATTCATAATCATAGTTTATACCTGACTTCCTACCTTTGTCGTTTTCCCATCCTTCAGCATTCTCTTGTATACGGTCAAGAAGTTTCCACTTAGCATCTTCTTTCATATGAGTAAATGATCCAAAGCAAGAAGCATCCAAATAATCCTTATCAGGAAGAGTAAGCTGCGCATAAAAATTATCAATAACAATATTATTGGGGAGCTCATGAATGGGGCATTTGAGCATTAGTAACTTCAATCTCCCCCACGCTTGGGCAATACTTTCTCCATCACGAGGCCAAAAATTATATATCCGGTTACGGTCTTTATGAATTTCACTTGGAGGATAAAACTTGGAATAAAAGAGAGGTACAATATCCTCTCATGCCATAGATGGACCATCTTGGAGTAGTCGATACCACTCTTCAGCTCTGCCTTTCAATGATAAAGAGAATAATTTCTTCTTGACCTAGCTTGGTGAAATACCTGCACATCTGAACAACTCACATAATTCATGTATAAATAATAAGTGATCACCAGGATGGACAGTTCCATCTCCTGAATAGCAGTTATCCATAATACGCCCAACAATTTTCATAGGTATTTTAAAAGGATCAATTTCAGCAGGTGGTGGCGGTGGTGGTTCATCCACATGTGCAGCAGTAGTAGGAGTGTTTCCAAATAGGAAACCAAATGGAGAGTTCTCCATAGCAGAGTAAAATAAAAATAAAAGATAAAATAAAAATAATACTCACAGTGACGGTTACCTTTACCAATTCCACTCTTCAGTAGCGCTACACTCCCCGGCAACGGCGCCAGAAAATAGTCTTGATGACCCACAAGTATAGGGGGTGTATCGTAGTACTTTCGATAAATAAGAGTGTCGAACCCAACGAGGAGCAGAAGGTGTTGATGAGTGGTTTTGATCAAGGATTCACTGTAAATACTAGCAAACAGGTTTTCAGGGGTATTTGGTAATACGAGTAAATAAAGTGCGAGTAAATAAAAGACAGTAGTAACAATTGCAGCAAGTGGCCCAATCCTTTCTTCAGCAAAGGACAAGCCGGTTGTGTAACTTATAATAACCAAACGTTCTCGAGGACACATGGGAGTTTCTGTCAAGAGCTTTCGCTTCATAAAGCCAATAGTATTTATTGGTTTGATACGTGCTATGGGGGTGAACCTGTGCTAGCGCACTACCCTTACTAGGATAAATACACACTTGTGATTATACCCCTTGCAAGCATCCGCAAATACAAGAAAGTAATTAAGATAAATCTAACCACAGCCTTAAACTCTAAGATCCTACGCTCCCTGGTGCAACGGTTTCCCAACGGAGGTTTAGGTTTCTGTCACTCCAGCAACCCCACAATTGGTAGCCAAATACACAATGCATCTCACTAGGCCCATAAATGGTGAAGTATCATGTAGTCGACGTTCACATGACACCACTAGTGAAATAGCACCACAACAATATCAAACCATTAAATATTTCTCAACAATAATTCACTACTAACATCTTGACTTCTCCCATGTCCTCAAGAACTAAACGAACTACTCACAAGACATCATATGGATCATGATCAGAGGTGAAATAATGGTAAATAACAATCTGGACATAAACATTAATTCAACGGTTCCACTCAATAGCATCAACTACAAGAGTAATCAACACCGGGAAAGTTTCCCCTATGAATATAACAAGATCCAACTCAAGATATTACAGCGGGATGGCGTGGTGATGGTGGAGATGAAGGTGCTGGTGATGGAGATGATGATGATGATGATCCCGATGAAGTCCCGTGCGATGATGATGACGATGGCGACGATCTCCCCTCTCCGGGAAGGAATTTCCCCGGCAGATTTCTGCCTGCCGGAGAGCTTTTCTCTCTCTGGTGTTTTCCGCCCCGCAAAGGTGGCGGTGTCTATCTCTGAGCCCCCCCCCCTTGACTTAGGTTTTCGGGGACGATGAAATACGCGAAGGGGCGAGACCAGAAGTGGGCCAGGGTGGCCTCACACAGGGCTGGCGCGGCCAGGGGTCAGGCCGCGCCACCCTGGCGTGAGGTCCCCTCCTGGCTCCTCTCGACTCCTCCTTCTGGCTTCCTGAGTCTTCTGGGAAAATATAATTTCCTTGCTTGTGAAAGACCCATCAAAGCATGCATCTAGATAGTCCTTGTAATGTCCTGAAAGCCTTGCATAAAAATTATTAATAACAATATTACGGGGAAGATCATGAATAGGACATTTATGCATTAGTAACTTCAATCTTCCCCATGCTTGGGCAATGCTTTCTCCCTCATGAGGCCAAAAGTTATATATCCGATTACGATCTTTATGAATTTCACTTGGAGGATAAAACTTGGAATAAAAGAGAGACACAATTTCCTCCCATGCAATAGATGGACCATCTTCAAGCAGCCGATACCATTCCTCAGCTCTGCCTTTCAGTGACAAAGAGAATAGCTTCTTCTTAACTTGGTTCATTGAAATACCTGCACACTGGAACAACTCGCATAATACATGTATAAAAAGCAAATGATCACCAGGATGGACAGTTCCATCTCCTAAATAGCAGTTATTCTTAACATGATCAACAATTTTCATAGGTATTTTAAAAGGATGAGGAGCACAAGCATCATTAGAAACATCACATATGGGAGATAAAATATTATCAGAACAAACCTTCTCCACTAAAGCTGGAGGACTAAAAATATCATACTTAACCAAACCAACTTCCCCAAGCTTAGACTTTTCTATAGCATTAGCATTAACGGTATTCAAAGCATTCGTACTAATAACATTGCTATGCGAAATAAGCTCCAAAGGATTTTCAATTTTCTCTTCAAATCTAAAATCAGGAAAAAGACTAAAGAACTCTTTGTTTTCCATTAAGCCTAACTAGTGAAAATAAAAACAAGAAACAAAAAGATGTAATTGCAGAATCTAAAGGAAATAACTCCGAGCACTCGCACAGGAGGATGCGAGTACCTTTTACCTTACCTCCCCGACAACGGCGCCAGAAAAGAGCTTGATGTCTACGCACTTCTATTCTTGTAGACACTTGTTGGGCCTCCAAGTGCAGAGGTTTGTAGAACAGCAGCAAGTTTCCCTTAAGTGGATCACCCAAGGTTTATCGAACTCAGGGAGGTTAGAGGTCAAAGCTATCCCTCTCAAGCAACCCTGCAATTACGATACAGAAAGTCTCTTGTGTCCCCAACACACCCAATACACTTGTCAGATGTATAGGTGCACTAGTTCGGCGAAGAGATAGTGAAATACAAGTGGTATAGATGATTATAAGTAACAAACGTGATGTGAAATAAATATCGCTGCGAGCAAACAAGTAACAAAATAGCAAGTAAACGGTGTGCAATGCTTGGAAACAAGGCCTAGGGATCATACTTTCACTAGTGGACACACTCCCAACAATATAACATGACTGAACAAGTAACTTCTCTTTGCTAAGGTACTCTGAATTACTCTCCTATTGAATAACACTAATCATTGTGTAGTGGCTACAGAAACACCCCTTAAAGTCCATCAAGTACTTGACAAACACCACTCATAGCGATACCCAAATCAAAGAACAACTCAAGATAGAAATCATTGCAACTTAAACCAAGTACTAACACGGTGCACACACTGTCAACATTACACCATGAAAGGAGGAATAGATCACTCAAACTATCATAGCAATAATTATTCTCATAATCCACAAGAGATCACAATCATAGCCTAAACCAAGTACCACCATGATGCACGCACTGTCACCGTTACACCATAGCAGGAGGAATAGATTACTTTAATAACATTGCTAGAGTACACAAAATATCTGAATAATAACATGTACTTGTTCAACATGATACAAAGCTCACGATCACATAAAGATCACATCATGGGAGAGAGAGGTGAACAACATAGCTACCGGTAGAGCCCTCAGCCCCGGGGATGAACTACTCCCTCCTCATCATAGGAGACAGCAAGGTTGATGGAGATGGCGGTGAGGTCGATGGAGACGGCAGAGACGGCGATGGAGACCGATGGAGATGGCTCCGGGGGCACTTCCCCGTCCCGGCAGGGTGCCGGAACAGAGACTTATGTCCCCCGAAATTCGTCGGCGATGGCGGCGGAGCTGCGGAACTCTTTCTGGAAAATTGCCGAATCCCCTAGGGTTTTCCGTCCCGAGGCTTTATATAGGCGAAGGGGCAGCGTCGGAGGAGGGGCCAGGTGCCCACACGCGGGCCCCGCGCGGCCAGACCCCTGGCCGCGCCGGGCATGTGTCTGGGGCCCTGGTGGCCCCCCTCTGACACCTCTTCGGATGTCTGGAAGCTTCCGGGTAAAATAAGACTTCAGGAACTTGTTTCGTCCAATTCCGAGAATATTTCCTGTGTATCACTTCTGAAACACAAAAACAGCAGAAAACAGGGAACTGACACTGTGGCAACTTGTTAAAAGGTTAGTTCCGGAAAATGCATAAAAGTGCCACTAAGTGTAACGAAACAATAGGCAAATGGTGTAAAAACCAGCATGGAGCATCAAAAATTATAGATACGTTTGAGACGTATCAAGCATCCCCAAGCTTAACTCCTGCTCGTCCTCGAGTAGGTAAGTGATAACAAAGAATAATTTTTGAGGTGACATGCACCTACACAATCTTGATCATATATGCAAGCATTGGTGAGCTGGGATCAATAGAACTTAAAACATGGGCATGAAAGATATAATCATGACAATAAGAACTTAGCAACCATGTTGTAAACATGTAAGTGAACACAAACAAAAGATCATGATAATGAAACAATGAAAGTCAAACATGTGTTCAAATCATAAGGAAAAACATACAAATGGTTTTCAGCTTGTCCTTCAAAGAGAGCAAAACATAAATGCATAGGACACCTTCAAGTTTAAGAGGGCGACTAGATACAAATAATTTGAGAACAAGTGAAACCAACAATATGAATCAATCAATGAACTTTGGGACAATGCATATCACACTAAGAATGACAACTATGCTCTCTTAATGGTGCATAAAGGAAGAAGGTGGTGACTCAACATAAAAGTAAAAGAAAGGCCCTTCGCGGAGGGAAGCAGTGATTGCAAGTTTTATAACCTTCAAAAATTATGGTACTTACCGGCTTTGAGCTCTCATTGCCCCCATCATAAGCATCTTGAACGGTTAAAGTTAATGCGAGAACAGTTATGATGCATATGCTTGACAAATCATAAGTTGAAAACCTCGTGTCCCGTGAATATGAGTACCCAAACCATGCTAATTTACTTAGAGTCCCAAGCAAGGCTCTTGTCATTGTAAGTATATGCATATCATTGAGAACCGCCAATGGGGTACCTCCGTGCCCGATGACATGGAACAAGCCCACACCAAAATGACAGGACAAGCAGACAATGAACACCTCGACATCTCTTTTATTTGCTATATTGTTTAGCTTTTTATTATGAGATGCGTCGTCGAATGTTCACCATGGGTATGCTGCAAATTTCCACCATGAATTATGCATGGCTTAGATTGGCGGCCCGGCGTTTCCCTAACACATATAAAAACTCCATGATCCTCACAAGATTCCCAATTCATTTCACACAGCGGGCATCCATAAACAAAAGATCACGATATCAACTCAAAAAGAAGTGCAATGTTGAAAGCTTGCCCCATGACAGCATGGCTGGGCTAGAATCCAACTTACAACTTGCAAGCATAACAACTCAACATAAAAGACCACAATGTCAAATTTTTAAGAACAGGAAAAAGTAAAGTGTGCCTTCCGGTTCGTGAGAGCTTTACTGACCGAATTTCGCATAACACTGGTAAGAGTTTAATTTGAAGAGAATATAAAAGCAAGTCAAATTTACTTGGAATAGCAAATTGCTAGTAGGTATATATGGTGGACACAATGGAAAACTTTGGCTTTTAGGAGTTGGATGCACGAGTAGAGCTCATACTCAGTACAAGGCAAGGGCTAGCAAAAGACTGGGAGCGACCAACTAAGAGAGCAGTAATGGCCATAATCATGCAAAGCGACAAAGCGACATTAAAAGAAGCATACGATGGCATCAAAAGTCAAAAACTAAATGATCATGAAGGCTAATGGCGACTTTGGAAGAGTCTAACATGTGTGAGCATGCGCCAAGTCAACCCAAATAAAGCATCAAGGAGAAAACCAAAATAATGCTTCCATACAATAAAAACAACGCATGATTTTTTCAAAGGCTCATTATGCAATCTCAGTTATTTGAGACAAGTCGTGCTACAGCAAAACCACTAAGCATACTATCAAAAAGACATCAAGCATGACATGAAAAAGCCTAAGCCGCAGTCTACACAAGCTCCTTCTTGTACCACTATTTTGCACAAAGCTTTTTCTCTTTTCCAACACCATTTGAAATTTTTATAAACACCTCTTTTGATGAAAACCAATAAAGATCAGAAGCAAAAATACACCTTGATGAAAAGATATGACAAGATCTGAACGCAAATCAAGGCGAAAACGAAAACCAAAAGCAGTAGCAGAAAAAGAGAACACTCATTGAAACGATAAGAGTGAAAAACAGAGTGTTCTTGGCAAATGAAAAACGAGTTCATCTCCTCCAAAACAACATGATGTGATCAAACCATTTATTGCAGCAAACTAAACAAAACTAACTAAAAAAAACTAAAACAACTGACGCTCCAAGAAAAACGCATAGTGCATGAAGCAATAAAAATATAGTGTCTTGAAAGGTGACCTGATTTTTGCCGATGAAGAAGGGGTGCCTCGGGGGCATCCCCAAGCTTTGACGCTTGTACTTCTTGGATATTTCTTGGGGTGCTGGGCATCCCCAAGCTTGAGCTTTTGTCCATTCTTCAACTCATCTCATCATTCTCCAATCCCTACACTTGAAAACTTCCTTCATACAAAACTAAACACAATTCTATTAGCAACATTAGTGTAAGCATAAAATATATTCAACCTCTTTTAGCTTCAGGTTTCAACCCAAAACCACCACATATATAGCACATACTACTGTAGCAACTTCCCCAAAAGTTCCATAATCAAAAGAACTCAAAAGAAAGCGATAAAGTGGCAAATACAAATATTGGCAGAAATCTGTCAAAACTGAACAGCTGACAAAGGTCGAATTTTTGAGGGATTTTCTGTTGCTCAAATCAAAAAGTGTTCAACTAAGAAAAGTTTGGATATAACCTGGGGCATATGAACAAGAAATCGCAGGTCCAAAAGATAAACAGAGAATTTTCACGAATTTTTACGGTGCAGCACCGAAAACAGTTTCAGGACAGCAACATCCCCAAATCTTTACCTCACTCAAATTAGAGGCTTCTCTTGGCACAAAAACGAAATAAACAAGATAAGGAGCGGTCATTACAGTAGTAATGACTTCCAAGACTCAAATAAAAGAAAAAGTACTGAAAATAAAACATTGGGTTATCTCCCAAGAGTGCTTTTCTTTAACGCCTTTGAGCTAGGCGCAGTAATTTGCAAAGATGCTCATGTGGGCGCCTTATAAGAGCTTGAGGCAAAGGCGCCATATAGGAACTTAAAGCAATAGAGAGCATCAAAAAGCAGGTATGGAACACATTTAAATCTAAACCACTTCCTATGAAAAATAGTCTTGTAAAGAGACAAGTCATAAAAGCGCAAAGCAAAAAGCATAGGAAGGCAAAACAAGTACAACTTCAAGAATTGCAACATAAAGAGGGGAAACTCAATATTGTTGAGGTCCATCAAACCATGTTTCCCTCTCTCATAATAACTTTCAGTAGCATCATGAATAGAATTAATAATGTAACTATCACATAAAGCATCCCTATCATGAGCCACATGCATAAAAGGATTAATACTCCCCACATGAACAATTGTAGTAGGAGCAGATTCAACAAAATAATTATTCTCATCACCATAATCATCAAAAACAGGAGGCATATTGTAATCATAACTATTTTTCTCCTCAAAAGTAGGTGAATTGAAAACATTATAAACATCATCATAAACTAGAGGCTTAGTATCATCACAAGATAGAGAACTACTATGTCGCATAGCATAATCATCAAACATATCATCATAAGAAGGAACATGGATAGCACTAATGGTACAACAATTATTAACCTTAGAATTGGTACCAAAAAGATTTTCAATATCAAAAGTAGAGTGCTTTTCCCAATCATGATCACTAACATAAGTAATAGGCATAGGAACATCATCCCAATCAGAATTATCATAATCTATAGCAGGATCATAACGCTTAGGGGAAGATACTGTGTCCTCTCGCCTCTTACTCCTCTTCTTCTTCTTCTTCTTACTCTCTCCTTTAGGAGGGAGAGACTTGAAGGGCATCTTCTCCACATAATCTGGTTTGCTGACAGGAACAACAGAAGAAACTTTGGAGGATTCCTCCTCTCTATTAATAAGATAAAAACATCTATCAGTCCTGTCATAGCTTGGCAAAATATCAAGTTTTATAAGATTCTGAATGTAAGTATTTGCAAGGCAATCTTTAGCACAATAGAGACGACAACCACGAAGGGTGCTATTAATATCAACATCATTCATGTCTACCAAAGCAATCTTTCTAGATATCTCTTCACAATTCAAAAACAAAGTAAGCTCATCATACTGATTGAAAGTAATCTTATCATCACAATACAAATCTGCGGTACTCGTTCGATTAATTGGACATTGAAAATTAAAGTGCCCCTTTTCACCGCAAAATTCACAAAGAAAAGGATAAAGCTCACAAACCCATTCACCAAGCACATCTAGATCCTTGAGCCACATACTGGTTTCTTCATTTGCGTGGGTGATGCAATAATCTTCCTTATTGTAACTCTGTTCACAAGGTCTATGTACTCCACAAAAATTAACATGCTTATAAGAAATAGGACTTTTAGAAGTTTGAGCATGTTTATTGCAATCATCAATAACAATATCACTTTCTATGCAAGTGTCCTTAAAAGGTTCATGATACACGTCCCCATTTCCTTTAGGAACATTCATATGGGAAGCAAAGGCTTTAAAGCAATCAACCATAATTTGAGGATCAAGACCATATTTAGCACTAAGCTCTTGAAAATTAGCAGTTTCAGCGAAAGACTTAATGCAATCAAACTCGTAATTCATACCTGATCCTTTACCTTTGTCGCTATCCCAACCTTCAATATTATTTTGAATTGTCTCAAGCAGCCCCCACTTGGTGTCGACATCCTTGCTTGTGAAAGACCCATCAAAGCATGCATCTAGATAGTCCTTGTAATGTCCTGAAAGCCTTGCATAAAAATTATTAATAACAATATTACGGGGAAGATCATGAATAGGACATTTATGCATTAGTAACTTCAATCTTCCCCATGCTTGGGCAATGCTTTCTCCCTCATGAGGCCAAAAGTTATATATCCGATTACGATCTTTATGAATTTCACTTGGAGGATAAAACTTGGAATAAAAGAGAGACACAATTTCCTCCCATGCAATAGATGGACCATCTTCAAGCAGCCGATACCATTCCTCAGCTCTGCCTTTCAGTGACAAAGAGAATAGCTTCTTCTTAACTTGGTTCATTGAAATACCTACACACTGGAACAACTCGCATAATACATGTATAAAAAGCAAATGATCACCAGGATGGACAGTTCCATCTCCTAAATAGCAGTTATTCTTAACATGATCAACAATTTTCATAGGTATTTTAAAAGGATGAGGAGCACAAGCATCATTAGAAACATCACATATGGGAGATAAAATATTATCAGAACAAACCTTCTCCACTAAAGCTGGAGGACTAAAAATATCATACTTAACCAAACCAACTTCCCCAAGCTTAGACTTTTCTATAGCATTAGCATTAACGGTATTCAAAGCATTCGTACTAATAACATTGCTATGCGAAATAAGCTCCAAAGGATTTTCAATTTTCTCTTCAAATCTAAAATCAGGAAAAAGACTAAAGAACTCTTTGTTTTCCATTAAGCCTAACTAGTGAAAATAAAAACAAGAAACAAAAAGATGTAATTGCAGAATCTAAAGGAAATAACTCCGAGCACTCGCACAGGAGGATGCGAGTACCTTTTACCTTACCTCCCCGGCAACGGCGCCAGAAAAGAGCTTGATGTCTACGCACTTCTATTCTTGTAGACACTTGTTGGGCCTCCAAGTGCAGAGGTTTGTAGAACAGCAGCAAGTTTCCCTTAAGTGGATCACCCAAGGTTTATCGAACTCAGGGAGGTTAGAGGTCAAAGCTATCCCTCTCAAGCAACCCTGCAATTACGATACAGAAAGTCTCTTGTGTCCCCAACACACCCAATACACTTGTCAGATGTATAGGTGCACTAGTTCGGCGAAGAGATAGTGAAATACAAGTGGTATAGATGATTATAAGTAACAAACGTGATGTGAAATAAATATCGCTGCGAGCAAACAAGTAACAAAATAGCAAGTAAACGGTGTGCAATGCTTGGAAACAAGGCCTAGGGATCATACTTTCACTAGTGGACACACTCCCAACAATATAACATGACTGAACAAGTAACTTCTCTTTGCTAAGGTACTCTGAATTACTCTCCTATTGAATAACACTAATCATTGTGTAGTGGCTACAGAAGCACCCCTTAAAGTCCATCAAGTACTTGACAAACACCACTCATAGCGATACCCAAATCAAAGAACAACTCAAGATAGAAATCATTGCAACTTAAACCAAGTACTAACACGGTGCACACACTGTCAACATTACACCATGAAAGGAGGAATAGATCACTCAAACTATCATAGCAATAATTATTCTCATAATCCACAAGAGATCACAATCATAGCCTAAACCAAGTACCACCATGATGCACGCACTGTCACCGTTACACCATAGCAGGAGGAATAGATTACTTTAATAACATTGCTAGAGTACACAAAATATCTGAATAATAACATGTACTTGTTCAACATGATACAAAGCTCACAATCACATAAAGATCACATCATGGGAGAGAGAGGTGAACCACATAGCTACCGGTAGAGCCCTCAGCCCCGGGGATGAACTACTCCCTCCTCATCATAGGAGACAGCAAGGTTGATGGAGATGGCGGTGAGGTCGATGGAGACGGCGGAGACGGCGATGGAGACCGATGGAGATGGCTCCGGGGGCACTTCCCCGTCCCGGCAGGGTGCCGGAACAGAGACTTCTGTCCCCCGAAATTCATCGGCGATGGCGGCGGAGCTGCGGAACTCTTTCTGGAAAATTGCCGAATCCCCTAGGGTTTTCCGTCCCGAGGCTTTATATAGGCGAAGGGGCAGCGTCGGAGGAGGGGCCAGGTGCCCACACGCGGGCCCCGCGCGGCCAGACCCCTGGCCGCGCCGGGCATGTGTCTGGGGCCCTGGTGGCCCCCCTCTGACACCTCTTCGGATGTCTGGAAGCTTCCGGGTAAAATAAGACTTCAGGAACTTGTTTCGTCCAATTCCGAGAATATTTCCTGTGTATCACTTCTGAAACACAAAAACAGCAGAAAACAGGGAACTGGCACTGTGGCAACTTGTTAATAGGTTAGTTCCGGAAAATGCATAAAAGTGCCACTAAGTGTAACGAAACAATAGGCAAATGGTGTAAAAACCAGCATGGAGCATCAAAAATTATAGATACGTTTGAGACGTATCATGATTTCTCAAAAAAAACATCCCTGAAACTTTATTATTTAATAATAAAAGTCTAGCGAATTGTCTCCAAAAAAATTATTAAAAAAAATTATTGAAAAAAATACGCCGAGGGCCGCGGCTACGCCGATGGCCCCCCTCGGCATAGGGCCAAACCCTAAAACTTAATGGGCCACCCGGGCCAACCCCCCCAGCCGCCACCCCCCGCCCCGACCACCCACCCCCCGCGCTAGCCGCCACCCGCCCGCCGCCACCCCCCGCGCCACCCTCCGCGCCACCCGACCGCCGCCATCCCCCGCGCCACCCACCCCGGTCGCCACCCGCGCCACCCGCCCCGGCCGCCACCCGCGCCACCCGCCCCGGCCGTGCCCGCCCCGGCCGTGCCCGCCCCGGCCGCCACCAGCCAGCCCCGGCCGCCACCGCCCCGGCCACCACTGCCCCGGCCGCCACCGCCCCGGCCGCCACCCGCCCCGGCCGTGCCCTTGCCACCCGTGCCCTGGCCCCAGTCGCCCGTGCTCTGGCCGCCACCGCCCCGCCCGCCACCGCCCCTGCCCCGGCACCGCTACGCCGGTAGAGGCCGGCGGCCAGTGCCCCCGGCACCGCGCGCCCTGCCCCTGACATCGCGCGCCCTGCCCCCGGCACCGCTGCGTCAGCAGAGGGCGGTGATACGTCTCAAACATATCTATAATTTTTGATGCTCCATGCTTGTTTTTACACCATTTGCCTATTGTTTCGTTACACTTAGTGGCACTTTTATGCATTTTCCGGAACTAACCTATTAACGAAGTGCCACAGTGCCAGTTTCCTGTTTTCTGCTGTTTTTGTGTTTCAGAAGTGATACACAGGAAATATTCTTGGAATTGGACGAAACAAGTTCCTGAAGTCTTATTTTACCCGGAAGCTTCCAGAGATCCGAAGAGGAGTAGGAGGGGGGCCACCAGGGGCCCACACACAGGGGTGGCGTGGCCAGCCCCTGGCCCGCGCCGCCACCGTGTGAGGCCACCTGGCCCCACCTCTGACGACGTCCCTTCGCCTATAAAGACCCCCCGACGGAAAAAACCTAAGTACCCGATCAGATTTCCAGAACACATCGCGATCCGCCGCCGCCGTCGACCCGAAGATCGGGAGGGTCCAGAATCTCTTCCCGGCACCCTGCCGGAGAGGGGAATCGCCACCGGAGGTCTTCTTCATCGCCATGCTTGCCTCCGGAGCGATGAGTGAGTAGTCTACCTTGGACTATGGGTCCATAGCAGTAGCTAGATGGTTGTCTTCTCCACCATGTGCTTCATGTTTAGATCTCATGAGCTGCCTTACATGATTGAGATCACCGTTATGTAATTCTACATGTTTGGTTTGTTGGGATCCGATGAATATTGGTGTTTATGATTAAGTTGTTGTACTGAATTATATCTTTTGTTATCTCTATGTTGTTTATGATCTTGCATGCTCTCCGTTGTTAGTAGCTATCTTGGCCGAGTAGTTGCTAGTGACTCCAAGAGGGGGTATTTATGCTCGATAGTGGGTTCATGCCTCTATTTCACCTGGGGGGGTGACAGAAACCTCTAAGGTGGTAGATGTGTTGTTGCTACTAGGGAGAAAACAACATTCATATGCTCAAGGGCATATGCTTTGTTTACATTACACACTTTGCTTAATGCAATTATCTGTTGTTCGCAACTTAATACTTCTAGGGTGTTCGGATTGATATCCCCGGGAGTGGATTATTAGTCATAGATGCAGTTGGATGGCGGTCTATGTATTTTGTTGTAATGCCCAGAGTAAATCTCATAGTGATCTTCTTGACATATCACGTTATCTTTATTCTATCAATTGCCCAACTGTAATTTGTTTACCCAGCATGTGCTATTTTATCTATGGAGAGACACCACTAGTGAACTGTGGACCCCGGTCCTATTTACATCATATTGCTATCACCTGTTTACTTTACTCGTACTGTTTACTTTACTCGCATACTCTACTGTTTTCCACTCGATACGCTCATAACCTTTGTTTCAAGCAAACCGGTGAGATTGACAACCTCATCGTAAGTTGGGAGCAAAGTATTTGTTTGTGTGTGTGCAGGTTTCACGTTGCAGCTAACAAGCAAAGCTTGGACGAGGCGCCATATATAAATTGTCCGCTGCTGTCGCAAACTAGCAAGCATCACCTTCAGTCGTCATTGTCTCTCCTCTCCTGATCGATAAACCTTGGTATCTTAACTGAGGGAAAACTCGTTGTTATACTCATCACACGTTCCTCTTGGGGTTCCCAACGGGCTGGTCATTCACCACGCACAAGGACTGTCTGCAGCAACATTCATTTGGAGTAGCAGCCTATTTTCTGGCGCCGTTGCCGGGGAGGTAAGGTAAAAGGTACTCGCATCCTCCTGTGTGAGTGCTCGGAGTTATTTCATTTAGATTCTACAATTACATCTTTTTGTTTCTTGTTTTTATTTTCACTAGTTAGGCTTAATGGAAAACAAAGAGTTCTTTAGTCTTTTTCCTGATTTTAGATTTGAAGAGAAAATTGAAAAACCTTTGGAGCTTAATTCGCATGCTAATAGTTTTGTTAGTATGAATGCTTTGAACACTGTTTTAGAAAAGTCTAAGCTTGGGGAAGCTGGTTTTGTTAAGCATGATATTTTTAGTTCCCCAGCTTTAGTGGAGAAAGTTTGTTCTGATAATATTTTATCTCCCATATGTGATGTTCCTTCTTATGATGATATGTTTGAAGAATATGCTTTGCGAAATAGTTGCTCTCTAGCTTGTGATGATACTAAACCTCTAGTTTATGATGGCTATGATGATGAGTATAATATTTTCAGTTCACCTACTATTGAGGATAAAATTAGTTATGATTACAATATGCCTCCTATTTATGATGATTATGGTGATGAGAATAATTATTCTATTGAATTTGCTCCTACTACTATTGTTCCTGTGGTGAGTATTAATTCTTTTATGCATGTGGCTCATGATAGAGATGCTTTATGTGATAGTTATATTGTTAGTTCTATTCATGATGCTACTGAAAGTTATTATGAGAGAGGGAAACATGGTTTGATGGATCTCAACAATATTAAGTTTCCCATCTTTATGTTGCAAATCTTGAAGTGGCACTTGTTTTATCTATCCATGCTTGCTACTATGTGCCTCGTTGATTTATTTTCTTACAAGATTCCTATGCATAGGAAGTGGTTCAGATATAAATGTCTTTCACATCTGCTTTTTGATGCTCTCTATTGCTTTAAGTTCCTATATGGCGCCTTTGCCTCAAGCTCTTATATGGCGCCCACATGAGCATCTTTGCAAATTACTGCGCCTAGCTCAAAGACGTTAAAGAAAAGCACTCTTGGGAGATAATCCAATGTTTTTACTTTCAGTACTTTTTCTTTTATTTGAGTCTTGGAAGTCATTACTACTGTAATGACCTCTCCTTATCCTTTTTATTTTGTTTTTGTGCCAAGAGAAGCCTCTAATTTGAGCGAGGTAAGATTTGGGGATGTTGCTGTCCTGAAACTGTTTTCGGTGCTGCACCGTAAAAATTCGTATAAATTCTATGTTTATATTTTGGACCTGCGATTTCTTGTGCATATGACCCAGGTTATATCCAAACTTTTGTTAGTTGAACACTTTTTTATTTGAGCGACAGAAAATCCCTAAAAAATTCGACCTTTGTCAGCTGTTCAGTTTTGACAGATTTCTGCCAATATTTGTGTTTGCCACTTTATCGCTTTCTTTTGAGTTCTTTTGATTATGGAACTTTTGGGGAAGTTGCTACAGTAGTATATGCCATATATGTGGTGGTTTTAGGTTGAAACCTGAAGCAAAAAGAGGTTGATTATATGTTATGCTTACACTAATGTTGCTAATAGATTTGTGTTTAGTTTTATATGAAGGAAGTTTTCAAGTGTAGGGATTGGAGAATGATGAGATGAGTTGAAGAATGGACAAAATCTCAAGCTTGGGGATGCCCATGCATCACCCCAAGAAATATCCAAGAAGTACAAGCGTCAAAGCTTGGGGATGCCCCCGAGGCACCCCTTCTTCATCGGCAAAAATCATGTCACCTTTCAAGACACTATATTTTTATTGCTTCATGCACTATGTGTTTTTCTTGGAGCGTCAGTTGTTTTAGTTTTCTTAGTTAGTTTTGTTTTGTTTGCTGTAATAAATGGTTTGATCACATCATGTTGTTTTGGAGGAGATGAACTCGCTTTTCATTTGCCAAGAACACTCTAGTTTTTCACTCTTATTAAAAATCGGGTGTTCTTCTTTTTCTGCTACTGCTTTTGGTTTTCATTTTCGCCTTGATTTGCGTTCAGATCTTCATATATTTGTTTATCAAGGTGTATTTTTGCCTCTGATCTTTATTGGTTTTTATCAAAAGAGGTGTTTATAAAAGTTTCAAATGGTGTTGGAAAAGAGAAAAAGCTTTATGCAAAAAAGTGGTACAAGTAGGAGCTTGTGTAGACTGCGGCTTAGGCTTTTTCATGTCATGCTTGATGTCTTTTTGATAGTATGCTTAGTGGTTTTGCTGTAGCATGACTTTTCTCAAATAACTGAGATTGCTTAATGAGCCTTTGAAAAAATCATGCGTTGTTTTTATTGTATGGAAGCATTATTTTGGTTTTCTCCTTGATGCTTTATTTGGGTTGACTTGGCGCATGCTCACACATGTTAGACTCTTACAAAGTCGCCAATAGCCTCTATGATCATTTAGTTTTTGACTTTTGATGCCATCGTATGCTTCTTTTAATGTCGCTTTGTCGCTTTGCATGATTATGGCCATTATTGCTCTCTTAGTTGGTCGCTCCCAGTCTTTTGCTAGCCCTCGCCTTGTACTGAGTATGAGCTCTACTCGTGCATCCAACTCCTAAAAGCCAAAGTTTTCCAAAGTGTCCACCATACATACCTACTAGCAATTTGCTATTCCAAGTAAATTTGACTTGCTTTTATTTTCTCTTCAAATTAAACTCTTACCAGTGTTATGCGAAATTCGGTTAGTAAAGCTCTCACGAACCGGAAGGCACACTTTACTTTTTCCTGTTCTTAAAAATTTAACATTGTGGTCTCTTATGTTGAGTTGTTATGCTTGCAAGTTGTAAGTTGGATTCTAGCCCAGCCATGCTGTCATGGGCAAGCTTTCAACATTGCACTTCTTATTTGAGTTGATATCGTGATCTTTTGTTTATGGATGCCCGCGGTGTGAAATGAATTGGGAATCTTGTAGGGATCATGGAGTTTGTATATGTGTTAGGGAAACGCCGGGCCGCCAATCTAAGCCATGCATAATTCATGGTGGAAATTTGCAGCATACCCATGGTGAACATTCGACAACGCATCTCATAATAAAAAGCTAAACAAAAGGCAAATAAAAGAGATGTCGAGGTGTTCATTGTCTGCTTGTCCTGTCATTTTGGTGTGGGCTTGTTCCATGTCATCGGGCACGGAGGTACCCCATTGGCGGTTCTCAATGATATGCATATACTTACAATGACAAGAGCCTTGCTTGGGACTCTAAGTAAAGTAGCATGAGGTTTGGGTACTCGTATTCACGGGGCACAAGGTTTTCAACTTATGATTTGTCAAGCATATGCATCATAATTGTTCTCGCATTAATTTAACCATTCAAGATGCTTATGATGGGGGCAATGAGAGCTCAAAGCCGGTAAGTACCATAATTTTTGAAGGTTATAAAACTTGCAATCACTGCTTCCCTCTGCGAAGGGCCTTTCTTCTACTTTTATGTTGAGTCACCACCTTCTTTCTTTATGCACCATTAAGAGAGCATAGTTGTCATTCTTAG
Source organism: Dactylis glomerata (assembly GCA_007115705.1). NCBI lineage: Eukaryota > Viridiplantae > Streptophyta > Magnoliopsida > Poales > Poaceae > Dactylis > Dactylis glomerata. The sequence continues at coordinate 1,568,118 of QXEO01001110.1, forward strand.
TGTGATATGCATTGTCCCAAAGTTCATTGATTGATTCATATTGTTGGTTTCACTTGTTCTTAAATTATTTGTATCTAGTCGCCCTTTTAAACTTAAAGGTGTCCTATGCATTTATGTTTTGCTCTCTTTGAAGGACAAGCTGAAAACCATTTGTATGTTTTTCCTTATGATTTGAACACACGTTTGACTTTCATTGTTTCATTTTCATGATCTTTTGTTTGTGTTCATTTACATGTTTACAACATGGTTGCTAAGTTCTTATTGTCATGATTATATCTTCATGCCCATGTTTTAAGTTCTTATGATCCCAGCTCACCAATGCTTACATATATGATCAAGATTGTGTAGGTGCATGTCACCTCAAAAATTATTCTTTTGTTATCACTTACCTACTCGAGGACGAGCAGGAGTTAAGCTTGGGGATGCTTGATACGTCTCAAACGTATCTATAATTTTTGATGCTCCATGCTTGTTTTTACACCATTTGCCTATTGTTTCGTTACACTTAGTGGCACTTTTATGCATTTTCCGGAACTAACCTATTAACGAAGTGCCACAGTGCCAGTTTCCTGTTTTCTGTTGTTTTTGTGTTTCAGAAGTGATACACAGGAAATATTCTCGGAATTGGACGAAACAAGTTCCTGAAGTCTTATTTTACCCGGAAGCTTCCAGAGATCCGAAGAGGAGTAGGAGGGGGGCCACCAGGGGCCCACACACAGGGGTGGCGCGGCCAGCCCCTGGCCCGCGCCACCACCGTGTGAGGCCACCTGGCCCCACCTCTGACGACGTCCCTTCGCCTATAAAGACCCCCCGACGGAAAAAACCTAAGTACCCGATCGGATTTCCAGAACACATCGCGATCTGCCGCCGCCGTCGACCCGAAGATCGGGAGGGTCCAGAAGCTCTTCCCGGCACCCTGCCGGAGAGGGGAATCGCCACCGAAGGTCTTCTTCATCGCCATGCTTGCCTCTGGGGCGATGAGTGAGTAGTCTACCTTGGACTATGGGTCCATAGCAGTAGCTAGATGGTTGTCTTCTCCACCATGTGCTTCATGTTTAGATCTCATGAGCTGCCTTACATGATTGAGATCACCGTTATGTAATTCTACATGTTTGGTTTGTTGGGATCCGATGAATATTGGTGTTTATGATTAAGTTGCTGTACTGAATTATATCTTTTGTTATCTCTATGTTGTTTATGATCTTGCATGCTCTCCGTTGTTAGTAGCTATCTTGGCCGAGTAGTTGCTAGTGACTCCAAGAGGGGGTATTTATGCTCGATAGTGGGTTCATGCCTCTATTTCACCTGGGGGAGTGACAGAAACCTCTAAGGTGGTAGATGTGTTGTTGCTACTAGGGAGAAAACAACATTCATATGCTCAAGGGCATATGCTTTGTTTACATTACACACTTTGCTTAATGCAATTATCTGTTGTTCGCAACTTAATACTTCTAGGGTGTTCGGATTGATATCCCCGGGAGTGGATTATTAGTCATAGATGCAGTTGGATGGCGGTCTATGTATTTTGTTGCAATGCCCAGAGTAAATCTCATAGTGATCTTCTTGACATATCACGTTATCTTTATTCTATCAATTGCCCAATTGTAATTTGTTTACCCAGCATGTGCTATTTTATCTATGGAGAGACACCACTAGTGAACTGTGGACCCCGGTCCTATTTACATCATATTGCTATCACCTGTTTACTTTACTCGTACTGTTTACTTTACTCGCATACTCTACTGTTTTCCACTCGATACGCTCATAACCTTTGTTTCAAGCAAACCGGTGAGATTGACAACCTCATCGTAAGTTGGGAGCAAAGTATTTGTTTGTGTGTGTGCAGGTTCCACGTTGCAGCTAGCAAGCAAAGCTTGGACGAGGCGCCATATATAAATTGTCCGCTGCTGTCGCAAACTAGCAAGCATCACCTTCAGTCGTCATTGTCTCTCCTCTCCTGATCGATAAACCTTGGTATCTTAACTGAGGGAAAACTCGCTGTTATACTCATCACACCTTCCTCTTGGGGTTCCCAACGGGCTGGTCATTCACCACGCACAAGGACTGTCTGCAGCAATATTCATTTGGAGTAGCAGGCGGCGGCCCGTCCCCCAGCACCGCGACCGCCGAGGGTGAGCTAGAACTCCGTCCCCTCTCTCGCATTTTTTATGTTAGTAGATTCCATTTCCACGTCCAGTCGCGTAACCTAGGTGTCACTTCCCGTCCGCGAGCGTTACGCGGATAAATATGCATTAGAGGTCGGCATATTATGAAGCGTAACGCTTGCGGCATTTACGGGACAGTCGCCGGATCCATAGATTGAGTACGTTTTCCGTGTTCTACCTCGGTCCGAGTCAGGATTTCGGTAGCGCCTCCCCATTGTTCTCCGGATGCACATCCTCTCGGCATTTTGCCGAGACGTGTATCGGGAGAGCAGCGGGGAGGTGCTACCGAAATTCTGTCTCGGACCGGGGTAGAACATGGAGAACGTACTCAATCTACGGATCTGGGGGCTGCTAGGAGCCCACCTAGTAGAGCTGTAGGTTGATGCATGCGTTTTGTCCGGTAGCTAGAAAAATAAAAATATGATGCTTTTAATTTTATGCTATTATTTGATATGAAATGCTATGTTTCTGGTTCGGCTCCCAATAAAGCAGAGGATGGCTGATAATGGATGGATGTACAGTGGTCGTGTTAGTGTGACTAATAAAACAGATGAGTGGATATGTAAGACTCAAATGTTAGTGAAAGAGTTAGCGCGTGCTACAAAGGGGCGGGTTCGGACACTTTGCCCTTGCAGTCGATGCTTGAAGCATCACCGTCAAGGAAAAGCTGACATGTATAAACACCTTCTGCAATATGGGTATATGTCTCACTACGTCACGCATATCGACTTTGATGAGCATGAGCGTGACAGAGGGGACGTCATGCGGTAGCGGCTCAATGGCAATGAGTACGATGGGGCCAGAGACCTTCTAGATGATCTCATCCATGGTGACATGCCGGATTCGCCACCTTCATGGGAGGAAGCGCCAGAACCGGAGGAACCGCCAGAACCGGAGGAACCAGAGCCAACTGTGAAGGCCTTCTATGATATGTTGACCGCGGTTAAGAAGCCTCTGTACGACGGTGCGTCGATTTCTCAGCTCGATGCCATCTCTCAGTGTCTAGCCGACAAGACCCAGAACTCCACCACCCGTAACGGCTTCGAAGCTAGTCTGAGAACAACTGGTAACATGTTGCCGAAAGGGCATTGTCTGCCTCAAAGCCTGCACGAGACAAGGAGACTCATGAAAGAGCTCAACATGGGTTATCAAAAGATAGAGTGTTGTCCAAAAGGCTGCCTTCTATTTTGGAAACAGTTTGTGGAGGACAATTATTGTACTATTTGTAAGGCCTCCAGGTATGAAGAGGTAAAGGGAAAGGATGGTCAGGTGAGACAGTCAAAGATCCCGAAGTCGATTCTTCGGTATCTCCCATTCATAAAAAGAATCCAGCGGCTTTACATGAGTGAGGAGACCGCCAAACAAATGACGTGGCACAAGAAGGGGACGAGAATCGATAAGGGGAAGATGGGACATCCATCTGATGGTAAGGCATGGAAGAACTTCAATGAAAAATACCCCGATAAGGCAGCTGATGCTCGGAATGTCAGAATTGCGATAGCAACAGATGGCTTCAATCCATATGGTATGTTGACTGCTAATTACAGCTGCTGGCCCGTGTTTGTTATTCCGCTCAATCTCGCTCCCGGAGTCCTAATGACGAGGAGGACCATGTTTTTGTCGCTGATCATTCTAGGGCCCGACTACTCGGGTAAGAATTTGAGTGTCTACATGCAGCCGATTGTGGATGATTTGAACAACTCTTGGCACCACGGGACGTTGACATACAACCGAGCATCAAAGACAAACTTCTACATGAAAGTTTGGTTGCAGTATACCATGCATGACATGACCGGGTACGCCTTAACATGCGGATGGTGTACAGCTGGTAAGTGGCCATGCCCAGTGTGCAGGCACCGACTTGAGTTCCTTTGGCTAAACTCAGGTGGCAAGTATGTTCCGTTTGACACGAATCGACAGTTCCTCAAAAGGAGGCATCCGTTCAGAGAAGATATAAAGAACTTTAAGAAGGGCAAAGTTGTGCATGAAGTAAAAGAGGTGCCAAAGTTCGATGGTGCAGCTGTTGATGCCGAGCTACGTGCTCTCGTGCCTACGGAGCTGGGAAATGGCCATCAATTTGAGGGATATGGTGTAACGCACAACTGGACTCACGTGGCAGCCTTAACGAAGCTCGAGTATTACAAGGACCTCGAACTTCCCCATAACATCGATGTGATGCACACCGAAAAGAATGTCAGGGAGTCCCTCTTTCACACAGTCCTGAACATTCCTAGGAAGTCAAAGGATAATGTCAAGGCTAGAGTCGATGTTGAGAAGCTCTGTGATAGGAAGAGATTATACATGCAGCCTCCTACTGGCCGTCGAAAGAATTGGTTCAAGCCGCATGCCAACTTCTGCCTTGATTCCACCCAAAAGAAGGAGGCATTCAAGTGGCTCAAATATGCCGTGATGTTCCCTGATGGTTATTGTTCGAATATAAGTAAGGGAGTCAATCTTTCGACTGGAAAAGTCACCGGGCTCAAGAGTCATGACTATCATATATGGATTGAGAGGCTGATGCCGGTGATGGTTCGAGGGTATCTCCCCGAGAAAGTCTGGCGAGTGCTTGCAGAGTTGAGCCATTTCTTCTGCATGCTCTGTGCTAAGCAGATATGTCCTCTGGTTATTGAGAAGCTGCAGGTTCAAGTGCCAGAGTTGCTATGCAATTTGGAGATGATCTTTCCACCAGGGTTTTTTACTCCAATGGCATATCTCATTGTTCACCTCATGAACGAGGCACTCTTGGGTGGCCCGGTGCAGTTTCGTTGGTAGTTTTGTATTGAGAGAGAGTTTAAGTATATTCAAAGGATAACTGGAAACAAAGCCAAGATTGAAGCATGCATAGGCGAGGCAACATGCCTTCGGGAGATGGCAGACGCCGTGACAACGTATTATCCTGATGAAGTTCCCACTCTGCATAACCCGGTCTCTCGTTACAATGTCGGCGTACCCAAGAATGACCCCAAGCTCGAACTATTCCAATATCCCGGTGGCAAGGCCGGTAGAGGACAAAAATATAAATTGGAAAATGAAGAGAAGGATTGCATTATGCTCTATGTGCTTATGAACATGAAGGAAGTGCTCGAGTTCATTAGGTAAAATGGTGTACAAATTACTTTGCATCTACTAACCTGGTCTCGGTCTAATGCTTATTTTCTCCTTTTAGCGAATTCACGGACGAACAGTGGTCGGGAACGACGGATCCCTCTTCCGCGGAGTTGGACACTCTACTGAAAGAGGGTGCTCCCGGAAATAAAATAAACTTTGCGTCCTGGTTCATGAAAAAAGTAATTTCTAACCTGTCTCTCTTACATTGCAAAACGTGACTTGTCCCTCTTATTCCACGTAATTAATGCACACAATAAATTCAAACTGTATTTGTAGGGAGCTGATGGCAATGTTGAGATGACAGATGAGTTGAGATGTGTTTCCCAGGGTTGTAACCGTGACGTCATGAAGTATGAGAAGTATGATGTGAATGGATTTCGCTTCCATACAGAGGCACACCAGAAGGGCCGGGCGAATCCAAAAACTATAAATACTGGGGTCTTCACCGGAGGAGCCGATGGCCTTGATTACTACGGAAGGTTAGAGAATGTATACGAGCTGACATTCAATCGTACGAACATACAACTCAATCTCGTTGTGTTCAAGTGTCATTGGTTCGACCCAAGGGGTGGACAGAGAAGTACCAAGTCTATTGGGTTAGTTGAAGTTAGGCCTTCAACCACCTATAGCGGAGCCGATGTCTTTGTTATGGCTCACCAAGCTAAGCAAGTTTATTATTTGCCCTACCCATGCCAGAAAGTGGAGCTCAAGGGTTGGGAAGTCGTGTTCCAGGTATCGCCACATGGTAACCTACCAATTCCCTCCGAGGACGATTACAACAACATTGACCCTGTAACATACGAGGGAATTTTCTATCAAGAGCAAGAGGACTTTGGTCACTTTGAGTTAGAACCGGTAGTGCTTGAGGACCTCGGAGACGATGCAGAAACTCGTGGTGAGTCAGTGGTGGATCTAAAGGACATAAATATGCTCGAGAAGTTACATGCGAAGAATGACCCCATCGATGAGCCTCCACCCGTCGACGAGCTTCAAACTTACTACTCAAAAGATAGTGATAGTGATAGTGAGAAAGAGAATGAAATTGAAATTGAGAATGAGAGTGATGATGACTGGTGAGGGTCTTTTATATCTTTATGCTTAGTATTTATTTGTCAACATACTTCTTAATTGTCAACATACTTCTTAATTGCATTATGCCTTTATGCTTACTATTTATTTGTCAACATACTTCTTAATTGCATTATGCCTTTATACTTAGTATTTATTTGTCAACATACTTCTTATTTGCATTATGCCTTTATACTTAGTATTTGTTTGTCAACATTTTATTATGTATTTGTGCTTAATTGTTTTCTCTTTCTCAATGCAGGTGATTGAACAATATGAGCAGCGGCAAGGCAAACTCGGCGACCTTGCTTAAGGAGATGCACCAGTGCAAGAAGAATGTTAGACAGAGTGGGAGAGAGCCGACTCCCAATCCGCGTTACCCCGATCTTGCCGCTGTGGGAGGAGGACGAGGGCGAGGACAAGGACGAGGTGGCGGGGGAGGAGTGGACTTTGACCCACCACCCTCCGCTTCTGGCGACGTTGCTCCTGAGTTGTTCCTGGAGGGGCCGTCTAGAGGGGATGACTCAGACTCTAGACACGAGGTGGAGGTTACCGAGGAGGAGGAGGAGGACGAGGGGGACGCGAGGCCGAAGAAGTTGAGGACTCGTGGGAAATCGTGTGTCCCTGATGAGAGGAAGGAGCCTAAGACCCAGGAGGCGAAGACCCTCATCATTCCTGATGGCGTTAGGTAAGTGTACTAATTTGGCAATTTTGAACATGTAATTTCATTTTGGTCATAAACAATTTGGCATGTGTACTAATGTTTGATTTATGTGCAGCAATTGGACATTTGCACCGGGGAGCAAGGGCCGCCTACCTAACAGCATGGTTGGAGCTCTGATTAGGAAGTTCTGGCCGGGGAAATACACTCCCCTCGACATGGTCCCTGGTGGATCGCCGAAGCTAGCCACTACTTGGGCAGACTACCAGGCTGCTCCGAGCGTAGGCTTCCGGATAGCTGCTGAGGCTGTGATCACCAAGTTTTGGGTAAGACATATTTCTCGAGTTTCATTCATAGTGATGAACCAATGTGCTAACTCATGACTCTCACAATTGTTTTATGCATGATTGAAGTGCTTTTATCGCGTGGATGAGGAGGATGCGCAGAGGGCGGACTGGACTTTGCTTGGAGCTTGTGAGAAGTTGACACCGCAGGTGTGGTACAACCATAAGGTAACGGCCGCTAGTCAGTTCTGGGCTGAAAGGGGAAAGAGGGTCAAGAAGGAGGACATTGTTGGTAGGAATCCTAATCCCGACTTCGAGATGTCGCTGGATGACTTCATGTCGGTGAGTGAAATGTTAATGAGATCCTATATTGCTGTTAAGTTGCCATTGCATTATCTTGAGTTGAGTATTGCATTTTCAGGTTGTCCCTGAATGGGCTGAGTCGCATCGAGAGGCATGGGCGGAGCTGGTTAGTACGAGGTGGCTCAGGGCAGACGAGGAGTTTGTAGCCATGTCGATGCGGAACTCGGATAATCGAGGCGACGGTGGAACACACTGCGCGGGAAACCGCAGCTTTGATCGCTTCAAGGGTAAGATGGTATGTACATACATGGAATGCATAACATTTATTTTCCCGTCATGTTCCTACTTTATACGCATAAAATTTCTGTTCGCGATGCAGGTGGCCGAGGCACCGCCCGGGGAGGAGATTCACGACATCATGGTATATGACATGATGCGGAGGAAGAAGCCCGTTGCCTCGGCGCCTCCGGACGCCGCCCCCCAGTACTATGGCAACGCCGAGGAGCACATAGAGGACTACTGCCAGATGGTGCAGTCTCGTCACCCAGAGGTGGATGACCCTAGACGCGCGGAGACCGACGAGGAGTCGTTGGTCCTGTCGGGGCACGGGTTGCAGCATGGGCGTCTCAAGGTGCTTAATAAAAAGGTCAAGCATTCCCTCACCACGAGCTTCACGCGTCTCAAGGCGGTCCTCACCCCTGACAGCGCCCCTATCCCGCCTCGTGACCAGCCTCGTCGACCCAAATATGATGTAAGTTTTCCTCATTTTCATCCTCTTTGCGATTTTCATTCCGGCATGGCTAAGTGCTGATGATATTCATTGTTTATGAAATAGTAGCCTGCTTTTGAGGCGGCCTTCGATGCGGCTCATGAGCAATATCAGGAGGCCTTTCGGCTGCACCAGGAGGCGACTACGGCCTACATGGCATATCTACATGTAAGTCCGAACCTTTATTTTTGAAAAAGATGACAAGTCCCACTTCCCCTAGTTTGAAAAAGATGACAAGTCCCACATCTAAACTATCTTGCAGGCGTCGATGATGGCTATGCGATCTGGAGCGAGTTTTGATGTAGGGGAGCAGCCTCCCATACCGGGGCCGGCGCCATTGATGCCATCGAGGGAGAGTTTCGCTAGGACCTACTACGCATCGACGGCGGTAAGTTCTTTTGCCAAACCAATGGTTGCCGCTTTCCTTTACCTCGCAAGTTGCTAACATCTAGGGAACATGTAGGGAACGGCATCTTCCTTTGCCGAGCGGGGTGGGCGTCAGATGACACCGGTCCATCCCGGTGGTCCTTCTCCGGGCCGTTCTCGCGATGCCTCTCGCGGTACTTCTGGAACTTCCTCTGGCGGTTCTTCTGCAGCTTCTACTGGGCATTTCGGAAATCATCCGTCGCCTATTTTTACCACGGGAGATCTCGGGACCCCGACCCCATCTCCAGAGTTGTAGGGCTTTTCGCCTCGAGATACTATGTGTGTTGCTACTTGCATGTCGATACTTGCGTGTTGCTACTTGTGTGTTTCACTTGTGTGTTGCGACTTAATCATCTATGTATGGCATCTATTAATTTATATATATTTGTGTACGACACTTGCAATGAATTTATGTGTATGGCATGTATGAATTTATATGTATTTCTGTGTATTTGCAGCTGTCAAAATAGCAAATTTGCAAACAAACAAAAAAACTGGGCCACCATACGCCGAGGGCAATGCCGTCGGCGTAGAGGTGGCCATATGGCCCGTGTAAGCGCTTTGCCGAGGGCATTGCCGTCGGCGTACGAGCCCTCTACGCCGAGGGCATTGCCGTCGGCGTACTGCTGGCGAGGAACGCCCTAGGAGGCCTCCACGTGTCCCTATACGCCGAGGGCCGTTAGCCCTTCGCCGTCCGTCCACGGAGCTACGCCGAGGGCCTCTACGCCGAGGGCCGCGGTCAGCCGTCGGTATTGGTCCTATACGCCGAGGGTCAGCGCTACGCCGACGGCCAGCCGGTCTCCGCCGAGGGAGGTCTACGCCGACGGCAGCCCTCAGCGTATCGTACGCCGAGGGCATATCCCTATACGCCGACGGCCGGAAGCCCTCGGCATACGAGCAGATTCCTGTAGTGAACAATTTCTCTCAAGATTTTATTGAACCAGATTAACTAATGAGCAGTTTGGGTGACACCCGCGAAAATGGTGTGCGGTCCACACATTTATACAGGAAAATAGGATATGCTACTCCCTCTGTTCCATCTCATATTAGTTGTGTTAATTTAGTATAATTTTGTACTAAATTTCCACTCTACAGTTTCATGCATACAGGTACCACCACTTCCCTTTGCAACTCAAGATAGCATGCCGTCTTACAAAAATGTCCAGCACACAAGTGTGTGTCAACATGAGCCAGGAGCTAGGGGCAAAAACATCGAGCAAAATCATGTCTTTGGTTCAAAGCCATCACTTTTTTTTTGATAATCTAGTCTTTTTTGCAGGCAGTGAGTAAAAATGGAATTTACAGGTATTGCTTCCCCATAACCGGCCAGGTCACTAACATCACTAGCCTTTGAATGGGCGGTTAGAGGCTCTAACGAAGACAGTTCCTCAACCACCCCTAATGATCATCGACCTTCGTGAAGATCTTCTGAGAAAATCGCTGTTCTCGAGATGTTTTCAGTCTCGAAAGGGCTCAGACCTGAGAAGGGTCCGGATGAGAACATGGATGAAGTCCCATCAGATTCATACGTTGTTGCAGTCCGGATATTAGGACGAGCCGGAGGTGTTGGTATAGATTCCTGGAACTCCGTGGAACGTTGCACCATCTTAAGCGACTGCACCACCTCCCCCATTGTTGGCCTCTGGTTTGCCTCCGGAGAAACACAGGCTGCTGCGATTGTGCACACTCTCACAAAATCTTCTTTTGGATACTGCCCACCAAGACTGGGGTCAGCTAGCTCTTGTAGTCTATCTTTATCTCGAAGAACTGGCCGTGTCTGTAAGTCAGTTGGGCAAAAATAACTCGTTTACCAAAGTGTAACATAATATGCACTATGTGGTTATACACAATCAGGTCCTATAAACATGCAATAGGATTACATTGAGCAAAAAGTGTCTTTGGCACATGAGCACTCGTGCTCTCGGTTTTAAAAAACCATATTTCTGGTATGTCAAAAAAATAAAAATCTGAAATTAAATACACATACACATATGAACATTCTGAATGTACGGTAAAAAGTTTGGAGGAAAATATTTTGTATTTTGAGCTATACAAAAAAGACAAATTTCTGACAAATCTATCCATATACACAGCCACAAATTTATTAATTTTCTGCAGCTCAAAATACAACGAAATTTCTACCGGAACCTCTCATGATTATTCAGGACATGTGTATGCGTTTATGAAATAAATTTTAAGAATTTTTGAAACATGGAGATATAATTTTGGAATATTTTAAAAACCAAGAGCACTGGTGCTTGGGAGCACCAAATCTGCTCTCACATAAGATTTAACAAAGTACTACTAAGAAACAAACCAACAATTGCCAGTGTCATGGACCCCGACAGTTAAAAACTAGTGCAGCAAGTCTACTTTCCACCCAACGGTGTTTACTGTTAACAAAGAGCCATATGCATCAGTGCGATGCAGAGGCTGGGCATACCCCTTTTCGAAAAGAAAAAAAACGGTGTTTACTGTTTACCCACCCCATCTTGTTTTGCCCCAGCTGCCTTTTAACATTAATAAATCACTAATGTGCACGCATAGTACGCTGAACTAGTTGGCTGACCAATAGTGATTACACTAACAGAGATTCACACTCCTATGTAAAACTGTCAAAGAGATTAATTCAAAAATAACTAAAGATAGTGTAGAATAGAAGGAAGTCTAACCCATGTCACTAGATTTTCCTGCCCAGAAGATTGAGACATGTCCACAGGCCTCCTTCCAGTAAGTAGTTCAAGTAGAACAACTCCATAGCTATATACATCGCTTTTTACAATCAAGTGTCCTGTCATTGCATACTCTGGTGCTACGTACCTGAAAACACATCAGACATATAAAACAAAAGCAGAGCAGAAATAGCTGGATGTAAATCAAAGTGGGATATATTCAGATTACCCAAAAGTTCCCATAACACGAGTTGAAAGATAATTTAAGCGACCTTCTGGCGCCTGTTTGGCCAAACCAAAATCGGACACTTTGGCATGAAAATCATTTTCAAGCAATATATTAGATGCTTTGAAGTCCCTGTGGATTACACAAGGCTGTGAATCTTCATGAAGGTATGCTAGTCCCCTGGCAGCATCAAGTGCTATCTTCATCCTGGTGTCCCAATCCAAGGGGCAGTTAGCGCCTAACGAGCCTGATAAAATGAAAGATGCAGTAAGAGCTGTGTTTCAGTGACACAAATTACAATGACTTACATGTAACAAATTTACATATGAAACACTTCGAAATACAACTAAAATTGGTAACGATGTAGCAATGGTTCAGAAAGAAAAAGAATTAGCAAGTCATACCATGAAGCCAAGCTTCTAGACTTCCATTAGGAACAAGTTCGTAGCAAAGAAGACTCTGTGACAATTCACGGTTGCTGTAGTATCCAATGAGTTTCACAAGGTTGCGGTGGTGCAACCTGCTCAGCATCTCCACTTCAACTAGAAACTCCTTATCTCCTTGGTGTCCCCCAGTAGTAAGCTTCTTTATAGCAACAGCAGTGCCATCACTTAGTATCCCCTTAAAGACACGGCCAAAACCACCTTCCCCAAGCACACTTGAAGCCTCAAAGTTGTTTGTTGCTTCTTTAAGTTCGTCATATGCAAGGAACCTTGTACTTGTGGGGCGAGGAAGTGATTCAACTGCAGATACTGCATCTGGTGTCCTTTGCTTGGCTGTACAAAACAGCAGGCGAGGTTAATACACATTAAATTGTTTCTGAAACATGTATGATAAACACTGGGAAAGAAACCAAACATTTGATCATTGTTTGAAATTAACTAAGAAGCTGAACGAATTATAAGGGGGCTATGGATACAGTATCTGCTTCTACCCCCGTTTAATAACTTTCAAAGGACTACAACCAGAAATACATTGACTTTTGACAGTGCACAAATACGTAAGAAATACGTAAGACATCAGTTCAAATGTATTGCGTGAGTGAAACTGACGGTACAAAGTATCCTCCAAATGCTATACAGTAAGCCGAATTATCTGCAATGCTTCCACTGCCGTGATCCAATATGATTTGATTTGATCCAAATAATAGTCACAATTCACACTGCCTCAGTCCAGCCAGCAAAGGTCCAATATATAGGCATATTTGACATTCCCTAAACTCACAACCTGCACCTCTAAGTTCTTGAACGTGTTTAAGTTGCTTGAATAGACCCAAAACACATCGTGCAGAACTAGAGTGCTGACACTATAGATTGATCACATCCAACATGACACTTTCATGATTCACCCCACACCAAAGACTTCTAATGTATTACAATGAGAGATATCAGGAGTGATGATGGCAGCCTAGCCTGTGCCCGAGAATGAAATTTGGAGTAAGGGTGGTTACTGGTTAGATCGTGAAATCCACGGCAATGTCCCCCTTAAATAGAGAGGAAAGTCCCGACACACTGGATGTGCTCAGCTCAAGCGTTTGAGTTAGTGTTTGCCTGGCATGCCTGGTACCTAACTGGTCCGCTTAAACATGTTCAGGGACTTATATGCAGGTTGGGAGGCCAGGGGCTTATTTGCCAACCTGGGACAAGTTTAGAGGACTACAGTGCCTTTACTTAAGCACCTGTTCACTTGCTACTAATAGGAAAGTAGGATGGACTGGGGTGAATGTTTGGCCAACAGTGAATCCCATGTATCCTGGTGCAAACCAGTGTACTGGACAAAAGATGGCTAAAGCTGGATGTTTACGCTAGCTAAGTGCCGGAGATGGGGGAAAGCTCCTAGGGTACGGTCGTCCGTGATGCTACAGGGTCAGTTATCGCCTTGGCTTTGCAATATACCATGCACTGCCCGAATGCAGAAATGGTGAATTCCATTACCTGCCTGGAAGGATTACGAAGCTGTGTGGGTATGGAGGATAGACCGCTGATAACTGAGAGTAACTACACCTCAATTATCAGTAAGCTAAAAATAGAACCCCTAGTCTGCAATCGAAGGAGTCCCTGGAGAAACAAAGAAGCAGCTGCCTCACCTGCCGGACCACAGATGAATTCAGTAAATCGTGAAGGGAACATTGTGGCGCATACTCTAGACAAGTTTAATAGAGGTGTCGTGTGCTGGTGTTATGCTCAGTGCAGTCCCGGACTGTGCTCTGGGAATGACCCTGCATGACTGTAACGCTACTGCTATTTACTACCTCCGCCCCAAAATATAAAACATTCTTATATTTTGGGACAGAGGTAGTAATTAGTAAACACCATTTCCACACATTTTTTAAGGGTGTGCTCATTAGTCAATGACGGCCTTCAGATAGCTGGTTTTCTTTACCAAACTTTCCATATAGCTTGGGTTCAAATATCATGTTGTCAAACAGCAAAACCAGACAGACAAAATACCCTACCATCGAGCATACTAATGTTTTATCTAAAGGACTAGGCTATCCAAGAAAAAGATTGAACTGTGTAAGGTTCAACTCTTCAACTTTTATAATCCATTATAACTTCACACACAAATATCAACAACTAGGAAACTATGCACAAAGTCAAAAGTTTGAATACAAACAATAATAATGCAAAATCTGGGGACTTGCTGCATATAATATAGATTATATAATATAATCACAACACTTAAAATAAAACTACGTTAGTTTTTTTTGTTTTTTTGGGCAAAGAATAAAACAAGGAAATAGATCTCTTGACACATACGTGTTTCAACAGGAGGCACCTTCTTCTTTCCTTTCCTGAATGTACAGAAGCAAATAAATAAAAGGATCACCAGGACACCAATTAGAGCACCAATACATATGCAAATGACAGTAATCAGGCTCAAGTGTCTGTCATTGCTGCTGCTGTTTTCACTCGTTCTTGGTAAGGAAGATGATGTAGATGGAGAGGCCTTGGGTGATATCATGAACGCTGGAGCTGAATATCGAAACAGAAGATAGAGAATGATGTTACAAAAAGGTCTGTAATAGTAAATAGGACACTCAACCAAACTGAAAGGTCATCCATATGATACTCCGTGTAGGAAGTACAAAAAGTAACATATCTAAGTGCATAAACAAGTTCGTGACTAAAACTAAAGGGGTTTTGATCGAAAATCCACAATCCAAAGGTTTGAACAGAAAAAAAGTGCTTGTACAGATTTTGAGTTAGCCAAATCAGTGCTTCAAAGGTCAAAGCAAGATGTAATTACTTGTGCCCTCTGTAGCTACTTCTGTAATGTGGATATGCGGGCGGTCATGCTTGTTTTCCTTGTCTCTCCTCCTCTTTGAATCGAACGAGTTGGGCACTAAATGCAGGGTGGTAGAAGTGTAATGCATAGCGTCTACGTACAGTATTCTTGGTATTTAAGTACTCCAGCCTTTTCTGCATACTTGGTACTTTTTAGCAAATAATGCATTACATGCATAGCTAGAGCTGTATTTCAGATACAAGTGACCAAAAAATCTTTATTAATATTGCAAGTACAAATAGCAAGGTGCGAAGTTGGGAGAAACAGGTAAAATTAATAGGGGTCTGGGTAATTTGGAAAAGAACACACGGAGAATTGAAATTTGACAAATTACAAAGTAAATAGAATAACAATTTCGGTCAAAAAATTGACTGTGTTTATACAGAGTACTTCTTTGATGGATCAATCAAAAGTTTCCTACATTAACAAGTTGGTGGTTCACAGCTCACACTATAGAGGATTGGATTAACTAGTATTATTGATATCATGTGTCGCAAACAATCTTCAATCTCTCAACTAAAGTAAGCAATAAAAAAGAAATTAAGTGGCATTCCAGTTTTTTTGTACCTAGACACTAAAAGATCTATCAGCATTGTAACACATAGAAGAACATCAAGATGACTAAGGATTACCAGGAGCTGGAGCCAATGATCTGAACCATGTTAAATTAATAAGATTGTAGTCCCCGACCAGTATCGGATTGATCCGAACTGTATGCATGCTAAGAGAATAATTCATTGCAGTAACTTGGTCGGATGAGAAGCTATTTCCAGTGTGGGGGGCTATGTCCATTGTCATATTTAGCCCAGAAGCTCCAACAACATAGAAATTTACGATCTCAAACTGGGTAACCCGCAAGTTGAGCTGCGACGCAAGCTCATCAAGAAATTCGTTGCTCCAATTTGAATTCAAGGAAACATTGTGAAGGAAGAGCTCAACTCTTACTGGGTAAACACAATGGCAATCTTTGCTCCCTCGTCTTTGTACCATGTTTGGGGCACAACAGCCTAGTAAAACAGAAAGAGAATTATTGTGGAATTGACCCTTTAACAGCGTATCTAGAGCATGTCGGAGTACTACAAACTAAAAGTATCACTGCTAGCAATCCTAAACTTCATCTCATCAGTAACCAGTCGAAATTGATGCATCAAAACATTATACTTGAAATAGCAAAAGCTAACAAACTTATATAATTTACATACTACGTAAGACAGCTGTTAGCAACTAGTATTATGACCAGTCATGAGGTGCTATTTCCCCAAATAAGAGAAATTAGATTTAATACACGACATCCGTTTTATGCAATTTGAAGTCAAGTTTGACATAATGAAATCATTTGGAATTAAATTATGACTCTAGCAGAACTTACCATTGTGTGGAGATACTGGGGGCTGCACTAATCCAGAAGGAGCTGCGCTAGTATTTGAAGCTGCATCAGGGGGTGCGGCATCTACATGAGCAGGAACATCTGCTGCTGAACGTCTGTTATGCTGCGCCAAATAATGATCTGACTGGTCCGAGGAATAAAGGGAGAGGTCAGAAGCTCCAGAGATGGAGCTATAGCTCGGCGCTGAGATGGGAGGGTGCAAAGATGATAGAGCAGATGGCGGTGAATATATCTTATTTTGTTTGTGTTGTCGCGATGCAACACTTATGCCAACTTTGGCTTGGGATACCATGGGCCGAACTGGTCGCCAACCTTGTGAAGGAGACATAGCAGGACCATCAGCTTTTAGAGCGGATGTTTGGGTGATCAAATCGGTCTCATTGACAAATTCCAGAGCCAGTATAACAACTAAGTAATTAAATAAGAATTTCCTTGGAGCATCTTCAAACAATCCTGCCAAGCAGCAGTACAATAAACCAGTCAATGTCATATTGAGACAAGAGTATATCTTCAGAATTAGTGTGAACAGCACATGTTCACCACACAAGCCTAAGAAAGAAGACACAGTTGGCGCAGGGAGTTTGCCTTTCAAGGTGGCCAGGTCCACATGTTATTCAACATAAAAAAAAAATCATCTACCACTACTGAAATTTAGCTAATATCGATGTGAAATAAGGCAGCAACAGGTAAAAGACTTATTCAGAAAGAAATAGAATGAACACACTTGTATATCCCAAAGCGATTATGAACTGGGGGACAACTTATCATTTTGATTTCCTCCAGAGCAATCCTTGAACCAATAAATAGTTTTATATTTTGTGGGTAAACACTAAATAGTTATTCTCTCTAGCAACGGATCAATCTACTGAAGCAGTGCCTTGCTGCCATTTGAAAAACAAAGGGCCAGAAATGTAGTGTATCTTTGAGTAGACGGCAAGGAAATGTTCCATCCAAGGCGCGGGGCTCATGGCATCAGCCAGTCTAAGATGCTGAAGCATTTCTGGATTAGACTCCCGCTGCCCAAGTAGAACAAGGGCCGAGGAACGCCCGGACCTACTCTCCAATTCGAACCGAGTCCTGAATTCACCATTCTCACGACTCCCGCTGGAGGTTCAGATAGAGCTACCAAACAAGCGCGGCAACTAAGATCCTAGAACAGCCGACACCGTGAGCACTGAAATGGCCCCCCACGCATTCTCCCTCGGCCCAGAACCCCCCGCCGTCACCTCGCCACGACACAGAGGAGTCGGGCATCCCTCCGCCGCTAAACCTCAAGCACGGCCCGAAATCCCAGCGAAGCGGCCGCTCTCTCCGCCCAAGCAAAGCAAACGGGAGGCTGCCGGTGTTCCGACGCAAGCACGCAACCGCGGAGCGGGCTCAGATCGGGGGAGGCTGACTGACCTCGGCCGGAGCGGCGGCTGGGGCGCCCGGGCCGCGCCATCCCCGGCGCGGGCGATCTCTACCGCTGGCGCGGCGGCGGGAGGGGTGGCGCCGGCGACGAGGGGCCCATGGGGCGGGGACGGCGAGGGTGCTAGGTTTTGGGGGCTGCGAATTTGTGTGTGCTTTCTCTCCGTCCCTCTCCTCACCTCCACCTTTCGCCGTGGTGGCCGAGCTGCTGCTGCTGCTGCGGTGGTTTTCGCTTTTTGCGCCTGCGTCCACTCCCCCCTTGCGTTGCCCCGGCTCTGCTTTTTCAGCCTGCGCGACTTTTCTTTCCCGTTTGCAGCGTACGCTCCAAGGCCGGGGACTGACGACGCAAGTGAAAGCAGTCAAAATGCTCCAGTGAGAATCAAAGAATTCTCTAAGCTTGACACTTGACAGCGCCTAGTTTTTTCAGTAGGGGCAGAGAAAAATTATTAAAGAAAACTCCCCTATCATGTGGCTTGTTTCCCGTATATACTTTGTATAAATATATGTAATTTCATACTTTCATATAATTTATATGTAACCGGAATTTTTTTTTGCAATTGCACAACTCATGTGCAATTCTGAGGTGTTGGAACTCATGTCCAACTTGGAGTGTGTCGATTGGAGCCTGGTTTTTGAATTTATTTAAAATCATTATTTTTAAAGTTTCATAAAAATAAAAAAAAATAAAATACTTGAATGTAGATAATGATGACTACTATCGGTGTGAAAAAATCAAAGCAAAATATTCTATATCTAGGCTGTGGAAAAATGACAATTTTTTAGATTTTAGATTTGAAAAGTGCAAAATTCAAAAAGTTCATATTTGTCAAAAATTTGTCTTTTTGTAGGCTAAAATACAAACTATTTTGAGTTGGTATTTTGCAAGGCTATAGAATACGTTATTTTCAACACTAGGGATTTCTTTTGGAATTTTCAAAACTTCAAAAGGTTAATTTCGAAAAAAATGGCTCCACAGAGCCCGTCCTCCAAAAGCATTTTTCAAACCAACTTGGTTATTTATCCTGAAAAGACGAATATAATATCAGATTTCATTATTCTTTGTTGCGTGCTAATGGAACCGTCCTCTTGAGAGTATGAGCAGATACAAGATGGACAATTCTAGGCAAGCAGCGCAACACTAGTGTTATCTAGCCACATTTGTAGCGTAGGTAAATTATACGAGGTACTCCCTCCGTTCTATAATATTGTCGAGAATCATGGAGTAGCATCGAAAATTGAAATGTATTCCACATGGAGCTTTTTTCGAAAACAAAACACGAAAACATTGTTTCGTAAAATGTTCTTATGCATAGATCTTACTACTCCCTCCGTCCCGGTATATAGGTCTTGCGCATATTTCTAGGTTGCGATTTTGACCAACGTAATATAAGATATATATTACAAAATATATATCACTAAAAACTTAAGATTATGTACTTTCTAATGGTATAATTTTTATATTATAAAAATTGTATTATATTTGTTAAAATGATGACCTAGGGGTACGTGTAAGACCTATACACCAGGATAGAGGGAGTACGATATACTACATCGACATATATTTTCAATAGTGGTGTACAAAAAAAATGTTGAATCCGAATTGGAATTACCCTTCACTTTTTTCAAGGTTAGGAAACCCAAGCTAGAACCCGCTAAACTAATCACTAGGTTAGGATAAACTAATCCATCACATAGCTAGGAGTACTTAATTTAAACCCTGAAAGGACGACGCCCAGTAGGCTACAGTTGTGAACCCTAGATGCGCATCAAATCCGGGTGGACGTAGACGCGGCCTGTATTTTCTTATTCCCCTCATGTATGTATGCGTACCAAATTGACAGCGACACTCTACCTCTTTTTTCAATAATCAAGAGCGTTGCAGTCCAAAAGGATGGAGAAGTGGAGAGCAAGTTCTTGGCTAATCCTGGACCGTAGCGCCATTATTTGACCCGATTATCCTATACCTTTTTCACTACTGGAAGAGGAAATTTCGGATCGTGTGTCGATGGTGACCGGATGGATGCATTTCTTCTTTTTTGAGCACGACTCGCTTCTCGTTTGGTGGCGTTCGGCGAGTCCTTGTCCTGGGCTGAATTTGATCAGACTTGAGAGTGCAACTTTGACGTATCCTCTCTGCCTTCGTTTGACCCTGAGGACACACGGAGGTCAAAATTCTTGACAGATGGTTATCAAATTGCGAAAGATTGTATCTAATGGGCCGAAGTCACGGCGGGATAACGAGCTTAATTTTGTTGACTTTCCATCTTAGAGTGATTTGCCTGACAATCAAGTCCCAATTTCAACTAAAAACTAGTCACAATGGAAAATATTATACACTAGTATCATACATATTTATAATATATATAAAGTTTCATTCTCACTAAAAAAGCATTTAATGTTTGCAAGCTAAAATCTGGTGTAGCCACATCACCTCAATTATTTCTGACCGTCAGATTTTAAATATACAGTCTCTATTAACCTCTATTGTTACATAAATGTTGCTCCCTCCGTTTTAAAATATAAGATATTCTAGATTTGTGAAGCAAGTATATCTAGACATCTTGTAGTGTGTATTCAAGTGAATCTACATACTAAAAAATGTCTAGATATATTTGCTTCACAAAGCTAAAACATCTTATATTTAAAAACGGAGGGAGTACCTGAGACAATTGCTCAAGCCTGTTTGTATCCGGTAACCATCGTGGAAGATTTTATTCCCCACCTTCCCTCCATCTTCATCCCATCGTGATTACTTAAGGCCTTGTTCGTTTCGTCCCAACCCGGCCGGGATCGGGCCCGAATCCCCGTTTGACAGCCGGGATCCCACTCGCCCGGGTTTAGTCCCGGTCCAATCTTTTAACTTGTTTGGTTAAACCCGACCGGTATTGCACCCCGCCCGATCCCCCCCCCCCCCTCCCCCCGAAACCCCCCGTTCCGCCGGGTTTTAGAAACTCGCCCCTAGACCCGTGGATGGCATCCCGAGCGACACCGAGCGAAACGACACCAAAACACCCTCGCCCCTCTCCTTTCCCGCGACGGCGGTGGCGACGGACGGGACTACGGTGGCTACGGGAGCGACGGCGGCCGCTGAACCAGCCGGAGGAGAGGAGATCATCGCCCTTCCCGACCTCTCTCTGCCACGGACCCCTTCCCCACCTCCGACGGTTGAGCTTCTGATCTTCGGCGACTCTCCCATCCCCACCCCCGACGGCGGCTGCTAGAAGTAAGTTCATCTCCTCCTTCTCATCACTTTCCCCTCTTCTTGTACACGATCTGAGAGATGTTGATTTCTTGCTCGCGTTCGGGCCCGTTGAAGTTGTATTCCCTGGTTGTTTCTTGCTCTCATCGGGCCTCACTAGTACAGAGGTGGTTGCTTCTACTATTCTAAATACAGATCTTGTATGCTTGTTTTGGTATAGGAATTAACATGAATTTTGGTACATGGAGGCCATTAAGTAAGCGGCCTCTGGTTTGGCGATGGGCTGTGATGTTCTCCCTGTATTGTTATATTTTATAGACAGATCTATCACAAAGACAATGAAGACAATGGATACTGCCCTGTAATAGGTTGACTTTGAATGAAATGCGTCCTTGATCTACAGATTGGGGTGATTGCCAACGCATTGATGATACTGTAAAACTGCTATCACAGGCTGAAAGCTTCAGATTTGCCATTCAGTGATTAGCTTCAGTTTGGGCAGCGTGCCCTTTTGCAGTGTCTTTTTTGTTTGTAATTTGAATTTTTTCTTCCAGTCTGTTCTAGAGTATTAGGTGATGAAATGGAAATAATTAGATGCAGATTAGGAAGATGAGAGCTATCGTGTCTGTGTTTATTGATAAGAATTTTGTATCTGTTTATCTTTGTCCAAGAAGCTAGAGGAAGATAATGTTGGATGCGTTGTGTACTAGTTGTTCCATGATTTATATATGCATGTTTTCCCTATTCTGAAGATTTTATGTTCTCGAAACACACATGGCAAACTGTCATTTATGTTAATACAATATAACTTTTTGCATTTTGTGTAGGACCTTTATGGTTTACAACATATACCATGTTTATATTTGTCATATATTTGCTGCCATGTTTAGCTATGAATCTTTACATACATGTCATTTATTTGCTGCCATATTTAGCTATGAATCTTCACATACATGTCATTTATTTGCTGTCATGTTATCACTATATCAGTGTTGAAAAATAAGAAACTTTGCAAGATTGCTGCCATGTTATAAATCTATACATGCTTTCCTCAATGATTGTCTTACGTTTGCTGACATGTTTAGAGGCTACTCTTATTCGGTCATGCTTATTCAATACTTTCTTAGTAATAACTATAGTGTTTTCTCTCTCTCTCTTTAGTCTTTGAATGGATTTGAGAGTTACGGACCACATTAGAAAGAGAGGAGGAGGAGGAGGAGGAGGAGGATGACGACGATATGATTCTCTTTCTTTTACCAATGCTGCATCTATTGGTTGGATGTGAACCACGGATAAAAAAGCCCCGCCATACCATACGTCGATGATAAGAGGCGATGAATTATCTACCTCTTTTGTTCTCCTTGTTGCTTCCTGTATATTTGGTGGAGCCTTTGAAATTTTTCATTACAGCCTTGTAGCAGCTAGGATAGTAGCCCATATGTCCCCTGTCTTCCTTTGCTCAAGTGACCTTTGAAATTTGTGTTACATTTTTTCTGTATATTATAGGTACATGATGAGTTGTTAGCATATAAACTTGCAATCTTTTATTTGTGTTTCTAAAATCAATGAAGCTAAAATCATGTACTGCTTGTTGGTGTGCAATCAGGTAGCCATACTTGCATGAAACATTGATTTTCTTAGCTTGTAGAATATACTGTTGTGTACCCATTGTCAATAAATAAAGTAATGGAGCTATTCTTAGGGAAGAAACAGTGATCTGACCTTCACATTTACATGACTCGATCCTAGAAACCTCTGGAATATACTGTTGTGTACTTGCTGTTTTTTCAGAGCCTTATGCTTACATATTTCTCTTAAATTATAGGTATGGAGGGGAAAGAGCCAGAGTTCTACATGAAGAAGCTCTAGAAGAAAATGGGCAAGGGTATCGCTTCTTGGATCAATGCATTCGTGTTTTGGTACCAAAAAGCAAAATATTTATCTGCTAGATTTTGTTGTGTCGTTTTAAAATCGATGGATCGGTATCTTTTAGAAGTTACAGGTATGAATTTAATGGCCCAGACTATTCTGACATCTTTTTATTATCACATAGTAGGTTCCATTGTGTAATCTTTAACCACTTGCATTGCTAAAGTTTGTCTCTTTCTGTCAGTATATTAGTGCTAGTGCTGATTGGTGCATGTCGCATGTGTTGCTTGCTGCATGCAGTCGCCTGCGTCGCTTGCTGCATGCGGTCGTTGCGTGTTGCCTGTGCTGCGAGCTAACCGCAGGGGATTAACCGAATGACAACGAGTAGGAGAGATTAGTAGTGAAATCTGGGGAGAAGGGTAGCAGGGATTTGGGTGATGATCCGGGTTCACCCAATTTCCGCAGGATTAGACACGCTAGTGGAACAAAACCCCACGGAACCGAACGAGGCCTAACTGAGATCAGGGCCGAGGATCATCCGCTGAGCTAGCTCTTGATTTTCCCTATCCCAACTCTCCTCATCTTCTAATCCTTAGGACCCCTCACGCTTCTCCATCAGCTCTGACCCGATCAGCAACAACATTCGTGCGCTCCCTGTCCCATGGGTACGCTTAGTATAGCAGCGAGTACATTAGCGCACAGATTGTCAGCGGGATGGCGATGGCTATGTACAACACCTTGGCAAGTGTCGCGGCCCTTCCCTGGTCTCTCTGCGATGCTGCGGCCGCCGCCATCCGCGGTCCGCCAGCCTGAACCCATGCATGAGCTGTGATAGGAAGCCCAAGCGGTGACAGCCTCAAAGGTGCATGCCGAGAAGAAAATAGGCCCATGGCTCCATAAGATCATAACGTCAACGGTGGCCAAGGGAAAAGGTCAAGGCAGAGAAATCGAGATGAATAGAACTCCACGAACCAGTGAAGCCGCGGTGAATATCATTCAGGTGAGATGATGTTCCCCAGCCCTGTCATTTGCTGAACTTGGCATCCATCTGTTCGTCATCTATGATTTAGTTTGGAAAAGATAGTCTATCAATGAATCGTGTATAGAAGTTCTAGATTGGGATGTTGCAACACATAGCTGCATGATAAGATCATCATTTATCTATTTTTATTCCTCAATGAAATGCCAACATGCAGTTTGCCAAAATGGTATGAGAGCTTATTTTCCCAAGAACAACAAATAAATAGCACGCTGTGTTGAATATAAATTGTAATAGTTTCTCTAATTGCAGTTGTTGATTCCCATTTGCAGATCAGTGGCGAGAAGTTCGAATCATCAAAATGGTAACGTCATATGATTTGTTATAAAAAATAGGGTTCCATTCATACTTCATGGTGTGGATCCTATTCCGTAACCACATCACAGTTCATAAGGCCACATCAATAACCGGTGGATTTAGTCTTCTTCTTTTCAATTAAATAAAAACAGATGAAGTAAAACTTATTCATAGTAATGAAATATTTGCGTTATGCTCACATGATCTAAATTGTGCATCTATGAAATATATATAGTGCTACTAATTTCCGCCGCAACGCGCGGGGAATCACCTAGTAATACTAGTTTTCTATACCAACTCTATAATCCATACTCCCTCCATACCGGATTACTGGGCAATTATGTATTTCGAGAAAAAACTTTAATTATTAATTTTGTTAATAAAGAATAAGGTATATGCTACAAAAATTATACAATTGAAAAGTTCTTTTGAACATGAATTCGATGGTATAATTTTTATATCATATATCTCATATTTTCTTGATCAAAATTAATGGTTAAAGTTTTCTTGAAGTGCATAATTGCCATGTAATCCAGTATGGAGGGAGTAGTAATATGGAGTAGTATCATAATTCCATTATATTTAATATTTTGTAGAATCTCAATGCAAATATGTGTTCATAATGTCTTTATCATTAAATTTTTTGGTTTTGCGTGATATGATACCACTATCACCTCTCTTCTCATTAATTGTATGCTATATCAAATTTTTCCAAGATAGCATGCATGATACAACTATTAACTTCTCATTGTGGCTAGTCTAAGTAGTTGTCTAATGACACCACCATCTATTTTTCTCGAGAAACACCAAGTGCAACATGTAGACTTGGATATCACCACAAAGACCTAAAGCCCGATTATTTGGAGTTTCTAAACAGCATAGGGGTGAAAATACTGTTAACAAAAAAAATGTGTGCTCATGGTTCTCCATAGGACGATTCGTTAACGCCATTGGTCTCTTACTAGTGCAGCATTTAGGGCATAAGGTCCTCATGACATGATCTTCCCCCGTGCTCTGGTTTGTAGGTGTTCTGGTGGTGAATTGTTGAGAAAATTTATTCTTGATAATGTGAGAAACTAGCCTTAATTCTTGATGATAAATAGCTCTCCAGCTGCTCAGGCTAGGTCTCTAATTTCTGGGTTTTTTAATTATTTCTTATCATCCACATACTCCAGGACGCCAAAATAATTAACTCCATTTAGAATAGCACCTTGTAGCTTCTCTCTGATATCTTATATTGATTCATAAATTAAGATATTTTTCTCCTTGGATAGACTAAATCCCAGCATTGGGATGCAAATGGGCAAGACCAAAATAAGTGATGTAAGGTTTCTTATTGAGGACATTTAAGTGTTGCATAGTCATATCTTTGAAGATTGAAGTTCTTTCTTCCCAAAACATTTCTTGTATTTTATCTATCAATCAGAAGCAACAAAAAGAAAAATTTGTGTCTTGATTGACATGTAGAATTCCAAATCCATGAAAGGTGTGGAGGAGCAGGTTGGTATCCAATCATTGCCTATGTAAGCCTTTTTATTAAGTGAAAGAATCATTTTCCCAAATATAACTCCATTTATCAATATTTCCTTATTTATTTTTTTGAACAATATCAACACAAACATTTCTTCTAGTAATTTAAAATCCCTATAAGCGCGATGGGATAGTGGCGGATGAAAAAGATCGTCATGGACCATTGTAATATGTAATGACAGTATCATATACTATAAGTGACTAAATGAGGAAATTTTTTATGGAGACAATTGTCTTCCACTAGCACTGCCACCTTCGGCCGATATGTTGCTCCGCTCCTATCCTGCAATACAACATCGGCCGGATTATCTGTCCAAACTTTTGCACCCTCCTCCTACCTCCTTTCACCTTGACTTGTCCCCACCTCCACCATCACCGCATGTTTGACGACAATGCTAGAAGCTAAAAGACAAAAACTTCTGGGATGGCGGCACTGCTGAGGATCCATCTGAAGGAATGCCGAGAAGGAAGGCCTTGGTTGTGCACCTGGGCTCCACGCAGTGCAGTCCTTGTTTCGGTCGTCTCCCACATCTGGCTCTGGTGACCTCTTTGCCAACGTTGGATTCATCTCCGTCTTCGATAGCAGTTTTGCTGCCTCAAGCACAACAAATGCCTCTGTGATCTCTCACACATACAAGGTGGAGTGATGACGGGGAGGTTGATACGTCCAATTTGCATCACTATTTTGTATCATAATTTACTGCTATTCATTGATATATTTCATATTTACATATGATACTTATGTTATTTCCTTTGTTTTCACATGTTTGATGATCATCGGAGGAGTTGCTGCCGGAGTCAGGATTCTGCTGGAAAAAGGACCATCAAGAGACCATATTTTGAAGATCAGGAAAATTCCAGAAAAATACCCAGAAATTATATTTTCCCAGAAGACTCACAAAGCCAGAAGGAGGAGTCGAGAGGAGCCAGGGGGGCCCCACATGCCAGGGTGGCGCGGCCAGCCCCCTGGCCGCGCCAGCCCTGTGTGAGGGAGCCCTGGCCCACTTCTGGTCTCGCCCCTTCGCGTACATGATCGTCCCCGAAAACCTAAGTCAAGGGGGGGGCTCAGAGTTAGACACAGCCGCCTCTGCGGGGCAGAGAACACAGAGAGAGAAAAGCTCTCCGGCAGGGAGAAATCTGCCGGGGAAATTCCTTCCCGGAGAGGGGAGATCGTCGCCATCGTCATCACCATCGCACCAGACTTCATCGGGATCATCATCATCATCATCTCCATCACCAGCACCTTCATCTCCACCATCACCATGCCATCCCGCTGTAACATCTTGAGTTGGATCTTGTTATATTCATAGGGGAAACTTTCCCGGTGTTGATTACTCTTGTAGTTGATGCTATTGAGTGGAACCGTTGAGTTAAGGTTTATGTTCAGATTGTTATTTACCATTATTTCACCTCTGATCATGATCCATATGATGTCTTGTGAGTAGTTCGTTTAGTTCTTGAGGACATGGGAGAAGTCAAGATGTTAGTAGTGAATTATTGTTGAGAAATATTTAATGGTTTGATATTGTTGTGGTGCTATTTCACTAGTGGTGTCATGTGAACGTTGACTACATGATACTTCACCATTTATGGGCCTAGTGAGATGCATTGTGTATTTGGCTACCGATTGTGGGGTTGCTGGAGTGACAGAAACCTAAACCTCCGTTGGGAAACCATTGCACCAGGGAGCGTAGGATCTTAGAGTTTAAGGCTGTGGTTAGATTTATCTTAATTACTTTCTTGTATTTGCGGATGCTTGCAAGGGGTATAATCACAAGTGTGTATTTATCCTAGTAAGGGTAGTGCGCTAGCACAGGTTCACCCCCATAACATTTACCAAACCAATAAATACTATTGGCTCTATGAAGCGAAAGCTCTTGACAGAAACTCCCGTGTGTCCTCGAGAACGTTTGGTTATTATAAGTACACAACCGGCTTGTCCTTTGCTGAAGAAAAGATTGGGCCACTTGCTGCAATTGTTACTACTGTCTTTTATTTACTCGCACTTTATTTACTCGTTTTACCAAATACCCCTGAAAACCTGTTTGCTAGTATTTACAGTGATTCCTTGATCAAAACTGCTCATCAACACCTTCTGCTCCTCGTTGGGTTCGACACTCTTATTTATCGAAAGTACTACGATACACCCCCTATACTTGTGGGTCATCAAGACTATTTTCTGGCGCCGTTGCCGGGGAGTGTAGCGCTATTGAAGAGTGGAATTGGAAAAGGTAACCGTCACTGTGAGTATTGTTTTTATTTTGTGTTTTATTTTTTTTACTCTGCTATGGAGAACTCTCCATTTGGTTTCCTATTTGGAAACACATCTACTACTACTATTGCACATGCGGAGGAACCACCACCGCCGCCGCCTGCTGAAATTGATCCTTTTAAAATACCTATGAAAATTGTTGGGCGTATTATGGATAACTGCTATTTAGGAGATGGAACTGTCCATCCGGGTGATCACTTATTATTTATACATGAATTATGCGAGTTGTTCAGATGTGCAGGTATTTCACCAAGCCAGGTTAAGAAGAAATTATTCTCATTATCATTGAAAGGCAGAGCTGAAGAGTGGTATCGACTACTCCAAGATGGTCCATCTATGGCATGGGAGGATATTGTGCCTCTCTTTTATTCCAAGTTTTATCCTCCAAGTGAAATTCATAAAGACCGTAACCGGATATATAACTTTTGGCCTCATGATGGAGAGAGTATTGCCCAAGCATGGGGGAGATTGAAGTTACTAATGCTCAAATGCCCCATTCATGAGCTCCCCAATAATATTATTATTGATAATTTTTATGCGCGGCTTACTCTTCCTGATAAGGATTATTTGGATGCTTCTTGCTTTGGATCATTTACTCATATAAAGAAGATGCTATGTGGAAACTTCTTGACCGTATACAAGAGAATGCTGAAGGTTGGGAAAACGACAAAGGTAGGAAGTCAGGTATAAACTATGATTATGAATGCATTAAATCTTTTATGGGAACCGATGACTTTCATAGTGTTAGCGCTGCTTATGGTCTTGATTCACAAATACTTGCTAATTGTCTTAAGGCTTTTGCCTCTTATATTGATGTTCCAAAGAAAGATTGGAACAAATATCATGCGCCTTACAAAGATTCTATTAGTCATATTCCTGCTGCAGCTACTGAAGTTTGTACTGTTGATAGCATTGTGCCTGAATCTTATTTTGAGAAGACACCTTTCCCTGCTAAGGTAAAGAAGTATTTGACTTTGGTAAGTGTGTCTAATAAAAGTACTAAGAAAGCTGCAGAACCTGATGAGCAAATTACTATTAAGTCTCCTGTAGCTATATTGAAGGATCTTGTTACTAAAGATGTAGGGGATGAATATATTCTTTTTTGTGAAGATGCTTCTAACATTCTCTCACATCCTAAAAAGCATAGGAAAACAAGTGTTCCTGTTATTTCTGTCAGGATTGGAGATCATTGCTATTATGGTTTATGTGATATTGGTGCTAGCGCAAGTGCTATTCCCTTAGAGCTTTATAAAGAAATTATGCACGAGATAGGCGCTTGTGAACTTGAAGATATTGATGTGGTTGTCCAGCTTGCTAACAGAGAGACTGTTTGGCCTCTTGGTATTGTTCGAGATGTGGAAGTTTTATGCGGTAAGACTAAATACCCCACTGATTTTCTAGTACTTGGTAAGGAGGCTAGTAAAACTTGTCCTATTATTTTTGGTAGACCATTTTTGAACACTTGTGGCGCCGTGATAGATTGTAAGAAGGAGAAAAAATTTACTAAGTTTAATGGAGAGTCTTATGAGTTTAATTTTTCCAAGTTTGCTAAGACTTCGTATGAAAATGAAACGCCTAATGAAAATTTTCAAGTTGAACAGCTTGCTTCTATTGCTCTTGCTCCTAATAATGCCTTGCAACAATTCATGGAAGATCATGAAAGTGATGTTTTTAGCAAGGAAAGGGAAGAGATTGACGATATTCTCCTTCATCAACCACCATTACTCAAGCATAATCTACCTGTGGAGGATCTTGGTACCACTTTGCCGCCTAAGGAAGATCCTGTTTTTGAATTAAAGCATTTGCCTGATAATCTCAAATATGCTTATATAGATGATAAGAAAATATATCCTGTTATTATTAGTTCTAAACTTTCAGGAAAGGAAGAAGAAAGATTATTGGAGATATTGAGGAAACACCGAGGAGCTATGGGATATACTCTTGATGATTTAAAAGGGATTTCTCCCACTTTATGTCAGCATGCCATTAACATGGAGAAAGATGCGAAGCCAGTTGTGGAGCATCAACGCCGCCTAATTCCCAAGATGAAGGATGTGGTAAGAAATGAGGTATTAAAACTCCTTGATGCTGGTATTATTTATCCTATTGCTGATAGTAGATGGGTTAGTCCTGTTCATTGTGTTCCTAAGAAAAGGAGGTATGATTGTTGTGCCTAATGAGAATAACGAGCTTATTCCTCAAAGGGTAGTAGTTGGTTATAGAATGTGCATTGATTATAGGAGGGTAAACAAAGTTACTAAGAAAGATCATTACCCTTTACCGTTTATAGATCAAATGCTAGAAAGGTTGTCTAAAAAGACTCATTTTTGTTTCCTTGATGGTTATTCTGGTTTCTCTCAAATTGCTGTTAAGAAGGATGATCAAGAGAAAACCACTTTTACTTGTCCCTATGGAACTTATGCTTATAGACGTATGCCGTTTGGGTTATGCAATGCTCCTACTACTTTTCAAAGATGTATGTCTGCTATTTTTTATGGCTTTTGTGAAGAAATTGTGGAGGTTTTCATGGACGATTTCTCCGTTTATGGAACTTCTTTTGATAATTGTTTGCACAACCTTGATAAAGTTTTGCAGAGGTGCGAAGAAACTAACCTTGTTCTTAATTGGGAGAAATGCCACTTTATGGTAAATGAAGGAATTGTCCTTGGACATAAAATTTCTGAAAGAGGTATTGAAGTTGACAGAGCAAAAGCGGAAGCAATTGAGAAAATGCCCTGTCCCAGAGATGTTAAAGGTATTCGTAGTATTCTTGGTCATGCTGGTTTCTATAGAAGGTTTATTAAAGATTTCTCTAAGATTTCAAAGCCTCTTACCAATCTTCTTTAAAAGGATGTACCATTTGTATTTGATGATGATTGTAAGGAAGCTTTTGAAACTCTTAAGAAGGCTTTAACTACTGCTCCTATTGTTCAACCACCTGATTGGAATTTACCTTTTGAAATTATGTGCGATGCTAGTGATTTTGCTGTTGGTGCTGTTCTGGGACAGCGCGTAGATAATAAGTTGAATGTTATTCATTATGCTAGTAAGACTCTTGATGCTGCTCAGAAGAATTATGCTACTACTGAGAAAGAGTTTCTTGCTGTTGTTTTTGCTTGTGATAAGTTTAGATCTTACATTGCTGATTCTAAAGTTACTATTCATACTGATCACGCTGCTATTAGATATCTTATGACTAAGAAGGATGCTAAGCCTAGGCTTATTAGATGGATGTTGCTTTTACAAGAGTTTGATTTGCATATCGTAGATAGGAAAGGTGCTGAAAATCATGTGGCTGACAATTTGTCTAGATTGGAAAACATTTCTTTTGATCCTGTTCCTGTTAATGATAGTTTTCCAAATGAACAGTTGGCTGCAATTAATGTAACTTCGCGAGACCTTCCTTGGTATGATGATTATGCTAACTTTATTGTTTCCAAGTATTTGCCTCTAACCTTTTGAAGGGTTTCGCAGCATAGTAAATCAAAAAATTTCCTACGGATGCGAACAAGAAAGCCAAGATCTAATCTAGGAGATGTAATCAACGAGAGAGGTAGATGAGATCTTCATACCCTTGAAGATTCGCACAGCGGAAACGTTCAATAGAACGTGGTTGACGTAGTCGTAGTCGCCGTCTCCTCCTCGCGATCCGATCCGATCCTACGCCGCAAGTGGCGGCGCCTCCGAGAGTTGCACACGTGCGGTGCAGCGACGTCTCCTCCTTCCTTGGTCCAGCAAGTATGGTGGAGAGATAGATTGGATCAGCAGCACGACGGCGTGGTGCTTATGGTGGAGAGTTTCTGCGGCAGGGCTTCGCCTACGCGCAGTCGCGAGAGAGAGAGAGAGGGAGGGCAGCAGTTGGCGGCTAGGGTTTAGGTTAAGGGGTAGAGAGGGCTGCGCCCTTGCCCCCCTATATATAGAGGGGTGGCCGGCCAGCTTGGCCTCTCCCCAAACCCTAGGGCGCCGACTTGTAGTAGGAAGAGTGGGGGGCAAGTTTTCCCCCCTTCCTTCTTTGAAGACTCCCTTAGGGTTTCCCCTTGGGCTGGCCGGCTGGGCCTTAGGGGCCTTGTGCGCCTGGCCCAGGGCGGCCAGGGCACTTCCCCTTAGGCCCACGCAGGCCTCCGTCAAGTGGGCCCACGTTGGTCCCACTCCGGAACCTTCTAGAACCTTCCGGTACAATACCGATAAACTCCGAAACCTTTCCGGAATCCAAAAACTGCTTTCCTTTATATGAATCTTATTCTCCGGACCATTCCGGAACCTCTCGTGATGTCCTGGATCTCATCCGAGACTCCGAACTAAAACTCATAAACCAATTATCCATTCTATCCTAGCATCGATACACGTTAAGTGTGTGACCCTACGGGTTCGAGAATATGTAGACATGATCTTCTATCAATAATCAACAGCGGGATCTGGAAACCCATATTGACTCCCACATATTCATCGATGATCATATCGAATGAACCACGATGTCAGGATTCAATTAATCCCGTATATGTATTCCCTTCGTCACACGATATTTTACTCGCCCGAGATTTGATCGTCGGTATCGCCATACCTAGTTCAATCTCGTTCACAGCAAGTACTTTACTCGTTCCGTAATCCGATATCACTTTGTGATTAACTCCTTAACCACATGCTTGCAAGCGGTGTTGATATCGATTACCGAGTGGGCCCGAAGTATATCTCTCCGACTTGGGAGGGACAAATTCCATCTCGATACATACAACCCAACAAGTACTTTCCGATCACCTGAGAGACACCTTTATTATCACCCTCACATAGGATGACGTTTGATGACTTCAAAGCTTTCTTCCGATACTAGGGAGTTGTATTATCTCATGGTCTAAGGAATACAATACATGACATAGGAAAAGCTTCGCAAAGATGAACACGATGACACGATCTAATTGCTCTGCTTTATTTGGGTATGTCCATCATATCATTCTCCTAATGATATGATCTCATTATTAATTGACAACACATGTCTATGGTTAGGAAACCTTAACCATCATTAATCAATGAGCTAGTCTAGTAGAGGCGTACTAGGGACACGGTGTTGTTCATAAACCACACAAGTATTAATGTTTCCGCTTAATACAATTATAGCATGGAGTATAAACATTATCATGAACAAGAAATATGATAATAACAATATTATTATTGCCTCTAGGGCATATTTCCTTCAGTCTCCCACTTGCACTAGAGTCAATAATCTAGTTAATACTTGCGCCTTTAACACCTATGGCATTCCGGTGTTATTCATACGCGTTGCACGTGGTAAACCTTATCTATGGGTCTGACACTTTCAGGTCCGTTTGTATTTGCATATTCTTTTGCGTCATCACACATTACTCATCTTGTATGAGATAGCATCGTATAAACTTGGTCTTCTGGTGAGACCTTTGTTTCTTGGCCGAGACTATGTTGTCACTATTGTCATACAATAGGACTACATAGTACTAGCACACCTAGAAAAATAGCGATATCCACCGTGCGTCGAAATACTCATTGGTCCGCACACATCGGTATGTATGATTTCCAATAAGTCCGTTGCTCGCTCCATTATTCCGGAGAACGGGTTTTTGATCATCTTGCCCATGAGGCATGGCTTGCACGTGTCAAATGATTCAAAATCAAGAGACTCCAAAAATCCATCAGAATGGAGTTTCTTTATGCATTTTATGCCAATATGACCTAGACGACAGTGCCACAAATAAGTTGGATTATCACTATTACTTTGCATCTTTTATGCTGCTTCTAAAGCGATTATATACTTAGCCCTCGTTGCAGTGTCCGCCACAATGTTAACATTGGAACTCATCCAAGTCATCATGGAACTTTCTTCCATCTTATTGTGCCACCTTCTTACTCAAAACAAATAGCTTAAAATTGAGATAAAATTTTACTTGTATGTGTGACAAAGCCAATGTAACTCATTGCAATGAACCATTTGTCACTACTGCATACAAAACATATTCTTACTTCTTCGAAAGTGCATAAGAATATCTTTACTATTGTCCAACGATCATCATATGAATGCTATAACCTTTAGAGCATTGGACACATCTGGATCTACATATCATGGTATACAAGATTGATAAAATCATTCTTGTGGCTTCACTCATCAAGTGTCAAAACAATTGATTCTTGCTCCAACCTCTTCCATGCAACAAGAACCGTTCTTATTGTTTCCATATTGAACAGATTCAATATTTCATCTATGTACTCTGGCAAAACTATATTAGTGCCTCAATCTATCTGCATAGACATTGATGCCTAATATTCTGGTTTTACCTAAGTCGTTCATCAAAAACTAATTTTAATGAAAACTTAACAATATCAAGAAAAACACATTATTTCCAATAAACGATATGTCACCTACATAAAGCATTAGAAATATGTCTTAGGGCTCCCACTTACTTTCTTGTAAATACAAGCATCTTCAAATATCTTGATGAAATTAACACTTTAACATTTTCATCATTGAAGATTCCAACTTCGCTATGCTTACTTCTACCATAGAAGTTTGCATACATATCTAGCAACCTTTGAATCAACAAAACCCATTGGGTCGTGTCAGGTACATGTCCTTGGTGTGCATTCCGGTAGAGGAACGTTGTTTTGTTTATTCAACTATCATATCTCAATATGTAATTGTTGCTAGAATAATCCATATGACGAAGTCAGGGCCCATCATCGCTTCTTTGTATATTGTTGGTTACTATTATCTAATAATATCTCGTCCTCAAATCTTACTATTTGATTACGACCAACTTGGTTAAATAGGAACTTCGATGTCGTGACTACAACATATTGTAGACGCGTGAGCTATGAATGTAGTTGTCGCTTCCAGAACATTTTCTGGTGCTGCGCTACTCTGATCATCTTGCTCAGATTCAACAACCTCATCAAGTTCTATCTTCCTCCCACTTAAACCTTTCGCGAGAAACTCCTTCATAAGAAATTCACTTCTTTTAGTGACAATCACTATGTGTTTGGGTTCATAATAGAAGGAATACCCATCGACATTCTTTGGGATAACCTACAAAGACTTACTAATCCGATTTTGGTTGTAAACATTTTACACATATGCCTTGCATACCAAAATTCAAGAAAAGACAACTATAACTTGTATGGTGTCATTTCGGCAGATTATGATGGCACTCTATTCAGTGAAAAGTGGTAGTCTCTAAAGCATAATTCACAAATTATATTGGTAGTTTATTTCATCATTGATCTAACCATGTCAAACAAGGTTTGATTACATCCATCGAAAACTCCATACTCCTATGGTGTTTATCATGATGCAAGTTTGTGGAACAATTCCTCTAACTCTTAGATGTTTGCTAAACTTGTAACTCAAATATTCTTCTTTATGATCTAATCATACAACTTGAATATTCTTGTTACAACAATTTTCACTTCATAAATTGAACAATTTCATACTTCTATCTCATCAAGTAGATATACCGTACATCTATTCGAGTCATTGATGAAATAGAAAATACACCACGCTCGACTTCACACATGAACTACATACATCAACATGTACAATCTCCATGTAGTCAGTCGCTTGTTCTTTCTATGGCCCATGAACAAAGTTTAATCATCTTTAGGAAAAGTCTCACAAGCGTCAATCAATTCAAAATCAAATGACTCGAAAATCTATCAATATAGAATTTCTTTCATGTTTTGTTTCCAATATGACTTAAACGGTGGTGTCATATATAAGTGAAATTCGTTTTTGTCTTGCGACCTTTAGCATCAATGTTATAAATGTCTATTTCACCAACAAGATTTATAATAATCTATCCATCGACTATGGAAGACGGTAATAATTTGAACAACCATTGCTCTCATAATACCAGAACAAAATAGCAATTATTAAGTTCTTAACAAATCTAGAAGGCTAGGTTTTATGCCGACGGAAAAACACAATAACACATTTATTTGTTTCTCGATGCGCATTGTTACCACATTCTTTTGCTAGTTACTTAGGCCATTGTACTTCTTGTATTGTGTTGCTTTGTATGACATTTCATACCAACAAATCAGTATCGAATACCCAAGAATTACATTGTTAACGAGCAAAAGAATTCATCTATAACATGTATATCATTTATATACCTGAGCTGGACAATTCCAGTCTTTTCCTTTTTCTACCAAATAATTTTGCAGATCCTATTTAGCATTTCCTCTCTTTTTAGAAGAATCTATCGACATCAATAGTGGCGTCAATCATTTGACACATAGTCCAAAGGATGTTTAGTCAAATACTAATAGCCTTGGATTTTGCACTTTGAAGTGGATCGCCATCATCATATGATTGGTATTCTTCCGGACTCTATTCTTTAGCAATCTTTTGGTATAGCAAAAACTGTTTAGCCAATACCTTTTCATTCATCTTATCATGATAACTTTCATGACAAAAACTACTATAGCTTATAAGGATGAATGCAAGTATAATATTAGTTCCCAAACTTTTGGGTGATCGGGATGCCTAGCATCTTCAATCTTCACATATATTCATACAATATGAGCATATGTTCTTTTACTAAATTATACTTCATCATTTTTGCAAACAATCAAAGTCTTAGATATCAAATATCTTTCACTTGTTTGTTTCTGAAACAATTCTTTCAGCTCGATGATCACTTTGATTCTCAAACAATTTTGAAGAACAATTTATCATGAAGGCAAACATATGATCTTTAGATGCTAAACTTGAATCGTTGCTCTTAGATTAATACAACTTATTAAACTGCATGGAGCAAGTGAGATTTGCTAAAATTGCAATAGAACTTAATCTTTGATCTTGACATTTTAACCAAACGGCACTAGACCGAAAAAGATTATCCAGAATTCTATAGTTCTTTTAACTCAATTAAACTAAGTGTCGGTGGGAAACGGTGCCAAAGACTACAACGACTTATGCAAATACAACAAGATTTAGTTCATGATAATTAGTTCAAGTTAATCAAATTACTAATGAACTCCCACTAAATTCAACATCCCTCAAAGTTGTTTAGTGAAGCATGATCCAAATTCACTACACCGAGACCGATCATCACGAGAATGATGTAGCTTTAATGGTGAACATCAACATGTCGATCATATCATCCATATGACTCATGCTTGACCTTTCGGTCCGTGTGTTCCGAGGCCATGTCTGTACATGCTAGGCTCGTCAAGTCAAACCCAAGTATTTCCGCGTGTGCAAAACTGGCTTGCACCCGTTGTATGTGAACGTAGAGTTTATAGCACCCGATCATCACGAGGTGCTTGAAAAACAACGAACATTCGCAACAGTGCATACATGGGGAGAACACAATTTTATCTTGATCTTTAAGTGAGGAATCATCTTATAATGCTACCGTCGCGATCTAAGCATAATAAGATACATAAAAAGATAAACATCACATGCATATAATTTTATGTGACATGGTATAGCCAATATCCGCGCCATGATCTCCATCTTGTGAGCGCCGGCATGATCTCCATCACTCCACCATGATTGCCTCCACCACAAATAGCAACTACAACTATTGCTAACTACTTAGCGATGAAGTAAAGCTATTACATGGCGTATAAGAAGTTGACACGCAGGTCATACATAATTATAAAGACAACCATATGGCTCCTGCCGGTTGTGAACTCATCGACATGCAAGTCGTGAAAGATTACAAAACATGATCATTGCATACAACTCAATTCATACTCATCATGTCTTGGGCCATACCATATCACAAAACACTCCCTGCAAAAACAAGTTAGACGCCTCTACTTTGTTGTTTGCATGTTTTACGTGGCTTATGGGAGTAGCAAGCTAAGAACGATTCTTACCTACGAAAAGCCACAACGGTGATATTATGGTTGCTAACATCCGATGTAAGTCCCATGACTACTATAGTGAGAGAAACTGGCATCCACCAGCCGCATGTGTGGAACAAGCCACACGTCAAGTGCGGAGCCGGTCTCGCAAACGCGGTCGCGTAAAGTTGGCCTGGACCGCTTCAATCTCACTATACCGCGCCATAAGAAATACACAACAAGAGGTTTGCAACAGAAAACATCAACGCCCGCAACAAGCATGTTGCGTTCTACTCGTGAAACACATCTACGCATAGACCTGGCTCTGATACCACTGAAGGGTTTCGCAGCATAGTAAATCAAAAAAATTCCTACGGATGCGAACAAGAAAGCCAAGATCTAATCTAGGAGATGTAATCAACGAGAGAGGTAGATGAGATCTTCATACCCTTGAAGATTCGCACAGCGGAAACGTTCAATAGAACGTGGTTGACGTAGTCGTAGTCGCCGTCTCCTCCTCACGATCCGATCCGATCCTACGCCGCAAGTGGCGGCGCCTCCGAGAGTTGCACACGTGCGGTGCAGCGACGTCTCCTCCTTCCTTGGTCCAGCAAGTATGGTGGAGAGATAGATTGGATCAGCAGCACGACGGCGTGGTGCTTATGGTGGAGAGTTTCTGCGGCAGGGCTTCGCCTACGCGCAGTCGCGAGAGAGAGAGAGAGGGAGGGCAGCAGTTGGCGGCTAGGGTTTAGGTTAAGGGGTAGAGAGGGCTGCGCCCTTGCCCCCCTATATATAGAGGGGTGGCCGGCCAGCTTGGCCTCTCCCCAAACCCTAGGGCGCCGACTTGTAGTAGGAAGAGTGGGGGGCAAGTTTTCCCCCCTTCCTTCTTTGAAGACTCCCTTAGGGTTTCCCCTTGGGCTGGCCGGCTGGGCCTTAGGGGCCTTGTGCGCCTGGCCCAGGGCGGCCAGGGCACTTCCCCTTAGGCCCACGCAGGCCTCCGTCAAGTGGGCCCACGTTGGTCCCACTCCGGAACCTTCTAGAACCTTCCGGTACAATACCGATAAACTCCGAAACCTTTCCGGAATCCAAAAACTGCTTTCCTTTATATGAATCTTATTCTCCGGACCATTCCGGAACCTCTCGTGATGTCCTGGATCTCATCCGAGACTCCGAACTAAAACTCATAAACCAATTATCCATTCTATCCTAGCATCGATACACGTTAAGTGTGTGACCCTACGGGTTCGAGAATATGTAGACATGATCTTCTATCAATAATCAACAGCGGGATCTGGAAACCCATATTGACTCCCACATATTCATCGATGATCATATCGAATGAACCACGATGTCAGGATTCAATTAATCCCGTATATGTATTCCCTTCGTCACACGATATTTTACTCGCCCGAGATTTGATCGTCGGTATCGCCATACCTAGTTCAATCTCGTTCACAGCAAGTACTTTACTCGTTCCGTAATCCGATATCACTTTGTGATTAACTCCTTAACCACATGCTTGCAAGCGGTGTTGATATCGATTACCGAGTGGGCCCGAAGTATATCTCTCCGACTTGGGAGGGACAAATTCCATCTCGATACATACAACCCAACAAGTACTTTCCGATCACCTGAGAGACACCTTTATTATCACCCTCACATAGGATGACGTTTGATGACTTCAAAGCTTTCTTCCGATACTAGGGAGTTGTATTATCTCATGGTCTAAGGAATACAATACATGACATAGGAAAAGCTTCGCAAAGATGAACACGATGACACGATCTAATTGCTCTGCTTTATTTGGGTATGTCCATCATATCATTCTCCTAATGATATGATCTCATTATTAATTGACAACACATGTCTATGGTTAGGAAACCTTAACCATCATTAATCAATGAGCTAGTCTAGTAGAGGCGTACTAGGGACACGGTGTTGTTCATAAACCACACAAGTATTAATGTTTCCGCTTAATACAATTATAGCATGGAGTATAAACATTATCATGAACAAGAAATATGATAATAACAATATTATTATTGCCTCTAGGGCATATTTCCTTCACCTTTAGAGCTCAGCAAAGAAGAAAATTCTTTTATGATTTGAGACATTATTTTTGGGATGACCCACATTTATATAAAGAAGGAGTTGATGGTATTATGAGAAGATGCGTACCGGAATATGAGCAACAAGAGATATTAAGAAAATGCCATAGCATTGCTTATGGAGGGCATCATGCTGGAGATAGAACCGCACAGAAGGTTCTACAGTCAGGTTTTTATTGGCCAACCCTCTTTAAAGATGCCAGAAGGTATGTTTTATCTTGCGATGAATGTCAAAGAGTTGGTAATATTTCTAGACGCAATGAAATGCCTATGAATTACACTCTTGTTATTGAACCGTTTGATTGTTGGGGATTTGACTTTATGGGTCCTTTTCCTCCTTCAAAAGGCTATACCCATATACTTGTTGCTGTTGATTATGTTACTAAATGGGTAGAAGCCATACCTACAAAGAGTGCTGATGGTGAGACTTCGTTAAAAATGCTTAAGGATGTTATTTTTCCTAGGTTCGGAGTGCCTAGATATCTTATGACTGACAGAGGTTCTCATTTTATTCACGGTAGTTTTAGGAAAACTCTTGCTAGATATGATGTTAATCATAGAATTGCTTCTGCTTATCATCCCCAAACTAGTGGGCAGGTAGAGCTTTCAAATAGGGAGATCAAGTCTATCTTGCAGAAGACTGTTAGTAGATCTAGGAAAAACTGGGCTAGTAAGTTAAATGACGCTTTATGGGCTTATAGAACTGCTTATAAGAACCCCATGGGTATGTCTCCTTATAAGATGGTTTACGGAAAAGCGTGTCACTTGCCCTTAGAATTAGAACACAAAGCTTTTTGGGCAGTGAGAGAGCTTAATAGAGATTTTAAACTAGCCGGTAAGAAAAGGTTGTTAGATTTGAGTTCTCTAGATGAGTGGAGAAACGAAGCGTATGAGAATGCCAGACTTTTTAAAGAGAAAGTCAAGCAATGGCATGATAAGAGAATTCTTAAGAGAGAGTTTCATGTTGGTGAGAAAGTTCTATTGTATAGGTCTCGTCTCAGATTTTTTGCAGGAAAATTACTCTCTAAATGGGAAGGACCATATGTTATTGTAGAAGTGTACCGCTCAGGTGCTATTAAGATCGCTTCATTGAAAGACGACTCTACACAAGTGGTGAATGGGCAAAGACTCAAGCATTATATTTCTGGAGATTCTTATAATGAAGATGTTGATGTTATTGAAACAGTTTCTCCGGAAGATTACATCCAAGACAAATTGCAGGTACCTGCAGAGTTCGCTTTCGAATAGGTAACAGTTCTAGTCAGAAAAGTTTCATGAAAAGTTCTTCCTTTAATATTTTTGCTATTTTTACTAAATATGAAAAATCACGAGACAAAAAAGGGCACGAAAAAGAGTCCGTGTGTGTCTCACACACGGGTGGCGCGGGCCCACCCCTGGCCGCGCCACCTGGGTGTGAGAATACCCCAGAACTCGTTTCCGTCCCGGTTTCCTCCTGTGACTTTGTTTCGATGTATAATTTTCGCCGATTTAACCCCCCGGAGTCCCCGAGGTCTGTATATCGTTTTCTCATCGTGTTTTGTTTCGAGCTGTTTCTGTCAGGAGTTGATCTTAAGCTTGGGGGAGTCATGGCCTCTTCAAGCGGTGACAAGGAGAAGACACCTCCGGAAGATGACACCAAAGATTTCCGGCTGAAAGAAGAGGTTGAAAGCGAAGACGAGGAGGAAGATCAAAGTCCAAGGACGAACACCATGATTGCCAGCATAGGGGTGGTGACAGATCATGACAAGTTCAAGAAGAGTGCTCGCATAAGGACCGGAGGGGGTGTGCCGCGTCACACCTTAGCTCCACGGACATCTCCGCCAAGCCAAAATCCTTTCCATACTCTAATTCATGAACATCAGTTCCAAAAGGTGCCCAAATCACGATTACCCTCTGGCTGGGATATAGATCGTTCTAACAATGCAGGGACTGGAAGCTCCAAGGGTGAAGAAGGATGGGGAAATAATTCCAAGAGCTGGGATTCTCTTGCTGACAGGTTCATGAACCGTGTTGAGCATAATTCCGAGATGATTCGTAACCTCGAGTACAAGATTGATGATCTGAAGGATTTGATTGAGAAGCTTATTAGAGATTATCCACCGCCGCCACCAAAGGAGTAATTCGTCATCGGTTTAGGCATCCCCTTGGCTTGTTCCAAGCTTGGGGGAGTGTCGCGGTATCACATCATTACCTTTCGCTCATTTACTTTTCAAGTAGTGTCGTATCTTGAATAGAGAAGTTATCGTATAGAATAGTTTGCAGTTTGGAAGTATCCTCCTTAGTCGGTTATCTATGTATCCCTTGGTGTGAGTTGCGGTAATGAAATATTAATGAGAAGTTTTATCGTTTACTTTTCGCACACTTTATGTTAGTTTGCAATCTCTCTTGTATGACTAGTCTTGTTGATTGGTATTGGTATCACATTGGGAGCATGAGTAGATTTAGTTGGTTTTGGCAAACCTAGCTTGGTCAGTAGCAACTTTACCTTGAGGTTTGAGTAGAAAAGAATAAAGAAGTGCTTGCAGTTACATCACTTCAGTTTTCCCTTATGTTTGGCTTATAAGCATTGTTATTCTTAAAGTTAAAATCGTTGTACCTTCAAGGGAGTTTGCATGATTGTTCTTATTATATGTATGTTTGTTTGTTTCATGCAACTCTTATGCTTGCTACCCAGCCTTGCTAGCCAAAAACCTGTACTGAGAGGAAATACTTCTCGTGCATCCAATTCCCAAAAGCCAAGTCACTTCCAAAGAGTCCACTATAAATTCCTAGGCATGGTATTCTAAGCCATTCCAAGTAAATTTTCATGTGCTACCTTTCAAAAACCTTCAAACACTTCTCATTTTGTGCCACTGTTTTTAGCTCATGAGGACGTAGTGGATGGGTTTGTTATCTTCCATACTAAATTAAGTACCCCTCGACTAGGCAGCTTCATCTGCTCGTCATTAATTTTGCAAGGGAGCTGGTCAGACCATTATAATCTCAAAAAGAAAAAAAAAAGAAAAAAGGCACTCCTCCAATGGAATGTGAAAGTTGGTCGGCACCCGATGGAATCGGTTAGCCATGGTTTGAGAAAGGAAAAAGGTGGGGAGGAGTGCAAAGCTATAAAAGAGCACCAAAGTGCCAATTAATCAAACATCTCGGAACCGCTCTCACTTGTTTAGTATGGAAGATATCAAGAACTCCGTTGCTAGTCGTTGACAAAAGCAACCACCTCCCAAAACAATTTTTACCTCTGTTTTACAAATGAAAAGCTCTAGCACATGTATAATCCCTGCTTCCCTCTGCGAAGGGCCTATCTTTTACTTTTATGTTGAGTCAACCTATTTCCCTCTGTCTAAAGCAAGCATTTGAGTTGTTATGTTTCACTCATCCATATGTTGATCCGTTTAATCATGTTTATTATCTTCCTTGTTTTGTATAATGCTTTTGTCTGAAGGAATATATCTTTGAAAGCTTTCTATGTATGCAAAAGTTTACTTTGTTGAGCATATAGTCTTTGCTATATTAGCTCTGTTTTAAAAGGCTCCGTCTAAAAGAAAGAATAGCTTGTTCATCGTTCTTTGACGAAGAGCTAAGGTTTGCCATTGCCAATTATAGTTTACCTTGTGCATCTTTACATGTGATTCCCTTTTACCTATTGCAAGTCTATATCTTATAAAGGGAAGTTGCTGTCTATTATAATTTGTGCCTTAGTGAATGTGATGCTTCTTGTCCGTATTTTGATTATCGACACTTCACTCCATAAACCTGTGGTCATGTTTACCGAGTTTAGTTCTCGCTTGGGGACAAGAGAGCACTAAGCTTGGGGGGGTTGATACGTCCAATTTGCATCACTATTTTGTATCATAATTTACTGCTATTCATTGATATATTTCATATTTACATATGATACTTATGTTATTTCCTTTGTTTTCACATGTTTGATGATCATCGGAGGAGTTGCTGCCGGAGTCAGGATTCTGCTGGAAAAAGGACCATCAAGAGACCATATTTTGAAGATCAGGAAAATTCCAGAAAAATACCCAGAAATTATATTTTCCCAGAAGACTCACAAAGCCAGAAGGAGGAGTCGAGAGGAGCCAGGGGGGCCCCACACGCCAGGGTGGCGCGGCCAGCCCCCTGGCCGCGCCAGCCCTGTGTGAGGGAGCCCTGGCCAACTTCTGGTCTCGCCCCTTCGCGTACATGATCGTCCCCAAAAACCTAAGTCAAGGGGGGGCTCAGAGTTAGAGACAGCCGCCTC
The DNA here is from genome assembly GCA_007115705.1 of Dactylis glomerata. NCBI lineage: Eukaryota > Viridiplantae > Streptophyta > Magnoliopsida > Poales > Poaceae > Dactylis > Dactylis glomerata. Next base: position 1,612,255 of record QXEO01001110.1, read on the forward strand.
TGCGGGGCAGAGAACACAGAGAGAGAAAAGCTCTCCGGCAGGGAGAAATCTGCCGGGGAAATTCCTTCCCGGAGAGGGGAGATCGTCGCCATCGTCATCACCATCGCACCGGACTTCATCGGGATCATCATCATCATCTCCATCACCAGCACCTTCATCTCCACCATCACCACGCCATCCCGCTGTAACATCTTGAGTTGGATCTTGTTATATTCATAGGGGAAACTTTCCCGGTGTTGATTACTCTTGTAGTTGATGCTATTGAGTGGAACCGTTGAGTTAAGGTTTATGTTCAGATTGTTATTTACCATTATTTCACCTCTGATCATGATCCATATGATGTCTTGTGAGTAGTTCGTTTAGTTCTTGAGGACATGGGAGAAGTCAAGATGTTAGTAGTGAATTATTGTTGAGAAATATTTAATGGTTTGATATTGTTGTGGTGCTATTTCACTAGTGGTGTCATGTGAACGTCGACTACATGATACTTCACCATTTATGGGCCTAGTGAGATGCATTGTGTATTTGGCTACCGATTGTGGGGTTGCTGGAGTGACAGAAACCTAAACCTCCGTTGGGAAACCATTGCACCAGGGAGCGTAGGATCTTAGAGTTTAAGGCTGTGGTTAGATTTATCTTAATTACTTTCTTGTATTTGCGGATGCTTGCAAGGGGTATAATCACAAGTGTGTATTTATCCTAGTAAGGGTAGTGCGCTAGCACAGGTTCACCCCCATAACATTTACCAAACCAATAAATACTATTGGCTCTATGAAGCGAAAGCTCTTGACAGAAACTCCCGTGTGTCCTCGAGAACGTTTGGTTATTATAAGTACACAACCGGCTTGTCCTTTGCTGAAGAAAGGATTGGGCCACTTGCTGCAATTGTTACTATTGTCTTTTATTTACTCACACTTTATTTACTCGTTTTACCAAATACCCCTGAAAACCTGTTTGCTAGTATTTACAGTGATTCCTTGATCAAAACTGCTCATCAACACCTTCTGCTCCTCGTTGGGTTTGACACTCTTATTTATCGAAAGTACTACGATACACCCCCTATACTTGTGGGTCATCAGAGGTGCAAGCCTCGGTTCCACCGTTGGGGACAAGAAGGTGGCTGGGTGGAATCTTCGGATGTCTTTCCTGCCGCCAACCACCTAGCTTTATATAGGGAGTACGTGAGGGGACACTCTCACATCCCCAAAACCCTAGCCTAGCTTGTCCCTATTTGGTTCGAGTCCACCCCAAAATGACATGTGTCACACGAATATTCCATCCTCCTAGATCCATCCCCTTAAGCCTGTGACCCTAGAGGCTCGTGGTAAGATGAACACAATTCCAAGTCACACTCCAAATTCTGTCTTGGCAATCCATGTTATTTGGTGCGAGTTACATATAGTGTTAGGCAGCTCAAATCGACTGATCCACAACCTGGATCATGAAAAGGCCTTAGGTCTAAGGATTACATTGCTCAAGCTGGATCGTATGACACATTATTCAGGCCAGCTCGATCTTTGGGTCAGTCCGGCTAGCCCAACTCTTTAACGTAGCCAGTGTGAGTCATACAACATCTCCATGCACATGACAAATGGAACCTAGTCATCTTCCAGCTAACACATTAGTCTTGGCGGTGTGTGTCCAACACATCCTCAATTGACTAAGGGCGTACACAAGAGCATGTATAAACTACTTAAGCACAAGGTTCCATAGCCGAATCACATATCCAATAACAGGTGAAATAGTTTATTGCATTACACGTTTCACAAACACAAGGCACATAATGATGCATCTAGGGAACCAATCGTAACACCCCCATCCCCACCCCTTCGTTCTCATGTATTTTTGTTTTGTTTTCATACATTATTGTTTGCATAAATGATGCAATTTATGATGTGAGATGTTGATGGCGCGGTGATGATGGTGCCAAAAAACTTGTTGGCGTGTAGTTGATGAAGTAAATGACCGGCCAATTGGAAACCCCAAGAGAAGGTTTGATGAATATAGCAGCAAGTTTTCCCTCAGTTATGAAACCAAGGTTATCAATCCAGTAGGAAAAAGCCAAACGACTGAAGGTGATGCCCGCTAGCTTCGCGACAGCTCCGGACAATTTATAGGGCGCCTCGTCTAAGCTTTGCTTTGCGAGCGGCAACGTGGAACCTGCACACAACACAACCAAATACTTTATTCCCAACTTACGATGAGGTTGTCAATCTCACCGGTTTGCTTGAAACAAAGGGTATGAGCGTATCGAGTGGAAAGCAAGAGTAATATGCGAGTAAAGTAAATAGTGCGAGTAAAGTAAACAGGTGATAGCAATATAAAGGAAATAGGACCAGGGTCCACAGTTCACTAGCGGTGTCTCTCCATAAGATAAAATAAACATGCTGGGTAAACAAATTACAGTTGGGCAATTGATAGAATAAAGGCAACGTGCATATGTCGAGAGGATCACTATGAGATTTACTCTGGGCATTACAACAAGATACATAGACCGTCATCCAACTGCATCTATGACTAATAATCCACTTGTGGCGAATCAATCCGAGAACTCCACAAGTATTAAGTTGCGAACAACAGATAACTGCATTAAGCAAAGTGTGTAATGTAAACAAAGCATATGCCCTTGAGCATATGAATGTTGTTTTCTCCCTAGTAGCAACAGCACATCTACAACCTTAGAGGTTTCTGTCACTCCCCCAGATTAAATAGAGGCATGAACCCACTATCGAGCATAAATACCCCCTCTTGGAGTCACTAGCAACTACTCGGCCAAGATAGCTACTAACAACGGAGAGCATGCAAGATCATAAACAACATAGAGATAACATAAGATAATATTCAGCACATCACCTCAATCATAACACCAATATTCATCGGATCCCAACAAACATAACATGTAGAATTACATAACGGTGATCTCGATCATGTAGGGCAGCTCACGAGATCTAAACATGAAGCACATAGTGGAGAAGACAACCAACTAGCTACTGCTATGGACCCATAGTCCAAGGTAGACTACTCACTCATCGCGCCGGAGGCAAGCATGGCGATGAAGAAGACCTCCGGTGGCGATTCCCCTCTCCGGCAGGATGCCGGGAAGAGCTTCTGGACCCTCCCGATCTCGGGTCGACGGCGGCGGCGGATCGCGATGTATTCTGGAAAAGTGATCGGGTCCTTTAGGTTTTTCCCGTCGGGGGGTCTTTATAGGCAAAGAGGCGGCGTCAGAAGTGGACCTGGTGGGGCTCACCATAGGGGGGCGCGGGCCAGCCCTAGGCTGCGCCCCCCGGTGGTGTGGCCCACCAATGGCTCCTCTCCGTCTCCTCTTCGGTTCTCTGGAAGCTTCAGTAAATATCTGGACGTCTGGCTTTTGTTTCGTCCAATTCTGAGAATATTTCCTGTGTAACTTTTCTGAAACACAAAAATAGCAGAAAACAGGGAACTGGCATTGTGGCATCTCATTAATAGGTTAGTTCCGGAAAATGCATAAAAATGCCACGAAGTGTAACGAAACACTAAGCAAATGGTGTAAAAACAAGCATGGAGCATAAAAAAATATGGATACGTTGGAGACGTATCAGCATCCCCAAGCTTAACTCCTGCTCGTCCTCGAGTAGGTAAGTGATAACAAAAGAAATAATTTTTGAGGTGACATGCACCTACACAATCTTGATCATCTATGTAAGCGTTGTGCGCTGGGATCAAAAGAACTTAAAACATGGGCATAAAAGATATAATCTTGATAGAAGAAACTTAGGAACCATGTTATAACATGAAAATGAACACAAATGAAAGATCATAAAAATGAAACAATGAAAGTCAAACATGTGTTCAAATCATAAGGAAAAACATATAAATGGTTTTCAGCTTGTCCTTCATGAGAGAGCAAAACATAAATGCATAGGACACCTTCAAGTTTAAGAGGGCGACTAGATACAAATAATGTAAGAACAAGTGAAATCAAGAATATGAATCAATCAATGAAAACTTTGGGACAATGCACATTATACTCAGAATGACAACTATGCTCTCTTAGACGGTGCATAAAGATAGAAGGTGGTGACTCAACATAAAAGTAAAAGAAATGCCCTTCGTGGAGGGAAGCAGTGATTAAACATGTGCTAGAGCTTTTCATTTGTAAAACAGAGATAAAAATTGGGTTTTGAGAGGTGGTTGTTTCATGTCAACGACTGGCAATGGGGTCTTACTATCTTCCATAATAAACAAGTGAGAGCGGTTCCGAGTTCTTTGAAAATTTGGCACATTGGTGCTCTTTTATAAAGCTTTGGCACTCCTCCCCACCTTTTTCCTTTCTCAAACCATGGCTAATCGATTCTATCGGTTGCCCACCAACATTCACATACCATGGAGGAGTGCCTTTTTTCTTTTTTAGAATTAGATTGCAACTCTCATGCAAAATTAATAATGAGCAGATGAAGCTGCCTAGTCAAGGGGTACTTAATTTAATATGGAAGATAGCAATTCCGACCACTACGTCCCCATGAGCTAAAAACAGTGGCACAAAATGAGAAGTAGTTAAAAGTTTTGAAAGGTAGCACATGAAAATTTACTTGGAATGGCTTGCAAATACCATGCATAGGAATTTATAGTGGGCACTTTGGAACAACTTGGTTTTTTGGAGTTGGATGCATGAGTAGAGCTCATACTCAGTACAAAATGAGGGCTAGCAAAAGACTGGGAGCAACCAACTAAGAGAGCAATAACGACCATAATCATGCAAAGCAACAAAGCGACATTAAAAGAAGCATAAGATGGCATCAAAAGTCAAAAACTAAATGATCATAGAGGCAATGGCGACTTTGTATGAGTCTAACATGTGTGAGCATGCGCCAAGTCAACCCAAATAAAGCATCAAAGGAGAAAACCAAAATAATGCTTCCAAATAATTAAAACAACGCATGATTTTTTCAAAGGCTCATTAAGCAATCTCAGTCATTTGAGACAAGTCATGCTACAGCAAAACCACTAAGCATACTATCAAAAATACATCAAGCACGACATGCAAAAGCCTAGGCCGCAGTCTACACAAACTCCTTCTTGTACCACTTTTTTGCATAAAGCTTTTTCTCTTTTCCAACACCATTCGAACTTTTTATAAACAACTCTTTTGATGAAAACCAACATGGACCAGAGGTCAAAATACACCTTGATGAAAATATATAACAAGATCTGAACACAAATCAAGGTGAAAATCGAAAACTAAACGCAGTTCTAGAAAAAGAGAACACTCGTTGAAACGATAAGAGTGAAAAACAGAGTGTTCTTGGCAAATGAAAAGCAAGGAAACTTCTCCAAAAGGAATTTGTTGGAGTCCAACCATTTATTGCAGCAAACAAGACTAAACAAAACTTAAAACTAAAACAACTGACGCTCCAAGAAAAACACATAATGCATGAAGCAATAAAAATATAGTGTGTTGAAAGGTGACCTGATTTTTGCCGATGAAGAAGGGGTGCCTCGGGAGCATCCCCAAGCTTTGACGCTTGTACTTCTTGGATATTTCTTGGAGTGTGTGGGCATCCCCAAGCTTGAGCTTTTGTCCATTCTTCAACTCATCTCATCATTCTCTAATTCTTACACTTGAAAACTTCCTTTATACAAAACTAAACACAAATCTTTAGCAACATTAGTGTAAGCATAACATTGAATCAACCCTTTTTGCTTCAGGTTTCAACTCAAAACCACCACATATAAAGTATATACTACTGTAGCAACTTCCCCAAAAGTCTCGTGATCAAAAGAACTCAAAAAGAAAGCAATAAAGCGGCAAACACAAATATTGGCAGAAATCTGTCAAAACAGAACAGCTGACAAAGGTCGAATTTTTAGAGGGTTTTCTGTTGCTCAAATAAAAAGTGGTCAACTAACAAAAGTTTGGATATAACCTGGGGCATATGCACAAGAAATCGCAGGTCCAAAAGATATGCAGAGAATTTTCACGAATTTTTACGGTGCAGCACCGAAAACTGTTTCAGGACAGCAACATCCCCAAATCTTACCTCACTCAAATTAGAGGCTTCTCTTGGCATAAAAACGAAATAAAAAGGATAAGGAGAGGTTATTACAGTAGTAATAACTTTGAAGACTCAAATAAAAGAAAAAGTACTGAAAAGTAAAAACATTGGGTTATCTCCCAAGAGTGCTTTTCTTTAACGCCTTTGAGCTAGGCGCAGAAAATGCGAATCAAGTAATATCAAGTGATGAAGCATCAAGCTCATAATTTGCTCTAAGAATAAAGTTAAAAAGTAATTTCTTTCTCTTTCTAGGGAAGTGTTCCATACCTTTCTTGAGTGGAAATTGATATTTGATGGTGCCTTCCCTCATATCAATGATGGCACCTACAGTTCGAAGAAAGGGTCTTCCCAAAATAATAGGACATGAAGCATTGCATTCAACATCCATGACAAGAAAATCAACGGGAGCAAGGTTATTGTTAACCATAATAAGAACATCATTAATCCTTCCCAAAGGTTTCTTTTTAGCAACATCAGCAATAGGAACATCATAATAACACTTTTCAAGCGGTGGTAAATCCAGCATATCATAAATCTTTCTAGGCATAATAGAAATACTAGCACCTAGATCACATAAAGCATGGCAATCAAAACCATTAACATGCATATCAATGATGGGTTCCCAACCATCTTCTAACTTCTTGGGAATAGAAGCATTTTGCTTCAACTTTTCATCCCTAATTTTCATAAGAGCATTGGTAATATGCTTAGTAAAAGCAACATTTAAAGAACTAGCATTGGGAGTCAAAGCAAGCTTTTGCAAGAACAAAATAACTTCAGATATATTGCAGCCATCGACATCAAAATCATTAAAGGAAATAGAGCTATCATCTCCCACACTCCGAAAAATTTCAGCACTCTTTTGAGAAAAAGTTTTAGCTGTTTTGGGCTTTTTAACACAAGGAGTAGGAGTTTTCTCTACACCAATCAAAGTAAGAGGATTGATAGCATTAGGAATAACATCATTAGAGGTAGTAATGGTACATACCTTCATCTTCCTATCCATCTCATCTTCTCTTTCCCACCTGGCATGCAATTCTGCTAGCATCCTAACATTTTCATCAATTCTAACTTGGATAGCATTAGCAGTGGCAAAAACATTGTTCTCTTTCACCTCATTAGGCAACACTTTTAATTTCAAAAGTTCAACATCATGAGCAAGGCTATCAACTTTAGAAGCAATAATATCAATTTTGCCTAACTTTTCCTCAACAGACTTGTTAAAAGCATTTTGCTTACCGATGAAGTCCTTGAGCATTACCTCAAGCTCAGAGGGCGCAGCTCTAGTGTTGTTGGAGGAATTACCATAAGAGTTACCATAACCATTACCATTGGTAGAAGGATACGGCCTATAATTGTTACTAGCAAATTGTTCCTATAAGCATTGTTGTTAAAATTATTATTTCTAATGAAGTTTACATCAACACGCTCTTCTTGAGCAACCAAAGACGCCAAAGGAACATTATTAGGATCTACATGAGTCCTATCATTAGAAAGCATAAGCATAATAGCATCAATCTTATCACTCAAGGAAGAGGTTTCCTCAACAGAATTTACCTTTTTACCTTGTGGAACTCTCTCGGTGTGCCATTTAGAGTAATTTACCATCATATTGTCGAGAAGCTTGGTTGCGGCGCCCAAGGTAAGGGACATGAAAGTGCCTCCAGCAGCTGAATCAAGTAGGTTCCTTGAAGAAAAATTCAGTCCTGCATAAAAAGTTTGAACAATCATCCAAGTAGTCAGTCCATGAGTGGGACAATTCTTTATCATAGATTTCATTCTTTCCCAAGCTTGAGCAACATGTTTATTATCAAACTGACTAAACTTCATAATATTGCTACGCAAAGCTATAATCTTAGCAGGAGGATAGTATCTACCAATAAAAGCATCCTTACACTTAGCCCAAGAATCAATACTATTTTTCGGCAAAGACAGCAACCAATCCTTAGCTTTTCCTCTCAAAGAAAAAGGAAACAACTTAAGCTTAATAATATCACCATCAACATTCTCATACTTTTGCATCTCACATAGCTCAACAAAATTGTTGAGATGAGCTGCAGCATCATCAGTACTAGCACCAGAAAATTGCTCTTTCATAACAAGGTTCAACAAAGCAGGCTTAATCTCATAAAAATTTGCAGCAGGAGCAGGTTGCGTAATAGGAGTGCAGATAAAATCACTATTATTCGTGCTAGTAAAGTCACACAACTTGGTGTTTTCAGGAGTAGCCATTCTAGCAAAACTAAAAGCAGACAAGTAAAAACAACTACAGAGGATACTATTGATACGTCTCCAACGTATCTATAATTTTTGATGCTCCATGCTTGTTTTTACACCATTTGCCTTGTGTTTTGTTACACTTCGTGGCGTTTTTATGCGATTTCCGGAACTAACCTATTGACAAGTTGCCACAGTGCCAGTTCCCTGTTTTCTGCTGTTTTTGTGTTTCAGAAAAGCTACACAGGAAATATTCTCGGAATTGGACGAAACAAAAGCCAGAAGTCTTATTTTTCCCGGAAGCTTTCCGAAGACCGAAAGAGAGCCGGAGGGGGGCCAGAGGCCGCCCTCACACATAGGTGGCGCGGCCCAGGCCCTGGCCGCGCCACCCTGGTGTGAGGAGCCCCTGGCTGCCCCCTGACGATGCCCGTTCGCCTATATAAAGCCTCGGGACGGAAAACCCTAGGGGAGTCGGCAATTTTCCAGAAGCAGTTCCGTAGCTCCACCGCCGCCGTCGACGAATTTCGGGGGACAGAAGTCTCTGTTCCGGCACCCTGCCGGGACGGGAAAGTGCCCCCGGAGCCATCTCCATTGGTCTCCATCACCGTCTCCGCCGTCTCCATCGACCTCACCGCCATCTCCATCAACCTTGCTGTCTCCTATGATGAGGAGGGAGTAGTTCATCCCCGGGGCTAAGGGCTCTACCGGTAGCTATGTGGTTCACCTCTCTCTCCCATGATGTGATCTTTATGTGATCGTGAGATTTGTATCATGTTGAACAAGTAGATGTTATTATTCAGATATTATGTGTACTCTAGTGATGTTATTAAAGTAATCTATTCCTCCTGCCATGGTGTAACGGTGACAGTGTGTGCATCATGGTGGTACTTGGTCTAGGCTACGATTGTGATCTCTTATGGATTATGAGAATAATTATCACTATGATAGTATTGAAGTGATCTATTCCTCCTTTCATGGTGTAATGTTGACAGTGTGTGCACCGTGTTAGTACTTGGTCTAAGTTGCAATAATATCTATCTTGAGTTGTGATCTGATTTGAATATCTCTATGAGTGGTGTTTGTCAAGTACTTGATGAACTTTAAGGAGTGCTTCGTAGCCCTACGCAATGATTAGTGTTGTTCAATAGGAGAGTAATTCAGAGTACCATAGTGAAGAGAAGTTGTTTATTTGTTCAATCATGTTATATTTGTTGGGAGTGTGTCCACTTGTGAAAGTATGATCCCTAGGCCTTGTTTCCAAGCTTTGCACACCGTTTACTTGCTGTTTTGTTACTTGTTTGCTTGCAGCAATACTTATTCCATACTACATTTACTACTTATAATCATCACTACTACTTGTATTTCACTATCTCTTCGCCGAACTAGTGCACCTATACATCTGACAAGTGTATTGGGTGTGTTGGGGACACAAGAGACTTTCTGTATCGTAATTGCAGGGTTGTTTGAGAGGGATAGCTTTGACCTCTTCCTCCCTGAGTTCGATAAACCTTGGGTGATCCACTTAAGGGAAACTTGCTGCTGCTCTACAAACCTCCGCACTTGGAGGCCCAACACTGTCTACAAGAACAGAAGCGTGTGTAGACATCAAGCTCTTTTCTGGCGCCGTTGCCGGGGAGGTAAGGTAAAAGGTACTCGCATCCTCCTGTGTGAGTGCTCGGAGTTATTTCCTTTAGATTCTGCAATCACATCTTTTTGTTTCTTGTTTTTATTTTCACTAGTTAGGCTTAATGGAAAACAAAGAGTTCTGTAGTCTTTTTCCTGAGTTTAGATATGAAGTGTTTGAAGAGAAAATTAAAAAACCTTTGGAGCTTAATTTGCATGCTAATAGTGTTGTTAGTATGAATGCTTTGAACACCGTTGTTGCTAATGCTATAGAAAAGTCTAAGCTTGGGGAAGCTGGTTTTGTTAAGCATGATATTTTTAGTTCCCCAGCTTTAGTGGAGAAAGTTTGCTCTGATGATATTTTATCTCCCATATGTGATGTTCCTTCTTATGATGATATGTTTGAAGAATATGCTTTGCGAAATAGCTGTTCTTTAGCTTATGATGATACTAAACCTCTAGTTTATGATGGTTATGATGATGAGTATAATATTTTTAGTTCACCTACTATTGAGGATAAAATTAATTATGATTACAATATGCCTCCTATTTTTGATAATTATGGTGATGAGAATAATTATTCTGTTGAATCTGCTCCTACTACTATTGTTCCTGTGGTGAGTATTAATTCTTTTATGCATGTGGCTCATGATAGGGATGCTTTATGTGATAGTTATATTGTTAGTTCTATTCATGATGCTACTGAAAGTTATTATGAGAGAGGGAAACATGGTTTGATGGATCTCAACAATATTGAGTTTCCCCTCTTTATGTTGCAAATCTTGCAGTGCCACTTGTTTTATCTATCCATGCTTGCTACTATGTGCCTCATTGATTTATTTTCTTACAAGATTCCTATGCATAGGAAGTGGTTCAGATATAAATGTCTTTCATACTTGCTTTTTGATGCTCTCTATTGCTTTAAGTTCCTATATGGCGCCTTTGCCTCAAGCTCTTATATAGCGCCCGCATGAGCATCTTTGCAAATTACTGCGCCTAGCTCAAAGGCGTTAAAGAAAAGCACTCTTGGGAGATAACCCAATGTTTTATTTTCAGTACTTTTTCTTTTATTTGAGTCTTGGAAGTTATTACTACTATAATGACCGCTCCTTATCCTTTTTATTTCGTTGTTGTGCCAAGAGAAGCCTCTAATTTGAGTGAGGTAAGATTTGGGGATGTTGCTATCCTGAAACAGTTTTCGGTGCTGCACCGTAAAAATTCGTGAAAATTCTCTGTATATCTTTTGGACCTGCGATTTCTTGTGCATATGCTCCAGGTTATATCCAAACTTTTGTTAGTTGAACACTTTTTGATTTGAGCAACAGAAAACCCCTTAAAAATTCGACCTTTGTCAGCTGTTCTGTTTTGACAGATTTCTGCCAATATTTGTGTTTGCCGCTTTATCGCTTTCTTTTTGAGTTCTTTTGATCACGGAACTTTTAGGGAAGTTGCTACAGTAGTATATGCTTAATATGTGGTGGTTTTAGGTTGAAACCTGAAGAAAAAGAGGTTGATTATATGTTATACTTGCACTAATGTTGCTAATAGAATTGTGTTTAGTTTTGTATGAAGGAAGTTTTCAAGTGTAGGGATTGGAGAATGATGAGATGAGTTGAAGAATGGACAAAAGCTCAAGCTTGGGGATGCTCATCCATCACCCCAAGAAATATCCAAGAAGTACAAGCGTCAAAGCTTGGGGATGCCCCCGAGGCACCCCTTCTTCATCGGCAAAAATCAGGTCACCTTTCAAGACACTATATTTTTATTGCTTCATGCACTATGTGTTTTTCTTGGAGCGTCAGTTGTTTTAGTTTTCTTAGTTAGTTTAGTTTTGTTTGCTGCAATAAATGGTTAGATCACATCATGTTTCTTTTGGAGGAGATGAACTCGCTTTTCATTTGCCAAGAACACTCTAGTTTTCACTCTTATCGTTCAACGAGTGTTCTCTTTTTCTGCTACTGCGTTTATCTTGCGATTTTTGCCTTGATTTGTGTTTAGATATTGTTTTATCTTTCCATCAAGGTGTATTTTTGCCTCTGATCTTTATTGGTTTTCATCAAAAGAGTTGGATTTAAAAAGTTTAAATGGTGTTGGAAAAGAGAAAAAGCTTTATGCAAAAAAGTGGTACAAGAAGGAGCTTGTGTAGACTGCGGCCTAGGCTTTTGCATATCATGCTTGATGTCTTTTTGATAGTATGCTTAGTGGTTTTGCTGTAGCATGACTTGTCTCAAATAACTGAGATTGCTTAATGAGCCTTTGAAAAAATCATGCGTTGTTTTTATTATATGGAAGCATTTATTTGGTTTTCTCCTTTGATGTTTTATTTGGGTTGACTTGGCACATGCTTACACCATGTTGACTACAAAATAAGTCGCCTATAGCCTCTATGATCATTTAGTTTTTGACTTTTGATGCCATCTTATGCTTCTTTTAATGTTGCTTTGTCGCTTTGCATGATTATGGCCATTATTGCTCTCTTAGTTGGTCGCTCCTAGTCTTTTGCTAGCCCTCATTTTGTACTGAGTATGAGCTCTACTCGTGCATCCAACTCCTAAAAACCAAGTTTGCCATTGTGTCCACTATAAATTCCTATGGATGGTATTTGTAAGCCATTCCAAAGTAAATTTTCATGTGCTACCTTTGAAAAACCCTTCAAAATACTTCTCGTTTTGTGACACTGTTTTCAGCTCATGGGGACGTAGTGGTCGGATTTGCTATCTTCCATATTGCTTATTCCAAAAAGAAAAAAAAGAAAAAAAGAAAAGAAAAAAAGGCACTCCTCCATGGAATGTGAATGTTGGTGGGCACCCGATGGAATCGGTTAGCCATGGTTTGTGAAAGAAAAAAGGTGGGGAGGAGTGCCAAGCTTTATAAAAGAGCACAAAAGTGCCAATCTCTCTCTCAAAAACTTGCTTTATTTTTGTATGGAAGATAGTAAGAACCCCATTGTCAGTCGTTGACAAAGACAACCACCTCTCAAAACCAATTTTTATCTCTCTGTTTTACAAATGAAAAGCTCTAGCACATGTTTAATCACTACTTCCCTCTGCGAAGGGCCTTTCTTTTACTTTTATGTTGAGTCACCACCTTCTACCTTTATGCACCATTAAGAGAGCATAGTTGTCATTCTTAGTATAATGTGCATTGTCCCAAAGTTTTCATTGATTGATTCATATTGTTGGTTTCACTTGTTCTCAAATTATTTGTATCTAGTCGCCCTCTTAAACTTGAAGGTGTCCTATGCATTTATGTTTTGCTCTCTTTTAAGGACAAGCTGAAAACCACTTGTATGTTTTTCCTTATGATTCGAACACACGTTTGACTTTCATTGTTTCATTTTCATGATCTTTTGTTTGTGTTCATTTGCATGTTTACAACATGGTTGCTAAGTTCTTATTGTCAAGATTATATCTTTCATGCCCATGTTTTAAGTTCTTATGATCTCAGCTCACAATGCTTACATATATGATCAAGATTGTGTAGGTGCATGTCACCTCAAAAATTATTTCTTTTGTTATCACTTACCTACTCGAGGACGAGCAGGAGTTAAGCTTGGGGATGCTGATACGTCTCCAACGTATCTATAATTTTTGATGCTCCATGCTTGTTTTTACACCATTTGCCTTGTGTTTTGTTACACTTCGTGGCGTTTTTATGCGATTTCCGGAACTAACCTATTGACAAGTTGCCACAGTGCCAGTTCCCTGTTTTCTGCTATTTTTGTGTTTCAGAAAAGCTACACAGGAAATATTCTTGGAATTGGACGAAACAAAAGCCAGAAGTCTTATTTTCCCCGGAAGCTTCCCGAAGACCGAAAGAGAGCCAGAGGGGGGCCAGAGGCCGCCCTCACACATAGGTGGCGCGGCCCAGGCCCTGGCCGCGCCACCCTGGTGTGAGGAGCCCCTGGCTGCCCCGTGACGACGCCCCTTCGCCTATATAAAGCCTCGGGACGGAAAACCCTAGGGGAGTCGGCAATTTTCCAGAAGCAGTTCCGTAGCTCCACCGCCGCCGTCGACGAATTTCGGGGGACAGAAGTCTCTGTTCTGGCACCCTGCCGGGACGGGGAAGTGCCCCCGGAGCCATCTCCATCGGTCTCCATCGCCGTCTCCGCCGTCTCCATCGACCTCACCGCCATCTCCATCAACCTTGCTGTCTCCTATGATGAGGAGGGAGTAGTTCATCCCCGGGGCTAAGGGCTCTACCGGTAGCTATGTGGTTCACCTCTCTCTCCCATGATGTGATCTTTATGTGATCGTGATCTTTGTATCATGTTGAACAAGTAGATGTTATTATTCAGATATTATGTGTACTCTAGTGATGTTATTAAAGTAATCTATTCCTCCTGCCATGGTGTAACGGTGACAGTGCGTGCATCATGGTGGTACTTGGTCTATGCTACGATTGTGATCTCTTATGGATTATGAGAATAATTATCACTATGATAGTATTGAAGTGATCTATTCCTCCTTTCATGGTGTAATGTTGACAGTGTGTGCACCGTGTTAGTACTTGGTCTAAGTTGCAATAATATCTATCTTGAGTTGTTATCTGATTTGAATATCTCTATGAGTGGTGTTTGTCAAGTATTTGATGAACTTTAAGGAGTGCTTCGTAGCCCTACGCAATGATTAGTGTTGTTCAATAGGAGAGTAATTCAGAGTACCATAGTGAAGAGAAGTTGTTTATTTGTTCAATCATGTTATATTTGTTGGGAGTGTGTCCACTAGTGAAAGTATGATCCCTAGGCCTTGTTTCCAAGCTTTGCACACCATTTACTTGTTGTTTTGTTACTTGTTTGCTTGCAGCGATACTTATTCCATACTACATTTACTACTCATAATCATCACTACTACTTGTATTTCACTATCTCTTCGCCGAACTAGTGCACCTATACATCTGACAAGTGTATTGGGTGTGTTGGGGACACAAGAGACTTTCTGTATCGTAATTACAGGGTTGTTTGAGAGGGATAGCTTTGACCTCTTCCTCCCTAAGTTCGATAAACCTTGGGTGATCCACTTAAGGGAAACTTGCTGCTGCTCTACAAACCTCTGCACTTGGCGGCCCAACACTGTCTACAAGAACAGAAGCGTGTGTAGACATCAACTATTTTTTTTGTATTTTTGATAAAACGAAGCAAGTAAAAATAAAGTAAAGCAAAACAATAAACAAAGTAAAGGATGTGCGTGCGAAACTTCCCTTGCAGAAGTCTTCTTTTTCCCCGGCAACGGCGCCAGAAAACTTGTTGATGGCGCGGTGATGATGGTGCCAGAAAACTTGTTGGCGTGTAGTTGATGAAGTAAATGACCGGCCAGTTGAAAACCCCAAGAGAAGGTTTGATGAATATAGCAGCAAGTTTTCCCTCAGTTATGAAACCAAGGTTATCAATCCAGTAGGAAAAAGCCAAACGACTGAAGGTGATGCCCACTAGCTTCGCGACAGCTCCAGACAATTTATAGGGCGCCTCGTCGAAGCTTTGCTTTGCGAGCGGTAACGTGGAACCTGCACACAACACAACCAAATACTTTGTTCCCAACTTACGATGAGGTTGTCAATCTCACCGGTTTGCTTGAAACAAAGGGTATGAGCGTATTGAGTGGAAAGCAAGAGTAATATGCGAGTAAAGTAAACAGTGCGAGTAAAGTAAACAGGTGATAGCAATATAAAGGAAATAGGACCGAGGTCCACAGTTCACTAGCGGTGTCTCTCCATAAGATAAAATACACATGCTGCGTAAACAAATTACAGTTGGGCAATTGATAGAATAAAGACAACGTGCATATGTCGAGAGGATCACTATGAGATTTACTCTGGGCATTACAACAAGATACATAGACCATCATCCAACTGCATCTATGACTAATAATCCACTTGTGGCGAATCAATCCGAGAACTCCACAAGTATTAAGTTGCGAACAACAGATAACTGCATTAAGCAAAGTGTGTAATGTAAACAAAGCATATGCCCTTGAGTATATGAATGTTGTTTTCTCCCTAGTAGCAATAGCACATCTACAACTTTAGAGATTTCTGTCACTCCCCCAGATTAAATAGAGGCATGAACCCACTATCGAGCATAAATACCCCCTCTTGGAGTCACTAGCAACTACTCGGCCAAGATAACTACTAACAACGGAGAGCATGCAAGATCATAAACAACATAGAGATAACATAAGATAATATTCAGCACATCAACTCAATCATAACACCAATATTCATCGGATCCCAACAAACACAATATGTAGAATTACATAACGGTGATCTCGATCATGTAGGGCAGCTCACGAGATCTAAACATGAAGCACATGGTGGAGAAGACAACCAACTAGCTACTGCTATGGACCCATAGTCCAAGGTAGACTACTCACTCATCGCGCCGGAGGCAAGCATGGCGATGAAGAAGACCTCCGGTGGCGATTCCCCTCTTCGGCAGGGTGCCGGGAAGAGTTTCTGGACCCTCCCGATCTCGGGTCGACAGTGGCGGCGGATCACGATGTATTCTGGAAAAGTGATCGGGTCCTTTAGGTTTTTGCCGTCGGGGGGTCTCTATAGGCGAAGAGGCGGCGTCAGAAGTGGACCTGGTGGGGCTCACCATAGGGGGGCGCGGGCCAGCCCTAGGCCACGCCCCCTGGTGGTGTGGCCCACCAGTGGCTCCTCTCCGTCTCCTCTTCGGTTCTCTGGAAGCTTCGGTAAATATCTGGACGTCTGGCTTTTGTTTCGTCCAATTCCGAGAATATTTCCCGTGTAACTTTTCTGAAACACAAAAACAACAAAAAACAGGGAACTGGCACTGTGGCATCTCGTTAATAGGTTAGTTCCGGAAAATACATAAAAATGCCATGAAGTGTAACGAAACACTAAGCAAATGGTGTAAAAATAAACATGGAGCATAAAAAATTATGGATACGTTGGAGACGTATCAATGTGTATTGTTATAGGCTCGATTCAGTACTGATCTCATATGTGAGTGTTTATAACTGATGATTTTTTAAGTATGTGTAGTAAGCATGTTTGTAGTGTAGAATTTGCATGTTGTTGTTGTTGATGTTGGACAATAAATGACTGTGCAAAGCATTTACTAATTGAATGTGTGCCCACATCTAATATATCTGTTAAGTTCTTTTTTCATATCTACTGTACTATGTTTGAAAAACAGAACAAAATATGTCAAATACTTAGTTAGAACACAAAATCATCTCAACGATATATGGACTTTTCATCGTACAACTCAGACAATAAGCTAACTAGAACATCCAAAGCTGAAAAAACTCGACTGCAAGCTTTTATGCACTGTCGATTATGTAGACAGCTAAATTTACGCAGCATGTTTCGCTCCAACGGGATTCCAATGTTCACCACTCGTCCCCTGCAAAAAATGGAAACGTTGGCCATAGCAACGAACGGACCAAGGTAAATCATCCCGGCCGGCCACCTCTTGACTGGAGGCTGACCGCCATTTCCGTTTTGCTTCATGCAGCGAACTCCGGCCACACATGTCACGTATTTACCCCCGCACCTCCTCCGTCCAGCCAAACCTCTCCCGCCGGCCACCCTCCCTTCAAATACACCCGCAGCCACACCGCGCTCGCGCGTACGTTCACGTAGGTCGTCGCCGAGACGCAGCCACACCGACTAATAAATAAGCAAATAAACCAGCAGCTAGAGCTCCATCCATGGCGCGATCAACCCACGCGCTGCTCCTCCTCGCCGTGGCCGCCGTCGCGGCGGCGTCCTGCTTCTCGTCCGCGGCCGCGACCGTCGAGGTGGCCGATGTGTGCAAGGGCACCCCCTACGCGGAGCTCTGCACGGCGACGTCCGGGAAGCAGGCGTCGCGCTACCCGACGGTGGACGCGCTGTCGGTGCTGAGCATGCAGGTGGACGCCTTCTCGAAGCGCGCGGCGGCGGCGCGCCTGCACGCGGCCCAGATGTCCGCCAACCCCACCATGGCCCCGGGGGCGGTGAGGGCGCTCAAGACGTGCGACACCCTCTACTCGGACGTGGAGGACAACCTCGGTGCCGCGCGCCGCGCCATCGGCTTCAAGGACGCCGTCACCATCCGCGCCATGATGGGCATGGCGGCGCAGGACATGAAGAACTGCGACGAGCAGTTCAGGAAGGAGGGCGCGGAGAACCCCCTCACGCGCTTCGACAAGTCGCTGCTCGACATTTCCGAGAACTGCCGCGCGCTCTCCAACATGATCTGATCTCCTCGATCGTCTCAGCTCGTCGGATCGGATCGGACGCCCGCCTACATTAGACGATCGATCCGTCGATCGACCTGATCTTTCCACTGCCGTTAACGCTGCACACATTGTTCAATTCATAATGTATGTGTTGTTTATGTTCTTTCTTTTCGTCACATCTTGTTGTTGTTTACTGCCGAGATGTGTTACTTAACCACCCGGTCATAGCCTCATAGGATGGGGAGGCCAATTCAAATCTGTTTCTGAATCAAAATTCCGATCATGCATGCTGTTACGTGTACTGTATATTTTGGGATCCATTTCTTATTGTTCATACGATTCATAAACATTTGTGCTTTATTAATTTAAAGCCGGACTGTTGAGCTTTATGTTCAAACACGAAACATGCAAGCTTCTTGTGGTTTTCCATATGATTTGGGGGAACTCGTGAGTACCTACTAGGTTTTTTTCCCGTGGAACGTTGTCAGGCTTCCTTCCCGGACCAACCCAATTTTTAGTTTGATAAATTCACAAAGAGAAACTTGCATTTGAATCCATCTCTCAACACGCTCGATAGAGTCCTACATATGTCATCGGATACATTACACAATTACTCCAATAGTATAATTGGTTAGGTATGGGTCAACACCAACGATACTTTTGTCTACAAGCTAGTGACCCAATGACTAAACACTCCAGCAAGAACTATATAGAGGAGATCAAGGGAGGTGGGGGGGGGGGGGCATAGGTACGGAGAAAGAGGAAGCGATTGAGATGGTGAGGCAGCGATGACAAGGGAGAAACAACAATAGTGGCTAGACGGGTAATGAGCTCTCTACAGAGCTTATATGAAGCCTTGATCGGGACACAATGATGCCCCAGACAAGCATACAGTGGTAGCATAGGTGGATG
This sequence comes from Dactylis glomerata, assembly GCA_007115705.1. NCBI lineage: Eukaryota > Viridiplantae > Streptophyta > Magnoliopsida > Poales > Poaceae > Dactylis > Dactylis glomerata. The sequence continues at coordinate 1,631,225 of QXEO01001110.1, forward strand.
TAGGGAGGTAGAAGATAGGAGGTGGCAGTTGCACAAAGCACGTGGTGGGGACAGAGGCGGGCTAGGGAGAAGGAAGTAAAGATGCTCATTAGTTAGGAGCATAGAAGAAAAATATTGCTCACCAGAGATGGCATAAATTGCTTATACCCATTGCCGGAGCTTCGTAGGGGCCAACCTAGGCCATACCCCTTTCCCTAGCAAAATGAGAAATTTTTGAATACCTAGTAATATTTTTAAAAACATGGCCTATTAGACTTGGTTTGAAGATCCTTTCTGAAAAACACTGCATGTTGTGTCGGTATTTAGGAGTAGCTAGCTGCAGTGTCTTTCCTATTTTCTAGATGCTCCGTCTGTCTCCCCGTTTCATTTGTATTGATTCTTGCATCTTAATTGGAGAAAGTTCTAATTAGGTCTCATTTCTTGCACTAAATAACCTTTTGTTTACAAACTTCTATGTTGTTATGTGGATTAATAGGCAAGGGGATACAATTGAGTCATTTAGAAGAGAGAGAGAGAGGTGAGCGTGAAGCTAATTAACAAATTACTAGTTAATGTTTGTTCACACAATTAGTGATAACTATGATGAGTAACTCCATGGTTAAGTTAGGTTTGGGTACGATTAATTTCTATTATAGAGTTTCACGTATGTTCATGACATGTGTGTATTTTGAAGTCAATGTGGACATGTTCAATCGAGTTTACATGCTACAAATCTAATTTGTTGTATGTGTATGATTTGGCACTCCTACATTTTTGCATGTCATCTATTTGTTTGCCCCCCGCCCCATGATTTCGTTCAAACTCCACCACTGCTTAGATATCGAGTCCGCGCTATCATGCATTTCTAATGGTCGTATGAAACAATTAATTCAGTGATATAACATACAACAACCAAAACGGTGCATTCTTAGATCTGAATGGGATATTTGTTACTAGGAATCAACACTAATGTGTGCATGCTTCCTTCTCCAAATGATGTACTCCTAAGAACATCTGCATCCCAAACTTCCAAGAGCATTCGCATCCCAAATCCTATTAAATCTGACGTTAGTGGATAATCAAATTTTACTCTCAAAATTTACCTATGTTATATTCTTTACCCAGGTCACCAATAATAAAATTAAATAAAACATGTTTTTGTTTAAGCTTTATTAACACTGGGCACATGCCTAATGTTGGTGCTAAGTTTTTTCACCTACATATTGTATCAACGATGCTATTCAATTTCCAACCGTCCATAAAACCTCTTAGCTTTCAGGGATGCAAATGCTCTAATGGAGCGCTAATACAGGAGTAGCTGCTAAACCTCTTCTCTGTTGCCTAATCTCTCGGTTTGATCTTCCTCGTACTGAAATTCTAAACCATGCACCTCACCTCTCTCTTCCAGTACCACTACCACACACCATTTTTGTATTTAGTGTCCTGGAGTTTACATCGGTAGGATTCATTTGCTAGATTGTTTGCTTTTGACATGAGAGTTTGTTAATCAAATTTGCTCATATTTTTTCTCTGCTTAATAAAATTTCATGGCATTTCATATAGATATTAGTAAACAAGACAACATACCACTTAATTCTCTTGCATTTTCAAGGGCGAGAGTGACACACATGTATTGGTTACAACGAAAATAGAGGCTTTGATATGAAATTTTATTCGCAGTGCGTACTTAGGCTGCATCATAACCCGTAAAGCATAACTTTGATACTCCCTCCGGTCTAAAATATTTATCTAAAAATACATGTATCTAGACACATTTAACTGTGTAAGTTCACTCATTTCATGACAAAGTATGTTGGATCGGAGGGAATATTTGTTATCACAAAAATATATTTTAGCATTGGCATGTGGTGTTAGTTTTGTCTTGGTTAGTGGTTAACCCGCTTTCTTTGCTTCATTAATTAGGTTATTTTACGCCAATCTTGTGTGTGCATATTTGGTCTTTTGTAGTTTCTTCATCGCATGAATATCGAGATACAACATCTAGAAGTCTAGAACTAGAGATGACGGTTTCGAAGAACCTTGTTGTAACTTACAATTTGATCACATATCCTGCTATGTATTTTTCTATTTAGATAAATTAAACCAAATTGGATAGTTGCTACTACCTTCGTCCCGAAATATAAGCCTTTTTAGAGAGCTAACTTAGCTCTCTAAAAAGATTTACATTTTGGAATAGAGGTAATAGAAGGCTGTAGAGTTTTTTTTTTTTGAGATGAAGTCTGTAGAGTTTCTGACACACATAATTAAGGTGTGTGTAAAAGAATCCCTAAAACCTCCTTTTTTGGGAAAAGCATTTACAAGGCTAGATACCGAGAGATCTCCAATTATTAATGGGTTGGGCCGACCTACTAGCTACTACGATATCTTCTCAGCTCAGGTGGTGGTGGACCATTAATGGGCCAAATAAATCTGCGCCATGCGTAGCTCAAAACGAAAATGGGCACCGGAGAAAAAGAAATAAAAGCGAGAGAAAATCAGAGAGAGAATATCTCGATCGTGGTGTGAGCTTTAACTCCCCTTTCGCACCGGCCGCTAGGGTTTCTCCTCTCCCTCTTTTCCCCCCTCTCCAGGCGCTCCTCCACCCACCCCAGAGCCCCGTCTCCACCGCTAGGGTTTTTGCCTCCCGCCGCCACCGCCGTCGCGAGCGAGCATCCAGCCATGTCGGCCCGCACGAACCAGCGGATCGACGCGCGGCGGAACAGCTACAAGGTGACGGTGGACGCCGATGAGGGGCGGCGGAGGCGCGAGGACAACATGGTGGAGATCCGGAAGAACCGCCGCGAGGAGAGCCTCCTCAAGAAGCGCCGCGAGGGGCTCCAGGCCCAGGCCCCCATCCCCGCCGCCGGCGTCGAGAAGAAGGTGAGGATACCGCACACCCCACGCCCTACTCCCATCTACCCTCCTCCCTGGCATCATGTCCCCGCGCTTGTCCAGCCTGAATCGTAGTTTGTTTCTGTTGTGACTTGTACGCGGGGTTTCGGATGGGTTAGGTCTTTGCTTCGTGTGCGGTAGATTGGTTTAGTAACTGTCTAGTATGGTGAGTAACTGCTCATCAGATGTTTACGCACCCGTGGGATTTGTGCCTATTAGGTCAGTTTGATAACTGAACGCACGCATGTATTACTAATAATTGCGTGAGGGTGTTGTGCTTGCCGCTTGACTCAATAGTTAGTCGTAGTAGTTCTTCAGATCCTGATTAGTGTGACTTGTGGCGGGTTGAGTAGCCCCCTCGATTACACCGCTCAAGATTAATTGTTTCCTTTTGATGTGTTTATGGCGAATATTAGGTTTTTAGGAATGATTTCCCCCCACTTCCAGTGGCTGATTTGATCAGTTGGTCTGAGACTCTAATTTTTTGTTGTTGATTTCCCTATTCAGTTTTTATTGGGGCCTCCTTTTGTGGCAGCAGAGGTCTCGAAGGTAGCATACTGATGTAATGAACTTGTGTTACTGTTACTAGTATTTGTTTTTTCTGATTGATGTTGTGAGCCATCTATGAACTAATTTTTTTTTTCTCTGGCCAGTCTCTAGTTATTAGGGTTCAGTAGCGTTCTCTCTTGAGATTTCAGACCAGGATTCTGTATGGTTCTTATTCTTATTGTAACTGGTACTTAGATTTGCCAGTTTGTGATTATATGTTTTGATTGTTGTTTCTGGACTTATGCCTGCTTGGTTATACATTTTAACTTTGATTACATGCATCCTCAATAAGACAGTGCATTTCTAGAACTAGCAATATTTCATATTGCTTATCAAGCCTAGTTGTCGTATCCCATTATTTTGATTTAACAGCACAATTTAGCATGGCAGTTGAATTTGTTCCTGTGCTACTTAACTGAAGATGCCATTTACTTATTTACTAGGAATATTTAACTCTGTAGCTAGCTGATTGCGTTTTAATTTATTTTTTGTTTGATTTGTGGCCTGTGGACCTTCTTTTGGGTTTGATAAAATAAGCTGACAATTTGGCCTTCTGTTCAAATTTTGCAGCTTGAAAGCCTCCCCGCTATGGTTGCTGGGGTTTATTCAGAGGATAACAACATGCAGCTTGAGGCGACGACGCAGTTCCGCAAGTTGCTATCTATAGGTACTAGCTTTCAGTTATTTTTGGTTAGAATTCTTGCAAAGCTAATCTTTATATTGGGCAGTGAGTGAACATTAACTAAGCTTATAACTTATCTTAATCAGAAAGGAGCCCCCCAATTGAAGAAGTTATCCAGTCAGGTGTTGTTCCTCGATTTGTGCAGTTTCTTATGAGAGAGGATTTTCCCCAACTCCAGGTGTGTGTCAATGGAATCTTAATCTTATAATCTGGTAGTCCTTGAAAGCCTGAACCAAATAGACTTCTTACTGCGGCGTCTTTGTTATACTCTTATAGTTTGAAGCAGCGTGGGCACTCACAAACATTGCGTCGGGCACATCAGATAATACAAAGGTTGTGATTGATCATGGGGCAGTTCCAATATTTGTGAAGCTGCTTGCGTCTGGTAGTGATGATGTTCGCGAGCAGGTAAACTTTCTTTACTAATATTACTCCCTCCGGCTCATATTACTCTTCGTCAATATGGATGTATCTAGACACTAAAATATGTCTAGATACATCCGTATTAGCGAAGAGTATTATGGGTCGGAGGGAGTATTATATTTCCTGTCTTGACTGTATGCTGGGAGTCTCTAATTTTGCTACTTGAAAATTTTCAAGGCTGTCTGGGCATTGGGCAATGTTGCTGGTGACTCCCCAAAGTGCCGTGACCTTGTTCTCGCAAATGGCGCATTGATGCCTCTGCTCTCCCAGTTGAATGAGCATGCTAAACTCTCCATGCTAAGGAATGCCACCTGGACTTTATCAAATTTCTGCAGAGGGAAGCCACAACCAGCATTTGAACAGGTTTGTGTACGCAGCTGCAGTTTTATTCAACTATTATTTTTGTGTTGGTAAGGGCACTTCCTTGACATGCTTTTATTTTGTATCATAGACTAAGCCTGCTCTGCCAGCACTTGCACGACTTATTCATTCCAATGATGAGGAAGTTTTAACTGATGCATGCTGGGCTCTTTCGTATCTCTCTGATGGCACCAATGACAAGATCCAATCTGTGATTGATGCTGGTGTCTGCCCCCGACTTGTGGAGCTTCTGCTGTATGTGATAACCTTGCGTTTCATTTTTCTGCCATATGATTCTTTTATCTTATTATGTGAACTCATGTCTGGTCTTTCAATACTGTTCACATCTTGAAGTCACCCATCGCCTTCAGTGCTTATACCTGCTCTGCGAACTGTTGGAAATATTGTCACAGGGGATGACTCACAGACTCAGGTAATTCATTCACTTTTGTGTTCTTTGGATCAATACATCTCGCAGCAATAAACTAGCCTAAGCTGTGAGCTCACTCTTAAGAGGATTTCTGTTTTTTCTTAAGCATCATGTTTGGTACCTTATGTCTAGCAATTAGAATCTCTTTGAAATGTGAAGTGCGTGTGTTTATTTTTCCTGTAGTTTAGTTGCTCTCTCTACTGCCTTGTTGCCCCTTCTTGTTTGCACCTTTATTCATGTAAAGCATGTGTTGTTGTTTCAAGAGCCTGCCTTGCTATTAGATGTGTTGTTGTTCCAAGAGCCTGCCTTGCTATTAGATGGATAAGTAATTCACACTTGTGGCACTTTGCAATTCATTTTCTGTCACGACTGGCATTAGCATAACTTTTAATTAGTAATTGTGCACTTTTGTGTATTCATTTTTGATGTCTAATTCAACTTGTCTTTTGTTCTACAGTGCATCATTGATCATCAAGCTCTTTCCTGCCTCCTAAGTCTGTTGACTCAGAATCACAAGAAAAGCATTAAGAAAGAGGCCTGCTGGACAGTTTCAAATATTACTGCTGGTAACAAAGATCAGATACAGGTACAAGTTTTACATATGCTCACATGGTTTCTTCTCATGTTACTTACCAGTGCTTGCAATAATATGTGAACATTGTGTTTAGTGAATCATTGGGTTTTACCCACCAAAGTTTTTGCTGCACAGGGACAGTCTTTCAGATAAAGTTATCATTCTGTTTCTAGTCGTAATTATTGAAACTCATGCAACCATCTTGAAGCTGGTTAAAAGACCTAAATCATGCTGTTAACTAACATGGCTATGAATGTAACCTTCCAGTCTTTTTTCTGTATAAATGGTTGCTGACTCAAAATTGTTTCATTATTACTTTTTGAAATAATGTACCTAATAGTCAACTCTCAACATAATGAATTTTGTTTGCCTTAAATTGTCACCACCTGTAATGTTTACACTTTCCAGATGTGACCTTTAATATTAGAACAAGTATACAAATCTTGTTGGTTATATATGTTCTTGAAGTTCAATTATTGTTCACTTACCTTGCTACACTGGATTCTCAGGCTGTTGTTAATGCTGGAATTATTGGTCCTCTGGTACATCTGCTTCAAACAGCAGAGTTTGATATCAAGAAGGAGGCTGCTTGGGCCATTTCGAATGCTACCTCGGGTGGTTCCCATGATCAAATCAAGTATGTTCTCGTTCAGTGCTATCCAGCTTATGTTCAAATAGTGCACTTGCTTTCATTTTGAGTTTCACCTGGAGCTAATGTTATATATATTGTCTAAATAGGTATTTGGTTACTGAGGGCTGCATCAAGCCATTGTGTGATCTTCTCCTTTGCCCAGACCCAAGGATTGTTACAGTGTGCTTGGAGGGTCTTGAGAACATTCTCAAAGTTGGAGAGACTGACAAGAATTTGGGTACCTCTGGGGATGGAAATGTCTATGCGCAGATGATTGATGAAGCAGAAGGCCTGGAAAAGATTGAGAACCTGCAGAGCCATGATAACAATGAGATCTATGAAAAGGCTGTGAAGATTCTTGAGGCTTACTGGATGGAAGAGGAGGATGATGCGATGGGAGCAACTATGGAAGCTCCCCAAGGTGCCGCCTTTGACTTCGGCCAAAGTGGCAACCCTGATTTGAACTTGGGCTAAATACAGGTAAGATTCTCTAATCATAACCATACCTATTTTGACCTTTGTGTCAACAAACAACCAATGATTTTAAATTCCTCTGCAGATTTCATCAATGGTTGTAATTTCCTTGTCGCAGCAGTTCTCACCATTTGGTCCAAGTCGTGGTGGGGGTAATGTCTGTGGTGGTCCAATAAGCTAAGGTTTCAAGTGAGCAATTATTTCCAGCTTGTCCTGGGTATCGTATCGCAGTGTTTGTAAGAGGATTATATTTGTCAAACTTGAGGAGTCTGGGAGTCTGGGTTTTTTAATCAGGCTACTATGTAGGGTTGCATCTTTAGTATGGTGTGCACTATTTTGGTACTGTATAGCCTGAGTTCAGCTTCTGCAACTCTGCGAGGCAATTAGGGAAACATTCCTGAATGGTTTGGTTTCGGGGTTCTTCAGGATTGAGTTGCAGTTTGTCCGAACCTGTCAACTGTAATGCTTCCACTTAATTATATTTCTGTCTTGTCCAGTTATTATTATGTGGTGAAATTTGCTTGGCGTTTGTATGTTCGAATCTGGATAATGTCATTGTGATTTCTACATCGTTGGTAGACCTAGGGGTGGGTGTTTGGTCATGACCGACAATTCAGTCTTTGTGTTTCGGTCTATTTTAAATTCGTTACTCCAAAAATAAAGACCAAAATATGCTTGCTAGTTTTAGTACCTGATGATAAATTAAGGTACCTAAAAATTTGATTTCAGGTTGGGTAATGACCGAACAATGTGCTCTATACAAATTTTGGATATTATTTAGTAAATTAATTATATGAGTTCAGTGGTTCTTTGGATATTTGTCCAGTACATATATTATTAACAATTGGCACGAATAAAATTTCAAGGATCCTGAATAGAAACATAACCTCAGTTTGACCAATATCCGACAACCACAGCTCATGTGCATCACATGGTTCTTAAGAATGACCACTTTCATATAAACTTCGGTCTATTCGGTTACTATGAGATAATGATCAAATAAAAATCGATCTTTAAAATTTTCTATCTAATTCTTTGATCGGTCTTTTTGATTTCGGTCACTTCAGGTTCTTTCGATTTCGGTTTTTGGTCATCGGTTGACCAAATGAAGAGACTACATGATTAAAACACGATTCAAGTCCTTTGTATAGCTGACATCTCGTGTGTTGTCAAATAAATTAGTTTACACATCAACAAATGATAAACCAAATGCAGCAAACAATTGTTTAAAACGAAAAAGAATTCGTGCTGTGTACATTATCTCTGCACCTCTCGGCCATTGCTTCTGTCAGGCATTCAAACAGCCATGGACTCCTTATCCTTGGTGATGCACCACGCTGTGTTGCTGGACTGCACCTGGCAAGGGGCCGCCGTGATCTCCGGGGCATTCGGCGCCGGCTGTGGATGCGGGTGCGGGGCTGGGTGCGGAGGGTAGGACACCGGCGGCTGCAGGTGGTGGTGTTGCTGGACGCCCGGGTATGGGGCGGGGTACGGGGCGCTGCCAGGGTAAGGTGCGCCGTGTCCGGCAAGGTGGCCGCCGCCGTGCTGCGCTCGCAGCTTCTGCGTCTGCACTGCGGTGACGTACACGACGAAGCCGACGACGACCGTGATGAGCCCCAGTATCCCCGCCGCCGCGAACAACCCCGGGCGCACCCGGTGGCATACCTGGCGCGGCTTCCGCCAGTCGCTGACGTGCCCGGACTCCACCCCGATGCCGATCATGAGCAGCACCTCCGCGAGCCCGAAGCAAATCCTGCACCGATCTACCAGTGTTAACCACATCACAGAAATCTTGCCCAATGCATGCGAAGACATGGTTTAGCAGAAATGATTTTGGTACCATGTGATGAAGAAGAGGCAGCAGGTTTGCCAGGTGAGGGTGTTTGTGGCGGAGGAGACGCGGGGGTGGTCCTCTGCGAGGGCGAGTCCTGCGGATGCTGAGTCCGGGGCCGCGACGGCGAGCAGCATGTAGGCGTGCACGGCGAACATGGCGACGGCGAGCAACAGGAACGCCCCGATGGCGAAGCCGAGCGGCGAGCGGCCGCTGCTGTTGTAGACGCACACGTCCACCTGCCCCGGGGTCGCGCCCACGCTCATCAGGTAGTTGGACACCTGCGGCGAGCCAACAGCCAGCCAGACATCAGCACGAGCTAGCAGATCATGTCTGTCATGTACGATAATCTGGTACTAGCAAGTGTACCTCTGAGCGCGAGCCCTCGGCGGCGAGGCAGAGGATGAAGCTGACGAGGCCGCAGAGCACGGAGAGCCCCACGAGGGCGACGGCGATCTGGCCGCCGGAGCGCCCCGCCCGCCGCTCCTGCGCCTTGCGGAGGGACAGGTCGTCGTGCGTCACCGCCGGCCTCATTGCGCTAGCTTCACCTGCTGCTACTGCAAGTGTCCAAATCCACCTGGAGATTGCTTAGCTAAGCTGGTACCAACCTCACTCTCTAGCAACTGCTACTAGGCTTTCCCCTTTCGCCGGCCGGATACGATCTTGCCCCGGCCACGTCTGGTATATATGGAGTCGCTTTCTCGACGTGCGTCCCGGTGACGGCGACGCCCGGAGGAATATGTTGCTTGCGTTGGTGGGAGAGGAAAGAATTGGGAGAGGCAGCACGGGAGGAATCTGTCCATGGTGATGGCTCGCTTCAGGTTTCTTGCGTGCGCCGTGCCGCGCTGGGAGACATTCCGATTCGTTTCGCCTTTCGTTTACACCACCGAGAGCAGAGCCAGAGCACCTTCATCTTTTTCGCTGCGCTGGGTAATTCGATCGTCGTCACGGTGCCCTTTTTTGAGGAAAGCGAAGGGAGCATCTGCGCTTTGTAGCGCCAACGAGGCAACCTATGTTCAGAAAGGGGTGGTGTGACTGGTGTCTTTTTCTTCACGCACAGAAAAAAGAGGGGTTGGGATTGCCATTGGTACCACCAAATATGTCAACTAGTAACGAATCAGCTCGGGATTGTCACCGAAATTGGATGTATGTACAATATGTTTTTCTTTGCGAAATGGGGCATCCCGACATCTGCAAGTTGTAAAACGACCGATCCTAGGTTATTGCAGTAGTTACATTTGTAACTAGTTTGGTATGTTATAAATCAACCATGTAGTGCAAGTTGTAATCTCCTGTACTTGTGGATCTAAGGATCCGGGCTTTGACCCATATATTAACACGGAACGCGGCCGAGTCCAAGGCATGGGTAACAACCTTTTTCGTATGGTATCAGAGCCTCTCCTTCCTCCAAAACGCATCTAACCGCCAACCCTAAAACATCGATGGCGACTACTGGTTCTTCGTCGTTGACACAGGCGTCCGCCGTGAATCTGTTATGTTCGACGCAACAGTTCAAGAGAAGCTCACGAGCACCAATTTTCTGGTGTGGAAGGTAGTCGTTTTTCCTGCAGTCCACGGTGCCCGGATGTTCAGGTACCTTGATGGATCAATCAAGGCCCCGACAGAGAAGATCTCCACCAAAACTGAAGTTGATGGCAAGAAGGTTGTTACTGAGGTCGACAACCCAGCCTATGCAGCATGGATCAAGAAAGATCAGCAGGTCCTCTTCTGCCTCCTTGGAACTATCTCGCGTGAAGTTCTGGTGCAAGCCACCAATCATCAAACTGCCCATGCAGCCTAGACATCGGTCTTGAGCATGCATGCATCGCAATCCCATGCGCGAGTTATGTATCTTCGCCGCATCCTCACTATAACACCCCAACTTTTGTAACCCTGTTTAAGCAGAGTTTGGTAATGCAAAAATAAGGGCCAACAAAAAACTTTTTTGTGCAATTTAATAAATAAAATAGTGTTTCCTTGATTGTTGTGTAAATCATGTATGTAAGAGTGTTGTTTGATAAATAAGATTGTGGACCAACCCAATGTTTGTGTTCTTGTGATCATGCCATCCTTTGTGCAACTAGCTTTTTCTCCAAACAAAGTATCTTGGCACCTCCCTCATTTCAAAATATTTTAAATTTCCAAAATAGGAGCCAAGATCTATTTTAAAACAAAAGCTTTACCAAAACTAAGTATTTATAAAACTACAGGGACATATTGTTGAGATCCCACTATTCTATAACACTACTATTTTGTAAATCTTTGGCAAGTGGTTTTCAAACACCTTTGAGAAAACTTGAATAAGGTGATGTTTGTAGAGTGCGTCGTTTCAGAGGACGGGCTACATGGAGCCTGTTTTTTTTTAAATCTACATTTTAAGATCTTAAAAAATTCTCAAAAAATCAGATGTAAATAGTGACGACCTCTACCTGTATGCAAAAAACATATGCATAATATTATGTATTTTAGGCGTGTAAAAATGACAAATGTTCAAATCTCAGACAATGAACAGTGTAAAATTCAAAGACAATCAGATCTGTATTTGTTATTTTTGTGTACGGCTGAATACAAACCATTTCACGTTGAGATATTGCAGGACCGTAGACTACATCGTTGTCAACATCTAGGAATTTTTTGTCGATTTTTTTGAAACTTCAAAATGTTGATTTCAAAAAAAAATTAAAAACAGGCTCCATGAAGCCCGTCCTCCAAAGCCATTTTTCGGATGTTTGTGTCTCTATTAGTTGCCAAAAATATTTACAAAGGCCTTACTCCCTTATTTAAAACTTATTTCAAAAGTTCCCCATGGCATGATCATTATTGAGCACTTGTTCAACCATTTATTCTAAGAATGCTTGACTAGTTGCTAATGTTTGACTTGTGTGATGAGTTTGACTGTGTTGACTTTGTTTGATCTCTACTTGTATGAATGTCTGTTTTGATTAAAGACTTCCCTCTTCACTTCTGATAGCATCTAGGTTAAGCCAAGTAGCATTAAAAAAAGGCAAGTTAAAATGCAAAATTATCCAAACTCCAAGTTTGACCCTATCTTCACTTCTGATTCAATCTTCAAAGACTACTCTTAACCTCATACTTTCTATTCATGGGAATGCACCTTCTTAGATATCTTCCATGCCATATAATCTTTCATTCTCCATTACCACCTGGTCATTAGAGACCATCTACTAATTGTTTTAATCTTGTTTTTCACTCTAATTAGATCAGTGACCATTTGACCTTTAGCAGATTCCCTTTTCTTCCCACTTTTAAATTTTGAAATGAAGTCAGTAGGAACTCTCCTATTCACTGCATCTCTTATTGTTGATCTACTCTAGCCATTTATGCCCTTGATAGCACATTGGGGAACCATACTCAAATTAATGAGAGGCGGTTTTGAGCTCTAATCAAAACTGCTTCCAGCCTTTCTTTTATTCTACATAAACTTCTGGATCACTTCTTAACACCCACCACAAATTCTCTCTATAATGCAACTCCTTCCAAATAACAATTATATATGTTATTCATGATTAATATCACTCATTCCATAAAAATAATAATTACTACTCCCTTCGTCCCAAAATGTAAGGCGCCTAAGCTTTAGTCAAAAGTCAACATATTTTAAGTTTGACCAAATTTATATGTAAAATATAAACATTCCCAATACCAAATTAATATCAATAGATTCACAAGAAAGTATAGTTTCTCAAAATATCAAGTAGATATTCATATTTTTTAATATAAATTTGGTCAAACTTAGAAGATGTTGACTTTTAGCTAAAGCTTAGGCGCCGTAAATTTTGGGACGGAGGGAGTATGAAATTATTCTCTGAACTTTATTTTAGCTAAAGCTTAGGCGCCTTATTAACAACAAACATGGGTCATTCCATGTAGTTTTTGACATCAAGCAATTTTGGGAAAGGTTCTACAATGAAAGGTCACAAGTAGACCTATTTATAGCAAAATCCTATCTTCTTATTTTCAAAAGTTTCTAGGGATTTGACCCATTGATTTCCCTCATTCAAATTTGGACCAACCTTCCTATAGTGTTCAAACCTAATTCAAATGGAGCAAACTCTAAATGATGTCTTATGTACATCAAAAACACCGCCTTTAATCTATCTTCTCATACACATGCGTTGTCACTTTTGAATCAAACTCAAATCAAATCTTAAATCTACTCATGAACTAACTTTCATATCTATCTCAATTAAATTCAATTGGAGCATCACTAAAACCCATCCTTGGCTTCTTCAGCATGCCTCACTCCCTTTGGTCGAGCTCTAGGCTGCTACAGTGTTGCCCTTGTCCTTTTCCCGTTGGAGAGAAGGAGGAGACCGAAGCAAATCCTAGCTACCCTCTCTCTTTTCCCTCCATGTTGCTGCTCTGTCGCCCTGCCATCCTCTCTCTCATGAGTAGGACACAACCCAGCACCGCCTCTAGCGCCCAATAGCTAGCCTGGGACGCCACTATCCTCCCTCCTTATTTTCTCCCTCCCATCGGCACCCAAGCATTGGTCAGTAAGGATGCACCCGCTTCTGGCCCTTAGGCTAGCCATAGTGCTAGTATCATATGTAGTATCATGCAAACTAGGTCCACAAATTTACTTATATGGCAGTTAATTAATGAAGAGAGAGGAGATTAGAGTATCATAGGTAGATACTATATCATAGTGCACATTACGAGATACATTAAGCTTAAATAAATCTTGTACACACATTTGTATTGAGATACTACAAAATAACAAATACAATGAGTATATGATACTACTTTATGATACCATTTATTATGGACGTAGTATCATACCTAAGTATCATATGCATGCACTAGTAGAAAAAAGGGCTTTCGTTTGGAGCTGTCCAGATCTTTAGCACCGGTTGTGTTACGAACCCAGACTAAAGGGTGCATTAGCACCGGTTCATAAGGCTAGGGCATTAGCACCGGTTTGTAAGGGACCTTTAGCACCGGTTGAGCTACAAACCGGTGCTAAAGGGGTTGCGTGCAGGCGCTAACCCTTTAGCACCGGTTTGAGCCACAAACCGGTGCTAAAGGTCCCCCCTTTAGCACCGGTTCGTGGCTCAAACCGGTGCTAAAAGGTCACTACCTTTTAGCACCGGTTCGTGGCATGAACCGGTGCAAAAGGGGTACCTTTAGCACCGGTTTGAGCCACGAACCGGTGCTAAAGGGTTGACACCCATTTTTTCCTCTCATGCCTACCCCCACCGCGCAGAAAAACGTCTAAAAAAATAAATGAAAATGATAAAAACTTCAAATTTCAAAATCCTTTGACATGCATGTACCTCACGCAACCAACTTTTATGGAAAATTTGAAATTTTGAATTTTGATATTTTTTACAAAAAAAGGTTATTTCAAATTAAAACGCCTATAACTTTTGCGTACGGACTCGAAAAGAAAACGTATAATATATGAAAAACTATCTATGCAAAAAGTACATCCGATTTCAACAGCCATAGGCCGTTTGCACAAATTCTTGCTTCTCAAAATTCCAAAGGGAAATATGAAAGTAGGAATATTTTAGATTTTTTCAAAAAAATTAAAAATTAATTTTTTGAAATTTTTGAATTCCTTTTATTATTTCTTCCACATTTTAGTTATTTTGAAGTTTTTATATTATTTTGGAATTTTTAAGTTTTTTATTTTTTTGAATATTTTGAGTTTTAAAATTAATAATTAAATTATACGTAAAGATTATTTGGAAATCATTGATGCTTATTAATAATTAAGCATTGTTGCTCATTTTTAAAATTATTTTAAATTCAAAAAAGTAAAATTATATGTTATCAAAGTGTATAGGTTAATAGAATTCATAGCATAGTATCATCAAGAAGTCGCGAGCGCAGTCTTGGAAGTTAGTAGGGAAGGAATGGAGAAGTTAAGCGTGCTAAGGGTGGAGTAGTGTGAGGATGGGTGACTTCCCGAGAAGTGGTGCCATGAGTATATACTTTGACATGAGAATAGGGATGATTAGAGATTAGAGTGGAAACTGTCAAACAATTCAAATATCTGAATATTAAGAAATTTTGAAAAATAAATTCAAATTTTTTTCATTTTTTTTCTTAAAATTTATACCAGAAATTCTACCGGACCTTTAGCACCGGTTCGTGTCTCAAACCGGTGCTAAAGGGTCCTCTAGCTGCACAGGCCACGTGGAACCCCTTTAGCACCGGTTCGCAGCACAACCGGTGCTAAAGGGTGACCCTTTAGTCCCGGATGCTTTGCACCGGTTGCAAAACCGGTGCAAATGGGGGTTACAAACCGGTGCAAAAGCCTCAATTTCTACTAGTGATGATACTACTATATGATACTGCCTACTATGACCAGCCTTATAATGCGCCATCAAGCACGCCTTCGACTGCTCTCTGCATCGCAGTAAAGCCCCACGGCCAAACCTACCCCTACGTTGCCCTGTCGAGTCGCTCTGACCGGCACCCAGCCGCCCGTTGGACGCGCACGTGTTCCATGCCGACCAGCACCCAAGACCGTCGCCCCTTCACACATACGAGAACGACACGACACCAGGACTCCAACACGCCTCAGGACGTGGCCGCTCGTGCCCTACACGGACCGTGGTCGATATCAAACACCTGCGGCCACGAACCTACCCCACAGTTTCTAGCCATCCCAGCTCGCGAGGCTCGCTCCTCTTGCTTCTAATAGACCCATTCCACGACGTCGTAACCCCTCCCACCGCCAACTCGACCAATCTTCTCCTCGACACCCATTGTGGACAGAGAGCACAACCGCAGGACCACCTCAGTATAAAATCTCAATACGAGCCTAGAGCCACCTACCGCATGCCAGTCCACTCTCCACATCACTCTCAGCCACCGTGAAAGCATAGGAGATGCCTCTGGATCATTGGAGCCGAGGGGAGCTTGCTTTCTTCTCCGCCGTCGGACGGACGAGGAGGAGGATTCCGTCACTATCGTCCCTCTCTCCTATCCCTTTCTACAACATCATGTTGCCCTCATCGATATCGTTCTCAAACTGCCCTCTTTCTTACCAGGTTGACCTGTAGCCGACACGGTCGTCCATGGGCGTAGAAGCTACCGGAGTTGAGTTCGTCAGCGACGTAGACGCAAAACCCTCTGCATGCAGGAATGGAGACGGCCATGCACCTCCTGAGACCCCTACACATCCCCGCCTACGCCCGCAACACCCTCTCGGTGAGCTCCTGATCAAACTTTAGCTCTGCCCATTTCGAGCTAGGGTTTCAGTTCGTGCGTGTGTCCAGGCAAGGAAGACGCACCTCAGCCGTCGATCTGTCTTTTAATCGGACGACCAAGGGCTCTAGATACCCCTTCACTGTTAAGCGAATTACTTATATTTAATCTTGTCAATCTTGCCACTTTGCACTCAAAAATCCATAACTACAAATATGTTACTCTAATTTGAGCAAACTCAATTTTCATTGGTAGTCCATTATTTTATATTGCATGTGGCACTAGATTGATGTCTCTGCGATGTTTGTGCTTAGAGTAGTAATTAATATGCTATAGGAGATTAGTTGACTTGTTTAATTTATAAATCATGTTATATGAGTGATTTTGGCATGAGTCAAATTTTCATGGATCATGTACCAGATGGTAGATTTTTCTAATAAAGAGGGAATATCTGAGAATTTTAATTGCCAAAATAGCCACCCCTTTCATTAGAAAATTTATAGAAAAAGTTTTATAACTCTAAATGGGTTGAATCCACTTTTGTTAGATTTATAAAATTAATATATTTCTTTGGGTATGCTGTTCGTATGATTTGAATGCAAAGAATTACCTGAGTGATAAATATGGCATATTAGGCTTTTGTTGTTTGTTAAAATCACCAATTAATCTTGGAGTATGATAAATAGATGAAATCACTTGGTGTAGTTCAGTAATGTGTTATACTACCTACTAGTGTTTGTCTTGATGTGTTATACTTGCTGTGGTGAAGTGTGTGTGGTTTATAATTTGTGCTAGTGTGCTTATTTCGTTATTGTTATCGGCGCTAGATTCGAACGACACCGGGTATTCTGAGGAGGGTAAATACTTTAGTATCAAGAGGAAGACCAGGGATAAGCTGATCAAGGCAAGCCATCTAAACTTGTTGCATCTCTGATCCTAGTTTTACTTATTGCATTATTCATTACTATTTATAAAAATGCATTGTTTTGTGTTGCTATGCCTCTAAATAGCAATTGTTGGCAACTTTGCTCCACAAGTCACCGTGGCTTGATGGTTAACATCATGACCTTTAGAAAACCTTGTAGTGGAGCAAAAACTCTAGGTTGGAAACACTTAATTTGGGAATTTGAAAATGTTTTCAAAAACCTTGAAATAATGCCCTATTACAATGAAATGTTTTCAGAAATGAGATTTTGAGAAATGGAGGAAAAAGGAGATGGTGGATTTAAGAAAAAGGCATTGCGTATAAGTGTTCGCCAAACCAATTTCTCCCATACAACCACATTACCCTGGTATGGGACAGGGCGTAGCGGAGTAGTTTGTTCACTTTGGCATGGGACCTCCAAATGTAATGGCAGTCCGACCATGGACACCTTTTCCATGGCACCCTGAGTAGCAGCGGTTACTTAGGCTCGCATTATCACCTTTTTAGGGGGCAGAGTTACAACCTAGGAGCCCTAATTGAAAGACGCCTGCACGTGATGGCAGGGATTCAGAGGGTCAAGTGGGCTGAGGAATTTGAAACTCAAAAAACACAAAATCCATATATCACTTCTACATCCAGAACGCCACAGGGTTACCAAGGAAACTATAATAACTCTTTGCAGTAGCAAATTTGTAGGAGCGAACCCGGTGTGTGGTGGTGCGCAGGTCTCCGTTCTTGTCATACTTCAAAGAAAATGTGGTTAACCGAAGCACATGGCGACGAGGTCGAGGTAGGTCATCATCATCACCACTCTCTTCTGCCACCTCTAACTGATAGTCAACATCGGAGCACTCATCAATATACAGGCATTGAACAAGGCAGAACCGGCTTCTTCCTCCCATATAGACCAGGGTTGCACCGATGTGATTCTCCGACGAGTCCTCACAAAAAAGTTTCTCCTTACTAACCTTCCAGGCTGGAGATTGTGTGCTGCTCGCATCGGCAGCTTCAATAGGTGGCACATTGCAGGAGCAGAGATAGCCAAGGGAGTCTGGATTGCCAGAAAGCCCAACCCACGCATCTAGCTCACGGTCAAAGTATGCACAGTCCGAGAATGGCAGAATCCACTCCCCGTGTCGCTTCCACTCGAGAGAGTCCGTCAAACCGGTGTCGAAGGTGAAGGTGGTTGTTCTGGCATGCCTCTTGACACTGACAAAGATGGTCCGCCCGTCCGGGTGCACGGCATGTGAGGTGACACGAGAGCGCTTGAAAGGAGGCTTGGGTAGCTTGGACCACGACCACAGCCATTTCCCAGGTTCATCCCGAGGGGGAAGAAAAAGTATCTCCGAGCGCCCATCATCCAGGCAGAAAATCTTGTCAATGACGGGGACGTAGATGGGAGCAGAAGGCACCCTCTTGGGCTGAGGGCCGAAGCTGAGCACCCGTGTGTGGACATCAAAGACGGGGAAGACATGCTTGCCCTCCAAAGGACTAGTGACCACAGGGTTGGTGACCATGATCTTGGTTCCGATAGCCGCAAAGAAATCACATCTCGAGTGGGTTGCCTCCAAGCGGACGACGGCCGGTGGCTCCGGCTGCTCGGTCTTGTCGATCACGTTGGCATGCTCAACCAGCTGGGCATCGTCGCTGTCGTCGTCTAAATCACAGAATTCCGAGGACAAATCAACCTTGCGGATGGTGTATCCTGACTCCCAGTCATCCATAACAAGATATAGGTGGCGGCGCCGACGCTTGACCGTGCGCCCACCGACCAGCCCATCGGCATCGAAAGTCTGCCTCTTCTTTGGCATCGTTTTTCTCGGTGTATACGACGACCACCTTACACACTCCTTGTGTTCTTCTTATAGAGGATGTTGCCGACCTGCAATTCGTTTCCGATTCACAAAAGGTAAAAACAATAAGAGGCTGCAATTCGTTTCCGATTCACAAAAGGTAAAAACAATAAGAGCC
The DNA here is from genome assembly GCA_007115705.1 of Dactylis glomerata. Taxonomy (NCBI): domain Eukaryota; kingdom Viridiplantae; phylum Streptophyta; class Magnoliopsida; order Poales; family Poaceae; genus Dactylis; species Dactylis glomerata. Next base: position 1,650,128 of record QXEO01001110.1, read on the forward strand.
TGCGATTCGTTTCCGATTCACAAAAGGTAAAAATCAATAAGTGCCTGCAATTCGATTTGGATTCAGACAGGGAAAATTCAATAAACCTAATCCTACTAGGACTGCGCATCAGATCTAAGATCCAAGTCTATATCCAAATCAGAAGAGAGAGGGAGAAGGAGAAGAAGAGAGAGCGCGCGCATGTACGTACCTTGAGGCAGAAATTGGTCGATCAGCAAGTAAGTAAGAGAGAGCGCGCGCATCTGCTGTACGAGATTATTTAGAGAGGAGAGGAGAGTGCAGGGGAGGGGAGAGGAAAACCGCGACGGCGGCGCATGATTTATCCAGCGCGAATTCTATTTCTACCCTATACTAGCGAGAAAGTATCCGGTGGAAACCGGATTTCAGTGGAAACCTGCAAACTAGATGATGAGCCGTTGGATTGAAAATTTCCAGTCTAAATCAGTCTCTGTTCTGTACCACACATTTTGCAAAAGAACGCCCGCTTGGTCCATCACGTTTTTGCGCAAAACACCTTGTACATATTTATCCTCTAAAAAATGCCCATTTTCCAAGGTGAGCCACCGCCAGGTCTGGTTAGGTTTTCCTGGAGCGACCGCGGCGGCGGCGGTACACAGCAGGGCGACTCAACGTGCCTCGGCCATCCTGGCTTCCTCCGGCCACAAATCCCCTCCGCCGGCTGCTATGGAGGGCTCGGCCGTGACGCCCCCCGACAAGAGGCTCAGGGGTGAGTGTCTAGGGGCCTCATGCGCCTCCCTGTCCTCTCTCCTTCGCCGGTGACGGGAGCAGCGGTGATTTTAATTTGCGAGCTGCAAAGCGGCTAGGACACAGGGCGACGCGCTCACGAGTGAGTGATGCGAGATTCGGTCCGAGTGAGTGATGCGAGATTCGATTTGAAGCGGTGGCTGTAGGATCTGATCTGGTCTCTTGGCTTGCGCCAGATGAACCTGCGATTTGGCTTGATCTTTTTGAGTACCACAAGATTTGTATTCTTATTTCCATGATTATGCCCTCTTCAATTCTCCATTAGTATCTTGTTTCATTAAATTTCCGTTGCTTGCTTGATTTCTATTTTTCTCGTAGTGAAGTTTGTGGCTCAACGAATCTGATCTTTTTATTGATCTGGTGCTAGTGAGGATTGTAAAGCAGCAGGTGCACCAAGGCAGTCGGTCTTCTCTGCCGGTGAGCTGCTCCATAGATCGCGCCGTAGCTCCGAACACCGCAGCTCCCGGCGCCGCTCTTAGAGCTAAGAGGAGTCTCGGCAATGACATCAGTTTTAGGGCCTTAACGGGTAAAGATACAATAAATTAGGGGGTTCTGTGCAAAACTATATCTAAGAGGGCGGGTGTCTATTCGCAAAATGTTCGGTACATAATGGTTCCAAATCTCATCCGCACATTCGATATCCAACGGCTCACGTTCTAGTTTCCAGGTTTCCATTGGATGTGGGTTTCCATTGGATCTATACTAGCTGCCCTGCGTTACTACGGGTTAACAAAAAAAATAGACACACCGGTCAAACAGTTGAATAGTTGCATAATGTTCTTTGTAAATATCTCAATATTAAAAATGCAAATACAACTATACCAGTACTCACCGTCTCTTTTTCGGCACATAAATAATAATCATTCTTCTTGGGACAAGTGTCTTTCCGTAGTCTTCTATGCAAATACAACTATACTGTATTGAGATTATCTCAAGTTTAAATGACCTTTAAGAAATGAGCTAGATTATAAAATAATGATTAACAATACATCAATTTTTCGGTCAGTCAAGGTTTCTCAGATCAAAGCTTTCTAATAGTTTTTATGTAAAACCTCCAGAAATGAAAATAACCTCCATTGAATGATAGATTGTGATATAAAGACCACTTGTTTACTTGCATGCACTGTAAAACAGAAAGGTGAATGCAATTGCTCTATCAACTATATTTTTGTATTATTCATGCACTTTAAAATCAGTTTACCCAAATAAGGTCATGCAAATTTCAAACAATACATCAGAACCTGATGCCAAATAATCAATTTTTCAAACACCTAGCCTGCAACAACCTACATAGATGTATCTCTCTCCATCTCTTGCTGAACATACAGTACAAGGTCGACCCTACCAGTCAACCATGGTAATAACTAAATATTGAACATTATTTGTTTACCATGATCTGACCGAACAGTGCGGATCACCAACAGCTAAGATAGCATAGCAGTAACCTTAGCGATACAGAGCCCAATGCTTGAATAATGCATTATCACAATTGAGTATATGAAATAATCATATTTGGTTCCGACTGAAATAAAGAAAACTGATCCGAACATTGATAGCCTGATAGGGGAACGAGAAGGGCCTCACACTGAAATCATCATCCTCGATTCTAGCGGGCTTTGACACAAACTCAAATCGATTGGAGAAGAACATATGCTCCTAGGCATTCAAAACACAATACTGTATCACGTAGCCTTTAATGTGAGAACGACAAGTACGGAGTTTAGGCTTGCTACGAGGCTCTGGTCCATGTGGCGTGGAGGCGCGGCTTGACCTCGGCCATGGCCGCGGCGGCGAGTTCCGCTCGTCCTGCCTGGCGCTAGCCGCGACGGCGACTTCCACTTGCCCGGCTGCTTCCACGGCCGTGGCGGAGGTGATCCTGAGGCTCTGATCTACGCGGCATGGAGAGGCGGCTCGACCTCGACGCTAGCCGCGCAACGGCGCGCGAGTTCCGCTTGTTCTGACTGGCGCTATATGCGACGGCGAGTTCCACTCGTCCGGCTGCACGGCTAGTCGCGGCAGAGGTGGTCCGTGAGTTTCTTGCTCCGTGCGCTATGGTGGGCCAGCTCGACCTCACGTCCGCGAGCCCTGACCAATGTTTTTTCGATTCTATGGGACTGTGCTCTTATATGAAGGTGTGCTGCGCAAATAGCGGACGACGTACAACATACGGACGTGATGTACCAAATCAAGATGACAGATCGATCCGGACGCTTGCTAGCTAGGCGGGATGAAGATGTATTTTTGGTTGGACGAAAGCGTATTTTACGGACACGGATCAGTCCGATTGCAATATTATTTGTAGAGATCGCGAGGTCGCGCGTTGCATCCGTGCGATCGAAATCGGACGCCCGGCGGCTGGTGGTGCTTCATGTCGATAGGGGTCCACCGTGCAGCGTCTCGTCCGGGGTATGCAAAGCACGAGGCCGCGCGCAGAGGCGGAGGATGGGAATAGTGCAGGAGGGACGAGGTTCAACCCCGACAATGTCTATGTTTGTGGGCTGTCGAGATATGGAGCGCTAGTGGGACCCGACGAACTCGACGGTGATCAGACGAAAGCAGAGGGACACAAGGTTTACCCAGGTTCGGCCCCCTTGGTAGGGTAACGACCTACGTCCTGCTTGTCTGACTTTTATTGATGCGGTGGCTACAGTGGAGGTGTTACAATGGTGGCGTAGATTGGATCTAGCCGAAGGTGGAGAGCTCTCAATGCTTCGAGCGCTCCGGCGTGAGGTGATGAAAAAGTGTCTAGAAAGGCGCTAAGATCTCCCTCCCAACCTTTTATATGCGAAGGTTGGGTCCCGGGATTGTTCTCCAAGTTGATTACAGATTGAATTGGTTTGAATAAACCCTAGTCGAGTCCTAATTCAACTAGGTCTCCTTCTTCGAGTCTTCATCTTGCACGCCAAGTTATGTATCTGGGCCGCGCCAAGCTAATATCTTCATGGGCCTTGTAATTCCTTCGACGGTTATCCCTCCTGGGCCGAAATCCAGGTAGGCGAATATCAAGGGCCTATTTGGCATTTCTTCGTCAGTAGCCCCCGAGTGCCTAGGATAGTCGAAAACTATGGCAGAGACTCTAATTTGAGATTCTTCTTGATTGAACAAAGTGCATTCGCCTCACATGTAAAAACACAAAGGCATAGCGAGCATACAAATGATTTGTCTAGTAAAAGTTGCTAATTCGAGTAGTACTTATTCCGAGCTTCGAAAATGTTTAGTTTGGTTGCTAGGGGGATTGGCATAACCGGTCTGAGACTCACGCCGGGTCTCAGTTAATTGCATAGCCACAAAAACATCGGTTAGCTTACTCAGATTCGAGTACCCCGACTCGAACCCACGTGGGCTGGCGCTACTTCGACCCGAGCCGCGTATGGACTTATCAGGTTGAAGCCCAGTTCAGTGTGAGGCATTAGATGCGTCAATCGATGCAAAACTTCATACCGTAGGTATGGAAAATTTCTCGGCAGAGCGCGCTTGATACGAATACCGGGCCATCTAGTGTTGCCAACTGTGGACTTACCTTCGTATTTGACATACGGCATCCGAATTGGTATATTGCCACCAAAATTCGGGCATTAAGTGTAAGCATAAGCATAGAGTTGGATTCCAGGGGGCTACAATCTGCTCCCAAATCGACATTGAGGCACTGCTGGCCATGAATTAGAAATAACCTGGGGACTGAAGCCCGTGGTTAGACGCAACAACAGTTCTGGTTAGTCTGGACGGAAGGAATCATTATTCGAGTAAACTTGCGGTACTGCAAGACGAAGTAAAGAAAAGGTCAAGGAATCGATAGCCATGACTTGAATAATAGGAGGGCGTTGCCAGCCAGAAGACAATTCGAGGGATTAAAATCCACAACTCGAAGATTAAAGCAGCAATGACCCGCTCGAATGCGGTAGGCGGGGAGAGTCAATACCTTCGACTCGTGGAGCATAGAGGCACTGCTGGCCCGTAATAAATAATTCGAGGATGAGAATCCCCAACTCGAATGCCAAAACAGTGTCAATCAAAGCAGGAGGATCCTTTCGGGTAGGCATGCAGAAAACCCTACTCGAAAAACTCTCGAGCAATTCAAACTAAAACTTCGAGCAGAGAGCATGACCGCTCAAAAAGGCGAGATTCGTGTCCGAATAGCATAAAGAGGGCGAAAGACCTCACGAGACACCGAATGTCAAAGAAATTCGAATTTCAAAAGCACATACCTTGAAAATGCGAGGACTCATCGTCGAGCTTATCCTTTGGGTTGAAAGGAAATAACCTCACAGGAAATGACGTCAGTGATGACGCTCGGTTCCTTCAAACGGTCACGCCATCCTCTGTAAGGGTAGCCTAACATTGACAAGACTAGACGCCTAGTGGGCCCCACAGCCGCGCATCCCGGCTGTTGACTAAATTTGACCGCATGTCCCGCGCGTGGGTAAAAAAAGTCTGCCATGCCTCCTCAATTACCGCGCGCAGTGGAGGCCGCGGCGCCCGTGGTGTTGACACGTGGACGACCAGATCCACCCAGCCGCTTCCCCTTCACAATGTGTGGCCAGGATGGACTAGCGATTTCCAGGGACGAGATAAAAATGGCAGCGGGGGGGTAACTGTTTACTCCACTCTACCGCCGTCATCTTCTTCCTTGCGTTCTACTCCAGCGACGCATCTCTCCCACCTTCCATTCCTGTGAAGTTCTTGCTGAGCACCGCCGTCATGGGCAAGAGAAGCATGACCGTGGCCGGCGCCACCAGCGGTGCCGCCACGAAAAAAGCCAAGGCCACCGATGCGGACCAATCCGTTGTTGGACACTGGGTCCAAACCAAGATCGGCGACAGGGAGCTGATGAGCGCCGAGAAGATCGGCCTTCTAAGGAACGATCCGGCGGAGGTCCTCACCGCCGGCCCGAAAATCATACCCCGACCATCCGCAGGCTTCCGGGTAATCTTCCTCGCTTTTCTCCTTCGAGGGCTTTCGCTCCCTCCACATCCTTTCCTCCGAGGTCTCCTCTTCGCTTACGAGATTCTGCTCCACGATCTGAATCCCAACACTGTTCTCCACATTGCGTGTTTCATCACGCTCTATGAGTGCTTCCTCGGCATCGAGCCCCACTGGGCGCTCTGGCGTCGAATTTACACCATTCGGCGTCCCTCACACTACCAGACTGGCGGCTTCAGCTGCCAAGTGCGCCAGGATGTCGAATATTTCAATCTCCAGACATCGGAGAACAATCCTGGCTGGAGGACGAAGTGGTTCTATGCCAAGGACAAATTCCTCGCTGGTCAAAACTTTGGTCTTGAAGAATTTTGACCCACCACCACTATTCGTTCCCGGGTGTCATGGAGGCACGAACTGTCCGAGGAGGAGATGAAGATCACTCAACCTCTGATGGAAAGGATTCAGCAACTTTGGTCCACACCTAAGAAGGAGCTATCAGGCATCCAACTCATCCGGACCTTTATCGAGCGTCGAATCCAGCCACTGTCTGCACGAGCCCACTGTATGTGGGACTACACCGATCGACAGGATTCGACGCAAATCTCCCCCGATGAACTGAAGGAAGCTGAGATCGATGACAGTGTCCGCGCTATCACCAAGCTGAAGAAGAAGCCGTTCGTGCCTAAAGTTTTTGGCACCGCATCATTCAGCAAACGGAACCCCCCGCACTGAGCTATGATTGCTATAGATGGCGCGGTGATGATGAAGTAAATGACCGGCCAGTTGGGAACCCCAAGAGGAAGGTATGATGAATATAGCAGCAAGTTTTTCCCTCAGTAAGAAACCAAGGTTTGACGATCCAGTAGGAAAAAGCCAATACTCCTGAAGGTGATGCTTGCTAGCCTAGTGACACTCCAACAAGGGCGCCGTTAACGATAACTTGTTAGCGCGTCTTCAACTAATAGCAACGTGGAACCTGCACACAACACAACCAAATACTTTGTTCCCAACTTACGATGAGGTTGTCAATCTCACCGGTTTGCTTGAAACAAAGGGTATGAGCGTATCGAGTGGAAAGTGATAGTAATTTGCAAGTAAAGTAAACAGTGCGAGTAAAGTAAATAGGTGATAGTAATATAATGGAAATAGGACTGGGATCCACAGTTCACTAGTGGTGTCTCTCCATAAGATAAAATAACACATGCTGGGTAAACAAATTACAGTTGGGCAATTGATAGAATAAAGACAACGTGCATACGTCGAGAGGATCACTATGAAATTTACTCTGGGCATTACAACAAGATTCATAGACCGTCATCTAACTGCATCTATGACTAATAATCCACTTGTGGCGAATCAATCCGAGAACTCCACAAGTATTAAGTTGCGAACAACAGATAACTGTATTAAGCAAAGTGTGTAATGTAAACAAAGCATATGCCCTTGATCATATGAATGTTGTTTTCTCCCTAGTGGCAACAGTACATCTACAACCTTAGAGGTTTCTGTCACTCCCCCAGATTAAATAGAGGCATGAACCCACTATCGAGCATAAATACCCCCTCTTAGAGTCACTAGCAACTACTCGGCCAAGATAGCTACTAACAACGGAGAGCATGCAAGATCATAAACAACATAGAGATAACATAAGATAATATTCAGCATATCAACTCAATCATAACACCAATATTCATCGGATCCCAACAAACATAACATGTAGAATTACATAACGGTGATCTCGGTCATGTAAGGCAGATCACGAGATCTAAACATGAAGCACATGGTGGAGAAGACAACCAAAAAGCTACTGCTATGGACCCATAGTCCAAGGTAGACTACTCATTTATCGCGCCGGAGGCAAGCATGGCGATGAAGAAGACCTCCGGTGGCGATTCCCCTCTCCGGTAGGGTGCCAGGAAGAGCTTCTGGACCCTCCCGATCTCGGGTCGACGGTGGCGGCGGATCATGATGTATTCTGGAAAAGTGATCGGGTGTTTAGGTTTTTCCCATCGGGGGGTCTTTATAGGCGAAGGGGCAGCGTCAGAAGTGGACCAGGTGGGGGTCACCACAGGGCGGCGCGGCCAGGCCCTGGGCCGTGCCCCCTGGTGGTGAGGCCGCCTCCTGGCTCCTTTCCGTCTCCTCTTCGGTTCTCTGGAAGCTTCGGTAAATTTCTGGATGTTCGGCTTTTGTTTCGTCCAATTCTGAGAATATTTCCTGTGTAACTTTTCTAAAACACAAAAATAGCAGAAAACAGGGAACTGGCACTGTAGCATCTCGTTAATAGGTTAGTTCTGGAAAATGCATAAAAATGCCACGAAGTGTAACAAAACACTAAGCAAATGGTGTAAAAATAAGCATGGAGCATCAAAAATTATAGATACGGTAGAGACGTATCAGCATCCCCAAGCTTAACTCCTGCTCGTCCTCGAGTAGGTAAGTGATAACAAAAGAAATAATTTTTGAGGTGACATGCACCTACACAATCTTGATCAACTATGTAAGCGTTGTGCGCTGGGATCAAAAGAACTTAAAACATGGGCATGAAAGATATAATCTTGATAGAAGAAACTTAGCAACCATGTTATAACATGAAAAAGAACACAAATGAAAGATCATGAAAATGAAACAATGAAAGTCAAACGTGTGTTCAAATCATATGGAAAAACATACAAATCGTTTTCAGCTTGTCCTTCATGAGAGAGCAAAACATAAATGCATAGGACACCTTCAAGTTTAAGAGGGCGACTAAATACAAGTAATTCAAGGACAAGTGAAACCAACATCATGAATCAATCAATGAAAACTTTGGGACAATGCACATTATACTCATAATGACAACTATGCTCTCTTAGACGGTGCATAAAGGTAGAAGGTGGTAACTCAACATAAAAAGTAAAAGAAAGGCCCTTCGTAGAGGGAAGCAGTGATTAAACATGTGCTAGAGCTTTTCATTTGTAAAATAGAGATAAAAATTGGGTTTTGAGAGGTGGTTGTTTCATGTCAACAACTGGCAATGGGGTCTTACTATCTTCCATAATAAACAAGTGAGAGCGGTTCCGAGTTCTTTGAAAATTTGGCACATTGGTGCTCTTTTATAAAGCTTTGGCACTCCTCCCCACCTTTTTCCTTTCTCAAACCATGGCTAACCGATTCCATCGGGTGCCCACCAACATTCACATACCATGGAGGAGTGCCTTTTTTCTTTTTCTTTTTTAAGAATTAGATTGCAATGGTCTGGCCAGCTCCCTTGCAAAATTAATGACGAGCAGATGAAGCTGCCTAGTCGAGGGGTACTTAATTTAATATGGAAGATAGCAATTCCGACCACTACATCCCCATGAGCTAAAAACAGTGGCACAAAACGAGAAGTAGTTGGAAGTTTTAAAAGGTAGCACATGAAAATTTACTTGGAATGGCTTACAAATACCATGCATAGGAATTTATAGTGGACACAATGGCAAACTTGGTTTTTAGGAGTTGGATGCACGAGTAGAGCTCATACTCAGTACAAAATGAGGGCTAGCAAAAGACTGGGAGTGACCAACTAAGAGAGCAATAACGGCCATAATCATGCATAGCGACAAAGCGGCATTAAAAGAAGCATAAGATGGCATCAAAAGTCAAAAACTAAATGATCATAGAGGCTTATGGCGACTTGTATGAGTCTAACATGTGTGAGCATGCGCCAAGTCAACCCAAATAAAGCATCAAAGGAGAAAACCAAAATAATGCTTCCAAATAATTAAAACAACGCATGATTTTTTCAAAGGCTCATTAAGCAATCTCAGTCATTTGAGACAAGTCATGCTACAGAAAAACCACTAAGCATACTATCAAAAAGACATCAAGCACGACATGCAAAAGCCTAGGCCGCAGTCTACACAAGCTCCTTTTTGTACCACTTTTTTGCATAAAGCTTTTTCTCTTTTCCAACACCATTCGAACTTTTTATAAACAACTCTTTTGATGAAAACCAACATGGACCAGAGGTCAAAATACACCTTGATAAAAAGATATAACAAGATCTGAACACAAATAAAGGCAAAAAACAAAAACTAAACGCAGTTCTAGAAAAAGAGAACACTCGTTGAAACGATAAGAGTGAAAAACGGAGTGTTCTTGGCAAATGAAAAGCAAGGAAACTTCTCCAAAAGAAATTTTTTGGGGTCCAACCATTTATTTCAGCAAACAAAACTAAAAACTAAAACCAACTGACGCTCCAAGAAAAACGCATAATGCATGAAGCAATAAAAATATAGTGTGTTGAAAGGTGACCTGATTTTTGCCGATGAAGAAGGGGTGCCTCGGGGGCATCCCCAAGCTTTGACGCTTGTACCTCTTGGATATTTCTTGGGGTGACATGGGCATCCCCAAGCTTGAGCTTTTGTCCATTCTTCAACTCATCTCATCATTCTCCAATCCCTACACTTGAAAACTTCCTTCATACAAAACTAAACACAAATCTATTAGCAACATTAGTGTAAGCATAACAATGAATCAACCCTTTTTGCTTCAGGTTTCAACTCAAAACCACCACATATAAAGCATATACTACTGTAGCAACTTCCCCAAAAGTTCCGTGATCAAAAGAACTAAAAAAGAAAGTGATAAAGCGGCAAACACAAATATTGGCAGAAATCTGTCAAAACAGAACAGCTGACAAAGGTTGAATTTTTAGAGGGTTTTCTGTTGCTCAAATCAACAAGTGTTCTACTAATGAAAGTTTGGATATAACCTGGGGCATATGCACAAGAAATCGCAGGTCCAAAAGATATACAGATAATTTTCACGAATTTTTACGGTGCAGCACTGAAAACTATTTCAGGACAGCAACATCCCCAAATCTTACCTCACTCAAATTAGAGGCTTCTCTTGGCACAAAAACGAAATAAAAAGGATAAGGAGCGGTTATTACAGTAGTAATAACTTCCAAGACTCAAATAAAAGAAAAAGTACTGAAAGTAATAACATTAGGTTATCTCCCAAGAGTGCTTTTCTGTAACGCCTTTGAGCTAGGCGCAGAAAGTGCGAATCAAGTAATATCAAGTGATAAAGCATCAATCTCATAATTTGCTCTTAGAATAGAGTCAAAAAGCAATTTGTTTCTCTTTCTAGGGAAGTGTTCTATACCTTTATTGAGTGGGAATTGATATTTCATGGTGCCTTCTCTCATATCAATGATGGCACCTACAGTTCGAAGAAAGGGTCTTCCCAAAATAATAGGACATGAAGCATTGCATTCAACATCCATGACAAGAAAATCAACGGGAACAAGGTTATTGTTAACCATAATAAGAACATCATTAATCCTTCCCAAAGGTTTCTTCTTAGCAACATCAGCAATAGGAACATCATAATAACACTTTTCAAGAGGTGGTAAATCAGGCATATCATAAATCTTTCTAGGCATGATAGAAATACTAGCACCTAGATCACATAAAGCATGGCAATCAAAACCATTAACATGCATATCAATGATGGGTTCCCAACCATCTTCTAACTTCTTGGGAATAGAAGCTTCCTGCTTCAACTTTTCATCCCTAATTTTCATGAGAGCATTGGTAATATGCTTAGTAAAAGCAACATTTAAAGAAATAGCATTGGGAGTCAAAGCAAGTTTTTGCAAGAACAAAATAACTTCAGATATATTGCTGCCATCAACATCAAAATCATTAAAGGAAACAGAGCTATCATCTCCTACACTTCGAAAAATTTCAGCACTCTTTTGAGATTTTTTTTTGCTATTTTAGGCTTTTTAACACTAGGAGTAGGAGTTTTCTCTACACCGATTAAAGTAAGAGGATTGCTAGAATTAAGAAAAACATCATTAGAGGTAGTAATGGTACATACCTTCATCTTTCTAGCCATCTCATCTTCTCTTTCCCACCTGGCATGCAATTCTGCTAGCATCCTAACATTTTCATCAATTCTAACTTGGATAGCATTAGAAGTGGCAAAAGGATTGTTCTCCTTCACATCATCAGGCAACACTTTTAATTTCAAAAGTTCAACATCATGAGCAAGGCTATCAACTTTAGAAGCAAGAATATCAATTTTGCCTAACTTTTCCTCAACAGACTTGTTAAAAGCATTTTGCTTACCGATGAAGTCCTTGAGCATTACCTCAAGCTCGGAGGGCGCGACCCTAGTGTTGTTGGAGGAATTACCATAAGAATTACCATAACCATTACCATTGGTAGAAGGATACGACCTATAATTGTTACTAGCAAAATTGTTTCTATAAGCATTGTTGTTGAAATTATTATTTCTAATAAAGTTTACATCAACATGCTCTTCTTGAGCAACCAAAGAGGCCAAAGGAACATTATTAGGATCTACATGAGTCCTATCATTAGAAAGCATAAGCATAATAGCATCAATCTTATCACTCAAGGAAGAGGTTTCCTCAACAGAATTTACCTTCTTACCTTGTGGAGCTCTCTCGGTGTGCCATTCAGAATAATTTACCATCATATTATCGAGAAGCTTAGTTGCGGCTCCCAAGGTAAGGGACATAAAAGTACCTCCAGCAGCTGAATCTAATAGGTTCCTTGAAGAAAAATTCAGTCCTGCATAAAAAGTTTGAACAATCATCCAGGTAGTCAGTCCATGAGTGGGACAATTTTTTATCATAGATTATTCTTTCCCAAGCTTGAGCAACATGTTCATTATCAAACTGACTAAACTTCATAATATTGCTACGCAAAGCTATAATCTTAGCAGGAGGATAGTATCTACCAATAAAAGCATCCTTACACTTAGTCCATGAATCAATACTATTTTTAGGCAAAGACAACAACCAATCCTTAGCTTTTCCTCTCAAAGAAAAAGGAAACAACTTAAGCTTAATAATATCACTTTCTACATCCTTATATTTCTGCATCTCACATAGCTCAACAAAATTGTTGAGATGAGCTGCAGCATCATCAGTACTAGCACCAGAAAATTGCTCTTTCATAACAAGGTTCAACAAAGCAGGCTTAATCTCATAAAAATTTGTAGCAGGAGTAGGTGGCGCAATAGGAGTGCAGATAAAATCACTATTATCCGTGCTAGTAAAGTCACACAACTTGGTGTTTTTAGGAGTAGCCATTCTAACAAAACTAAAAGCATACAAGTAAAAACAACTATAAAGGATACTAAAAAGATGCAAGTAAAAATAAAGTAAAGCAAAACTTAAAACAAAGTAAAGGATGTGCGTGCGAAACTCCCCTTGCAGAAGTCTTCTTTTTCCCCAGCAACGACGCCAGAAAAAGTCTTGATTGCTATAGATGGCGCGGTGATGATGAAGTAAATGACCGGCCAGTTGGGAAACCCCAAGAGGAAGGTATGATGAATATAGCAGCAAGTTTTTCCCTCAGTAAGAAACCAAGGTTTGTCAATCCAGTAGGAAAAAGCCAATACTCCTGAAGGTGATGCTTGCTAGCCTAGTGACACTCCAATAAGGGCGCCATTAATGATAACTTGTTAGCGCGTCTTTAACTAGTAGAAATGTGGAACCTGCACACAACACAACCAAATACTTTGTTCCTAACTTATGATGAGGTTGTCAATCTCACCGGTTTGCTTGAAACAAAGGGTATGAGCGTATCGAGTGGAAAGTGATAGTAATTTGTAAATAAAGTAAACAGTGCGAGTAAAGTAAACAGGTGATAGCAATATAATAGAAATAGGACTGGGGTCCACAGTTCACTAGTGGTGTCTCTCTATAAGATAAAATAACACATGCTGGGTAAACAAATTACAGTTGGGCAATTGATAGAATAAAGACAATGTGCATACATCGAGAGGATCACTATGAGATTTACTCTGGGCATTACAACAAGATTCATAGACCGTCATCCAACTGCATCTATGACTAATAATCCACTTGTGGCGAATCAATCTGAGAACTCCACAAGTATTAAGTTGCGAACAACAGATAACTGCATTAAGCAAAGTGTGTAATGTAAACAAAGCATATGCCCTTGAGCATATGAATGTTGTTTTCTCCCTAGTGGCAACATCACATCTACAACCTTAGAGGTTTCTGTCACTCCCCCAAATTAAATAGAGGCATGAACCCACTATCGAGCATAAATACCCCCTCTTGGAGTCACTAGCAACTACTCGGCCAAGATAGCTACTAACAACGGAGAGCATGCAAGATCATAAACAACATAGAGATAACATAAGATAATATTCAGCACATCAACACAATCATAACACCAATATTCATCGGATCCCAACAAACACAACATGTAGAATTACATAACGGTGATCTCGATCATGTAAGGCAGCTCACGAGATCTAAACAAGAAGCACATGGTGGAGAAGACAACCAACTAGCTACTGCTGTGGACCCATAGTCCAAGGTAGACTACTCACTCATCGTGCCGGAGGCAAGCATGGTGATGAAGAAGACCTCTGGTGGCGATTCCCCTCTCTGGCAGGGTGCCGGGAAGAGCTTGTAGACCCTCGCGATCTCGGGTCGACGGCGGCAGCGGATCGTGATGTATTCTGGAAAAGTGATTGGGTGTTTAGGTTTTTCCCGTCAGGGGGTCTTTATAGGCGAAGGGGCAGCGTCAGAAGTGGACCAGGTGGGGCTCACCACAGGGCGGCGCGGCCAGGCCCTGGGCTGCACCCCCTGGTGGTGAGGCCGCCTCCTGGCTCCTTTCCGTCTCCTCTTCGGTTCTCTGGAAGCTTCGGTAAATTTCTGGATGTTCGGCTTTTGTTTCGTCCAATTCCGAGAATATTTCCTGTGTAACTTTTCTGAAACACAAAAACAGCAGAAAACATGGAACTGGCACTGTGGCATCTCGTTAATAGGTTAGTTCTGGAAAATGCATAAAAATGCCACGAAGTGTAACGAAACACTAAGCAAATGGTGTAAAAACAAGCATGGAGCATCAAAAATTATAGATACGTTAGAGACGTATCAAGGTACGCTAATTTTCGTGCTTATTTGAAGTTTCTGCCTTCGATAACTTTCTCATCGAGTCTTGACAACTGATGGGATGTGCTCTATCTAGATTATCTCCATAGCCCGATGCTATCCGCCCCAACCTGAAGATGGCGAATACCCTGGGCGTGAATTCGACGAAACTCCCGAGGAGTCCGCATCGGCCGCGCCCACTACGTCGCGCACTTCGGTGAAGCACGCGGACATCGAGGACGTTGATCGAGTCGAGGACTCAGAAGAGCTGGGCGCTCACTCTCCTTCCTTGGGCGATGACGATGACGTGGCCGTCCTCGTCAAACCTCTGGACAGTCGCCCTCCTCCTCGCGCGGGGAAAAAGCCTCTTCCGAACTTCGGCCTCGATACGTCGTAAGATTTTCTGTCAAACTTCTTTCCTGGATAACTTCGATTCGTTTTGATTTCAATGCATACTTCAGATCTTCAACCGAGGAGACTTCGGCGAGCTTGGGTGATCGTGATCGATTCCAAATTCGACCCCACGATTCCACCCTCGAGCAGACCGCGGACTCGCAAGAGAAGGAGGCTGGAGATGCCACGCCAGGGGATCTCCTGAAGTCGTCACCCCCTCTGAAGAAGAAAACGATCGAGCCCGAACTTGTTCTGGTTTCTTCCTCCGGCCAACCTTTTGGTCCCAAACGCCATGTGAGTCCGAAAATTCTAGCTTTATGACTCTAATATTTGCCCATCAGTACCCCCCGAGGGTGAGTCTAAGTGTTTACACTTGGGCTTGCCCTCTAAAATAGAACTATTCGAGACTCATCCTTGTTTCTGCTGGTTTAGCCTGTCGTCAGGGACTTAACGAAGATATGCAAGAACTTTCTTGCACTGGAGGAAGAGAACCAGTGGTTATCCACCCAGCTAGAAGATGTGCACCGTAAGTGATGTCCTTTCCCATCTGTTCTGACATCTTGTTTCAACGCCCTTTATTTCCTTTCTTACTCTGCGGCTCCTCGAATGAGCAGGAATTGCAACTCAAGCTGCCGCTGACAAGACGTCGCTGAAAGCACAAATAGACGATCTTGCGGCCGACAAATCTGCGCTGAAGGCGAAAGCAGACGGGTTGGCCGATGAAGTTGCCCAGCTTAAAGCTGAATCGGCAAAGGCTCAAGAGCTTGCCAATCAGCGTCAACTGGAGGCTGAGTCGAAGGAGAAAGAACTGCACCAATGCTTGCAGACCGCCCTCGATTCCTTGCATGGTAAACCTTTGTTCTCCCTTTAGTATATGATTCGTGTCGATTACTTCTAATCCTGACTGGAGATCTTGTTTTCTCGTGAAGCTGCTACCGAATTGGGCGCTGCGGCGATGAAGGAGCCCGATGGACTCGAGTCCAGCATTGGTAACGCCGAACGCCTCTGCCGGGAAGTGAGCGATCTCCTGGCAAAGGTGCGATCGACACTTGACCATGTTCGTGATATCTCCGCTCCTGAGTCAACCAGCAGCACCATGGCCGGCATCCTCGAAGCCTTGGTGGTGAAGGAGGACGGCGAGGATCCTTTAGTTGCTGCGATTCGCCGACAGGTAACTATCAGCTCCGAGTCCGTCTTCTCTATGCTGATGATGCACGAGGTTGAATTCGACGCCGACAAGGTTACGAGCACCTACCCGAAGGACAAAGACGGGTGCGATGTTGCTCCCAAGGCCTTCGTTGAGCGTGTCCGCACCTTGTCTGTCCGGATGACGAGCTTCCTAGCAGACAGGAATGCCAGGAGGGCGGCTGCCAAGGCTCGAAAGCGTAGTGCGTTAGGTGCACCTTCCAGCAAGGCCGCCGGTAGTTTGACGTAGTCTGGCCGATGGACTATTTTCTATTGTAATATATGATGCGTTGCCACTTTGGAGGTTGTGGCCAACCCTTGACTATTGCTTGTTGTGAAACTGTCTCTGTTAATTGCCACCTTCGCTCGGTGTATCTTATGCTTGCTTGCATCTTGTTTACCGATGATTGTTTGTGACTGGGAGCCTCCTGTGCAGGGCTCGTCTGCGGGTTCTGATGCCTGGCATGTTTCGTATGAAACAGTTGGTAGTTCCTTTTCCGCCATTGAGAGGCGAGCACCCTCTATGAACGAACTTTCCTTGATCCGCTCCCAGCACGACCAGCTTAAGGGTACTGAGTAAGAATTGAAGACAATCACCGCCAGGATCGATGTTGCTCTTTCCAAAGCCTCGCGAGCCGCAGACGCCGAGAAGTTCCTTCTTGAAGAGGTCGAAAATCTTGGAAAGGCTATGAAGTGTAAGTCTTTCGAGCTCTTGATATGTTCTGTCCATGGCTGGCGGTTGCTACTCATGTGATGATGACGCCAGAAAAGAGCTGTGGCGTGTAGTTAACGTGGGAGCAGTGCGTCCTTGTGCGTGGTGATGACCAGCCCGTTGGGAACCCCAAGAGGAAGGTATGATGAGTGTAGCGGCAAGTTTTCCCTCAGTTAAGAAACCAAGGTTTATCGAACAGGAGAAGGGAGACGATGACGACTGAAGGTGTTTGTGGAACCTGCACACACACAAACAAATACTTTGTCCCCAACTTGCGATGAGGTTGTCAATCTCACCGGTTTGCTTGAAACAAAGGTTATGAGTGTATCGAGTGGAAAACAGTAGTAATATGCGAGTAAAGTAAACAGTGCGGGAAAAGTAAACAGGTGATTGCAATATGATTAAAATAGGACCGGGGTCCACAGTTCACTAGTGGTGTCTCTCCATAGATAGAATAACATGCTGGGTAAACAAATTACAGTTGGGCAATTGATAGAATAAAGATAACGTGATATGTCAAGAAGATCACTATGAGATTTACTCTGGGCATTACAACAAAATACATAGACCGCCATCCAACTGCATCTATGACTAATAATCCACTCCCGGGGATATCATCCGAACACCCTAGAAGTATTAAGTTGCGAACAACAGATAATTGCATTAAGCAAAGTGTGTAATGTAAACAAAGCATATGCCCTTGAGCATATGAATGTTGTTTTCTCCCTAGTAGCAACATCACATCTACCACCTTAGAGGTTTCTGTCACTCCCCCAGGTGAAATAGAGACATGAACCCACTATCGAGCATAAATACCCCCTCTTGGAGTCACTAGCAACTACTCGGCCAAGATAGCTACTAACAACGGAGAGCATGCAAGATCATAAACAACATAGAGATAACAAAAGATATAATTCAGTACAGCAACTTAATCATAAACACCAATATTCATCGGATCCCAACAAACCAACATCATAGAATTACATAACGGTGATCTCAATCATGTAGGGCAGCTCATGAGATCTAAACATGAAGCACATGGTGGAGAAGACAACCATCTAGCTACTGCTATGGACCCATAGTCCAAGGTAGACTACTCACTCATCGCTCCGGAGGCAAGCATGGCGATGAAGAAGACCTCCGGTGGTGATTCCCCTCTCCGGCAGGGTGCCGGGAAGAGCTTCTGGACCCTCCCGATCTTCGGGTCGACGGCGGCGGTGGATCGCGATGTATTCTGGAAAACTGATCGGGCTTAGGTTTTTTTCGTCGGGGGGTACTTATAGGCGAAGGGGCGATGTCAGAGGTGGAGCCAGGGGCTCTCACACAGGGGTGGCGCGGCCAGGGGCCAGGCCGCGCCGCCCCCTTGTGTGGGGCCCTGGTGGCCCTCCTCCGACACTTCTTCGGATGTCTGGAAGCTTCCGGGTAAAATATGACTTCAGGAACTTGTTTCGTCCAATTCCGAGAATATTTCTTGTGTATCACTTCTGAAACACAAAAACAGCAGAAAACAGGAAACTGGCACTGTGGCACTTCGTTAATAGGTTAGTTCCGGAAAATGCATAAAAGTGCCACTAAGTGTAACGAAACAATAGGCAAATGGTGTAAAAACAAGCATGGAGCATCAAAAATTATAGATACGTTTGAGACGTATCAAGCATCCCCAAGCTTAACTCCTGCTTGTCCTCGAGTAGGTAAGTGATAACAAAGAATAATTTTTGAGGTGACATGCACCTACACAATCTTGATCATATATGTAAGCATTGGTGAGCTGGGATCAATAGAACTTAAAACATGGGCATGAAGATATAATTATGACAATAAGAACTTAGCAACCATGTTGTAAACGTGTAAATGAACACAAACAAAAGATCATGATAATGAAACAATGAAAGTCAAACGTGTGTTCAAATCATAAGGAAAAACATACAAATGGTTTTCAGCTTGTCCTTCAAAGAGAGCAAAACATAAATGCATAGGACACCTTCAAGTTTAAGAGGGCGACTAGATACAAATAATTTAAGAACAAGTGAAACCAACAATATGAGTCAATCTATGAACTTTGGGACAATGCATATCACACTAAGAATGACAACTATGCTCTCTTAATGGTGCATAAAGAAAGAAGGTGGTGACTCAACATAAAAGTAAAAGAAAGGCCCTTCGCAGAGGGAAGCAGTGATTGCAAGTTTTATAACCTTCAAAAATTATGGTACTTACCGGCTTTGAGCTCTCATTGCCCCCATCATAAGCCTCTTGAATGGTTAAAGTAAATGCGAGAACAATTATGATGCATATGCTTGACAAATCATAAGTTGAAAACCTCGTGTCCCGTGAATACGAGTACCCAAACCATGCTAATTTACTTAGAGTCCCAAGCAAGGCTCTTGTCATTGTAAGTATATGCATATCATTGAGAACCGCCAATGGGGTACCTCCGTTCCCGATGACATGGAACAAGCCCACACCAAAATGACAGGACAAGCAGACAATGAACACCTCGACATCTCTTTTATTTGCTATATTGTTTAGCTTTTTATTATGAGATGCGTCATCGAATGTTCACCATGGGTATGCTGCAAATTTCCACCATGAATTATGCATGGCTTAGATTGGCGGCCCGGTGTTTCCCTAACACATATACAAACTCCATGATCCCTACAAGATTCCCAATTCATTTCACCCAGCGGGCATCCATAAACAAAAGATCACGATATCAACTCAAAAAGAAGTGCAATGTTGAAAGCTTGCCCCATGACAGCATGGCTGGGCTAGAATCCAACTTACAACTTGCAAGCATAACAACTCAACATAAGAGACCACAATATCAAAATTTTAAGAACAGGAAAAAGTAAAGTGTGCCTTCCGGTTCGTGAGAGCTTTACTGACCGAATTTCGCATAACACTGGTAAGAGTTTAATTTGAAGAGAATATAAAAGCAAGTCAAATTTACTTGGAATAGCAAATTGCTAGTAGGTATGTATGGTGGACACTTTGAAAAACTTTGGCTTTTAGGAGTTGGATGCACGAGTAGAGCTCATACTCAGTACAAGGTGAGGACTAGCAAAAGACTAGGAGCGACCAACTAAGAGAGCAATAATGGCCATAATCATGCAAAGCGACATTAAAAGAAGCATACGATGGCATCAAAAGTCAAAAACTAAATGATCATGAAGGCTAATGGCAACTTTGTAAGAGTCTAACATGTGTGAGCATGCGCCAAGTCAACCCAAATAAAGCATCAAGGAGAAAACCAAAATAATGCTTCCATACAATAAAAGAACGCATGATTTTTTCAAAGGCTCATTAAGCAATCTCAGTTATTTGAGACAAGTCATGCTACAGCAAAACCACTAAGCATACTATCAAAAAGACATCAAGCATGACATGAAAAAGCCTAAGCCGCAGTCTACACAAGCTCCTTCTTGTACCACTATTTTGCACAAAGCTTTTTCTCTTTTCCAACACCATTTGAAATTTTTATAAACACCTCTTTTGATGAAAACCAATAAAGATCAGAGGCAAAAATACACCTTGATGAAAAGATATGACAAGATCTGAACGCAAATCAAGGCGAAAATGAAAACCAAAAGCAGTAGCAGAAATAGTAGAACACTCGATTTTTAATAAGAGTGAAAACTAGAGCGTTCTTTGCAAATGAAAACGAGTACATCTCCTCCAAAGGAAATTTGTTGGGGTCCAACCATTTATTGCAGCAAACAAACAAACTAAACAAACTAAGACAACTAAAACAACTGACGCTCCAAGAAAAACACATAGTGCATGAAGCAATAAAAATATAGTGTTTTGAAAGGTGACCTGATTTTTGCCGATGAAGAAGGGGTGCCTCGGGGGCATCCCCAAGCTTTGACGCTTGTACTTCTTGGATATTTCTTGGGGTGATGCATGGGCATCCCCAAGCTTGAGCTTTTATCCATTCTTCAACTCATCTCATCATTCTCCAATCCCTACACTTGAAAACTTCCTTCATACAAAACTAAACACAATTCTATTAGCACCATTAGTGTAAGCATAAAATATATTCAACCTCCTTTAGCTTCAGGTTTCAACCCAAAACCACCACATATAAAGTATATACTACTGTAGCAACTTCCACAAGAGTTCCATGATAAAAAAGAACTCAAAAGAAAGCGATAAAGTGGCAAAAACAAATATTGGCAGAAATCTGTCAAAACTGGACAGCTGACAAAGGACGAATTTTTGAGGGATTTTATGTTGCTCAAATCAAAAAGTGTTCAACTAAGAAAAGTTTGGATATAACCTGGGGAATATGCACAAGAAATCGCAGGTCCAAAAGATAAACATAGAATTTTCACGAATTTTTACGGTACAGCACCGAAAACAGTTTCAGGACAGCAACATCCCCAAATCTTTACCTCACTCAAATTAGAGGCTTCTCTTGGCACAAAAATGAAATAAACAAGATAAGGAGCGGTCATTACAGTAGTAATGACTTCCAAGACTCAAATAAAAGAAAAAGTACTGAAAAGTAAACAATGGGTTATCTCCCAAGAGTGCTTTTCTTTAACGCCTTTGAGCTAGGCGCAGAAAAGTGCGAATCAAGTATTATCAATAGATGAAGAATCAAGCTCATAATTTGCTCTAAGAATAGAGTCAAAAAGTAATTTCTTTCTTTTCCTAGGGAAGTGTTCCATACCTTTCTTTAGTGGGAATTGATACTTGATAGTGCCTTCCCTCATATCAATGATAGCACCTACAGTTCGAAGAAAGGGTCTTCCCAAAATAATAGGACATGAAGCATGGCATTCAACGTCCATAACAAGAAAATCAACGGGAACAAGATTATTGTTAACCACAATAAGAACATCATTAATCCTTCCCAAAGGTTTCTTCCTAGCAACATCAGCAATAGGAACATCAAAATAACACTTTTCAAGCGGTGGTAAATCAAGCATGTCATAAATCTTTCTAGGCATGATAGAAATACTAGCACCTAGATCACATAAAGCATGGCAATCATAACCATTAACATGCATATCAATGATGGGTTCCCAACCATCTTCTAACTTCTTGGGAACAGAGGCTTTTTGCTTCAACTTTTCATCCCTAATCTTTATGAGAGCATTGGTAATATGCTTAGTAAAAGCAATATTTAAAGAACTAGCATTGGGAGTCAAAGCAAGCTTTTGCAAGAACAAAATAACTTCAGATATATTGCAGCCATCAACATCAAAATCATTAAAAGAAATAGAGCTATCATCTCCCACACTCCGAAAAATTTCAGCACTCTTTTGAGAAAAAGTTTTGGCAGTTTTAGGCTTTTTAACACAAGGAGTGGGAGTTTTCTCTACACCAATCAAAGTAAGAGGGTTGCTCTCAGTAGGAGCAACATCATTAGAGGTAGTAATAGTACATACCTTCATCTCTCTAGCCATCTCATCTTCTCTTTCCCACCTGGCATGCAATTCCGCTAACAATCTAATATTTTCATCAATTCCAACTTGTGTAGCATTAGCGGCAGCAACAATATTGCTCACATTCACATCATTAGGAAACACTTTTAGTTTCAGAAGTTCAACATCATGAGCAAGGCTATCAACTTTAGAAGCAAGAATATCAATTTTGCCTAACTTTTCCTCAACAGACTTGTTAAAAGCAGTTTGTTTACCGATGAAGTCCTTGAGCATTACCTCAAGCTCAGAGGGCGCGGCCCTAGTGTTGTTGTAGGAATTACCATAAGAGTTACCATAACCATTACCATTGGTAGAAAGATACGGCCTATAATTGTTACTAGCAAAATTGTTCCTATAAGCATTGTTGTTAAAATTGTTGTTTCTAATGAAATTCACATCAACTTGCTCTTCTTGAGCAACCAGAGAGGCCAAAGGAACATTATTAGGATCAACATGAGTCCTATCATTAGCAAGCATAGCCATAATGGTATCAATCTTATCATTCAAGGAAGAGGTTTCCTCAACAGAATTTACCTTCTTACCTTGTGGAGCTCTCTCGGTGTGCCATTCGGAATAATTTACCATCATGTTGTCGAGTAGCTTTGATGCGGCGCCCAATGTGAGGGACATAAAAGTGCCTCCAGCAGCTGAATCAAGTAGATTCCTTGAAGAAAAATTCAGTCCTGCATAAAAAGTTTGGATAATCATCCAAGTAGTCAGTCCATGAGTGGGGCAATTCTTTACCATAGATTTCATTCTTTCCCAAGATTGAGCAACATGTTCATTATCAAACTGAGTAAAATTCATAATATTGCTACGCAAAGCTATAATCTTAGCAGGAGGATAATATCTACCAATAAAAGCATCCTTACACTTAGCCCATGAATCAATACTATTCTTAGTCAAAGACAACAACCAATCTTTAGCCTTTCCTCTCAAAGAAAAAGGAAACAACTTGAGCTTAATAATATCACTATCAACATCCTTATATTTCTGCATCTCACATAGCTCAACAAAATTGTTGAGATGAGCTGCAGCATCTTCAGTACTAGCACCAGAAAATTGCTCTTTCATAACAAGGTTCAATAAAGCAGGCTTGATCTCATAAAAGGTGGTAGCAGGAACAGGTGGTGCAATAGGAGTGCAGATAAAATCACTATTGTTCATGCTAGCAAAGTCACACAACTTGGTGTTTTCAGGAGTACCCATTTCAGCAAAGCGAAAGTAAACAAGTAAAAACAGCTACCAAGGATTCTAATTTTTTGGGGTTTTTGATATAAAAAGCAATGCAGGTAAAATAAAATAAAGTAAAGCAAAACAAATAACAAAGTAAAGAATGTGTGTGCGAAGAACTCCCCTCGCAGAAGTCTTCTCTCTTCCCCGGCAACGGCACCAGAAAAAGTGCTGCTACTCGTATGATGATGACGCCAGAAAAGAGCTGTGGCGTGCAGTTAACGTGGGAGCAGTGCGTCCTTGTGCGTGGTGAAGACCAGCCCGTTGGGAACCCCAAGAGGAAGGTATGATGAGTGTAGCGGCAAGTTTTCCCTTAGTTAAGAAACCAAGGTTTATCGAACAGGAGAAGGGAGACGATGACGACTGAAGGTGTTTGTGGAACCTGCACACACACAAACAAATACTTTGTCCCCAACTTGCGATGAGGTTGTCAATCTCACCGGTTTGCTTGAAACAAAGGTTATGAGTGTATCGAGTGGAAAACAGTAGTAATATGCGAGTAAAGTAAACAGTGCGGGAAAAGTAAACAGGTGATTGCAATATGATTAAAATAGGACCGGGGTCCACAGTTCACTAGTGGTGTCTCTCCATAGATAGAATAACATGCTGAGTAAACAAATTACAGTTGGGCAATTGATAGAATAAAGATAACGTGATATGTCAAGAAGATCACTATGAGATTTACTCTGGGCATTACAACAAAATACATAGACCGCCATCCAACTGCATCTATGACTAATAATCCACTCCCGGGGATATCATCCGAACACCCTAGAAGTATTAAGTTGCGAACAACAGATAATTGCATTAAGCAAAGTGTGTAATGTAAACAAAGCATATGCCCTTGAGCATATGAATGTTGTTTTCTCCCTAGTAGCAACAGCACATCTACCACCTTAGAGGTTTCTGTCACTCCCCCAGGTGAAATAGAGACATGAACCCACTATCGAGCATAAATACCCCCTCTTGGAGTCACTAGCAACTACTCGGCCAAGATAGCTACTAACAACGGAGAGCATGCAAGATCATAAACAACATAGAGATAACAAAAGATATAATTCAGTACAGCAACTTAATCATAAACACCAATATTCATCGGATCCCAACAAACCAACATCATAGAATTACATAACGGTGATCTCAATCATGTAGGGCAGCTCATGAGATCTAAACATGAAGCACATGGTGGAGAAGACAACCATCTAGCTACTACTATGGACCCATAGTCCAAGGTAGACTACTCACTCATCGCTCCGGAGGCAAGCATGGCGATGAAGAAGACCTCCGGTGGTGATTCCCCTCTCCGGCAGGGTGCCGGGAAGAGCTTCTGGACCCTCCCGATCTTCGGGCCGACGGCGGCGGTGGATCGCGATGTATTCTGGAAAACTGATCGGGCTTAGGTTTTTCTCGTCGGGGGGTACTTATAGGCGAAGGGGCGATGTCAGAGGTGGAGCCAGGGGCTCTCACACAGGGGTGGCGCGGCCAGGGGCCAGGCCGCGCCGCCCCCTTGTGTGGGGCCCTGGTGGCCCCCCTCCGACACTTCTTTGGATGTCTGGAAGCTTCCGGGTAAAATATGACTTCAGGAACTTGTTTCGTCCAATTCCGAGAATATTTCCTGTGTATCACTTCTGAAACACAAAAATAGCAGAAAACAGGAAACTGGCACTGTGGCATTTCGTTAATAGGTTAGTTCCGGAAAATGCATAAAAGTGCCACTAAGTGTAACGAAACAATAGGCAAATGGTGTAAAAACAAGCATGGAGCATCAAAAATTATAGATACGTTTGAGACGTATCAGCGGTGTGTGATTTTCTTCTCTTTCTGTAGATGTATGTCTTGACAGCGAAGCTGAGGCTCGGCGCGTGAATGCACATCTTTGTGCAGCTCAAACTCATGCGAATTCGATCGCGGATAATTTCTGGGCTGATCGGTCGAAGGCGATGAAGCTGACTGTGCTCCAGGATCGAATTGCCCAAGCCAGAGTCTTAGCTGAGACGAGCCGCGCCGCGCTCGCACTTGTGCATGAGGCGATGTTGCCCTTGAACGATCAACCCGATGGCCTCCCTGCATTGCTTGGTCGCTTCGAAAATGGTGATGCCATCTATCGATTCGTCCGTGAGCATTTGCGCTGTGGGGCTCTGGTCGCCCTCTCCTTTGTGCGAGCTCATTATCCCGAGGTCGACCTGGAACTGGTGAAGATGCTGCCTCCGACTCCCAGTGGTCGTGTTGAGATGGACGCCCTCTACGCTGCTTGTAGGGAAACTGCCAATTGTATCGCAAGACAGATCATCACCGAGAGTGATCGTCAGAGGGTGAATCGAGACGCTGTAGTACAATGACTTGTTCGCATGTGTAAATATTGTGTGCTTCTTGTGTGTGCTTCTGCGAAGTCCATCGATGTATTATCCTCTGCAGATGGTGTGTACTCTTTGTGTGTCTTTGTTGAATTACACGGTCGAAAGGCGGAGCCCCCGAGCGTAGGTCGAAGGACGGAGCCCCCAAGCATAGGTCAAAGGGCGGAGCCCCCGAGCGTAGGTCGAAGGATGGAGCCCCCGAGCGTAGGTCGAAGGGCGGAGCCCCCGAGCGTAGGTCGAAAGACGGAGCCCCCGAGCATAGGTCGAAGGGCGGAGCCCCTGAGCGTAGATCGAAGGGCGGAGCCCCCGAGCGTAAGTCAAAGGGCGAAGCCCCCGAGCGTGGGTCGAATAGTTTTTAAGGCGAAGCCCCCGAGCGTGGGTCGAATAGTTTTTAAGGCGAAGCCCCCGAGCGTGGGTCGAACAATGATATAAGGAAGCATACTTTATTGCTTGGCGCCGAAGGCGCAGTGGTTGAGCGTGTTCTGCTGCCAACACTTAGTTACAGAGAGAAAAAGGGAGGGGGAAGGAAGTCTACCCATTCTAAGGATAGAATCGACGCAGCTGCGTGGCGTTCCATGGTTTTTTGACGTCCACCCCTATTTTGGGGTCGCGTAGCCGATACGCGCCTCCTGGGATTACTTCGTGGACGAGGTATGGGCCTTCCCATGGTGACTCCAACTTCGATGTGCTTGTTTGTTTGAGATGAAGCACAAGGTTGCCGGGCTCGAAGGACCGTCCACGTACCCGTCTATCGTGGTAATTGCGGAGGTTTTGCTGATAAACTGCCGATCAGACGAGGGCTACATCTCGCGCTTCGTCCAGCAGATCACGGGCATCTTCCAGCGCTATTTGCGCATCTTCTTCTACATAGGCCTCGACATGGGGTGCGCCATATCGCACATCCATAGGAAGCACCGCTTCTGCATCGAATAGCAGGAAGAATGGTGTGTAGCCGGTTGAGGAGTTAGGCGTTGTGCGCAGGCTCCAGAGAACCGAAGGTAGTTCCTCGACCCAAGCGCCTGCTGCGCGTTTGAGAGGTCGAAGGAGTCGCTTCTGTGAAAGTAATAGGAAGCGATACCCAAAACGGGTCGCAGGTGTGGTTTATATATACGTGGACATACAGATTACAAAGATTGGATCGGTATACTTGACCGACCTGAACTCATACAGAGACCTAGACAACTATGGTATACAACAGTGTCTAACACTCCCCCTCAATCATAACTTATCTAAGTTAAGATTGCGACGAAATACTTCTAGTTGTCTAGTAGATAGTGACTTCGTGAATCCATCTGCCACCTGGTCTCCTGAAGATATAAATCTAATGTCCAACAATTTCTGAGCAACTCTCTCGCGAACAAAATGATAATCCACTTCAATATACTTAGTTCTTGCATGGAACACAGGATTAGCAGAGAGATACGTTGCTCCAATATTATCACACCATAGCACCGCTGTATTAGACTGAGATACTCCCAACTCATCAAGCAAGGTTTGAACCCACCTAATTTCGGCTGTAGCATTAGTCAAAGATTTATACTCAGCCTCTGTACTAGAGCGTGAGACTGTAGCCTATTTCCTCGCAGTCCAGGAAATCAAATTTGGTCCAAAGTATACATCAAATCCACCAGTTGATCTTCTATCATCTGGACAACCTGTCCAGTCAGCATCAGAGAATGCACTGACTAATGTAGACCTAGACTTACTGAATCGTAGGCCTAAGGAAGCAGTGCCACGTACATATCTCAAGATCCTCTTAACAGCTGTCCAATGAACCGTAGTAGGAGAATGCAAAAACTGACACACCTTATTCACAGAAAATGAAATATCTGGTCTCGTCAGTGTAATATACTGGAGAGCTCCAACTATACTCCTGTAGCGAGTAGAATCCTCACTACTCAATGGTTCTCCATTAGTTAATTACAATTTTTCTGACACAGACAAGGGAGTATCAATAGTTTTGCATATCTTCATGTTTACTCGCTCAAGCATCTCATTGGCATATTGTTCTTGGGAGAGGATAATACCATCGCGTACCTTCTTGACCTCAATGCCAAGAAAATAATGTAGCTCACCCAAATCCTTCAAAGCAAAATCCATGCCAAGATCATGAAGGAGCGCATCAGTGGCCCTCTCTGACAAACTTGCTACAACAATATCATCCACATAAATCAACATGAAAATACTTACTCCCCCTTTGTTGTAGAAGAACAGAGAAGTATCCGCCTTGGATGCTGAAAAACCAAGAGACTGAAGTTTAATACTGAGTCGAGAGTACCACACGCGAGGCGCCTGTTTGAGCCCATACAAAGCTTTATCAAGTTTGCAAACATGTCCCATATGTGAGGAATCCTCAAAACCAGGAGGTTGCCTCATATAGACCTCTTCTTCCAGAACACCATGTAAGAACGCGTTCTTCACATCTAGCTGATGAAGGTGCCATCCATGAGACACAGCAAGAGACAACACCAAACGAATAGTCGCTGCCTTAACTACGGGACTGAACGTATCTTCATAGTCAATACCGTAGCGCTGCTTGAAACCTTTAGCAACCAAACGAGCCTTGTAATGATCTATCGAACCATCTGCTCGACGTTTGACCTTGTACACCCATTTGCAATCGATAATATTTGTGCCACGACTTGCCGGAACCAAGTGCCACGTATTATTTTTCAACAATACGGAGTACTCCTCATCCATAGCTAACTTCCACTTAGGATCAGACAAAGCTTCAGAGATAGAAGTGGGTTCACCAGTAGCACTGTAGTTAGCAAAACATACTCGATCATACTGAATGCGACCATCAATAATTTTCTTAGGTTTAACAATACCATCTTGAGAGCGTGTACGAGGCCGTTCCGGAGGTGGCGCAGCAAAGGCAATCGGGACAGATGCTGCAGAAGATTCGTAGCTAGAAGATTCGGCGGCCACAACAGATCCTGTGGCCTCCCGTGTGTGGAGGGGCGCAGCCGTAGAGGATCCCGGAGCAGAAGCACCGTTCCCGCTCGGTCCTGCAGAAGGCGCACATGCAGTGCGGGCGGGCGAGTCGCTGTCCGCCACATCATCCGAGGTGGATTGCGTGAGCGTTTCCTTGCCAGATCGCGGCGCTGATCCCGAAGGCGATCGCCCAGAGCCTGCAGTCTGACGTAGAGCAGATCCCGAGGCAAAATCTTCTTCGAGAGGCATGCCAGGGCTAGAAAATACACCAAAGTGACTGCTATCTTCATAATCAAAATTAGAGTCCTGCACAACAGACTCAGCACGAGGATTAGCAGGATTAGCGTCAAGATCATTTTGTAATTCATGCCCCTCATGATTATACAAATTAATAGGTTGCAAATTAAGAGGTAGAAGATTGATTTCAGAATGAAGGCGGGCACCGGCATTGTCATGTAAGGAAGCAAACGGAAACACCGTTTCATCAAATACAATGTCGCGAGAAATATACAAGCGACCACTGGAGATATCAAGACATTTATACCCTTTATGACTGCCACTATAGCCAATAAAAACACACTGTTTGGAGCGGAATTGCAGTTTATGATTATTATAAGGACAAAGATTAGGCCAACAGGCACAACCAAAAATCCTCAAAAGAGAGTAGTCACCTTTACTGCCAAAAAGACGCTCCATGGGAGTTTGATTATCGATGACTTTACTGGGAAGACGATTGATTAAGTGAATGGCAGTAAGAAAAGCCTCATCCCAATATTTCAGTGGCATACATGCATAGGCAAGAAGAGACAGACCGACCTCGACAATGTGTCTATGTTTGCACTCGGCAGGGCCATTCCGCTGATGTGCATGTGGACAAGAGACAAGATGAGTTATCCCTACTCGCTGAAAAAAGGAGTTAAGTTTTTGATACTCTCCTCCCCAATCGAATTGTATGGCAATAATTTTCTTGTCAAAGAGGCGCTCAACATGATGCTGAAAATCACAAAACTTCTGAAACACATCAGATTTCTTTTTCAGCAGATATATCCAAGTGAACTTACTATAATCATCAATAAAACTGACATAATACTTATATCGACCAAAAGATTTAGAGGCAGGGCCCCAAACATCGGAAAATACAAGTTCAAGAGGAGAAGTAGACACACTAGACGACTTGGGATATGGAAGCTGATGACTCTTAGCCATTTGACAAGCATCACAAACTAACTCATTATTGGACCCACTAAATACGATATTATTATCACAAAGAACTTGATGAACTACAGCCGAAGCTGGATGACCTAGACGCCTATGCCAAAGTGATGAAGAAGACTTGACGACACCATGAGCTTGATGATCAAAGGATGAAGATGATGATGATGGCAGTGGATAAAGTCAATCCACACATCTACCTTGGAGCAGAACCTCACTCGTGTCCTGATCCTTAACAAAAAAGGAATTAGGCCAATACTCAACAAAGGCTTCTTGAGGCCGCCGCACACTAGCCCGTTGGCCTTTTCGACCTGGCCATTGGACTTGGGATGCGCCACTGATGCGTACTTTATCTTGATGCCGAACTCTTTGGCAAACTGTTGAAATTCGCCCGCGGTGAAGTTGGTGCTGTTGTCGGTGATGATGCTGTTCGGCACGCCGTATCGGTAGATGATGGACTCGAAGAACTTGACCGCCGTAGTCGCTTCTTGATTGGTGACTGGGACAGCTTCGATCCACTTGGAGAACTTGTCAATGGCGACCAGCAGGTAAGTGTGGCTTCCTCGAGATGACTTGGGCAGAGGCCGTACTTGATCGAGTCCCCATTGTGCAAAGGGCCATGCAATGGGTATGGTGCGCAATTCCGATGCGGGCGCATGAGGCTTCGTGGCGAATCGCTGACATGCGTCACAATGCTGGGCGATGTTCCTGGCATCGTGGAGGGCCGAAAACTAGTAGAACCCTGATCGAAAAGCCTTAGCGACGAGGGTTCGGCTACTGGCGTGATGCCCGCAGGTTCCTTCATGAATTTCTAGGAGGAGGACGATTCTGTCCTCAGGTGCTATGCACCATTGGAGAACCCCTGTTGTGCTGCGCTTGTAGAGTTCTCCGTTGATTATCGTGAAGGCCTTGGAGCGTCGTATGATTTGCCGGCGATGGATAGTGTCTTCCGAGAGTTCGCCTTGTATCAGGTAGGCCAGGTACGGCTTCGTCCAGACTGCTTCGATGAGCATGACTTTGGCCGTTTCCTTGGACAGGTCTTCTGTTCCCGCTGCTGGGGTGGGACCTGACTGTTTAGCCCCCGAGCGTGTTGCTAATGCCGGGTCGGTGACTGGCTTGATCCCGACGGAGCGCTCAAATATCTCCTCGAAGAAGACTCCTGGCGTTATCGGCAAGCACTTGGAACCGACATTGGCCAAGTTGTCTGCCTCTTCGTTGCTTTCCCTGCCAATGTGCGTCACCTCGCACCCTTCAAAGTCACCTTCGAGCTTGTCGTATATTGCGCGATATGCGATCATATTTGTGCATGTCGTGTCGCACTCCTTCATGACTTGCTGGGCGATGAGGTTCAAGTCTCTGTGGATCTTGATGCGAGTGGCACCACAGGATTTCGCCATACGCATACCGTGCAGAACGGCTTCGTACTCCGCTTCATTATTTGAGGGGTTCGCGAAGCGCATACGTAGGACGTAGCGCATCTTGTCCCCCTGTGGTGAGACGAGGACCACTCCTGCTCCTTCTCCCGAAACTCGTTTAGACCCGTCGACATATATAGTCCAGCAATTCGACAGGTCCGGGAGTTCGGGCATCTGTGCTTCTATCCATTCGGCTATGAAATCTGGCAGGACTTGCGACTTGATCGCTGACTGCCGCTGGTACGTGATCTCCCAGGGCCCCAGGGTGATTCTCCATAGCGACACACACTCCATGGCATCGGGGTTGTTGAGGATGCTGGATACTGGAGTCGAGGCCACTACTATGATGGAGTAACATTCGAAGTAATGCGGCAACTTCTTCCCTGTCATGTAGATGGCGTACGCCAGCTTCTGATAATGGGGGTACCTTTGCTTGGTCGGGGACAGGACCTCGCTGAGATAGTACACCGGTCTTTGCACTCCGTGCTCTTTGCCATCTTCTGCACGCTCGACCACCAAGGCAGAACTGACAACTTGATTCGTAGCGGCTATGTACAGCAACATCGGCTCTTTTTCTCGAGGAGTGACTAGGACCGAGGACATTGAAAGGCGACGCTTAAGGTCATCGAACGCGGCTTGTGCCTCTTCTGTCCATGTGAAATTGTCCGTCTTCCGGATTAGCCGATAGAAGGGGAGAGCCTTTTCGCCGAGCTTGCTTACAAAGCGGCTAAGTGCTGCTAGTCGACCTGTCAACTGCTGGACATGTCGAAGCGTCTTCGGCGGCTGTATGTTGATGATGGCTTGAATCTTCTCTGGGTTGCCCTTGATTCCTCTCTCAGAGATGAGGTAGCCCAGTAGCTGGCCTATAGGCACCCCGAAGGAACACTTCTTCGGGTTGAGCCTGATGCTGTAGCGGTCGAGGTTGGCGAAGGTTTCTCGCAGGTCATCGAGCAGGCTATCTGCTTTTGTGGATTTGATGATGATGTCGTCAACATAGACCTCGATGTTACGGCCGATTTGCTCCCTCAGGCACGCCTGCATGCACCGTTGATAGGTGGCTCCAGCGTTTTTGAGCCCGAAGGGCATCGTCATGTAGCAATATACCCTGTGCGGGGTGATGAACGCCGTCTTGTCCTCGTCTTCGACCTTTAGCCTTATCTAGTTGTACCCAGAGTACGCGTTGAGAAACGAGAGGCGCTCACAGCCAGTGGTAGAATCGATGATCTGGTCGATTCGAGGTAGAGGAAAGTAATCTTTCGGGCAGTGCTTATTCAGCGTCGTGAAGTCGATGCACATCCTGTAGATCTTGGTGTCCTTCTTCTCCACCATGACTGGTGGTGAAAGCCATGTGGCCTCCTTTATCTCTCTGATGAATTTCACTTCGAGGAGACAATTTATTTCTTCGCCCATTGATCGGGCCTTTTCTGGGTTGTACCGGCGCATTGACTACTTGACCGGCTTTGCGTTAGGAAAGATTTTTAGCTCGTGCTCGGCGAGTTCCCTGGGGATGTCTGGCATATCTGCTGGACACCAGGCGAACATCCTCCAGTGCTCACAGAGGAACTCGATGAGCGCGCTTTCCTATGCGGGGGGAGAGAGAATTTGACACCCGCGCGGTCTTGTTTGGATCCGTCGGGTGGATCTGGTGCTCTCGGGTGTCTTTGCTGGCGTCGAATGATAGTTCTGGGGTGTTCTGCAGCGCCGGTGAGTCGACGTCCATGTTGGTGCTCTCCCTGATATGGTTGACTTCCTTGTGCACTGCAAATGTCTGGGACATGCTGTTGAAGTCCTTGTCGCAGTTTTCCGAGCGGGCAAAACTCCCGCTGTTTGTCAGTGGTCCTCTGATTGCGGGCATCCGTAGCTTGAGGTAAGCATAGTGTGGCACCGCCATGAATCGGGCAAACGCTGGTCGCCCGAGGATAACGTGGTACTGTGAGGGCCAATCGACGACCTCAAACTCGATCTTCTCCTTCCTGAAGTTTGCTGGCGTGCCGAAGATGACATCTAGGTGTATTGCTCCCATTGGGTATGTCGGCTTTCCTGGGACGATTCCATGGAAGGATGTCTCTGTCGGCAAGAGGTTGTCCATCGGGATCTTGATCTTCCGCAGCGTGTCCGCATAGATGAGGTTTAAGCTGCTCCCTCCATCCATGAACAATTTTTTGGAGGTAAAACCTCCTATCTGCGCTTTGAGGACCAAGGTGTGGTGTCCAGGGCGCGGGATCTTCGGTGGGTGGTCTGACCGATCGAAGCCGATCGGATGCTTTGACCAATTCAGATATTTGGGCGTAGCTGGCGGTGCGTGCTCGGCGTGAAAGACCTCTCTTGCGCGCTTCTGCTGGACCTTATTCGTCAGGCATCCTCTCTGGATCATGGGCACGAAGCCTCGTGGTGGCGGGAACGCCTCTTCTTCGATGACTGGCTGTCGTGGCTCGACTTGTTGGATCATGGCGGCTTGGTGGCCCTGTTGTACCACGTTTGCCAGCGGGTTAGGTGGTGGTGGTGGAGCGTTGTAATCTATCGCACCTGCCACCGGCTGCTCTGCTTGCATCCTCTCCTGAAGTGCTCGACTAAGGCGAAGAAATTCCCTGCACTCAATGAGGAGATGAGCAGGTCTTCGCACTCCATCTTTGTCGGTGTAGGTGTGCCTTGTGCACCCCCCATCGTGCATCTCCTCCACCGACGGTGGTGGCTGATCACGACGTCATCGCCACTCCGTTTTTGGCCTCAAATCGCGGCCAACGCTTCTGCTACTGCTTCCGTAGTAGTTGTTCCCTCGTCTTGGTCTGTCGCGATTGTCGTCGTGGTCGTTATTCACGTAGCCTACTGCTACCATATCCGTTGTATCCGCATCATCGTAGCGGCTTCGGCGACCCTTCTTGTGAGAGTTGGTGTGAAACTGATCTTTTGCGTCGACGTCACGTTCCGCTGATCGCCGGCGGCTCCTAGGGGCCGTGATGGAGTCTTCTCCATCAGCCCACTCGTTTTCCATGCTCATAAGGTGGTCGATGGTTTTTGGCTTGCAGCGTCCTAGCTCTTCCTTGAAGTCACGTCGGATAAGACCGTCCCGAGAAGCATCGATGGCTCTCTCGGGCGAAATATTTTCCGCCGTGTTGCGGAGGCTGATCCATCGTGAGATGTATGACCTCAGGTTTTCTCTGGTCCTCTGTACGCACAGTCGCAACTCTTCGAACGACGTGGGCCGTCGTGAGGTGCCTCGAAAGTTTGCGATAAATGCTTGCCGAAATTCCTCCCAAGAGTGAATGCTGTCAGGAGCAAGATTGTTCAGCCACGCCCTTGCATTGTCCTTCAAGTGCAGCGACAGTAACTGGAGAGCGTTATCTCTAGATCCACCACCAATGGTGACAGCGGTGATGAAGTCATCGAGCCAAATTCGAGGGTCCTACTGCCCATTGAACTTGACTACGCTGTTGCTAAGCTTGATTCCTTTCGGCAGTGGTGTGGAATGAATCAGGAGGCTAAAGCACTCTGCTCCGCACAATCCATCGTGATTACCGCCAAATGTTTCCAGATCACGTTCCTCCGCGAAGCGACGCGCATCGCGTTGTGCACGTCCTGAGTCGACTCTGTTCTGAGCCAGGCCGTGTTGAAGTTCCCCGTTGATAGGTTCCACCACTTGAGTCCTGGGCGCGACTGCTGGCGCCGCTGCTAGGTGCCTGGACTGCTCAACTGGCGGGATAGCTCTTCTTGGCATCGTTTCGTGCCCTTGGTTAGTTGTGCCTTGAGGCACCCTAACTCCTTCAAGCGCCAGGTTCCGCAGATGCCGCATGTGCTCATCGTCGTTGGCTGCGTTTGCGGCAATATACGTTGCTGTAGCCATGATCGCAGCTTCCTTGGTCTTGGGCAGCAGATCCGCTTCGTTAAATTCTGCTTCTAAATTTTGGGTGATGTTGTGCACATCGGCCCCGGGCTGGATGTGCGATCATGTCCTATGCTGGACACTCAATGAATAATGAGACGATCGTTCGGCCCGTCTTCTACTGGACGCGTCGGCCTCATCTCTGCGTCACTCCAGGATGCGCCTATCGGCACTAATCTGGTCCTTCTGCTCTTGGACGACGAATCGAAGCGCAGCTAGCTCCTACGGGCTCAGATTAGGGCCCATATCTGCTTCGCCCGAGTACACTCTCCTTGCGTGCCGGATCTGGTCTTGCGTTATGAACTGACAACCGGTGTTTGACCGGTTTCGACCATCGTTAGATCTGTGCTCGTTCCCGTCTCCGTGCGGCGCCATCATGCAGTGTCCTCCGAACGGTGGGATCGAGTCATCACTGATTTAGCCCAGTGTGGGAGGGTAGATGTCGTCGTCTTCGATGTGTGATCCGACCTCGATCGTGATGTCAGAGCGCTTGATGTGGCAGATTCGCTCGAATATGAGCTAGCCGAATTGCCAATCTTCTCGTTAGCCTCGGGGTAGACGTCGTCATCGTCGTCTGAGTATGTATAGTCCGAGTACAGCCCTTCAACATAATCAGGGTCGTAGGGCGTAGGACGGAGCGTGAGGGCGTTGAGAGCCCATTCGCACTTGGATATCGTCGGGTAGATAGCAGCAGTACCTCCCCGAGGATCTTTCCAGCCGGCGATCTCGTGGGACGAGAAATCTCCGGCACCCACGTAGTGGTAAGCATCGCACTCGACGCAATAGGCGGTGGTTGGGGATGGAGGTGGATCTTCAAAGTCGTTCGACCCAACTGACGGGGTCAAAGTTTCCAGCCTTGGTTCCTCCTCCGATGGCGCCAGCGGCATGGTCATCGAGGGGTTGCCTTCGATAGCTGGTGACGCGCTTGGAGCTGCTGCGAGCAACGTCGAATCGCTGACTGAGATCTGATACGTCTCCAACGTA
Source organism: Dactylis glomerata (assembly GCA_007115705.1). Lineage (NCBI taxonomy): Eukaryota > Viridiplantae > Streptophyta > Magnoliopsida > Poales > Poaceae > Dactylis > Dactylis glomerata. The sequence continues at coordinate 1,686,464 of QXEO01001110.1, forward strand.
TCCATAATTTTTGATGCTCCATGCTTGTTTTTACACCATTTGCTTAGTGTTTCGTTACACTTCGTGGCACTTTTATGCATTTTTCGGAACTAACATATTAACAAGTCGCCACAGTGCCAGTTCCCTGTTTTCTGCTGTTTTTGTGTTTCCGAAAAGTTACACAGGAAATATTCTCGGAATTGGACGAAACAAAAGCCGAACGTCCAGAAATTCACCGAAGCTTCCAGAGAACCGAAGAGGAGACGGAGTGGGGCCACGAGGGCCCCACATAATAGGGCGGCGCGGCCTGGCCCCTGGCCGCGCCCCCTATGTGTGAGGGCGCCTCGGCCCACTCCTGACGATGCCCCTTCACCTATAAAGACCCCCCGACGGAAAAAACCTAAGTACCCGATCACTTTTCCAGAACACATCGCGATCCGCCGCCGCCGTCGACCCGAAGATCGGGAGGGCCGAGAAGCTCTTCCCGGCACCCTGCCGGAGAGGGGAATCGCTACCAGAGGTCTTCTTCATCGCCATGCTTGCCTCCGGCGCGATGAGTGAGTAGTCTACCTTGGACTATGGGTCCATAGCAGTAGCTAGATGGTTGTCTTCTCCACCATGTGCTTCATGTTTAGATCTCATGAGCTGACTTACATGATTGAGATCACCGTTATTTAATTCTACATGTTGTGTTTGTTGGGATCCGATGAATATTGGTGTTATGATTGAGTTGAAGTACTGAATTTTATCTTATGTTATCTCGATGTTGTTTATGATCTTGCATGCTCTCCGTTGTTAGTAGCTATCTTGGCCAAGTAGTTGCTAGTGACTCCAAGAGGCGGTATTTATGCTCGATAGTGGGTTCATGCCTCTATTTAATCTGGGGGAGTGACAGAAACCTCTAAGGTTGTAGATGTGCTGTTGCTACTAGGGGGAAAACAACATTCATATGCTCGAGGGCATATGCTTTGTTTACATTACACACTTTGCTTAATGCAATTATCTGTTGTTCGCAACTTAATACTTGCGGAGTTCTCGGATTGATTCGCCACAAGTGGATTATTAGTCATAGATGCAGTTGGATGGCGGTCTATGTATCTTGTTGTAATGCCCAGAGTAAATCTCATAGTGATCCTCTCATCATATGCACGTTGTCTTTATTCTATCAATTGAGAACCGTGCATAGCTCGGTTGGCAGGGCATGGGCTGAGGCATGTCTGCCCGCCTGAGTTCGAGTCTCCGCACTCGCAACTCCTGGTGTACTCATAAAATACTTCTATAAAAGTATGTCTGAGGGGTTCTTACCCTCAGATCTCATTTTTTTTATTCTATCAATTGCCCAACTGTAATTTGTTTATCCAACATGTATTATTTTATCTTATGGAGAGACACCACTAGTGAATTGTGGACCCCGGTCCTATTTCCTTTATATTGTTATCACCTGTTTACTTTACTCGCATATTACTATTGCTTTCCACTCGATACGTTCATTCCTTTGTTTACAGCAAACCGGTGAGATTGACAACCTCATCGTAAGTTGGGAACAAAGTATTTGGTTGTGTTGTCTGCAGGTTCTACGTTGCCGCTCGCAAAGCAAAGCTCGGACGAGGCGCCCTATAAATTGTCCGGAGCTGTCGCAAGCTAGCGGGCATCACCTTCAGTCGTATTTCGTCCTCCTACTGGATTGATAACCTTGGTTTCTTACTGAGGGAAAAACTTGCTGCTATATTCATCACACCTTGCTCTTGGGGTTTCTAACTGGCCGGTCATTTACTTCATTAATTACACGCTAACAAGCTCTTTGGTACTATTCATCACCGCGCCATCAAGATCAGCTCAGCGACTCCGTCGTTTTCCACGTGGAAGTTGAACAGTCCGAAGGCCATGTCGAAGCCCCCGGTCACCGTCGAAACTGCTCCTGCCGGGCTTGAGGTGGTGTCGATGATGGTCGCGGCCGGAGTGAGATCGGCGACGCTTGGCGATGCAGTGTCGATGACGGTCGACTTAGCGATGTCGACCTCAGTCTCCGATGGGATGATGTCGATGACGGCCGGCACAGCGATGCCGACGGCGGTGTCGATGGCGGTGTCGATGTCGATCTTGACGTTGGTGTCAAGGCTGATGGTGAGCGGGTTGGTGTCGATGTCGAACGGCGACGCAGAATCGACGGCCATGGCTGATGACGAGCCGTCGAACCTTGTCGATGCGGTGAGGTTGGCAATGGTTGGTGAAGGAGCCAGCGAATCCGTAGATCCAGATCCCGTCGTCCCCACGGTCGGCGTCAATTAACGAGGTTCAACCCCGGCAATGCCCATGTTTGTGGGCTTTCGAGACATGGAGCGCTAGTGGGACCCGGCGAACTCGACGGCGATCAGACGAAAGCAGAGGGACACAAGGTTTACCTAGGTTCGCCTCCCTTGGTAGGGTAACGACCTACGTCCTGCTTGTCTGACTTTTATTGATGGGGTGGCTACAATGGAGGTGTTACAATGGTGGCGTAGATTGGATCTAGCCGAAGGTGGAGAGCTCTCAATGCTTCGAGCGCTCCGGCGTGAGGTGGTGAAAAAGTGTCTAGAGAGGCGCTAAGATCTCCCTCCCAACCTTTTATATGCGAAGGTTGGGTCCCGGGATTATTCTCCAAGTTGATTACAGATTGAATTGGTTTGAATAAACCCTAGTCGAGTCCTAATTCGACTAGGTCTTCTTCTTCGAGTCTTCATCTTGCACGCCAAGTTATGTACCTGGGCCGCGCCAAGCTAATATCTTCATGGGACTTGTAATTCCTTCGACGGTTATCCCTCCTGGGTGGAAAGCCATGTAGGCGAATATCGAGGGCCTATTTGGCATTTTTTTGTCACCAGTAAAATGGGTAGATGTTTTTTTTAGATAAAAGACCCGATAAGGCTCCAAAGTTTCAACACGGTTTGATACGCATGTTGTGGCATATAGCTTAGCCAAAAATATTATAAAGGCGGAGTTGGCCTCTCCTAAACAGACCGATAAGCAAAATAAATATGCTCAATCATTAGGCGCGCTTGCCACGTGGAGTGCCTTTACCTCGCTTATGAACCACCGCAGGCTTGGCTGGTCCTTGCTCCTTGAAATTGGCACCCATAGCTGCAAGAATACCAAGGTTTTAAAGATGATATGAGAGGAATTGCAGATTAGCTTTGATTCAATTAAAAGTTTGGAGCCCACGATTACGCCGCAAACAACGTCCAAGCCAGAAGATAGAGAAGAGGAATAACAATAATCATTGACTATGGGTGCAGATAGAGCAGAGTATTTCTAATTTAATAATAACCAGAAGATTAATTTAGGTGAATAATAATACGGAATCCTGATGAATCACTAGGTCACTGTTTGTATATGTCCAAGGGCAAAGGGAATTTGGGCTGGCCGGTCCCGATTCACGCGTCCTAATCATGGATGCATGTTACTCTCCATACGATCGATCAAGATTATCGCAGCAGCAGCAGGGTCTCAATCCAAACACAAAGAATACATCCTGTCGCGTCGCTCACCCAATTCCTATGGATCTACCCGCTTGCTCTCTATCGACATTTTTATTCCCGTATGTACGTGGTAATACTTTTTTTTTTGGAAAAGATCTCTCCAAACAGTCCTTCTTCCTAATGACTATTAAGTAATAAAACGCTCTTTATCAAAAAAATAGTTCTTCGCCCAATTTTTTATAAAGTAATAAAATTATCAAAGGTGCACCGCCATCTTTTTCCCTCCATTATCGAAGTCAGACAAAACTTGTCTAGTAGAATTTATTGTAGTAGATAAACCTCATGCCAACACTGCAACGAACCATCACACTGGAGCAGCAATCATTATCCATAGGGGCCATAGCTCGGAAGAGTCAGATCTAAAACCACACCAATAAACACAAAAACCGATTAGATCCCATGTTAAACCCACAACTCCAACACCAACTGGCGGCGCTAGGTGCACCTAGGGTTTTTTCTCTCGTTTGGGAAAAATACCTGTAGGCACCGGTTTTTGGAAATACTAGAATATCGGTCATAATACCACCCAAGATTGGTTAATGAATTATGAATTCATTTAAAATTTATCAAAAATCTTTAAAGATAACCAAAGTATATAAATCCCGGTAAATTTTCCCAGAAGAAATTTGTCTTGATAGTAACTCAAATACAGTTTTTGGCGAGTTCAAAAATATCGTCCGAGAAGAAAAAACCCTGGGTGCACCTCCACGAGGATAGTATGTTCAATTCTTCTTTCGTCCATAGAACTACTTAGCTTGCAAAAGAGAAAAACCTCATGATGGATATTTCAAACTCAGTTTGAAATTCTGAACCATTTTGATCCGAGCGAGTGACAAGCGATGTGTCTCCTTACCTACTAACTTCAAAACAAACTCAATCAGAGCAGCTTCAGTCGCACCCCCATACAGGATCCGACAACAACACCGGATCGGGTATATGGGTGCACCGACACTAGTTGCCGCGTATGGGGGTGCCCCTCACCAGCCGCACCCTCGATATAATTTTTTTAGATTAGGGCGCCTCTCATAGCCGCGTCCACAATAAGACTTTCCGGATTCCAACAGACACTTAAGTTTCATTAATATTTTTTATATATTACAAATGCGAATGAAATTTAATCTAAAACCTAATCTACTCGCAGGTAGTCGGGACACGAGGGGACCAGCCTTGTCGTCATGCTTCGCTATGTCAAGCTCGATATTTCAAAATAGAACATCGATCTCTAGATTCACTCGATATTATAAGATGTTATTAACCAATAATATAAGATGTTACACACCCTCTAGAAATCAATATATATATATATATATATATATATATATATATAGGACTCATCTTATATACTCCTGGGTGTACATACTCCCATGTTCAATATACCTCATATACAAAGATATTATACCTCTTTATCATTTTTAATATACCTCATTAATTATTCTAATATACCTCAATATAAGTAGTATACAAAAAATTCCATCGGAACCCTTACTTCTTTTAATATATCACTTTTACGTGCATAAATGCAGTATATACGCAAATAATATGAGATATATAGACTCAAATGAAAATTTTCATAAAACTCACTTTGAGGTATCTAGTATTAACTAATCTAGTATTAACTAATGAAATATATTAAAAATAATAAAGAGGTATAATACCCTTGTATATGAGGTATATTGAACGTGGGAGTACGTACACCCAGGGATACCACCTCATTTTCCTATATATATATATATATATATATTGTGTCAAAAAAAGAAATCAATATATAAGATCACAGTTCATAATTTAATTTAGAGCATCGATCGCCAGATCCGCTCGATTGACTCAATCCCTAGCTCCGACATGTTCAGAACAGAGGGACCAACCTATCCGTCACTCAATACAACTAATTCGGAATAGAGTGAGTACTTCTCCGATATGTACTATAGCATGCTATTACAACTAATATTGGTTGTAATAACATCTTATATTATGTGATGAATGTTGTGAAATACTCAAATTTTACACCGTCCATTTTACATATACACCCTCTAGAATAAAAAAGAACTACACACTCCATAATTCAAATTAGAACATTGATCGCTAGATCCGCTCAATCCCTAGCTCTGGCATGTCAAGCTCGACACCTAGGTCCGCTCCATCCCCAACTCTTTATTTCGTTGGCAGCTCAACTTGGTCCCTAGATCTAGCTCAGAAAGCTCTCGCCCCCGACCTCATGGTTGCGTAGGTCAACGAGGAGAGCTCCATCTCGTCTCAGCTTCTCACCAGCAGCGTTGGCAGCTCGTCCCCAACCTCGAAGAGGCGAGCGGACGGCGTGGCGAGGCCATGGGACAAAGGCGGTGAGACAGACGCGATGGGAGATAGTGAAGCGAGACAGACGTGTATATAAAATCAAGGATTAATGTATGGAAATGCGTTTGTAGCAGTGCCGATACTTATTGGTCAAGTATCGACCATTCAACATCAGATCTTCGCTCCCTGACCTAGCCGCCAGAGGCGATCAGGGAGGCGCCCCCTTTTCCACCCAATCTCCATCGGCCGTGCTGGTCCCCTTTCCCTCCGCCTGCTCCGGCGGCGGTGGGGAGGGGGGATCTGGTCTCTCCGCTCTGTAGTTAGGGTTTGGTTTTGCAGGTCGTGGAGCGCCGTTGGGGTGGTCGGAGCGGCGCCCGGACGAATAAATCTGCCTCAGCTCCACTCCCACACCGGCGGTGTCCTTCATGGCGGCGTCTCAGAGTTGATGGCATCGTGTGTTTGCCGATTCCTCAGATCGGTGGCTTTCAGTTTCTTGGATGGTGTCGTCGAGGCGGAGGCGATGATCCCATCAGGTGTGTTCATCCTCCTGCTCTGTCCCCGTTACTATGGCGTTGGCTCCGACGTCATGGTGGAGCAGGGAGGATATGTTGTCCAGGAGTACGTGCAGACGTTTGTCTGCGTATGTGACAGACGGAAGATGGTGTATCCTATGCTGGGTTTGTGGATGGAGGCCGGCAATTCTGATTTCCTCCCCCGACGCTGTAGTCGTGGGGGAGGTATCAGTTCTGGAGTTCGATCGCGTATCCGAGGACATGTTGTCTCGGTCTGATTCTTTCAACGACAATGGTTTTGCCTCCGGCAAACTACTTTGGAGGTCCGAAAAGCTGCTGATCAGCAATGGAGCCGTGTCGAGCTCGGGTGTTGTGGTGATCTGTCTTCCGCCCCTTTGGCGTTCGCTTTGGTGGTGTCGAAGGAGGAGGATAGACGCTGGTTTTTTGCATAGGTTTATCCTATCTTTTCAGTTCTGTAAGGTCTGTTCGTTCGTAACTTGTAACTTGTTTTTATCTTATGAATAAAGAGTGGATTACAATGTCAAAAAAAAAGTATCGACCATTCAAAATGAGTAGATTCTTGCAATTCGAGAATAACAGAAGCAACACAATAAAACCAGTCAATCATAGCACACGTATACAAGTGGGGATGGGGTCGCACTGATATACATGTGAATCCCGCAGAACTAAGTTACACTAAAATATAATTAAGTTACATTTTTGTTTTTTTATAAGAAAATCTCGTTGTTGCATGAGGCGTTAGCCTATGTGTTAGGGTACGGAGAAAGAGTCACACACGGTAGCGTTAACTTGTGACAATCCGTCATACCCTAACACCCTTCGAGGCTTTATCTCGTGTACGACGCGGTAGCGACGACGAGAGATAAAGCCGAGGCGAACTATCCAATAAAAGATTGATTTATGCAGCATAGGGTTACATATATTTAAGTTTCAAATTTTGTATACCTACAGGCGTTTCTACTATGTACATGCAAATATTTTCTTTAGAATTCTTTAAGCTAAAAAATACGTTTTTTTTAAAAAAAATTGACCTTTCTCCTCGAGGCTCTACCTGCCACATGTCTTGCTTTCTATTGACCGGTTCCACTGCACATGTGTTCTAAAAATCTGCTCCCATGACCAGTAGCTAGCGGCTCCGCTAGAAAAACTGCTTTGAACTAATGTGTGACATGGGAAAAATGCAGCATTCAAGGAATGAAAGCTGCTCGTGGAGTGCCCAACGTACACCGATAGCAAATGAACTTCAAACTCTGTGATCAACGGGTGCGGATGCAGCTTGATTCAACCACGAATTAAGTGCTGGACTGAATCCAGCCCCACTTTCAGACAAGGGGCAAACAAAAATGAATAAAATTTGTAGTACTCCAAATTTTTAAGTGCTGGACTGAATCCAGCCCCACTTTCAGACAAGGGGCAAACAAAAATGAATAAAAAATGAATAAAAATGAATCGCCGTGGAGTACCTATTTTCGCACGGCGATCGCAAGTACAGTGTTTGAAAAAAGTCGAAGGACACGAAGAGTATAGGCGGCAAGCGAGACGGTAACACCATTATTGTCCCCATCAGTACCACCAAAGTAGACGAAGAAGAAATGAAGCAGTAACAACACTCACATTTCTTACTGATTGCTAATGAGTGGTTACTGCACACGCTTTACCAACTGTGAGTATATGTGTGTGTGTGTGCGCGCCTCTGAGAACAAAAAGGGCATCCTGAGGCAGAGTAGCACTTAGGGTTCATGCAGTAGAAAGTTCATGTGGTGATGATTGATCTTTGTTTTTCAAACTGGCGATCTCTGAATTTACATAGTATCTTTGTGCCGTTGCAATCTTCAGTTGAGATAGCATAGGTACCCCTTCGAGAGGATGATGCTGAGCACAATTTGGGTTAGCATCAACCTGTACTAACCCTGCCTCATGCAAATACCGTACCGCTTAAATTAATGGCTAAAGTTAACCTTTGTGTGACATTATCCTAGACTTTCACAATGTGCTTTTGGTAAAAGTCCTGTGCCGGCGGTAAAAGAATGACAAAGGCACTGACTCTTCACAAGTCTCAAGTCTGAACATGCCATATGCTAGCATTCAGTAGCTAAACATGGTACTACTAGGAGTAGTTAGTAGTAACATGACCTCGTGACTTCACTACTAATTTGGATAATTTTATCTAGTCATCCACAGATCTTCCCCACCATGCAAATTACTCTATGTACAGCAGCAATTAGATTTAGTTTCCTTCAGATTCAGGCCAGGAATTAGACTGAGCACCCATTAGACAATCCTTCCTATATTCACATTCATCTATGAACAGATAGATGATCTCATCATCTGAACTCATGCACAAAAAAGAAAGAAATCCAAGCCCAAAAAGAACACAAGCACCCTCTGCTTTGCTCTCACATTACTTGTACTACACTATGGAACAAACAGACTGAGCAGAAACCTGACATTGTAAATTTCTAGTGCAGCTGCCACTCCATAGAGTCGTCGAAGTCGAGGCTGCTAGCGCAGTCGAGCAGCGCGTTCTGCTGCTGCTCGTACCGGCATATGTAGTTGAGGCCGACGAGGAGCTCGCAGATCACCGCCTCCGTCTTGTCCCGATCGGCGAAGTACAATGTCTGCAACAGCAGCACATTTCCCTTCGGCACAATCTGCTGCTGCTCGAAGCTCCTCTCGGCCTGCCACCGCATCGTGTCGTGTGCCATGGGCGCCAGCCACGCCAGCGTCTTCTCCAGCGTCTCCCGCCAGTCGTGCGCGAGGAACGCGTCGTAGATCGCCGTGTTTCTCACGTAGCCTCTCAGGTTCTTCCTCAGTGACGCCCTCAGGCTCGACGGTAGCATCTGGTACAGGTCGTCCCGGGCCTCGTCGCCGACGAGGTGCGGGTACTGGAGCAGCTTCTGGATGATGATGATGACGTTGGCGTAATGCAGCGAGAGCGCCGAGCCGCCGATCGTCGACGGCGGGGCCAGCGACGTCACCGTGCTCTTCGGGCCGAACCGGAACCGTTTCTTCTTGGCCGTCGCCGGCGGCGTGGACTCGCCGCTGAACGGCACGAGCATCCCTGACCTGATGGCGCTGATGCAGCTGGCGTCCTCCGAGAAGTCGTCCTCGAACCCGCCGTCCTTCCATGACGCCGAGCTGCTCAGGCTCAGGCACTCCATGAACATGTTCCCCCCACAATTCGACGGCCGAAGGCTCGCCGGCCGCGGCGTGTCGACAAAGTCGACCTTGGCAATAGGCCCTGACTTGGCATCATCATCGTTTAGATTGCTGCTCCGGATTGGGGCTGAGTGCCCGGCGGTGACCGGGCCGGAGAAAAGCCGCTGGCTGTGGTCGCTTTGCCGGTGGCGGCGTGCGAGGAGCAGGTCGAGGCCGAGCATGGGGTCGCCGAAGACGAGACAGATGCGATGGTAGATGGCGCATACGGCTCGTGCGAGCAGGAGCACGGCCTTGTCGAAGGTCCAGCTCCAGAGCGAGGCGTCGCGGAGCCGTCGCACGTCGTGGCGACGGCGCTGCTCGAGGGCGCGGCGGCGGGCCTCGTCGGTGGGGAGCTTCTGCACGGACTGCTCGAGGTCGGCGAGCGCGTCAAGCTCCGCGTACAGCGCGGCCGTGGCGGCGGCCACTCGGTCGAGCTGGCGGAAGAGCGACGACGCCGCGGATGCGGGGGCGAAGGCGGGCGCGACCGCACCGGAGCGGCCGGCGAGGAGGTCGGCGTAGACGTGGTCGAACCCCTGGAGCGCCGGAGCCGTGCAGCGTCGGCCGAGCCGGGCGGCGACGGCGGCGACGCGGTTGAGCGCGTCGAGCTTCTCGGCGAGCGCGAGGGCGAGGAGGCGGGCGTCGTCATCGGGCTCCACGAGTGCGCGGACGGCGCGGGAGCCTAGGCAGAGCGGGCCGAGCAGGCGCGCGGACTCGGCGTCGGAGAGGGAGCGGTGGAGGCTGGCGGCGCGCGACATGGCGTTGGCCACCTCGAACGACAGGATGCCCACCCTGCCGTCCTCCCCCGCCGTCGACGCGGCGCCGGCCTTCTTCGCCTTCTTGGACGTGGTCGCCCTGGAGAGCACCTTTTGCACGAGCGGCTCCGCCACCATGGCTAGCTGGACCGAGCAGTCGCCCAATTGAAGATTCGCTAGCAAGAAACCATGAAAGAGGCGCTATGCGCGTCGTCGACAGATTCTGCAGGGGACTCGCTAATCTACAGAACCAACGCGAAACACTCGCTCGGTGATTTGAATTCGAACCCGTCCGATCTCGTGTCTCGCTCAAGCTAGGAGACGACGAAATAATGGCGGAACAGAAGAGGTCAGGGCAGAGCAGAGACGGAGCAGAGAGACCGTGCTACTACCAGACACCAGTAACAGAGTTAACCGAGAAAGATAAGAGGAAGAAACAAAAAAGAAATTCCTGGTTGGTCTTCCTGGAATGTGAACCGGATCTCAGTCCTTCGTTTACCACCACGCCTCAGCTCAATCTTCTCCACCATAGCATTTCTTCTCCTCCGACCGACCAAGCTCCTTCTGCTTGGTTCACATTCCAGGAAGACCGGACTGAGATCCGGTGACATGCCCGTGGCATGTCACCTATGAACAGTTTTATGCCTTGCCCCCTCTTTTGATTTTGGTTGTCCATTTACAACCTAACGACCCAGATCACAAGGCACCAAACTGTTATCGGTGACATGCCACGGGCATGTCACCGGATCTCACGAAAGGGGAAGTGAGCTCAGATGGATTGGGTCATCGCCATTGATGCGGCTTCACTGCTCGCTCTCGCTCGGCCTCGCTGGTGGCATTAAATCGCCTTAAATTTGGAGCAGCAAACCAACAAAAGCAAACGATCTCTCTCGACTCTCGAGCAGCCTCACTCACCTCACATCTGCTCAGCTCAGTGAAGTGAAGTGGTTGGATCCGCCCGGGTAACTTTTCCAGTACTAGTACACTATTTCCTGCGCTCCTGAGACTGACCGGTGGGTCGGTGGGCGCGGTTGAGGAAGGAGCAGTTGCTGCATTTGAAAAGGGCAGGTGGACTTTTGGAGCAAGTAAACTTTATACTTGTGCAAAAGTAAGAATTGTTTTTTTTGAACACGCAAAAGTAAGAATTGAGAAGTGCAAAAACTCATCGGTGCTCTTGAGCACCATTGAGCTATTTTTCAAAAAATTGGAACTCGCACGTCTGGTCTGAAAAAGAATGCGGTAAAAAAATTCCCTCTATTTTTAGATCTAAGGTATATAGTTTTCTGAGAAAAAAACAAAATAAAAGGTGTATTGCTTTGGGATTTTTTTTGCTGATTTGATTATTCTTTCATACTCATGCAAACTCATCTACTTTTTCATGTCAATTAGCCGTAGATAATCCCTTCTAAACATGGTAATCCCTATATCATTTGTCGCTAATATTGATAACTTGTTAATTTTAGTGTCTAGATATATCTATTTTAGTGACAAGTAGTATATGTCAGAGGAAGTATAATATGTCCTCATCACCCGTTCTTTAATTTTGGTGCCATACACCCTATATGAAGAAACATGGGAAGTATATAGCTAGATATATGCATCCAGAATGCATGACAGAAGTTCCATTTTGAAATACATTGTATTTTGAGCTATACATAATGAAAAATTTGTGAGCTTTTTCCTACATATAGTCAGATTAAAATAGGTGGCTCTTTCTACCAAAACTTGTACGGGTATATATACCATGTATATTCATGAGATTTTATTGAAACTAAAAAGTGCAGTTCTATTTTTTTTTAAAGGCACCGGTGTTCCCAATAACCACCAAGTAGTCTTAAGAGCGAGTGCGAATATTTCGCGACTAGTTACCACACCCCATTATTATATGTTGCACTTTAAGTTTCAAAAATATATGAGATAAATTATGGATATTTTTTATGTTGTATCTTGTGCATCTATAAAATTTCGTTCCAAAATATGACCATATGTGGCATGTGCAAAAAAAGATATAAGTGGATAGTATCACGTGTTATTCACACATAATTTGTCTTTTTTTTCTATAGGCCACAACGTGACATATTTTAGGATGAAAGTTTTCAGACACATAAGATATAATATATATTCATAATTTATCTCACATTTTTTAGAAATATTAAAATACGGCATATGTAATGGGTTGTGGACGCAATAGTTACAAACTTTAGTTTTCGGAGTCAAATGGAAAGACATAAGAGAGGAAACAAGATCGGGATCACCACGGAGCGCAGAGGATTGAGGAGAAACGCGATCGAGATCACGCTCTCAAAGTTGATTCTAACCCTGGAATGTTTAGATCGCTAAAATGACGCCGCAACCCTAGGGAAAAGAAACATTTCATAACCTTCACGAGTACTGCTTGTACTTGTCTTTCTGGGGGATTGAGCATGCCATGAGGTGGCCATTTGAACGTGCCAAATGCATCAAAAGGGCATCCCTCCAAACAATTCATACTAAAATTGATTATTGCAGCTATCCAATCTAAACAATTCACACTTTGACGTTGATAAGGCGCTCAGGAAGGGCTTGAAGACAAAACATCAAGACTGGACTTCCAATACAAAGTCCACCACTAAATGCAGCGCAGTCACTGGAATGGAGTAGTCAAAACCAAAAGACCACGACGAGTAAGGGAGTCAAGTTCAGTGACCTTTCATATATTTTACTCTTTTTTACAAGACATTTCAGCTCTCCAACTGTCGAGTCTGTCCTCAAACCTCGACAGTTCAACACCAAAATACTCAATGCGTGGGGCAGAACTACTCCGTAGTTGCCGCCAGATCCACAAATCGACCAAAGGTAAGTCTCTGTTTTTTGTTCGAGTCAGCAACGTCCTCGGTTGCATCACACAGGACAGCGTTTGGGAGGGATTAGGGTATCTCTAGTGGCCAGACGTAAACGGATATGGCCGTTCGAATTGGTTTGAAAATGATCGGGATTGAAAAAAAAAACAAATTCAACGGCCCGATGCATTTTGACCGTTCTGTCCGTAGCGATCCAAACGCGGCCTAAATTTAGACGCGATTTATGTCGTCGCGGACAGCTGGCATTGTGCGCACGTATCCTCCCTAATCGGCCTCTGTCCTAGATGCCAGTCCCACTCGTCTTGGCAAATTAATATCATTAATAGCTAAACTTAGATAACCCATTTTTACACCCAAAATTACGCCAACGGACGTATCTACTCGTCGTCGCGCGCCCTACCACTACGGAGGCTACTCGCAGTCGCCCGCCCTACTGGCTACCGGACATGTCGGCGCCGCCTCCATCGTCAAAAGGACCAGCGCTGCTGCTGCTCGCCGCCCCTAGATCTCGCGCTGTCGCAGGTGTGCGAGACGGTGCCGCTCGCGTGGGGTCATCACCTCGGTGGCCACCCGCCACTCCCTCTCGTGTGCCACCCAGGGCAACTCCTCCGCCGCGTGCCGCGCCTAGCCCTCCGCCAGGGCGTTCGCCCAGTGCGCTTGTCGTGCCGCCTCCTCTGCCTCTGCCTGTGCAGCCCGCGCACGGGCTGCTTCCGCCACCGCGTCCGCCTGGTTGGCAAGCAGGGCAGCTGCTCACAAGCAGCTCAGTCACCCTGACTGGGTGTGGTGCTATCTGCACCACAGCAAAGGAGAGCAGCAGTGTGACGACCTCAAATTTGATAACAAATTCGAAGTGCCCGTTATGTATTCCACCGCAATCCCAGAATCATTGTTGCGATATACATAACGTAGTTGGTAACCAGTTCCATAGACATTACAATACGATGATTCAAATACAATGGTCATATAGACCAAGTCATATTACAACACAATATAGCAGCGGAAATAACGTCTTCGGCCCATGCCTCCTCCCTACAGGCAATTGGCGACTCACGGAGACGAGCTTAGTTCTGGTACTCTTCTTCATACCCTTCCTCCTGGTATTCCTCCCCATAGTCTGGCCAAGTTGATAGCCAGGGACACAGCCGTGAGTACATTGGATGCACTCGCAAACCATCTTATAAATGAAAAGATGAAGTAGATATGCACGGTTGGGTATAGTGGACTAAGCACTAAGTTGGTTTGCAAAAGCTAGTTTTATTTCCCAAGAATGCTCATTGGTAGAAAAGAGGTTTAGTTCTCTAAGTCATTCTAACGAGGAACTTCAATGTGTCAAGATCAAGGTCAAGTCATGTCAATTCAAATTCATGTCATTCACCAAGTTCACCCTTGTTATTTTTAGTCTTGACAAAAGCCAGGTAGAGTTTGCCAACCGTCCATGACCGAGGACTCGGCTATTCGAATAGTTTGAAAACCTCTGCAGAGGGGTACACTTTACCCACAAGATTCGATACATCTGCCGGGAGAAATCCACGGTTCGCTATACACAAAGGTATGCGGCTTTCAGATAATCAAACAAAACCTTTCACTTGCTCATCCTAGTATAGGATCCTTCCCTAGAGCCCGGGATACGGAATTCCCGCTCCGGCGCCTCTAGTTCTGCCCATCCCGGATACCGGGTTAGTGGAATCCACTTGGTCAAGAAGTATCCGCCCATGGAGTCCTCCCATGAAGTTTTAATACAAGACCTCCCATACTAAGATAAACAAGCTACGGATTAAGCCCCTTCCCATATAGGGGTAACGTGGTTGTACGTTATAATTGGCACCCATGTACATCACTCGTTGTCAATTGAGAAATACATTTCATAGTTCTTAGTCAAGATTATTTTCTTTCATAAAGCCATCATGTAGGAGCAATCTCCCATTTCAAGTCTCAATGTCAAGTCACCACCTTTCAAATGGGGTTCCTCCAGAGATAGCCTCAACTTTTATTAGCGATTAAGCAACTACATTGAGTGATAGTACTACTACTATGTTTGGATAAACTCAGCTTGATGCTCTTGATAACAAGGACATCAATATGCTTCTATCATTCTACTCTAGCAATTCAATCATGCAATTCACTTCCAACATTCTACTCTAGCAATTCAATCATGCAATTTACTTAAAACAAGTAGAATGCAATATTAAAACTAGGTAGTGGGAGTATGAACCAAAAGATGGCTTGCCTTGGTTGGCAAAGTGTCCGGGGTTTTCTTCTTCTTCTTGATAATAATAATCCCCTCCAATATCCTCCTCGGCAACACTAGCGTCTAATAACGAACAAACACAAAACACACCATCACTTCACCAGACCAACAACACACCAAGCACACATCTTTGTTTGCTAACCCAGCATTTGTGTTGCATTGTTATGGGGTTGGATTGTAAGTTTTTCTTCTAAGTTTTTCTTCAAATGTGCAAGCTAGTTTCTCTACTAGGTAGCATAGGTGGTTCACTTGTGCAGCATTGGTGTTGATTTAGAGTTACTAAGGCAAGTTTAAGTGGGAATGATCCACTAAGTGAAATGGGTAAAGAGGGCAATTAATTCTAAGTGTGCACTAGTGATCTATCATTTTATGCTAACAAATAGGTTTGGGTTAGGGTCTAAATGAGCACACTAATATGGTTTGGGGGTAGATTAGTGTTGACTAACAGTAAGAGGGGTCATTAGTAAGTTCACATTTTAATTTTCATGATTATTGATGGCTTAAATAATTTTCTAGAAATCTTTCATTAATTCACAAGCTATGGTCACACTATTCATATCCAATTTTATTCTTAACTGATTTTGAAATCTAACCAGTACTATTGGATAGAGTATTTTCTAAGCTTTCCAACGAATATTTATTTGCTAAATTTGGATTCCTAAAACTCTAGGAATTAAAGTTTGAAATTTGTATCTAAAACAAATTCGAAATAAATAAAAGGGCGGGAGTTTATTTAAAAACGAAACGGACCGAAACGTGAAACGAGCCGGGCCCTATTCCGAATCAAGCCGAACGGGCCGGCCCATACCGTTTCGCGCGGGGGAAAGGAAATAAAAACGGGACTGACAGGTGGGGTCGCGATGTCAGATCTAATTACGAAACCCGAATCGGTATGCTATCGTCCGATCGCGATCCAACGGCTCAGGGTCTTTCTTCTTCCTCAGCACGGGCGGGATCTCACCTGCGAGCAGCGACGGCGTTCGACGGCGACGGCGGGGCGTAGAGGAAGCGAAACTCGACGGCGATGATCGGGATCGGCTGCGGTGCTCCTCCTCCTCCGATTCCCTGCAGAAGCTGGCCTCCAGGTGGTCGGACGTGGCGGCGCTCCGCCCGTCCAGTACTGCGCCGGCGAGGTCGGCTACGGCGAACTAGGGCACGAGGGAGTAAGCGGCGATGTCTGGGAGGTAGAGGGGAGTGCGGTGCGTTGCTTCGTTTGATCGCCGGGGGTTTATATAGGCCCAGGTGGCCGGGAGCAAGGCGACCAGAAGCTCGACGCTGCGGGGGTCCTGGCGGCGTTGCAAGCTCGCTCCGGTCACGGCGGCCTCGGGGTGGTGCTGGGCTGGTGTCGACTCGGCTGCGGGGCGCTGTGGGTCTCCTCTGGCGCCTTCCAGACGGTCGGCATCGCGCGGGACAGTGGGTTCCTGGGAGGGGGTCCTGGGTGTGTTTCTCCTTCTCCCTCCTCTTCTCACGGCCTGGGTCGGGCCTGGGGGTACTGGACTCGACCGAGGCGCGGCCAGAGAGCATGGCAGCAGTGCCTGGGCGAGCTCGAACAGTGCAGCACAGTGAAGTTTGGTTGGATTTGATTTCCTGCTGCCAGTGTTCGACGAAATGCTTACAAGAATTCAAAATTTGAATTTTTCAAATTTGCCACTTTGGGTGCTCATCATATTGGATAAGGTACCCAGGCATATTTTTGTTCTGGAGAAATAATGAGTTTTGCAAAAATTTATATTTCAAATTTGAAATGGTTTCTGTTTCAGATTCAAACTTTGGCTCAAGTTTGAGTGGTGTTCTGGTTTGAAATTTTGGTAGATCTTTGTTGGTTGAGTTAGTCCATAACTTGGTTAAGCTCAACTAAAAAGTTAAACCTGCAGGTGAGCTGTAGATTTCTTAATATAAGGGCTCAAAGTGGTGTAGTCATTAACAGTTTCTAGATCATATTAACTTTATCTCTTTCTTACCTATTTTTATTTTTGGTTCCTTTGGTTCCTAATATCTTTCTTAGTTGTTTCTATTGGTTCCCTTAGAATTATTTAACCAATGCTCAAGCCAAAAGAACACACATAAAATCATAGAAATACAAATAAAGAGAATACATGTATGCATACAATAATGAAGAAAAAGTTTTATTTGGATCCAATTTTTGACTCTTTATTTAATAAGACTTGGGTTACAAATTCTGGGTTGTTACAATCTTCCCCCCTTAAAAAGAATCTCGTCCCCGAGATTCACTAATTAAGAACTGAAAAGATTGGGAAATTCTTTCTGAAGGTAATCTTCTCGTTCCCAAGTGGCTTCCTCTTCGGTGTGATTACTCCACTGAACTTTCAGAAATTTGATGCTTCGGGTTCGAGTGGTTCGATAAGCTTCCTCGAGGATACGGATAGGCATTTCACGATAGGTCAAGTCCTTGTTGATGTCCACAGACCGGTGATCAATATTCTTGAAGACTTCGGGCTTCTCCGGAACTTCAAGACATTTCCGAAGTAACGACACGTGAAAGACATCGTGTACTTCAGACAATTCAGGGGGCATTTCCAACTGATAAGACACTTCTCCTCTGCGGTCTAGTATCTTGAAGGGTCCAATATATCTTGGGGCAAGCTTTCCTTTTACTTGGAATCTTTGCATTCCCTTGAGAGGTGATACTCTAAGATAAACAAAATCTCCAATCTGGAAGGTCAGTTCTCGACGTCTCTTGTCGGCATAACTCTTTTGTCTTGATTGGGCTGCCTTGAGGTATTCACGAATTATGCGAACTTTCTCCTCGGCCTCTTGCAGCATATCTGGTCCAAAAATCTGACTGTCTCCGGTTTCTGACCAATTCAGAGGGGTACGACATTTTCTTCCGTACAAAGCTTCAAATGGGGCCATTTGCAAACTGGCTTGATAACTGTTGTTATACGAAAACTCCGCGAAGGGCAGACAATCTTCCCACTTAGCTCCATAAGCTAAGACACAGGCTCTCAACATATCTTCAAGTATTTGATTTACTCTTTCAGTCTGTCCATCAGTCTGAGGGTGGTAAGCGGTGCTGAAGGCTAACTTGGTTCCCAAAGCTTGATGTAAGCTTTTCCAAAATCTCGAGGTGAATTGGGTTCCTCGATCAGAAACGATGGTTTTAGGGATTCCATGCAAACTGACAATTCTGGACAGATACAGATCTGCTAGCTGATCTGAGCGATGAGTGGTCTTGACAGGAATAAAGTGGGCCACTTTGGTTAGTCTATCCACAATGACCCAAATAGAGTCATTTCCACGGCTAGACTTTGGAAATCCAGTGATGAAATCCATTCCAACAGATTCCCACTTCCATTCCGGAACTTGCAAAGGTTGCAGCAAACCAGCAGGACGTTGATGTTCAGCCTTGACTCTTTGGCAGATATCACACTTGGCTATGAACGATGCAATCTCGCGCTTCATTCCATGCCACCAAAATTGTTCCTTCAAATCTTGGTACATCTTAGTTCCACCGGGGTGGATGGAGTAAGGTGTCTCATGAGCTTCCTTCATAATTACTTCCTTCAATTCTGAGTCAGCAGGCACACAAATACGGCCTTTGTACCAAAGAACTCCTTGATCATCTTCTTCGAATCCTGGCACCTTGCCGGAACCAATTCTGCGCTTGATTCCTTCAATACTCTCATTTCCCTTCTGGGCTTCTTTGATTTGGCTCATCAAGGTGGGCTGAAGCTCAAGGTTGGCGAGAAATCCTTGACTGACTAGTTCCAATCCAAATCTTTCAAACTCTTGGTGCAACATAGGTTGCTCTTCCTTGATCCTCATATTCAACGAACACGGCTTCCTACTCAACGCATCGGCCACTACATTGGCCTTACCAGGGTGATAGTGAATTTCCAGATCATAATCCTTGATCAACTCTATCCATCTCCTTTGCCTCATGTTCAACTCCTTCTGGGTGAAAATATACTTCAAACTCTTGTGGTCCGAATAGATCTCACAGCGGTTGCCCATCAAATAATGCCTCCAAGTCTTCAAAGCTAGAACCACGGCTGCTAACTCTAGATCATGGGTTGGATAATTTTCTTCATGAGGTTTAAGCTGCCTAGAGAGGTAAGCTATGACCTTTCCTTCTTGCATCAGTACGCAACCAAGTCCAAGTTTGGAAGCGTCGCAATAGACATCAAAATTCTTGGTGATATCGGGCATGGTTAGGACAGGGGCGGTCACCAATCGCTTCTTGAGCTCTTGAAAACTCTCTTCACACTTAGGGGTCCATTCAAACTTCTTGTCCTTCTTCAATAATTGGGTCATCGGACGGGCCATACTGGAAAATCCTTCGACGAACTTGCGGTAATATCCCGCTAATCCGAGAAAACCTCTAACTTCCGTTTGAGTGGTAGGGGCTTCCCATTCCAGGACTGATTTGATCTTCTTGGGATCTACCGATATTCCTCCTGCTGACAGCACATGGCCTAAGAATCCAACCTCCTTCAACCAGAACTCACATTTACTGAACTTAGCATATAGCTGATGCTCTCTTAGGGTTTCTAGAATTAATCTCAAATGGGTTGCATGCTCTTCTTCGGATTTGGAGTAGATAAGAATGTCGTCAATGAAGACAACAACAAACTTATCCAGGAACTCCATAAAAACCTTATTCATGAGATTCATGAAATAAGCAGGGGCATTGGTCAATCCAAAGGACATTACGGTGTACTCATACAATCCGTATCGGGTAGTGAAGGCTGTTTTGGGGATATCCGTTGCACGGATCTTCAGTTGGTGGTATCCGGTTCTAAGATCTATCTTCGAGAATACTCTTGCTCCAGTCAATTGGTCAAACAGATCTTCAATCTTCGGGAGAGGATACTTGTTCTTGATGGTCACATCGTTAAGCTTGCGATAATCAGTGCACAGTCGGCTAGAACCGTCACTTTTATCCACAAACAGAACGGGTGATCTCCAAGCAGAAGAACTTGGTTGAATTAATCCTTTGCTCAAGAGGTCATCCAATTGCTTCTTCAACTCAACTAATTCAGCTGGGTTCATACGATAGGGTCGTTGGGCTATTGATCCAGTTCCGGGGATAAGCTCAATGATAAACTCAATATCCCGATCCGGTGGCATTCCGGGTAACTCATCGGGAAAGACATCCGGGTATTCACAGACGATGGGGACTTGCTCCAAAGTCGGTCCTGAGATACTCTTATGACATCTGGTGGTTTGGGGTGGTTTTACGGACACATGCTTGACTATGATTCCATTGCTACTCTTCATGGTGATGGTCTTTTTGGCACAATCTATCACTCCTTGATGAAAAGACATCCAATTCATACCAAGAACTACTTCCAAACCCTTGGTTCCCAACACTATCAAATCGGCTAAGAAAGCTATCCCATGGATTTCTATGGGCACTGCCAAGCAAGTACAACTAGCTTTTGTTACTGACTCGGGAATTTGCACAGACATGACGTCTTTCAAGGGTGTGGGTTGAAGTCCACTTTTATCAACGAATAATTGGGTAACAAACGAGTGTGAAGCTCCAGAATCAAACAGAACCCTTGCAAGAACTGAGTTAACAGGGAACATACCAAGCACCACGTCGGTTGCTTCCTGAGCTTCTTCAACATTCATGTGATTCAGACGGCCTCGAGAGTGAGGCTGGTTCCTTGGTGGATAGTTCTTGCCATTTCCTACACGGCGCTGTTGCTGAGCAGGAGCAGTAGTCTTGGATGCATCATTCAGCTTCTTGGGGCACTCATTGGAGTAGTGCCCTTTTTGTCCACACTCATAACATGTAATACCAGACTTGTCACCAGGCTTGGGTAACACAGGGGCGCCATTTGGCCTTGGAGTATTGGTGTTGAAGTTGTTGCCACTAGGTCTTGGGGGTGCACGGTTGAAGTTGTTGCCGGGTGGGCGGTTAGGATAGTTGGGACGCGGAGCAGGTGCAGACGGCCTCATTGGTCTAGGGGTGAAACCCATTGGTGCATTTCCCCTTGGCTTCTGCGAGTTGCTCGGGTTGCCTTGATACATCATACGGCGCTTGCGGTTCTCGGTAGCTTGCTTGAGTTTGCCTTCCATCTGAATGGCAGAGTCAACCAATGACTCCAGGTCGGCAAAGGGAATACTAACCAGGACACATTGCATCTCATCATGAAGTCCATCCAGAAACCTTTCTTGCTTCTTCTCAGTGGTGTTGGTGTCATCTGGGGCATATCTAGACAAGGTAAGGAACTTGTCACGGTAATCCACCACAGACATGGAACCTTGCTTCAGATTTCTGAACTCATCTCTCATCCTTTTTACCAATCCCATGGGAACATGGGCTTTGCTAAACTTGCTCTTGAACTCCTCCCAAGGCATCACATACCCTGGGGCTTGCATGGCACGGGTGCTGTCCCACCAAGCTCTTGCTGCTCCAGCAAGATAGTGGGTGGTGTATAAGACCTTCTCATTTTCACCAACTTCAGCGACTGCCAAGTTGTTCTCCATGGTACGAAGCCAATCATCGGCATCTAAGGGCTCTTCAGACTTAGTGAATATAGGAGGGTTGGTGTTCTGGAAACTCCTTAACTTGGATCGGTGCTCTCCATTGCCATGGTTTTCTCCTTCACCATTGCCATTTCCATTGTTGTGGTTCGTTGCCATCTGGGTTAACTGCTGAAGAGTGGCCAAGTTGGCTTGGCGCTCAGCTCGGGCTGCTTCCCGGTCTTCCATGATCAACCTTAGCAATTCAGCCATTTCCGGGTTCGGGGGTGGGGGTGCTCGCGGCATCTGAAGATAAGGTGTGTAAGGCAAGAGGGAAAAGCTAATTTGCTAAGATTTAGAGGTACATGGATGATGCAATTTTGTTTTACTAAGGCCTTAGAGGCCAAATTCAAATTTCATTCATCACTCATCAAACATATCATACATACGAGTTCACACATTACAAATGGTTTACATCAAACCATTGCGACTCGTCTACTAGAGAGGGGGATACAACTCACACCTACACGAAGTGATCATAAAGTGGAACTCATAGCTAGATAATACGTGGATCTCGGACCTAAACAGCGGGCTCCTCGGGGTCTTCCTCCTCGTCGCTCACAATGAATCCATTGTGTCCACCATCCTCCGGATCATCGAGGTCCTCCATGAAGTCATCCTCATCACTAATGAGGGCATTATCCTCCTTGCGGAGATCAATGCCTTCCTCCTCACCAAGGTGATCCTCCAGACTCTCAATATACGTGGTCAACTCCGCCACATTGGCCTTCAACTCCTCAAGGTCCTGTTCCTTCTCATCGCGCTGGCGACGAAGGCTCTTGCGTTCCTTCGCAAGAATCCTGATGGTGCTCCTCGCCTCCACCAGTGCAACGTGCTCGAGGTTGGCCTTAGTACGGGCACGGTCGGCCTCCTGCTGAGTGGAGTACAGCAAGAAGTCCATGTGGTCGATGTAGGTACTCGGCTCATTCTGCCCGGGCATGTTTGCGGGACGCCCATCCGCATCACGCCGAGCAAAGTCCTTGAAGCGTCCTCCCTGAACCTCCTCAACGTGCAGTCCGCATAAGCGGGCGTGCATCTCCTGCATCGCTCGGACCAAACCATCGGCCCAAGTGTTCTCCACGAGCTCAAACTTGACCCTTGGAGAACCCAGCATCCCCTTCTTGCCACGGCAACTAGCTCGGATGAGCCACCGTAGCTCTCCATCTGGGTGCTCATTGAGCACGGCTCCCTTGAACTCCGGGTACAAACGGTTCAGGAACAAGGTCAAAGTGGTGAGGTCGCGCTCGAAACAAAGGCTGCCACCTTGGCCCAACTGGTACTGCTCAGTGAATACCAGGGCCATCTACAAAATTTTAAATTAGTTCAAGTTAGTGATCAACTCAAGTGTGCAAAATTTTAAGTAAGCTAAAACTGAAGTATGTATAAAACTTTGTAACTAGAGAGGAAAGACTAAGCAATTTTTGCAACCGTTCTTGTATCTTTCTTTTATCAAGGTTTTGTTTAACGCCCATTCTAACTAAGGTCTCCTATGGTCAGCCTAGGCTCTGATACCAACTTGTGACGACCTCAAATTTGATAACAAATTCGAAGTGCCCGTTATGTATTCCACCGCAATCCCAGAATCATTGTTGCGATATACATAACGTAGTTGGTAACCAGTTCCATAGACATTACAATACGATGATTCAAATACAATGGTCATATAGACCAAGTCATATTACAACACAATATAGCAGCGGAAATAACGTCTTCGGCCCATGCCTCCTCCCTACAGGCAATTGGCGACTCACGGAGACGAGCTTAGTTCTGGTACTCTTCTTCATACCCTTCCTCCTGGTATTCCTCCCCATAGTCTGGCCAAGTTGATAGCCAGGGACACAGCCGTGAGTACATTGGATGCACTCGCAAACCATCTTATAAATGAAAAGATGAAGTAGATATGCACGGTTGGGTATAGTGGACTAAGCACTAAGTTGGTTTGCAAAAGCTAGTTTTATTTCCCAAGAATGCTCATTGGTAGAAAAGAGGTTTAGTTCTCTAAGTCATTCTAACGAGGAACTTCAATGTGTCAAGATCAAGGTCAAGTCATGTCAATTCAAATTCATGTCATTCACCAAGTTCACCCTTGTTATTTTTAGTCTTGACAAAAGCCAGGTAGAGTTTGCCAACCGTCCATGACCGAGGACTCGGCTATTCGAATAGTTTGAAAACCTCTGCAGAGGGGTACACTTTACCCACAAGATTCGATACATCTGCCGGGAGAAATCCACGGTTCGCTATACACAAAGGTATGCGGCTTTCAGATAATCAAACAAAACCTTTCACTTGCTCATCCTAGTATAGGATCCTTCCCTAGAGCCCGGGATACGGAATTCCCGCTCCGGCGCCTCTAGTTCTGCCCATCCCGGATACCGGGTTAGTGGAATCCACTTGGTCAAGAAGTATCCGCCCATGGAGTCCTCCCATGAAGTTTTAATACAAGACCTCCCATACTAAGATAAACAAGCTACGGATTAAGCCCCTTCCCATATAGGGGTAACGTGGTTGTACGTTATAATTGGCACCCATGTACATCACTCGTTGTCAATTGAGAAATACATTTCATAGTTCTTAGTCAAGATTATTTTCTTTCATAAAGCCATCATGTAGGAGCAATCTCCCATTTCAAGTCTCAATGTCAAGTCACCACCTTTCAAATGGGGTTCCTCCAGAGATAGCCTCAACTTTTATTAGCGATTAAGCAACTACATTGAGTGATAGTACTACTACTATGTTTGGATAAACTCAGCTTGATGCTCTTGATAACAAGGACATCAATATGCTTCTATCATTCTACTCTAGCAATTCAATCATGCAATTCACTTCCAACATTCTACTCTAGCAATTCAATCATGCAATTTACTTAAAACAAGTAGAATGCAATATTAAAACTAGGTAGTGGGAGTATGAACCAAAAGATGGCTTGCCTTGGTTGGCAAAGTGTCCGGGGTTTTCTTCTTCTTCTTGATAATAATAATCCCCTCCAATATCCTCCTCGGCAACACTAGCGTCTAATAACGAACAAACACAAAACACACCATCACTTCACCAGACCAACAACACACCAAGCACACATCTTTGTTTGCTAACCCAGCATTTGTGTTGCATTGTTATGGGGTTGGATTGTAAGTTTTTCTTCTAAGTTTTTCTTCAAATGTGCAAGCTAGTTTCTCTACTAGGTAGCATAGGTGGTTCACTTGTGCAGCATTGGTGTTGATTTAGAGTTACTAAGGCAAGTTTAAGTGGGAATGATCCACTAAGTGAAATGGGTAAAGAGGGCAATTAATTCTAAGTGTGCACTAGTGATCTATCATTTTATGCTAACAAATAGGTTTGGGTTAGGGTCTAAATGAGCACACTAATATGGTTTGGGGGTAGATTAGTGTTGACTAACAGTAAGAGGGGTCATTAGTAAGTTCACATTTTAATTTTCATGATTATTGATGGCTTAAATAATTTTCTAGAAATCTTTCATTAATTCACAAGCTATGGTCACACTATTCATATCCAATTTTATTCTTAACTGATTTTGAAATCTAACCAGTACTATTGGATAGAGTATTTTCTAAGCTTTCCAACGAATATTTATTTGCTAAATTTGGATTCCTAAAACTCTAGGAATTAAAGTTTGAAATTTGTATCTAAAACAAATTCGAAATAAATAAAAGGGCGGGAGTTTATTTAAAAACGAAACGGACCGAAACGTGAAACGAGCCGGGCCCTATTCCGAATCAAGCCGAACGGGCCGGCCCATACCGTTTCGCGCGGGGGAAAGGAAATAAAAACGGGACTGACAGGTGGGGTCGCGATGTCAGATCTAATTACGAAACCCGAATCGGTATGCTATCGTCCGATCGCGATCCAACGGCTCAGGGTCTTTCTTCTTCCTCAGCACGGGCGGGATCTCACCTGCGAGCAGCGACGGCGTTCGACGGCGACGGCGGGGCGTAGAGGAAGCGAAACTCGACGGCGATGATCGGGATCGGCTGCGGTGCTCCTCCTCCTCCGATTCCCTGCAGAAGCTGGCCTCCAGGTGGTCGGACGTGGCGGCGCTCCGCCCGTCCAGTACTGCGCCGGCGAGGTCGGCTACGGCGAACTAGGGCACGAGGGAGTAAGCGGCGATGTCTGGGAGGTAGAGGGGAGTGCGGTGCGTTGCTTCGTTTGATCGCCGGGGGTTTATATAGGCCCAGGTGGCCGGGAGCAAGGCGACCAGAAGCTCGACGCTGCGGGGGTCCTGGCGGCGTTGCAAGCTCGCTCCGGTCACGGCGGCCTCGGGGTGGTGCTGGGCTGGTGTCGACTCGGCTGCGGGGCGCTGTGGGTCTCCTCTGGCGCCTTCCAGACGGTCGGCATCGCGCGGGACAGTGGGTTCCTGGGAGGGGGTCCTGGGTGTGTTTCTCCTTCTCCCTCCTCTTCTCACGGCCTGGGTCGGGCCTGGGGGTACTGGACTCGACCGAGGCGCGGCCAGAGAGCATGGCAGCAGTGCCTGGGCGAGCTCGAACAGTGCAGCACAGTGAAGTTTGGTTGGATTTGATTTCCTGCTGCCAGTGTTCGACGAAATGCTTACAAGAATTCAAAATTTGAATTTTTCAAATTTGCCACTTTGGGTGCTCATCATATTGGATAAGGTACCCAGGCATATTTTTGTTCTGGAGAAATAATGAGTTTTGCAAAAATTTATATTTCAAATTTGAAATGGTTTCTGTTTCAGATTCAAACTTTGGCTCAAGTTTGAGTGGTGTTCTGGTTTGAAATTTTGGTAGATCTTTGTTGGTTGAGTTAGTCCATAACTTGGTTAAGCTCAACTAAAAAGTTAAACCTGCAGGTGAGCTGTAGATTTCTTAATATAAGGGCTCAAAGTGGTGTAGTCATTAACAGTTTCTAGATCATATTAACTTTATCTCTTTCTTACCTATTTTTATTTTTGGTTTCTTTGGTTCCTAATATCTTTCTTAGTTGTTTCTATTGGTTCCCTTAGAATTATTTAACCAATGCTCAAGCCAAAAGAACACACATAAAATCATAGAAATACAAATAAAGAGAATACATGTATGCATACAATAATGAAGAAAAAGTTTTATTTGGATCCAATTTTTGACTCTTTATTTAATAAGACTTGGGTTACAAATTCTGGGTTGTTACAAGCAGCTGCTGGAGTAGATCAGCTCGGCCAGGAGCTAGCAGCTCACTCAACAAACACCACACCAGCGCAAGAACTCCACAGTCCTTGCACACCACACCAAGAACATCACTTGTTCTTGTTAATCATCACACAAAAATATCCAGCCAAACTCTGGAGTCCAACTGAAGCTCAAGACAAGCTCAGGAGGAGAAGAACCAGCAGCCCATCTCAGGAGGAGAAGGACAAGAAGCAGCCAGGAGCAAGTCCAGGAGGTGAAGGACAAGCTAGCAGCCGAGCCAGGAGGAGTAGGCAAGCCAGAAGCAAGCTACCATCAACAGCAAGCCACAGTAGCTGTACACAACCTCATCACTGCACAACTACAGGCATCAGGTATAAACCTTGCAAGCATATCATTGCATGTGCCTGATTCCAGCAAGTGAGGTTATATGAAAAGCCCTCAGTTATGCAAAGAAATGCTTTGCATAACTCATCATTGGGTTCATAAAAGGATTCAGTAAATCAGAAGGAAAACCAATACCTAGTCTCAGCTTGTGCTTCATTGGCATTCTTTATGAAGCAACAGATGAACCTACACAGGGCAGGTTTGTGTTGGGCACATGTCCTGTAGGACATGCACCTCAATCACACAAGCACTACCAGCACAAGTTCTAAATCACAAGCAGTAGGCACATAAGCAAGCAAAGTACCTCACAGTTGTGTTTAGGGCCTCAGACCAGCACCACAGGCCTATTCTAGGGGCAAATTTCACCAAAAGCAAGCCATCACAAGATAGTTGCTGGGCACAGGATCAGAAGATCCTGCACCTCAACACAACAAGTATTTCACTGGACAGTATAGGCAAGGGCAGCAATAAAATCATTTTCCTAGTTATGTTAATCTAGGAATCATATTTTGCTCAAGATACATTCACTGAGGCTAGCAACATAGCAAGACTCACTATCACCTGTGTACCCTAGGTAAACTAGTGACAGAGGCTAGCACAACATACATTCATCACTGGCCAGGGGAAGCAATAAAACTGAATCATGGATTCAGCTTGCTATCATCACACTGTGATAGCATAGATCACAGGAATAAACTTTTAGTATACCTCAAGATAGAGCTAGCTGATAGAGTACAGATTTGCTAGCTTATGACAAGTGTTAACTGAATCTTACAAAAGTGCAAGGTTCAGAATAACACCTCTGTCAGTAAGTGCGCTGACAGAGGGAGTAGAGGAGCAAGCAGAATATCACATGGTATAGCACAAACACAGTTAACTGAAACAAGCATACATCCAGCAGCAGCAACACAGATCATGATCTGTGAGCTTGGCTCACTGGTCATGCCCAGATGGCCAAAGACCATGGCCGAAGTTAGAGGAGTAGAAGGTGGAGAGGAGAAGAAGAAGCTCACCGTGCGCCCAGGCGCTTATCTAGGCGGCATGGCGGGGCAGTGCCCGCGCGGCCAGCTAGATGCTACCCGAGGAAAACTTCACCGCGGCACCACCGGGAGCACCGCACCCGGCGCTTCCACCGGTGTGCAACCACACCAAGATCCTCTCGGGGAAGCACCGCAGGCATCAGAGGGAGTCGGCGAGGATTGGAGCTCAGTGGTGGTTGAGGGGTGAAATCCTGAGCGGGATCCAGCCACGGATCTCCTCGGAGAGGAGGCGGCCGTCGAAACCGGTTTGGTGGAGATTGAAGAGGACGCAGGGGCGAGTATTTCGCCCAAGGTGGCGGCGGTGGAGGTCGCCGGAGTCGGCCGGAATGGCCAGGCGACGGCGGCGGCGAACCAGATCGCCAGAGGGAGCGAGGGGAGAAGAAGGAGAGCGAGAAGGGGCTGGGCTGGGTCGGTGAACCGACCCAGACCCGAGCCGGTTGGCTTAGCCGAGCCGGGTGGGCCGGTTGGGCCAGCAGGCCAGTTGGGCCAGAAGGCCAGATGGCCAAAAAGGCTTTTGGCAAATTGAATTAAATCAAAATTTCAAATTCAAATGTTATCTCCTTTCTTGAATTCAAATCAAATTCAAAAATTCAAATAACATTAATAAAACACTTTCCTATTCTTTAATGAATTAAATATTAAAATAAATTCCAATCTCTGAATTAATCTTTTAGATCTATTTTAAAGCTTTTAAATTCTATTTTCAAAAAACCTTAGTTATTATCTATATTATCAAAATTGAATTTCTTCTTTAAAATTTAAACCTCTTTCCTTTTCAAATAACTCAACAAGAGTTTTATAACTTAAACTTGAATTTCAAACCTTAACTTAATTGTCTCAACTTTTCAATAGGGTAAAACACACAAATAAAACTTGTGTTTTTAGAGGATCTTTAAACCCTAGAAAGTGGGTAAAACACACAAATAAGAAAAACCAAGTCATAACTCACCATGCATAGCATATCATTGTGCATAGCATCCAATTGTTTCTTGAAACATTGTCCTTACCGGACAATGCTTGGTTTTCTGTAGAACACGGAGATCAGGAGCATCGCTAAGTATCCGACTCCATTACCTTTCAGTCACAAGGCAAGTTTATCTTGCTCATATCTCTTGAATGCACTGGTTTTGAAACTTCTTGCAAAGTCTTAACTTCAAACTCTAACATTACAAAAGGATGAAAAATCTATTTTCATAAGTAATATGACTAGTGGTTATCGACCAGTGGTGATAACCTAGGAAGGCTGGCAGGTGGAACCACGGTAAGATTGTGGTGGTGGATCAGGTTCCACTTGCACGGGAAAGTACACCTAGGATTAACTACCAATGCCATAGTTATTCTTGTGCCGTAAAAACCGTGTCCTCCAAGAGACTTGGAATGGGACGGGAAAGTCAGCTGTATCTTCTCTTGTTCGCATGTCAACGGGCAGCCAGTTGCCGGTCGCAGTAGGTCTTGCGGGACTACTTGCATATGGGTGGGACACCTAAGTTCTCACGGCACTGGTGTCTATGATGGTCCGCCAGAGGCGCCTAGGTACTTCATCATTGGGGGTGAATATCAGGGGCATAACCTGCTCGCGTGAATTGGGTGGGCATGCGTTGTGCGGAGAAGGCAGTGATTGGCTTGGATCAATGACTGGGCCCCACACCATGGAAGTGTGGACGGAAATGTACGCCCGGTTGTGCAGCAAGGCTTTGATCTCTTTTGGAAGGACACACCTCTGCAGAGTGTAAAAAGATGTGACATGTTACCCCTTGTTCCGGAAGGAGCTGCGAACGCGGCAGGAAAGGTGCTCTCAAGGCACTAATACCCTATGTTGACTGTTGGGCATAGTTTTCTAAAGTAAAAGCAATCTTTCAAGAAAACTTGATAAAACATTGCATAGGCCTACGACTCTTTTGGGTCTGTGGCTGTAGATAGTGCATATCACACAACTTCTTTCTAAAGAAACTTGCTGGGTAACGCTCGTTACTCACCCCAATCTCTTAAACCCTTGCTAGACTGTGAAGAGCTCGACGAAGCCACTCTGAACGCAATCGAAGGCCAGCAGGACATCTACTATGAGGAGCCAGATCTCTCTCGCGGCGTCGAAGGCATGGACTACTTCATTCGCTTCGGAGCATCCTCCGGCGAGGAGTCAGAGTGAAGGAATACTAACTATTAGGGTAGTACTGGATCCGAGGAACCGAGCAACTGTAGAATACGAATAAGTTATTGAGTTCTTCCCGTGTTTAATTATTTGAGCTTTTCAGTTGTTGTAAACACTAAGCACTTGAGGTGTTCTCTCTTTCGGGAGCATTTCGTTATCATCACGCTTTGGTCTGTAATAAATCATGGATCAGTTTGTATTTGGGCCCGCAATGTTTCTGTTGTACCATTCTGAGGGATGTAATATTTGTGGAGGCCTGTTCCGCAAGTGTTATGTCAACGACTTGCATACTACAACATGCAGTGGTATACTGGGTCACCGCAGCTGGTATCAGAGCAATTGCTTTGACCTTAGGTTGGAAACCTAGTAAAGGGATAGAACCTGTAGGAGTCTAGTAGCAACGGTAAAGAGTTCTCTAAATCTATGATGGTTATTCACTTGGGAATAACTTAGTCATATTTTTAGTGTTACAATTCTTTATTATGATGCATCATACTAATTCACTATCTTATTCTTGTAACAGCTATTATGGCATCGAGAATTCCAGCACGTACCGTTTGGTCACAGAGGAAGACTCTGGAAGACTATGAGGGAACCTTGACTGAGCAGTTAGGATCACTGCTACGGGCTTTTGGACTCAGCACCGACATCCCTGTTAAGACCTATACTTACAAGGATGATGGGACTGTGGTTAAGTACCGTGTCGTGATCATGCTACCAGATGGACTAGCACCTAGTACAGTTCAGCCTTCCGGAGAGGGAAGAGGTGAGACTGCAGCTTATCACGAGGCAGTAGTGAGAGCTATTGCGACTATCAGGGAGTATAGAGTGGTGGAGTTAGCAGGTACCACTTTTACCGCTATTCCTCATGACTCACTGATGGATGAGCCGAGAATGGATCACGATGTTCTGGTGAAGAAGAAGCCGAAGTTAGCAGCCAGACTTCTTGATAGGTATAGGAAGATGGTAGGATCACTATATAACACTCACCAGGTCATTGTGGAGGATAAGGCGGAGATGCTTGATGACCTCACAGACACTACTAGGAGGCAGGAGAGAGCACAGTTGACTAGGCAGGAGTCGGAGGGATCTCATTTCTCACCGGTCGTGGGAAAGCACAGTTACCCGACACAGCCTGAGCCTTCCAGGTATTCACTCACTCCCGAGCCTATTCACTACCCAGTTATCACTTCTAGTATGGAGGCGCAGCAGGGTCTCAAGGGGGTCTCGGAGTCCGAGCTTCCTATTGAGAACTCTGATGGGTGGAGGTTTGACTGGCTGGGAGACGGCCAGCAGTGTACTAGCTCATATGGAGGGACAGCTCACGCAGCAGGAGGTGGCGATGCCGTAGTCACTCCTGTTGTATCTGTTGAGGAGGAGGATCCGATGGAGGTTCAGTTAGAGAGTCAGGAGCCAGTTGAGACACCTATGGAGCAGGAAGCACCGTTTGATCACACCTACTGCACGGAGAGTGTGTGTTATGGAGAGGCGGAGCCTTTTTCTACTATGACTGCTCACGAGACCAGGGTGTACTTTGAGAGCTACCTCGGACTGAACGGACTAGTGTTGAGTGATACCTCTACGATGGATACGTCTGACTCGGACTATGTTCCGGGTGGTAGACCGTTTGTTCCCGAGACAGTGCGTCGGACTACACGCCAGCACGGGTGGACTCCGGGCATGTACTATGAGCCGTGAAACCGGGACGGGATGTCAAGACCAAGACAGAAGCTTAGTTGTATCTGTGAATGCAGCTAGTGCTAGTAGTATGTTGATGTAATAAGAGAGACGGTAGAACTATCCAGTCTCGATCTATGAGTGTACTCTACGTGTGAGAGTACGTGTTGTAATAATGACCTTGTATCGGTTTGTATGGAATGTATAATATGTATCTGGTATTTGGTTTTCTTGCGATTTTTCCATTTGGAGTTGGATTTCTGTTTTCCCTTGTGTGACTAGTTCTGAGCATGAAGTGAAGCTCAGAAAGCATGGGCATGGTGTAATTATGAGATCTTCGCTTTATGTTACAGGACTAGAGGGGCTATGGATACGGGTTTAGCTGCCGATGCTGAGGAGCAATGCTTGGCACAAGAAGCTCAAACGAAGGCAATGAATGACCAGCAGGCAGAAATGGAAGCCAAAGCTAAGGCTGATCAAGAAAATCAAGCCCATTTGCCACCACCACCGTTCAGGCCTTTGGCGGAGCAAAGCTTTATGCAATATATGCAGTTCATGCAAGAGACACAGAACAAATTTATGCAAGAGCTCATGGGGCATGTTGGAGCCGGAAGGGTTCCGGAGGCAAGAGGGGTAAGTCTTTCTGACTTCCTCAACGCAAAACCACTACCTTTTGCTTCCGCAGTAGAACCAATGGATGCGGAAGACTGGCTCATGGACACTGAAAGGAAATTGAAAGCCGTGGGTGCCAATGACGAGGAGAAGGTTCGTTATGCTGTACACCTTCTATCTGGACCAGCCGCATCATGGTGGGACAATGAAGTGACACTCCAACTTCCGGAGAAGGTATTCTCTTAGGAAGAGTTCAAAGAAAAATTCCGTACCTTTCATGTACCAGAAAGTGTGGTTGAGCTCAAGAGAAGGGAATTCGAAGACCTCAAGCAAGGGAGTGCATCAATGATGGCTTACATCAAGGAGTTCACAAGATTATCTCGTTACGCTGGTGACGAGGTGAGTACTGACAGTAAGAGGGTGAAAAGGTTCCTCAGGGGACTGGATCCATATGCGGCGATGCAGATGAAGTTGACTAAGCTACGTAATTTCCAAGAACTTATGGATACAGCCATTACCTGGGAGAATGATTACAAGTTGGTTCAGATGAGCCGACTGAAGAGGGCCAAGACGGAGGCCAAGAAAGTTCAACCAACAACCCGAAGTACTCCAAACCTGAGTTTCAAACCCAGGGTTAGGACAGGAGGAGCTCCACCCAATCGTAAGGTGTTTTCACCTAAAGGTCAGATCCTCTGCCACAAGTGTGGACTCCCAGGACATATTCAGAGAGATTGCAATAAGCCAAGGATTATCTGTTATGCTTGCGGGAAGGAAGGGCATATTCGTCCAGATTGTCCTAATAAACCAGCTGGAGGATGGCCGGATAACCGGGAGGCAAGTCCGGAGGAGGTGGTCGACCTGCATCTGGAGGTGGTAGTAGCAGTAAGAATGACAACGGAAAAAGAGGCCAGAACTTTGGGAGGCTAAATTGCACATCTCTGGAGGAGGCTAACAATTCAGAAACGGCGGTCATAGGTACGCTCAGCATCCTTACTCATCCCGGCAAAGTTCTTTTTGATACCGGTGCCACTACATCATTCATTTCCAAAGATTTTGTTGAAAAATATGGGTTAAGGTGTCAGGCGATAGCTCATCCTATGACTGTTGTGACGGCCGGGGGTAAACTTTTAGTATCCCAATTCAAACCAGACCAGGTCATTACGATCTGTGACTGTCCTTACTTTGCCGATCTCTACGTTCTTCCACTTAAAAACATTGAAGTTGTTCTGGGAATGGATTGGATGTCCGATCATGGAGCACACATTGACTGTGAAGAGAAGACTGTGTCAATCCGGAAGCCTGGAGGTGGGAGAATCACTTATCAAGCAGATAAGCATACCCATGTAGAGATTGGAATTCAACTCAATTCTCTGAAAGAGGCCAAGTTAGAAGATATTCCAATGGTTAATGAGTTCATGGATGTATTTCCACAAGAATTACCAGGAATGCCACCGGATCGGGAAATTGAATTCACTATTGATCTGAAGCCAGGTACATCACCAATTTCACAAGCACCCTATAAAATGGGTCCTAAAGAGTTGAAAGAGTTGAAAGAGCAGCTAGATGAGTTAGAAAGCAAAGGATTCATCCAGGAAAGTATATCACCTTGGGGTTCGCCAGTCATATTTCTTGATAAAAGAGATGGAGGCAGAAGAATGTGTGGAAATTTCAGGAACTTGAACAATGTCACTATCAAGAACAAGTACCCTTTGCCAAGAATTCAAGATCTGTTTGATCAAGTTCATGGAGCTGGGGTTTTCTCAAAAATTGACTTGAGATCTGGCTATCATCAAATCAAGATCAAGCCAGAAGATGTACCAAAGACATCTTATCTTGATATTTATGTGAGAGGGATCATCTTATAATGCTACCGCATGATCAAATCTAAGCAAAATAAGATGCATAAAAGGATAAACATCACATGCATATATAATGTGATATGATATGGTCCTTCACGCATTAGATCTCCATCTTGTGCATCATGGCATGATCTCCATCATTCCACCGGCGTAGCACCAAGGTCCATGGCGCGCCACCTTGGTTGTCTTCCTCCATTACAATATATCACTTGGATATATATATTCAGCACGCAGGCCATAAAATGAAAAAGACAACCATATGGCTCCTGCCGGTTGTTTATAACTTACAAAAAGGATCATTGCATACAATTTGTAACATAAACAATTTAACCATATCACATCACATGCCCTGCAAAAACAAGTTAGACGCTTCTAATTTGTCTTGCATATTTTACGTGGTTTGGGGCTTTCTAGGAAGAACCGTTCTTACCTACGAACATGTAACCACAACGGTGATAAAAATATTATTACCAACTATTTGTAAAATAGATCATAACTATAGTGGGAGAAACGTGCACCCGCAAAGCCACATAGGCCGAAGCATGTCAAGTGTGGGACAAGTCTCGTGAACGCGGTCACGTAAGGTTAGTCTCGGGCAGCTTCAATCCCACTATGCCACTATGATCCAAAATATAAAATAAATTGCAATAACATGATCATCAACGCCCACATCCACATGTGTTCTAACCGTGCATACCAACTACGCATAGAGATGGCTCTGATACCACTGATGGGTTCGTTGCATTGAAAACAAAACTTTTCCTACGCATGAACGCATAAACTGGCCAAGATACTCTACGAGGTGGTAGCAACGGATACTCACCCTCGATGACCGCAAGCGGGGATTACGTTCCCGCACAAACGTTGACGATGGAGAGTTGGTGAAGACGCACGTAGTCGACGTAGTTGTTCACTTGACGTAGTCGACGTAGTGGTTCACTTGACGATCACAAGATCGTGTACCCGGCGCCACAAGTGGCAGCGCCCCCGTACTCGCACACACGTGCAGCTCGACGTCGACTCCACCACGCCCTCGGTCCAGCGGGGCAGCGGAAGAAGGGATCCGCTGGACACTCCTCCACACACTTCTCTAAGTGTATGAACTACGAACTACAATTCCGGCAGAGCTTCGCTAAGCCAAGACGGAAAGTGGGCAGCAACTATGCAAGGGAGGGAGGATCAAGAAGTGTGTTTCAAGGGAGAGAAGGGGGGTTTATATAGAGGAGGAGGGCAGCCAAGGGGTGGCCGGCCAAGGGTCTCCCCCTCTCTTCATTGCCCCTTCTTCATTCCCTTTTATGGTGATTACTCCCTCATCAACATGAGGTAACCCCCATTTTAATGCATGACATTCATGCCAATTAAAATTCACACTTATTGATTTAATAAAACATTTTTATTTCTTTAATATTTGTTAATTCATTCAATTAACAAACATTAACAAATACACCCTTGAGTTATTTCGATATCCCAAAACAGTTTCGGTGCTTTTCTGAAACAACCCTTATGTTGTCCTGTAATTCGATCGGAGTATCGTATCCACTCAAAAACGACGACGAGCCTAAAGTGTGTCACCCTACGGTTCGTGAATAATGTGGACATGATCGAGACTCCTCTCCGATCAATAATCAACAGCGGGATCTGGAAATCCATGATGACTCCCACTTACTCAACGATGAACTAGTGATCGTGTGAACCGGTAACGAACATAGTTAATTCCTTTTGTCTCACGATATTATTACTTGTCCGAGATCCGATCATTTGGTATCAACCATACCTAGTTCGATCTCGTTCCCGACAAGTCTCTTTA
Organism: Dactylis glomerata; assembly: GCA_007115705.1. Lineage (NCBI taxonomy): Eukaryota > Viridiplantae > Streptophyta > Magnoliopsida > Poales > Poaceae > Dactylis > Dactylis glomerata. The sequence goes on from QXEO01001110.1 coordinate 1,722,982, forward strand.
CTCGTTCCGTGATAATGCATTCCTGTGACCTAGTCACATGCTTGCAAGCGATTCCAATGCAATATCACCGAGAAGGGCCCAGAGAATATCTTTCCGTCATCCGGATGGACAAATCCCACTCTTGATCCATGAGCCTCAACTAATACTTTCAGAGTACCCAAATCAACCTTTATAATCACCCTATTACGGTGTGACGTTTGATATCATCAAAGTACCCTTCCGGTATCAGTGATTAACATGATCTCATGGTCTAAGGATTAGAACTACTTCGCATGAGTTTGATATAGCAATGAACTTGATGACTTGATCGTATTGCTATTCGTACTATGGGTGTGAGTGTTCATCACATCATTCTTCTAATGATATGACCTCGTTATTAACAACATCTAATGTTCATGATCAGGAAACCTTGATCATCAGTTAATCAACGAGCTAGTATAAAAGAGAGGCTTTACTAGGAACCTTTTAGTTTATTAATCACACATGTATTAATGTTTCCGATTAATACAATTCTAGCATGAGAAATAAACATTTATCATAAACATGGAATATGATAATAACCACTTTATTATTGCCTCTCGGGCATATTCCCTTCAGTCTCCCACTTGCACTAGAGTCAATAATCTAGTTGATACTTACGTATATAACACTTATGGCTTTCACGTGTTATCCGTACACGTTGCAGTGGTTAATCTGATCTCCAGATCTGACACTTTCAGTTCTGTGTGTATTTGCATGTCTTTGCGTCTCTACGCATCACTCATTCTCAAATGAGATAGTGGGGTATAAATTTGGTCCTTAGGTGAGACCTTAGTTCCTTTAGCTAAAATCATGTTGTCACTATTGTCGCACAATAGATCTTCACAGTAATAGCCAGCTTGGAACTACACCTAGTTTGATAACAAACTTCTTGACACAAATGCCCTCTTTTGCTACTTCTAAAGCAGCCATATACTCAACCTTTGTTGTAGAATCCATCACAATGTCTTAACTTTGGAACTCATCCAAATCCATCGTGGAACTTCCTTCCATTACATTGTGCCACCTAACGTATAGCTAAAATTGAGATAAACTTAATTTGTATCTTGTGACAAACTTAGTATCAATGTAACACTTTACAATGAATTATGTGTCACTTTGTCATACATAATATATATCCTTAGTCCTTCCAAAGCACATAAGAATATCTCTACTATTGTCCAGTGATCATCTTATGACTTTTATCACTCTGGTATATGCTCATAACATTTAGAGCATAGGACATATCTGGATATGTACATATCATGGTATACATGATCGATCAAATCATTCATGTAGATTCACTCATCAAGTATTAAAAACACCTGAATCTTGTTTCAACCTCTTCCATGCGACAAGAACTTTTCTTGTCGTTTCCATATTGAACTTCATTCAATATTTCATCTATGTACTTTGGCACAACCATATTGGTACCTCGATCTATCTATATAGACATCGAGACCCAATATTTTGGTTTTGCCTAAGTCTTTCATTGAAATCTAATTTTAATGAAATTCTTAACCTATGCCAATAAAAGATATATCATTTCCAATTAACAATATGTCTTCTACATAATGTACTGAAAATATGTCTCAGTGCTCCCACTTAATTTCTTGCAAATGCAAGCATATTCATCGTATCTGATGAAACTAAACCTTTTAATTATTTTATCACGGTGAATATTCCAACTCCGCGATGCTTGCTTCAACCATTGAAGTTTGCATGCCTTTTAGCATCCTTTGAATTTACAAAACCCATTGGACCATGTCATGTACAAGTCCTAGGTAACCATTCTATTAGAAGAATGTTGTCTTGTTTGTTCAACTAACATATACCAAACTTGGCATATGTAGTGGTTGCTACAGTAATCCTTTCAGACAAAATATCGCTATGAAAGATCAAATCTTGTCATAGTCAACTCATTGAACACAATCGTAAACTCTTTTAACGATGTGTCGACTATTTCAAAGATGTTAAACATCCATGTCTGTCTTTATAGATCCAAATACGTTCATTAGGCTTCATGCCTTTTGAGGGTCTTCCAAGTTCATAAAATTGGTTTCTCGTGTATGGAACTATCATGGATTTTATGGCTTCTAGCCATTTGACGGAGTCAGGGCCCATCATTGCTTCTTTGCATGCAGTCGGTTCATTATTGTCAAACAATAGTGATTCATTCTCAAATCTAACTATTTGATTGTTACCCGACTCACACGGTTCAATAGGAACTTAGATATCTTGTGACCACAACTTTTGAGGTACTATATCCATGCGCATTGTGGCCGCCTCCGGGACACTTCCCGGCGCTGCGCTACTCAGCACATATAGCTTAGGTTCAATAACCCAATCAAAGTTCTATTGTCCTCCCACTTGACTTTTTGCGAAAAATTCCTTCTCAAGAAACTTGACGTTTTTAGCGACAAACACTTTTGTCTTCAGTGTTCTGGAGGAATACCCAACAGTTACTTTGGGATAACCTACAAAGACGCATTTATCCGACTTTGGTTGCAAACATTTTACATATGCCTAGCATACCAAAATTTTAGAAAAGACAACTTGGGTTTTATCCCATGCCATATCTCATATGGTGTCATTTTAACGGATCATGATGGCGCTCTTTTCAGTGTAAAAGCGGTAGTCTCTAAAGCTTTATCGTTAAAATATAATGGCAGTTTTATAGACGACACCTTTGATCCAACGATGTCAAACAAAGTTTGATTTCATCTCTCGAACACTCCATACTCCTATGGTGTTTCGAGAAATACAAGTTTATGGAACGATTCCTCAACTTTTAGGTGTTTGCTAAACTTGTAACTCAAATATATTCCTTTATGATCAAATCATAAATTCTTTATTCTCTTGTTACAATGATTTTCAACTTCAACTAGAAATACTTTGAACAATATTCAAATATTTCATGCTTCTTCCTTATCAAGTAAATATACACATATATCTACTCAAATCATCGGTTAAAGTAAATGAAGTTCAAGAATTCACCACACACGGCTACACATAATGGTCTATATACATCAACATGTACAATATCCAATAAGTTAGTCATCCGTTCTTCTTTGGCCTACAAACGGAGTTTTTAATCATCTCTAGGAAATTTTCACAAGCGTCAATTGATTCAAAAATCAAAAGACTTCAAAATCCCATCAACATGGAGTTTCTTCATGTTTACTTTCCAATAAGATTTAAACGGTGGTGTCACTCATAAGTGATCTTCTAATCATTTGTCTTGAGACACTTTTAGCATCAGTGTTATGGATGTGATTTCTCCAACAAGATAAGCGTTCATCCATCTTTTATGAATGCGGTAATAATTTGAACAACCATTGTTCTCATAATACCAGAACAAAATAACAATTATTCAAACTCATCTTGAAGGCTAGGTTTAATTCCAACGAAACACAATAACACTTTATTTGTTTTCGATGAGAATCATCCCATATTCATTTGCTAGTTAATTAGGCCATTGTAGTTCTTGTATTGTGTTGTTCTGTATGACAGTTCATACCAACCAATTTAGTATCAAATACCCAAGAACCACATTGTTTTAACAAGCAATGAATACACCCATAACATGTATATCTTCTATATACCTGAGCTGGACATTTCCAGTCTTTTCTTTTCTGCCAGAATAAATTTTGGATTCTCTTTTAGCAATTCTTTTCCTTCTAGAAGAATCTATCAACATCAATAGTGGCGCCATTCACATGGCACATAGTTCAAGGCATGATTAGTCAAACACTAATACCCTTGGACTCACACTTTGAAGTAGATCACCATAATCACATATTTGGCGTTCTTCCAAATTCCATTCTTTAGTAATCTTTTAGTGTAGTAAACATTTTACCTACATCTTCCATTCATCCTATCATGACAACTTTCATGATCAAGCTACTATAGCTCATGAGGATGAATTGCGAGTATAATATTAGTTCCTAAACCTTTTAGGAGATCTGGACGCCTGGCGTCTCTAATCTTCGCAAATTCTCATACAATATGAGAACATGTGTCTTACTAAATTATACTCTATCACTTTGCAACCAAACATTGTTTCAGATATCACAATATCTTCCACACATGATAGTTTATGAAACAATTCTTTCAACTCCTAGATAACCTTGATACTAAAAACAACTTTTGAATATCAAGGATCATGGAGGCAAGTGTGATACTTAGATACTAACACTGGAATTGTTACTCTTGATTCAATACTACTTATTAAATTTTTATCGAGTAACAAGGGTTTGCTAAAAGTTTGCAATAGGACTTTAAACTTTAGATTGACATTCAAACAATACGATACCAGTTCGTAAAGTTAACATCCAGAATTCTATAGTTCTATTATCTCAATTATAGCTAATCGCAAGGTAGTAAACGAATGCCAATAACTACAACAACTATGCAAATTCACTTTGATTTAGTTCATGATAAATTGAGTTCTATAATTCAAAATTACTAAATGAACTCCCACTTAAAAAACAACATCCCTCTTAGTTTTCTTAAGTGATTACACGAACCAAATTCACTATACCGCAACCGATCATCACGTGCAACGGCATAGTTTCAAAGGCGAACATCACCATGTTCATCATATCAACCATATGACTCATGCTTAACCTTTCGGTTCGTGTTCCGAGGCCATGTCTGTACATGCTAGGCTCGCCAAGTAGAACCATAGCACTCGCGTGTGTAAAACTGTCTTACACCCGTCGTATGTGAACGTAGAGTCTGTCACACCCGATCATCACGTGGTGTCTCGAAACGACGAACTTTCTTGACGGTGCATGCTATGGAAGAACACATTTTATCTTGATATTTATGTGAGAGGGATCATCTTATAATGCTACCGCATGATCAAATCTAAGCAAAATAAGATGCATAAAAGGATAAACATCACATGCATATATAATGTGATATGATATGGTCCTTCACGCATTAGATCTCCATCTTGTGCGTCATGGCATGATCTCCATCATTCCACCGGCGTAGCACCAAGGTCCATGGCGCGCCACCTTGGTTGTCTTCCTCCATTACAATATATCGCTTGGATATATATATTCAGCACGCAGGCCATAAAATGAAAAAGACAACCATATGGCTCCTGCCGGTTGTTTATAACTTACAAAAAGGATCATTGCATACAATTTGTAACATAAACAATTTAACCATATCACATCACATGCCCTGCAAAAACAAGTTAGACGCTTCTAATTTGTCTTGCATATTTTACGTGGTTTGGGGCTTTCTAGGAAGAACCGTTCTTACCTACGAACATGTAACCACAACGGTGATAAAAATATTATTACCAACTATTTGTAAAATAGATCATAACTATAGTGGGAGAAACGTGCACCCGCAAAGCCACATAGGCCGAAGCATGTCAAGTGTGGGACAAGTCTCGTGAACGCGGTCACGTAAGGTTAGTCTCGGGCAGCTTCAATCCCACTATTCCACTATGATCCAAAATACAAAATAAATTGCAATAACATGATCATCAACGCCCACATCCACATGTGTTCTAACCGTGCATACCAACTACGCATAGAGATGGCTCTGATACCACTGATGGGTTCGTTGCATTGAAAACAAAACTTTTCCTACGCATGAACGCATAAACTGGCCAAGATACTCTACGAGGTGGTAGCAACGGATACTCACCCTCGATGACCGCAAGCGGGGATTACGTTCCCGCACAAACGTTGACGATGGAGAGTTGGTGAAGACGCACGTAGTCGACGTAGTTGTTCACTTGACGTAGTCGACGTAGTGGTTCACTTGACGATCACAAGATCGTGTACCCGGCGCCACAAGTGGCAGCGCCCCCGTACTCGCACACACGTGCAGCTCGACGTCGACTCCACCACGCCCTCGGTCCAGCGGGGCAGCGGAAGAAGGGATCCGCTGGACACTCCTCCACACACTTCTCTAAGTGTATGAACTACGAACTACAATTCCGGCAGAGCTTCGCTAAGCCAAGACGGAAAGTGGGCAGCAACTATGCAAGGGAGGGAGGATCAAGAAGTGTGTTTCAAGGGAGAGAAGGGGGGTTTATATAGAGGAGGAGGGCAGCCAAGGGGTGGCCGGCCAAGGGTCTCCCCCTCTCTTCATTGCCCCTTCTTCATTCCCTTTTATGGTGATTACTCCCTCATCAACATGAGGTAACCCCCATTTTAATGCATGACATTCATGCCAATTAAAATTCACACTTATTGATTTAATAAAACATTTTTATTTCTTTAATATTTGTTAATTCATTCAATTAACAAACATTAACAAATACACCCTTGAGTTATTTCGATATCCCGAAACAGTTTCGGTGCTTTTCTGAAACAACCCTTATGCTGTCCTGTAATTCGATCGGAGTATCGTATCCACTCAAAAATGACGACGAGCCTAAAGTGTGTCACCCTACGGTTCGTGAATAACGTGGACATGATCGAGACTCCTCTCCGATCAATAATCAACAGCGGGATCTGGAAATCCATGATGACTCCCACTTACTCAACGATGAACTAGTGATCGTGTGAACCGGTAACGAACATAGTTAATTCCTTTTGTCTCACGATATTATTACTTGTCCGAGATCCGATCATTTGGTATCAACCATACCTAGTTCGATCTCGTTCCCGACAAGTCTCTTTACTCGTTTCCGTGATAATGCATTCCTGTGACCTAGTCACATGCTTGCAAGCGATTCCAATGCAATATCACCGAGAAGGGCCCAGAGAATATCTTTCCGTCATCCGGATGGACAAATCCCACTCTTGATCCATGAGCCTCAACTAATACTTTCAGAGTACCCAAATCAACCTTTATAATCACCCTATTACGGTGTGACATTTGATATCATCAAAGTACCCTTCCGGTATCAGTGATTAACATGATCTCATGGTCTAAGGATTAGAACTACTTCGCATGAGTTTGATATAGCAATGAACTTGATGACTTGATCGTATTGCTATTCGTACTATGGGTGTGAGTGTTCATCACATCATTCTTCTAATGATATGACCTCGTTATTAACAACATCTAATGTTCATGATCAGGAAACCTTGATCATCAGTTAATCAACGAGCTAGTATAAAAGAGAGGCTTTACTAGGAACCTTTTAGTTTATTAATCACACATGTATTAATGTTTCCGATTAATACAATTCTAGCATGAGAAATAAACATTTATCATAAACATGGAATATGATAATAACCACTTTATTATTGCCTCTCGGGCATATTCCCTTCAATGTGGTAGCCAATGCATTAAGCCGGAAGAGTACAGAAACACAGTTGATGGATAGAGAACTTCCGGAGGAATTGCTTAAGGACCTGGAAAGATTAGAAATACAATGTCTTGAGGTCAAATCTTTGGGGAGCATTCACACTATGAGAGTGATGGAGGAAAGACAAAGTGATTTGAAATACACTATAATCAGAATACAAGATGAAGACCCTTTCATCACTGAAGAAATCTGCAGGATTGAAGAGGGGAGACCATCTGAGTTCCGTTTGGGTGATTTCAATTCACTCTGGTTTCAAAACAGAATTTGTGTGCCAGATATACCGGAGATTAAAGGACTGATTCTTAAAGTGGCTCATGAGACACCATATTCAATACATCCGGGAAGTACAAAGATGTATATGGATCTCAAGCAGTTATTTTGGTGGAATAACATGAAGCGGGATATAGCCAAGTATGTGGCTGAATGCCACACTTGTCAAAGAGTTAAAGTAGAACATCAAAGTCCAGCAGGGTTACTTCAACCTTTGGACATTCCGGAGTGGAAATGGGAGGAAATCGGGATGGACTTTATTACCGGTTTACCTCTAACCAAGAGACACAAGGATATGATATGGGTGATAGTTGATAGACTCACCAAAAGTGCACATTTCTTGGCTGTTAATCAAAAGGATAGTGCAGAGAAGCTGATAGAAATCTATGTTAGAGAAATCGTCAGTAAGCATGGTGTGCCCAAGAAAATCGTCTCGGATAGAGGGTCAGTTTTCACATCAACATTCTGGGGAAATCTTCATGCAACATTGGGATCACAATTGGATTTCAGCACTACTTATCATCCTCAGACTGGAGGGCAAACTGAAAGGACAAATCAAATCCTGGAGGATATGTTACGTGCTTGTGCTCTCGATTTTGGAGGTTCGTGGGATGAGCACTTACCATTAGCAGAGTTCTCTTACAACAACAGCTATCAAAGCAGCTTGAAAGCAACACCATTTGAAGTATTATATGGTCGTAAGTGCAGATCTACAATATGTTGGTTTGAGCCTGGAGGCAGCCATGAATTTGAAACTGATTTCATCAAAGAGAAGCAAGGTATCATTGAAACTATCTGTGACCGTTTGAAGATAGCCTAGAGTCGGCAAAAGAGTTATGCAGATCAAAAGAGGTGGACATGGGAACCCAAAGTAGGGGATTTGGTCTATCTGAAGGTTAGTCCTATGAAAGGAGTCAAGAGGTTCGGTATTAAGGGAAAGTTAAGCCCAAGGTATATTGGACCATTCAAGATTCCGAGTCAAAATCGAAGTGTTGCTTTTGAATTGGAGCTTCCAGTGAAAATGAAACAGGTTCACAATGTCTTCCACGTTTCTCAACTTCGGAAATGTCTGAAAGCACCTGAAGACTCTGTTACACATGATGATCTAGATCTTCAAGCAGACTTGACTTATGAGGAGAAGCCAATAAAGATCCTAGAGGAGAACTGGAAGAGGCTCCAGAACCGTGCAATCAAATTCTGTAAAGTACAATGGAATCATCACTCCGAAAAGGGAAGCAACTTGGGAGAAAGAAGAGGATTTGAGACAAGCATATCCAGAACTCTTCAGGTACACAAAGTTCTAACTTCGGGACGAAGTTCCGATAAGGGGGAAAGACTGTAACATCCCAGCATTTAGGACAAAACAAAGGGTAGACTTAGGAACATTGTGCATTCATGCATCTTAAAACTTGAGTAAATTTTTCGCAAAATAAAACAAAACCTGGCACAGTAAACTTCTTTCAAAGCATCTTTAGAATTAGAGGTGTTTTGATTGCTAAGAGTTTGCTATGATCTCTTGATGATATTGATAAGTGAGTTTTGAAATTAAAATGATTGTTGAATTATCTCAAAATTTGAATATTCAGTAATTAATAAAGAAATAATTCAATTAGGCATTAATTGAATAATAGAAATGGAAATTGAATATAAAACAAATAGAAATAGTACTTTATTGATATTATACATCAATACAATGTCTTTACATATTTATTTCATAAAAAGAAGATTACATCAGAGTTTAACAAAAGAAAACCTAAAACTAAACTATTCCTAAAAGACTTCAAGAAGTCCATCTTCTAATCTTCATATTCTGCAACCTGCAAAACAAAACAAACACACAAAAGAAAAGGAACAAAGATTAGGAGTTAGTGATATTTACTCTCAGACTAGGGCAAATCATTTTGCCATTGCATCATTGAGTGTATTTGGACCAAGATTAATATCTGTTCTTTTAAAATTGGTACAAACTGAATGTGCACCCAACACTTTAGCATTTATAGCGTCAGAGAGTGAGAGAGTAGTGAGGATCAGGTCAAGCCTGGTTGGCAAGCAGGGCAGCTGCTCACAAGCAGCTCAGTCACCCTGACTGGGTGTGGTGCTGTCTGCACCACATCAAAGGAGAGCATCAGCAGCTGGAGTAGATCAGCTCGGCCAGGAGCTAGCAGCTCACTCAACAAACACCACACCAGCGCAAGAACTCCACAGTCCTTGCACACCACACCAAGAACAGCACTTGTTCTTGTTAATCATCACACAAAAACATCCAGCCAAACTCTGGAGTCCAACTGAAGCTCAAGACAAGCTCAGGAGGAGAAGAACCAGCAGCCCATCTCAGGAGGAGAAGGACAAGAAGCAGCCAGGAGCAAGTCCAGGAGGTGAAGGACAAGCTAGCAGCCGAGCTAGGAGGATTAGGCAAGCCAGAAGCAAGCTACCATCAACAGCAAGCCACAGTAGCTGTACACAACCTCATCACTGCACAACTACAGGCATCAGGTATAAACCTTGCAAGCATATCATTGCATGTGCCTGATTCCAGCAAGTGAGGTTATATGAAAAGCCCTCAGTTATGCAAGCATATCATTGCATGTGCCTGATTCCAGCAAGTGAGGTTATATGAAAAGCCCTCAGTGACTTTGCATAACTCATCATTGGGTTCATAAAAGGATTCCGTAAATCAGAAGCAAAACCAATACCTAGCCTCAGCTTGTGCTTCATTGGCATTCTTTATGAAGCAACAGATGAACCTACACAGGGCAGGTTTGTGCTGGGCACATGTCCTGTAGGACATGCACCTCAATCACACAAGCACTACCAGCACAAGTTCTAAATCACAAGCAGTAGGCACATAAGCAAGCAAAGTACCTCACAGTTGTGTTTAGGGCCTCAGACCAGCATCACAGGCCTATTCTAGGGGCAAATTTCACCAAAAGCAAGCCATCACAAGATAGTTGTTGGGCACAGGATCAGAAGATCCTGCACCTCAACACAACAAGTATTTCACTGGACAGTATAGGCAAGGGCAGCAATAAAATCATTTTCCTAGTTATGTTAATCTAGGAATCATATTTTGCTCAAGATACATTCACTGAGGCTAGCAACATAGCAAGACTCACTATCACCTGTGTACCCTAGGTAAACTAGTGACAGAGGCTAGCACAACATACATTCATCACTGGTCAGGGGAAGCGATAAAACTGAATCATGGATTCAGCTTGCTATCATCACACTGTGATAGCACAGATCACAGGAATAAACTTTTAGTATACCTCAAGATAGAGCTAGCTGATAGAGTACAGATTTGCTAGCTTATGACAAGTGTTAACTGAATCTTACAAAAGTGCAAGGTTCAGAATAACACCTCTGTCAGTAAGTGCGCTGACAGAGGGAGTAGAGGAGCAAGCAGAATATCACATGGTATAGCACAAACACAGTTAACTGAAACAAGCATACATCCAGCAGCAGCAACACAGATCATGATCTGTGAGCTTGGCTCACTGGTCATGCCCAGATGGCCAAAGACCATGGCCAAAGTTAGAGGAGTAGAAGGTGGAGAGGAGAAGAAGAAGCTCACCGTGCGCCCAGGCACTTGTCTAGGCGGCATGGCGGGGCAGTGCCCGCGCGGCCAGCTAGATGCTACCCGAGGAGGACTTCACCGCGGCACCACCGGGAGCACCGCACCCGGCGCTTCCACCGGCGTGCAACCACACCAAGATCCTCTCGGGGAAGCACCGCAGGCATCAGAGGGAGTCGGCGAGGATTGGAGCTCAGTGGTGGTTGAGGGGTGAAATCCCGAGCGGGATCCAGCCACGGATCTCCTCAGAGAGGAGGCGGCCGTCGAAACCAGTTTGGTGGAGATTGAAGAGGACGCAGGGGCGAGTATTTCGCCCAAGGTGGCGGTGGTGGAGGTCGCCGGAGTCGGCCGGAATGGCCAGGCGACGGCGGCGGTGAACCAGATCGCTAGAGGGAGCGAGGGGAGAAGAAGGAGAGCGAGAGGGGGTTGGGCAGGGTCGGTGAACCGACCCAGACCTGAGCCGGTTGGCTTAGCCGAGCCGGATGGGCCGGTAGGGCCAGCAGGCCAGTTGGGCCAGAAGGCCAGATGGCCAAAAAGGCTTTTGGCAAATTGAATTAAATCAAAATTTCAAATTCAAATGTTATCTCCTTTCTTGAATTCAAATCAAATTCAAAAATTCAAATAACATTAATAAAACACTTTCCTATTCTTTAATGAATTAAATATTAAAATAAATTCCAATCTCTGAATTAATCTTTTAGATCTATTTTAAAGCTTTTAAATTCTATTTTCAAAAAACCTTAGTTATTATCTATATTATCAAAATTGAATTTCTTCTTTAAAATTTAAACCTCTTTCCTTTTCAAATAACTCAACAAGAGTTTTATAACTTAAACTTGAATTTCAAACCTTAACTTAATTGTCTCAACTTTTCAATAGGGTAAAACACACAAATAAAACTTGTGTTTTTAGAGGATCTTTAAACCCTAGAAAGTGGGTAAAACACACAAATAAGAAAAACCAAGTCATAACTCACCATGCATAGCATATCATTGTGCATAGCATCCAATTGTTTCTTGAAACATTGTCCTTACCGGACAATGCTTGGTTTTCTGTAGAACACGGAGATCAGGAGCATCGCTAAGTATCCGACTCCATTACCTTTCAGTCACAAGGCAAGTTTATCTTGCTCATATCTCTTGAATGCACTGGTTTTGAAACTTCTTGCAAAGTCTTAACTTCAAACTCTAACATTACAAAAGGATGAAAAATCTATTTTCATAAGTAATATGACTAGTGGTTATCGACCAGTGGTGATAACCTAGGAAGGCTGGCAGGTGGAACCACGGTAAGATTGTGGTGGTGGATCAGGTTCCACTTGCACGGGAAAGTACACCTAGGATTAACTACCAATGCCATAGTTATTCTTGTGCCGTAAAAACCGTGTCCTCCAAGAGACTTGGAATGGGACGGGAAAGTCAGCTGTATCTTCTCTTGTTCGCATGTCAACGGGCAGCCAGTTGCCGGTCGCAGTAGGTCTTGCGGGACTACTTGCATATGGGTGGGACACCTAAGTTCTCACGGCACTGGTGTCTATGATGGTCCGCCAGAGGCGCCTAGGTACTTCATCATTGGGGGTGAATATCAGGGGCATAACCTGCTCGCGTGAATTGGGTGGGCATGCGTTGTGCGGAGAAGGCAGTGATTGGCTTGGATCAATGACTGGGCCCCACACCATGGAAGTGTGGACGGAAATGTACGCCCGGTTGTGCAGCAAGGCTTTGATCTCTTTTGGAAGGACACACCTCTGCAGAGTGTAAAAAGATGTGACATGTTACCCCTTGTTCCGGAAGGAGCTGCGAACGCGGCAGGAAAGGTGCTCTCAAGGCACTAATACCCTATGTTGACTGTTGGGCATAACCTGCTCGCGTGAATTGGGTGGGCATGTGTAATATCCCAGCATTTAGGACAAAACGAAGGGTAGAACTAGGACCTCTGTGCATTCATGCATCTAAAAATCCGAGTAAATTTTTCGCAAAAGAAAAGAACACCTGGGAGAGTGAACTTCTTTCAATGCATCATTAGGGTTAGTGGTGTGTTGATTGCTAAGAGTTTGCTATGATCTCTTGATGATATTGTGGAGTTAGAGTAGAAATTAAATGATTGTTGAATTATCTCAAATTTGAATATTTATTAATTAATAAAGAAATAATTCAATTATACAATAATTGAATAACAGAAAGGAAATAGAATATAAAACAAACTGAAATAGAACTTTATTGATATTTCACAATTATACAAAGTCTTTACATCAAGGACAAAATGGAAAAGAAGATTACAGGAGATAATCAAATAAGAAGAAACCTAGTTCGAAACTAATTCAATTAAACTTCTTGAAGTCCATCTTCTAATCTTCATAGTTTGTAACCTGCAAAATAAATCAAGAATAAACAAAGAAAAAGATTAGAGGTTAGAGTTTGTACTCTCAAACTTTGGGCAATGATATTGCCATTGCATCATTGAGTTAAATGACCAAGTATAGCATCTGTTCTTAAAAATCACTGGGGTACAAACCAAGTGAGCATAGCAGTTTCACAACACGGTCAGTTGAGGATCAGACCAAGCCATGGTGACAAGCAGCTCACAAGGAGCTTAGTCACTGCATGAGAGCCTTGTGCTGGCAGCACCACAGCTGCTAGCAAAGCTAGCAGTCGACCAGATGAGAAGCACCAGGGGAAGCAGCACACACACTTCAAGCACTGCACCAACGCAAGCACTTCACAGCCCTTGCACACCAGATACCAAGAACAGAACCAGTTCTTGCAAATCATCACTCAATCACATCCAGCAAAACCATGGAGGCCAAGTGAAGCTCAGGACCAAGCCAGGAGGAGAAGAACCAACAGCTCATCTCAGGAGGAGAAGGACAAGAGGAAGCCAGGAGCAAGTCCAGGAGGTGGAGGACAAGCTATCAGTCGAGCCAGGAGTAGGAGGCAAGACAGAAGCAAGCTACCATCTTCAGCAAACAACAGAAGCTGTACATAGCACTAGAACTGCACAACTACAGGCATCAGGTAGACACCTTGCAAGCATACTATTGCTAGTGCATGATTCCAGTTTGTGTTGTCATCCGACAAGCCCTCAGATTGGCAAAGAAGTGCTTTGCCAAGATCATCCTAGGGAATAATGATTAAAAGACCAAAGTAAGCCACAGCAGTGTGTTAGCCTCAGTTTAACACTTCACTGGCAAGTTTAGCTTAGCAAGAGTAGAGCTTGCACATGAACTGGTTGTGCTGGGCACATATCCAATAGGATATGCACCTCAGTCACACAACAAGATTCATATCACAAACAAATCACAGCACTCTGGCTAAATAAGCAAACAAATAATCTCACATGTGGTGAGTGGCCTCAGACCAGCATCACAGGCCTGTAAAACAAGGTAACTTTCACCAGTAGTTAGCCAGATCAAGTTTGTGTTGCTGGGCACATGACCAAAGTGTCATACACCTCAAACACAACACAATTGCTAAGTTTGAGAGTCACTGGAGAGGAACTCAATTGTATCATTTTCCAAAGTTGCTACTTGGAATCAACAAGCTTTAATAGCAGCTATAAGAGGGAATTCAGTTAACATAACTGAATCCTTGCTAACAGAGCATCACAGCATTCCATTTAAAAGTAGGGGAACATAGATCAAATCATTTTCCTATGCAATTAAGCTAGGAATCATTAACATATTTTTCAACAGATAATGGAATCTTGGCAAACATTGCAAGATTCATACCAGCATTCTGGATCTTACCAAAAACCTGATAGAGGACTTGAGAGACAGCTAGGGTACCACATGTATCAGCACAGCCACACTTAACTGAAAGCAAGCACAGTAAACCAATTCATCACAGGGCCTGGCATAGTGTATAGCTGAATCTAGGAATTCAGTAAGTAACCATCAGATACCAAAAATCACAGGGTGATAATCTAGCATAGCTTGGCCCAGGAGTTAACTGAAGGCTTGCAATAGGGCAAGGTTCAGAACAACATCTCTGGCAGAGAAATGTTCTGACAGAGGAGTGAACTGAACTAGACCATTACCAAGCAAACCACTTACCACAGACTAGGAACCACTGAATCAAGCTAGCCAGTGAGCTTAGCTCACTGGTAATGCTAGGTGGCCAGAGACCATGGCCAGAGCAGAGAGGAGAGGGGTGGAGGAGATGAAGAAAGCACTCACCATGCGCCCAGGCGCTTGTCCAGACGGCATGGCGGGGCAGTGCCCGCACGGCCGGCTGGATGCTACCCGAGGTTGACTTCACCGAGCACTCACCGGGAGCACCACACCACGGCGCTTCCACCGGCGAGCTCTCGTGCAACTCAAGCACCAGAGGTTGCATAGCAAGCATAGGGGAGGAAGCTCGGCGAAGCACCAGATCGGAAGCGAATGGAGGCGACGGATCCCGAAGGGGAACACCATCCAGATCTCCTCGGAGGGGAAGATTCCGCGTTTTCCAACTGGAGGCATTGGAAGAGGAGGTGGAGGCGATCATTCTATCCAAGCATCGGCGGCGAAGGTCGCCGGAGTCGGTCGGGATGGCCGGGCGACGGCGGAAGCGATCCAGATCACCAGCGAGCTCGAGAGAGAGGGAGAGTGGGGCGAGTGGGGCTGGGCTGGGTCTGTTTGACCGACCCAGACCCGAGCTAGCTGGTTTAGCCGAGCCAGGTGGGCTGGTTGGGCCAGCAGGCCTGTTGGCCCAGCAGGCCAGATTGGCCTTGGCCAATTGATTAAAAAAAACTTTAAATTTAAATTCAAAGGTTATTTCCTTTTAGAATTCAAACCAAATTCAAAAATTCAAATAACACTAATAATACACTTTCCTATTCTTTAATGAAATAAATAATAAAATAAATTTAAAATTCTAGATTATTCTTTTAAACATATTTTTAAAAGCTTTTGAGTTCTATTTTCAAAAACCTTAATTATTATCTATATTATCAAAATTGAATTTCTTCTTTAAAAATTAAACCTTTTTCTTTTCAAATAACTTAATTAAAGTTTTATAACTTAAACTTTAATTTCAAACATTTACTTAATTAACTCAACAATTCAATAGGGTAAAACACACAAATATAATTTGTGTTTTTAGAAAGTCTTTTAACCCTAGAAATTGGGTAAAACACACAAATAAGAAAACCAAGATCATAATTCACAATGCATAGCATATCATTGTGTATAGCATCCAACTATTTCTTGAAACATTGTCCTTATCGGACAATACTTGGATTTCTGTAGAACAAGGAGATCAGGAGCAACGCCAAGTATTCGACTCCATTACCTTTCAGTCACAAGGCAAGTTTATCTTGCTCATATCTCTTGATTGCACTGGTTTTGAAACTTCTTGCAAAGTGATGACTTCAAACTCTAACTCTTCAAAAGGGATGGAAAACCTATTTTCATAAGTAATATGACTAGTGGTTATCGACCAGTGGTGATAACCTAGGAGGGCTGGCAGGTGGAACCACGGTAAGAATGTGGTGGTGGAGGTTCCACTTGCACGGGAAAGTAAACCTAGGACTAATTACCAATGCCACAGTTAGTCCGGCGCCGTAAAAACCGTGTCATCCAAGAGACTTGGAATGGGACGGGAAAGTCAACTGTATCTTCTCTCGTTTGCATGTCAATGGACAGCCAGCTGCCGGTCGCAGTAGGTCTTGCAGGACTACTTGCATATGGGTGGGACACCTAAGTTCTCACGGCCCTGGTGTCTATGATGGTCCGCAAGGGACGCCTAGGTACTTCATTGTTGGGGGTGAATATCAGGGGCACAACCTGCTTGCGTGAATTGGGTGGGCATGCGTTGTGCGGAGAAGGCAGTGATTGGCTTGGATCAATGACTGGGCCCCACATCAAGGAATTGTGGACGGGAATATACGCCCGGTTGTGCAGCAAGGCTTTGATCTCTTTTGGAAGGACACACCTCTGCAGAGTGTAAAAAGATGTGACATGTTACCCCTTGCTCCAGGAAGGAGTTGCAAACGCGGCAGGAAAGGTGCTCTCAAGGCACTATACCTGTGTTGGCTGTTGGGCATAGTTTTCTAAAGTAAAGGCAACCTTTCAAGAAACCTTGATAAAACCTTGCATAGGTCTACGACTCTTTTGGGTCTGTGGCTGTAAGAAATGCATATCACACACCTTCTTTCTAAAGAAACTTGCTGGGTAACGCTCGTTACTCACCCCAATCTCTTAAACCCTTGCTAGACTGTGAAGAACTCGACGAGGCCACTCTGAACGCAATCGAAGGCTAGCAGGACATCTTCTACGAGGAGCCAGATCTCTCCCGAGGCGTCGAAGGCGTGGATTACATCATTCGCTACGGGGCATCCTCTGGCGAGGAATCAGAGTGAAGAACTACTAACTATTAGGGTAGTACCGTAGCCGAGGAACCGAGAAACTGTAGGATATGAATAAGTTGCTGAGTTCTTCCCTTGTTTAATTATTTGAGCTTTCCAGTTGCTGTAAACACTAAGCACTTGAGGTGTTCTCTTTACCGGGAGCATTTCGGTATCATCACGCTTTGGTCTGTAATAAATGTGGATCAGTTTGTATTTGGGCCCGCAATGTTTCTACTGTACCATTCTGAGGGATGTAATATTTGTGAGCACAGTTGACTAGGCAGGAGTCAGAGGGATCTCATTTCTCACCGGTTGTGGGAAAGCACAGTTACCCGACACAGCCTGGATCTTCCAGGTATTCACTCACTCCCAAGCCTATTCACTACCCAGTTATCACTTCTAGTATGGAGGAGCAGCAGGGTCTCAAGGGGGTCTCGGAGTCCGAGATGCCTATTGAGAACTCTGATGGGTGGAGGTTTGACTGGCTGGGAGACGGCCAACAGTATACTAGCTCGTATGGAGGGACAGCTCACGCAGCAGGAGGTGGTGATGCCGTAGTCACTCCTGTTGTATCGGATGAGGAGGAGGATCCGATGGAGGTTCAGTTCGAGAGTCAGGAGCCAGTTGAGGCACCTATGGAGCAGGAAGTACCGTTTGATCGCACCCACTGTACGGAGAGCGTGTGTTACGGAGAGGCGGAGCCCTTTCCTACTATGACTGCTCATGAGACCAGTGTGTACTTTGAGAGCTACCTCGGATTGAATGGACTAGTGTTGAGCGATACTTCTGCGATGGACACTTCTGACTCGGACTATGTTCCGGGTGGTAGGCCGTTTGTTCCCGAGACAGTGCGCCGGACTACACGCCATCATGGGTGGACTCCGGGCATGTACTATGAGCCGTGAGACAGGACCGGATGTCAAGACCAAGACCGAGGCTTAGTTGTATCTGTGAATGCAGCTAGTGCTAGTAGTACGATGTTGTAATAAGAGAGACGTTAGAACTATCCCGTCTCGATCTATGAGAACATCTCACCTTGGTGAGAGAGTGTTGTAATAAGAACCTTGTATAATGACTTGTATGTGATGTATATATGTGCATAATAATTTGGTTTTCTTGAGATCTTCCATTTGTATTTGGATTTCAGTTTTCCATTGTGTGACTAGTTCTGAGCATGAAGTGAAGCTCAGAAAGCATGGGCATGGTGTAATTATGAGTTCTTCGCTTTATGTTACAGGACTAGAGGGGCTATGGATACGGGTTTAGCTGCCGATGCTGAGGAGCAACGTTTGGCACAAGAGGCTCAGGCGAAAGCTATGAGTGATCAGCAGGCAGAGATGGAGGCCAAAGCTAAGGCTGATCAAGAAAAAATCATGCTCATTTACCACCACCACCGTTCAGACCTTTGGCGGAGCAAAGCTTTATGCAGTATATGCAGTTCATGCAAGAGACACAGAATAAATTCATGCAAGAACTCATGGGTCATGTTGGAGCCGGAAGGGTTCCGGAGGCAAGAGGGGTAGGTCTTTCCGACTTCCTCAATGCAAAACCACTACCTTTTGCATCCGCAGTTGAACCAATGGATGCGGAAGATTGGCTTATGAATACCGAGAGAAAACTTAAGGCGGTGGGAGCCAATGACGAAGAGAAGGTTCGATATGCTGTACACCTTCTATCTGGACCAGCCGCAGCATGGTGGGACAATGAAGTGACACTCCAACTTCCCGAGAAGGTATTCTCTTGGGAAGAGTTCAAAGAAAAATTTCGTACCTTTCATGTACCAGAAAGTGTGGTTGAGCTCAAGAGGAGGGAATTTGAAGACCTCACTCAGGGGAGTGCAACAATGATGGCATACATCAAGGAGTTCACGAGACTCTCTCGTTACGCAAGTAACGAGGTGAGTACGGACAGCAAGAGGGTGAAAAGGTTCCTTAGGGGACTGGATCCATATGCGGCGATGCAGATGAAGTTGACTAAGCCGCGTAACTTCCAAGAACTCATGGATACAGCCATTACCTGGGAGAATGATTACAAGTTGGTTCAGTTGAGCCGACTGAAGAGAGCCAAGTTGGAGGCCAAGAGAGTTCCACCAACCCGAAGTACTCCAACTCTGAGTTTCAAACCCAGGGTTAGAACAGGAGGAGCTCCATCCAATCGAAAGGTATTCACACCAAAAGAGAAGATCATCTGTCACAAGTGTGGACTCCCAGGACATATTCAGAAAGATTGCAACAAGCCAAGGATTATCTGTTATGCTTGCGGGAAGGAAGGGCATATCCGTCCAGATTGCCCTAATAAACCAGCTAGAGGAAGGCCGGATAATCGTGGAGGCAGTAGAACCGCATCTGGAGGTGGTAGTAGCAGCAAGAACGACAACGGAAAAAGAGGCCGGAACTTTGGGAGATTGAATTGCACATCTCTGGAAGAAGCTAATAATTCAGAAACGGCGGTCATAGGTACGCTAAGCATCCTTACTCATCCCGGTAAAGTTTTATTTGATACCGGAGCCACTACATCATTCATTTCCAAAGATTTTGTTGAAAAATATGGGGTAAGGTGTTGGGCGATAGCACATCCTATGACTGTTGTGACGGTCGGGGGTAAACTTTTAGTATCCCAATGCATACCAGACCAGGTCATTACGATCTGTGGCTGTCCTTACTTTGCCAATCTCTATGTTCTTCCACTCAAAAGGATTGAAGTTGTTCTGGGAATGGATTGGATGTCGGATCATGGAGCACACATTGATTGTGAGGAGAAGACTGTGTCAATCCGGAAGCCTGGAGGTGGGAGAATTACATATCAAGCAGATAAGTATACTCATGTGGAGATTGGAATTCAACTCAACTCACTGAAAGAGGCCAAGTTAGAAGATATTCCCGTGGTTAATGAGTTCATGCATGTCTTTCCCCAAGAATTACCAGGAATGCCACCGGATCGGGAAATAGAATTCACTATTGATCTGAAGCCAGGCACAACACCAATTTCACAAGCACCCTATAAAATGGGTCCTAAAGAGTTGAAAGAGCAGTTAGATGAGTTGGAAAGTAAAGGATTCATCCAAGAAAGTATATCACCTTGGGGTTCGCCAGTCATATTTGTTGACAAAAGAGATGGAGGCAGAAGAATGTGTGGGGATTTCAGGAATCTGAATAATGTCACCATCAAAAACAAGTATCCTTTGCCAAGAATTCAAGATCTGTTTGATCAAGTTCATGGAGCTGGGGTTTTCTCAAAAATTGATCTGAGATCAGGGTATCATCAAATCAAGATAAAGCCTGAAGATGTACCAAAGACTCAATTTGTCTCAAGGTATGGCCATCATGAATATTTAGTTGTTCCTTTTGGTCTGACCAATGCTCCGGCAATTTTCATGAACTTGATGAACAAGATTTTCATGCCATATTTGGACAAGTTTGTGATAGTGTTTATCGATGACATTTTGATTTATTCCAAGAATAAAAAGGATCATGCCAAACATCTCAGAATGGCATTGCAAGTGTTAAGGGAACATCAGCTGTATGCTAAATTCAGCAAATGTGAATTTTGGCTGGATCAAGTTGAATTCCTTGGACATGTCATTAGCAAGGAAGGAATTGCTGTGAATCCAACCAAAGTTCAGTCAGTCTTGGATTGGCAAGCTTCGACCAATGTGAAGGAAATAAGAGGATTTCTAGGAATGGCCGGATACTATCGGAGGTTCATTGAAGGATTCTCGAAGATAGCAGGGCCGATGACCAAGTTGTTAAGGAAAAACACTCCATTTGAGTGGTCAGAGAAATGTGAAGAGAGTTTTCAAGAGCTGAAAAAGAAACTCACAACGGCACCTATCCTAGCAGTACCAGAAACTGGCAAGGATTATACCGTTTACTGCGATGCATCCAAGAATGGACTGGGTTGTGTTCTGATGCAAGATCGGAAGGTAATTGCCTATGGATCAAGATAACTTAAACCTCATGAAGTCAATTACCCAACGCATGACCTTGAATTGGCAGCAGTAGTATTTGCTCTCAAGCAATGGATGCAATTTCTTTATGGAGCCAAATGTGAGCTTTACACCGATCACAAGAGCCTGAAATACTTCTTTACTCAGAAGGAGTTGAACATGAGGCAGAAAAGATGGCTAGAGTTGATCAAGGATTATGATCTTACGATCAATTATACTCCTGGAAAGGCTAATGTGGTAGCCGATGCATTAAGCCGGAAGAGCACCGTAACCCAGCAATTGGATAGAGAAATTCCAGAAGAATTGCTTAAGGACCTGGAAAGACTTGAGATAGAATGTCTGGAGGTCCAATCTTTGGGGAGTATTCACACTTTGAGAGTAATGGAGGAAAGACAAAGTGATTTGAAATACTCTATATTCAGAAGACAAGATGAAGATCCTTTCATCGCCGAAGAAATCCGCAGGATTGAAGAGGGTAGACCATCTGAATTCCGTCCAGGTGATTTCCATTGACTCTGGTTCCAGAACCGAATCTGTGTGCCAGATATACCGGAGATCAAGGGGCCGATTCTCAAGGAAGCCCACGAGACACCATACTCCATACATCCAGGAAGTATAAAGATGTACATGGATCTCAAGGAGTTGTTCTGGTGGAATAACATGAAGCGGGACATAGCCAAGTACGTAGCAGAATGTCACACCTGTCAAAGAGTTAAGGCAGAGCATCAAAGTCCAGCAGGGTTACTTCAACCTTTGGACATTCCGGAGTGGAAATGGGAGGAAGTCGGGATGGATTTCATTACCGGTTTACCTTTAACCAAGAAGCACAAGGATATGATATGGGTGATATTTGATCGACTCACCAAAAGTGCACATTTCCTGGTTGTGAATCAGAAAGATAGCGCGAAAAAGCTGGTAGAAATCTATGTTAGAGAAATCGTCAGCAAGCATGGAGTGCCCAAGAAGATTGTCTCTGATAGAGGGTCTGTTTTCACATCAATATTTTGTAGAAATCTTCATGCAGCTCTGGGATCACAGTTGGATTTCAGCACTGCTTATCATCCTCAGACTGGAGGGCAAATTGAAAGAACAAATCAAATCCTGGAGGATATGCTACGGGCATGTGCTCTAGATTTTGGAGGTTCATGGGATGAGCACTTACCGTTAGCAGAATTTTCTTACAACAACAGCTACCAAAGCAGTTTGAAAGCAGCACCATTTGAAGTATTATATGGACGCAAGTGCAGATCTCCAATATGTTGGTTTGAGCCGGGAGGCAACCATGAATTTGAAACGGATTTCATCCAAGAGAAGCAGGGCATCATTGATACTATCCGTGACCGTTTAAAGATAGCTCAGAGTAGACAAAAGAGTTATGCAGATCAAAAGAGGCGGACATGGGAACCCGAAGTTGGAGATTTGGTTTATTTGAAGGTTAGTCCTATGAAAGGAATCAAGAGGTTCGGTATTAAAGGGAAGTTAAGTCCAAGATATATTGGACCATTCAAGATTCTAAGTCAGAATGGAAGTGTTGCTTTTGAATTGGAGCTTCCAGCGAAATTGAAGCAGGTTCACAATGTTTTCCATGTTTCTCAACTTCGGAAATGTTTGAAGGCACCGGAAGATTCTGTTACACATGATGACCTAGATCTTCAAGCAGACTTGACTTATGAGGAAAAGCCAATAAAGATTTTAGAAGAGAACTGGAAGAGGCTTCGAAACCGTGCAATTAAATTCTGTAAAGTACAGTGGAATCATCACTCCGAAAGAGAAGCAACTTGGGAGAAAGAAGAGGATTTGAGACAAGCATATCCAGAACTCTTCAGGTACACAAAGCACTAACTTCGGGACGAAGTTCTGATAAGGGGGGAAGACTGTAATATCCCAGCATTTAGGACAAAACGAAGGGTAGAACTAGGACCTCTGTGCATTCATGCATCTAAAAATCCGAGTAAATTTTCCGCAAAAGAAAAGAACACCTGGGAGAGTGAACTTCTTTCAATGCATCATTAGGGTTAGTGGTGTGTTGATTGCTAAGAGTTTGCTATGATCTCTTGATGATATTGTGGAGTTAGAGTAGAAATTAAATGATTGTTGAATTATCTCAAATTTGAATATTTATTAATTAATAAAGAAATAATTCAATTATACAATAATTGAATAACAGAAAGGAAATAGAATATAAAACAAACTGAAATAGAACTTTATTGATATTTCACAATTATACAAAGTCTTTACATCAAGGACAAAATGGAAAAGAAGATTACAGGAGATAATCAAATAAGAAGAAACCTAGTTCGAAACTAATTCAATTAAACTTCTTGAAGTCCATCTTCTAATCTTCATAGTTTGTAACCTGCAAAATAAATCAAGAATAAACAAAGAAAAAGATTAGAGGTTAGAGTTTGTACTCTCAGACTTTGGGCAATGATATTGCCATTGCATCATTGAGTTAAATGACCAAGTATAGCATCTGTTCTTAAAAATCACTGGGGTACAAACCAAGTGAGCATAGAAGTTTCACAACACGGTCAGTTGAGGATCATACCAAGCCATGGTGACAAGCAGCTCACAAGGAGCTTAGTCACTGCATGAGAGCCTTGTGCTGGCAGCACCACAGCTGCTAGCAAAGCTAGCAGTCGACCAGATGAGAAGCACCAGGGGAAGCAGCACACACACTTCAAGCACTGCACCAACGCAAGCACTTCACATCCCTTGCACACCAGATACCAAGAACAGAACCAGTTCTTGCAAATCATCACTCAATCACATCTAGCAAAACCATGGAGGCCAAGTGAAGCTCAGGACCAAGCCAGGAGGAGAAGAACCAGCAGCTCATCTCAGGAGGAGAAGGACAAGAGGAAGCCAGGAGCAAGTCCAGGAGGTGGAGGACAAGCTATCAGTCGTGCCAGGAGTAGGAGGCAAGACAGAAGCAAGCTACCATCTTCAGCAAACAACAGAAGCTGTACATAGCACTAGAACTGCACAACTACAGGCATCAGGTAGACACCTTGCAAGCATACTATTGCTAGTGCATGATTCCAGTTTGTGTTGTCATCCGACAAGCCCTCAGATTGGCAAAGAAGTGCTTTGCCAAGATCATCCTAGGGAATAATGATTAAAAGACCAAAGTAAGCCACAGCAGTGTGTTAGCCTCAGTTTAACACTTCACTGGCAAGTTTAGCTTAGCAAGATTAGAGCTTGCACATGAACTGGTTGTGCTGGGCACATATCCAATAGGATATGCACCTCAGTCACACAACAAGATTCATATCACAAACAAATCACAGCACTCTGGCTAAATAAGCAAACAAATAATCTCACATGTGGTGAGTGGCCTCAGACCAGCATCACAGGCCTGTAAAACAAGGTAACTTTCACCAGTAGTTAGCCAGATCAAGTTTGTGTTGCTGGGCACATGACCAAAGTGTCATACACCTCAAACACAACACAATTGCTAAGTTTGAGAGTCACTGGAGAGGAACTCAATTGTATCATTTTCCAAAGTTGCTACTTGGAATCAACAAGCTTTAATAGCAGCTATAAGAGGGAATTCAGTTAACATAACTGAATCCTTGCTAACAGAGCATCACAGCATTCCATTTAAAAGTAGGGGAACATAGATCAAATCATTTTCCTATGCAATTAAGCTAGGAATCATTAACATATTTTTCAACAGATAATGGAATCTTGGCAAACATTGCAAGATTCATACCAGCATTCTGGGTCTTACCAAAAACCTGACAGAGGACTTGAGAGACAGCTAGGGTACCACATGTATCAGCACAGCCACACTTAACTGAAAGCAAGCACAGTAAACCAATTCATCACAGGGCCTGGCATAGTGTATAGCTGAATCTAGGAATTCAGTAAGTAACCATCAGATACCAAAAATCACAGGGTGATAATCTAGCATAGCTTGGCCCAGGAGTTAACTGAAGGCTTGCAACAGGGCAAGGTTCAGAACAACATCTCTGGCAGAGAAATGTTCTGACAGAGGAGTGAACTCAACTAGACCATTACCAAGCAAACCACTTACCACAGACTAGGAACCACTGAATCAAGCTAGCCAGTGAGCTTAGCTCACTGGTAATGCTAGGTGGCCAGAGACCATGGCCAGAGCAGAGAGGAGAGGGGTGGAGGAGATGAAGAAAGCACTCACCATGCGCCCAGGCGCTTGTCCAGACGGCATGGCGGGGCAGTGCCCGCGCGGCCGGCTGGATGCTACCCGAGGTTGACTTCACCGAGCACTCACCGGGAGCACCACACCACGGCGCTTCCACCGGCGAGCTCTCGTGCAACTCAAGCACCAGAGGTTGCATAGCAAGCACAAGGGAGGAAGCTCGGCGAAGCACCAGATCGGAAGCGAATGGAGGCGACGGATCCCGAAGGGGAACACCATCCAGATCTCCTCGGAGGGGAAGATTCCGCATTTTCCAACTGGAGGCGTTGGAAGAGGAGGTGGAGGCGATCATTCTGTCCAAGCATCGGCGGCGAAGGTCGCCGGAGTCGGCCGGGATGGCCGGGCGACGGCGGAAGCGATCCAGATCGCCAGCGAGCTCGAGAGAGAGGGAGAGTGGGGCGAGTGGGGCTGGGCTGGGTCGGTTTGACCGACCCAGACCCGAGCCAGCTGGTTTAGCCGAGCTAGGTGGGCTGGTTGGGCCAGCAGGCCTGTTGGGCCAGCAGGCCAGATGGGCCAGATTGGCCTTGGCCAATTGATTAAAAAAAACAAAACTTTAAATTTAAATTCAAAGGTTATTTCCTTTTAGAATTCAAACCAAATTCAAAAATTCAAATAACACTAATAATACACTTTCCTATTCTTTAATGAAATAAATAATAAAATAAATTTAAAATTCTGGATTATTCTTTTAAACATATTTTTAAAAGCTTTTGAGTTCTATTTTCAAAAACCTTAATTATTATCTATATTATCAAAATTGAATTTCTTCTTTAAAAATTAAACCTTTTTCTTTTCAAATAACTTAATTAAAGTTTTATAACTTAAACTTTAATTTCAAACATTTACTTAATTAACTCAACAATTCAATAGGGTAAAACACACAAATACAATTTGTGTTTTTAGAAAGTCTTTTAACCCTAGAAATTGGGTAAAACACACAAATAAGAAAACCAAGATCATAATTCACAATGCATAGCATATCATTGTGCATAGCATCCAACTATTTCTTGAAACATTGTCCTTATCGAACAAGACTTGGATTTCTGTAGAACAAGGAGATCAGGAGCAACGCCAAGTATTCGACTCCATTACCTTTCAGTCACAAGGCAAGTTTATCTTGCTCATATCTCTTGATTGCACTGGTTTTGAAACTTCTTGCAAAGTGATGACTTCAAACTCTAACTCTTCAAAAGGGATGGAAAACCTATTTTCATAAGTAATATGACTAGTGGTTATCGACCAGTGGTGATAACCTAGGAGGGCTGGCAGGTGGAACCACGGTAAGAATGTGGTGGTGGAGGTTCCACTTGCACGGGAAAGTAAACCTAGGACTAATTACCAATGCCACAGTTAGTCCGGCACCGTAAAAACCGTGTCATCCAAGAGACTTGGAATGGGACGGGAAAGTCAGCTGTATCTTCTCTCGTTTGCATGTCAACGGACAGCCAGCTGCCGGTCGCAGTAGGTCTTGCGGGACTACTTGCATATGGGTGGGACACCTAAGTTCTCACGGCCCTGGTGTCTATGATGGTCCGCAAGGGACGCCTAGGTACTTCATCGTTGGGGGTGAATATCAGGGGCACAACCTGCTTGCGTGAATTGGGTGGGCATGCGTTGTGCGGAGAAGGCAGTGATTGGCTTGGATCAATGACTGGGCCCCACATCAAGGAATTGTGGACGGGAATTTACACCCGGTTGTGCAGCAAGGCTTTGATCTCTTTTGGAAGGACACACCTCTGCAGAGTGTAAAAAGATGTGACATGTTACCCCTTGCTCCGGGAAGGAGTTGCGAACGCGGCAGGAAAGGTGCTCTCAAGGCACTATACCTGTGTTGGCTGTTGGGCATAGTTTTCTAAAGTAAAAGCAACCTTTCAAGAAACCTTGATAAAACCTTGCATAGGTCTACGACTCTTTTGGGTCTGTGGCTGTAAGAAATGCATATCACACACCTTCTTTCTAAAGAAACTTGCTGGGTAACGCTCGTTACTCACCCCCAATCTCTTAAACTCTTGCTAGACTATGAAGAACTCGACGAGGCCACTCTGAACGCAATCGAAGGCCAGCAGGACATCTTCTACGAGGAGCCAGATCTCTCCCGAGGCGTCGAAGGCATGGATTACATCATTCGCTACGGGGCATCCTCCGGCGAGGAATCAGAGTGAAGAACTACTAACTATTAGGGTAGTACCGTAGCCGAGGAACCGAGCAACTGTAGGATATGAATAAGTTGCTGAGTTCTTCCCTTGTTTAATTATTTGAGCTTTCCAGTTGCTGTAAACACTAAGCACTTGAGGTGTTCTCTTTACCGGGAGCATTTCGGTATCATCACGCTTTGGTCTGTAATAAATGTGGATCAGTTTGTATTTGGGCCCGCAATGTTTCTGTTGTACCATTCTGAGGGATGTAATATTTGTGGAGGCTTGTTCCGCAAGTGTTATATCAACGACTTGCATACTACAACATGAAGTGGTATGCTGGGTCACCGCAGCATGCGTTGTGCGGAGAAGGCAGTGATTGGCTTGGATCAATGACTAGGCCCCACACCATGGAAGTGTGGACGGGAATGTATGCCCGGTTGTGCAGCAAGGCTTTGATCTCTTTTGGAAGGACACACCTCTGCAGAGTGTAAAAAGATGTGACATGTTACCCCTTGTTCCGGGAAGGAGCTGTGAACGCGGCAGGAACGGTGCTCTCAAGGCACTAATACCCTGTGTTGGTTGTTGGGCATAGTTTTCTAAAGTAAAAGCAATCTTTCAAGAAAACTTGATAAAACATTGCATAGGCCTACGACTCTTTTGGGTCTGTGGCTGTAGATAGTGCATATCACACAACTTCTTTCTAAAGAAACTTGCTGGGTAACGCTCGTTACTCACCCCAATCTCTTAAACCCTTGCTAGACTGTGAAGAGCTCGACGAAGCCACTCTGAACGCAATTGAAGGCCAGCAGGACATCTACTATGAGGAGCCAGATCTCTCTCGCGGCGTCGAAGGCGTGGACTACTTCATTCTCTTCGGAGCATCCTCCGGCGAGGAGTCAGAGTGAAGGAATACTAACTATCCGAGGAACCGAGCAACTGTAGAATACGAATAAGTTGTTGAGTTCTTCCCGTGTTTAATTATTTGAGCTTTTCAGTTGTTGTAAACACTAAGCACTTGAGGTGTTCTCTCTTTCGGGAGCATTTCGTTATCATCACGCTTTGGTCTGTAATAAATCATGGATCAGTTTGTATTTGGGCCCGCAATGTTTCTGTTGTACCATTCTGAGGGATGTAATATTTGTGGAGGCCTGTTCCGCAAGTGTTATGTCAACGACTTGCATACTACAACATGCAGTGGTATGCTGGGTCACCGCATGAACCATTTTGTTGATGAGCATGAGGGAATGATACATGATGAGATATACCAGCCTTTTGGAAAAAAGAGTGAAGTTTTTCATACTCACCACCCCAGTCTGATTGGATAGTTATGATTTTTCGATCAAATTTGCGCTCAACATACTATTGAAAATTGAGAAAAGCTTGATAAACATCAGAACGCTTTTTAAGCAAATAAATCCAAGTAAACTTGCTAAAATCATCAATAAAGCTTACATAATACGCATGTTTCTCAACAGAAAGTGGTGCTGGACCCCATACATCAGAGAAAACTTGTTCTAAAGGAACAGTAGACCTACCGGTAGAAATAGGATATGGCAACTGATGACTCTTTGCTAGCTGGCAAGAATCACAAACATATGGGGTAATTTCTGGGGTGTAAGCTATTTTATTCTTCCGAAGGACTTGTTGAACCACGAACGAAGAAGGATGCCCTAAATGACGATGCCATGTAGATGAAGATGGCTTAATTGTGATGAAAGCATGCTTGGAGGACTCATTGAAGACTGGCATCAAGGGGTAGAGACCTCCACGGCAGGGGCCTTTAATCAGTATTCGGTAGGTTGCTTGGTCCTTAATTAAAAAGAAGAAAGGATGAAATTCAATGAAAACATGATTGTCAAGAGTGAATTTGTGGACAGATAAGAGATTTTAGAAACACTAGGAACATGCAGAACATCATGAAGCTGAAAAGAATTGTGAGGACTGCGCAGAATTGATGAACCAATATGACTAATACGCATACCTGTACCATCAGCTGTACGAACACGATCTTCACCTTGATAATGATCACGTGTAGTGAGCTTGTTCAGTTGACCAGTAAGATGTTCAGTAGCGCCGGTGTCATAGTACTAGTTGCTATCCATGCCATAAGAGGCAAAGTTTGCACCTTTGTTTCCACGATCTCCGTCATCACGGTCACGATCATCATGACGCCACCAGCAATCACTAGCTGAATGCCCATGAACCTTGCAGATCAGGCATGTGGTGTTAGCATATGGCGTGGGCTGTCGATCACGATGATGACCCCCATCATCACGGCGGCGTCGGTCATCATCATAGCATCGTGGACGATCATCATCGCGATGACGGTCTTGATAGCCACCATCAAAGCGACGGCCACGGTAGTCTTGGCGTCCATGGTCATCATACCAGGGGCAATCTTCATAGCAAGGACGATCTCGATCCTGATGATGATCTTGGCAAAAATCTTGACGCCCATGGTCATCATAGCAAGGGCAATCCTGGCGATAATCCTGACGAGGACAATCATCTGGACGAGGGCGATGATCATCCTGGCGAGGACGAGAATCACGTCGAGCGACGTTGGCTGAGGAAGTGAAGCCAGGATCCTCTGTTGTGTGTTATTTATCGAAGGCCTGAACCTGTCCAAGCAAGTCTGACAGAGTTGTACCAGGATTTGCATTAACAGCAATGCGCAGATTATTATAGTGACTTCCGAGACCATGGAGGACATAGTACAGAAGCTCATCATCATCAAGAGGTTTTCCAGCGGCAGCAAGTTCAGAAGCAATACTCTTCATCTTAGCAAAATATTTATCAGCAGAGAGATCACCCTTACTTGTCTCATTGAGAGCTGAACGAAGTTGCTGAACTCTTGTCTTGGATTTGGCGGAGATATGGATGTCAATGGCCGCCCATACTTCTGTAGAAGTCTCTAAACCAATGACGTGAACCAGCACATCTGGAGACAGTGCGTTCACAAGCCATCGGAGCACATACTGATCTCGAGAAATCCAGGCAGTGTAGTCCGGATTCTCAACCTTGATGGAACTTTTCTTGTCGGAGGTTTCAACCTCAATGTATTCTTCAGGTGATTTCTCAATGCCCTGGACAAGATCCAGGACACGCGCTCCACGAAGGGCTGGTATGACCAGTGCCTTCCAGACAAACGCGTTCTCGCGCGTCAGCAACTACGAGGGAGGAGAACCAAGGGCGGCAGCGAGCGTTGCAGCGTTGTAGGTTGTCGATGTTGGCTCCATCAAAACAGATGAAGGTGCAGCGGCGGCGAACGAGATCGCGGTGGTGGCGTGTAGTTTTTGGTTGTGTGATTTTGTGGCGGCGGCGATACAGAGAAGTGCGGCGGCGGCGGAGCTTTGGCTTTCTAGGGTTTTGGGTTTTTGTTCTGGTTGTGGGCGGCGGCGGCACGGAGGTACAGCGGCGGCAGGGTTTTGGTTGTAGTGCGGCGATCAGACGCGGCGGTGGCAGTAGTGCGGCGGCGGCGGAACTGAGGCGACGGCAGGAGGTTTTTGTTTTAGGGTTTGGGCAGCTAGAGCCGAGAAGAGGATGGCTCTGATACCATGTGAATTTTGGTGAAATGATGCCTACCCTCTCGGGCCATCAGTTGCATGTTATATAGGCAGGGAAGCGTCCCCTACGTGGCTTACATGAGATGTACGTGTACGGTCGGAGTACTACTCCATACACTGTACACATATGATATTACATACACTAACACCAATAACAGATTTGGCAGTGTTCCGGTTTTTCTTGCGGGTCATCTGGAACACAAAGACGATCAGCAAAGTATGGGAGCTTGCCCTCCTTATCCCTCTCTCTCAGCTGGCAAGGCACATTCAAGAGCAGGATGCTCGACTAAGAGCATCTCTAGCAGTAACCGTAAATTGCCGGGAACTGTCAATTCCGGCGGATTTACGGTTTCGGTGCCGGGCCTGCGAGCTAACGGAGCCCTTAAACGGCCCAGCCCGAAAACCAAATTCTCAGGCCCCCGAACTATGGCCCAGCCGGCCGCTACTTATACCGCGCGGGGAGGCGAGTTCGGTTCCGAACCCGTTCTCCTCCGCCGTGAAAACCCTAGCCGCCGACGCCGCCACCGCAAGCACACCCTCACTCCAGCGAGCAATTAGGACGCCCACACCGCCGGATCTGCGCCGCTGTCAGTCGTAGGGAGTAGCTGCGGCCTTGGCGGCGGCCGCATGGGCGGTGGCAGGGGCGGTGGCGGTGGTAGGCGCCCACTGTCGGACCGCTCGCCGCATCCGTGCGGCGATGAAGCGCGGAAGAAGGCGGTGCACAGCCTCGGCGCCAAGCGCCGCGCGGTGCGCCGGTGGACGAAATACGGGCAGCGGCCTCCCGCGTCCCTCGCCGCGGCCATCGGCTTGGCCAACGAGGACGAGGTCCCCGTCCCCGCTCCGCCGATGCCGCCCGCCTCTCGGAGCGCGACGACGTCCCCGTCCCACTTCTGGGCGCACGACGATGACGAGGAGCGCGTCGCGCTCAACGACGCCATCCGCCTCTCGGAGGCCGCGCTCTGCGCAGAACTGCGATGGGAGCGAGAGGAGATAGAGGCCGCCATCGCGGCGGTGGAGGCGGCCAAGCGCGCGGAGCGGGAGGCTGCCATCGCGGCGGCAGAGGCGGCCGAGCTGGAGGAGAAGAACGTGATCGTCCTCGATGACTAGGCGGCGCCGCGACGGCCACCGCACCCACCACGAGTTCCATTTTGGCCCGTCGACGATGCACACACGCGCATGAAGCCCTAGGGAGCTCGTCCACTAATTATTTTCTCGTTTTTTGTTGTAATTTTGTATGTATGCAACCGATCTGCGCACGAACTGACGAACGACTAGTAAAATCGTACCTATGATCTCCCGGCAAAATTTGAATTTTCGCTTTTTCAGTTCGCAAGATCAGGTTCTGATCTGCGCCGTGCTCTGACGAATTGAAAAATGCGAGTTCAATGCCCTGAACTCGCATTTTTCAGTTCGCAATTTTTTAGTTACTGCTAGAGATGCTCTAAGCCACACAAGAGTTACAATATAGATGCAGCTGAACTAGCTTAATCGTGGGCGAACAGGGCTCGCAAAAAAAAAGAGGGCCTCCCGAGCCGCCTCCGGTGACTCAGGAGGTCGCCGCCACCACCACCTAAAAAGCCTCTCCCAACCACCGCAACCCTCCTCGCCGCCGCCGGAGGAGGTCGCCGGTCGGCTGACGGCGGCGGCGCGGCTCAGCTCCCTTTTTCTTTCACTTTTTCTGTTCTTGTTTTAGCCCCCCACGGCTGGATCAATCCCATGTCTCCAAGCGTGGCTGTTCCTCCTTCGGATCGGCGCCCTGGTGGTGGTGATGTGCGCTCTTCGCCAAGATCTAGCGACCGCGCTCCTGCAAGACGAGATCTCCGCGTCTGTGGTCGGTGACAACCTCGTCTTGCCGATGAGATCGACCGGCGGGCGGGCGGTGGTATGGGAGATCTGTCTAATAAAAGTGGTTGACCTAGGATTTCTTTCGTGCAACGTTAGAGACTTTTTTGATGCCGGTTCTTTTTGATTTTGCCGAAGTGGGAGTTAAGGCTCCGGTATTTGGTTGTGCGTATCCATGATTTTATTTCAACCATTTGGTTCTGAAGGAGCGGCACGAAGCTCTATTCTTTGTTGTTATCTAGTGATTTTAATTTATGATAAAGTCAGAGATGAAAAATATCATAAAGGCCGGATTGAAGGATTAGCTATGGAGGTTCAAGTATCTACATTGTTGAGGGACTTGCTTGGTGTTTTAGGTTCCGCAGCAGCAATATGAATATGGGGCGGCAACACAGAGTCTCACCTTTTAGTGTAAAAATCCAAGGTCTAACCTTATTTGATTGTGTCTAACAATGTTGTTTTGAGAGCGGAGACTATCTTCAGGGTGAAAAACCTAAGATCTTTGATCGAGCGACGATAGCGCTTATGTACTGTTCCCTTTTTAGAGACGTCATTTTAAAAGAGTCTAGAGTTCAGGTGTTGTATTGATGGTGGTGGTTGTTTTATTGCTTCTAAGGCTAGAACACCGTAGCGAGTATTTTCTTCTTAGTTTTTTTTGTTAGCTGTGTGCATCCATACTATCATTAGAGTATTGCGTTATTGTAAAAACTAAGTGTAACTGATATTGAACTACGTACCACTATATACACTAAGCGTTTGCAGAACACTGTAACTCCACGAACGAGGGGATCATTGATATTCACCTCCACCCGCACTCTCATGAATCGTCCCCAGCATCGTGGCATCAGTATGTACACGCTCTGACAATGCCAATGCTGGCAGCGATGAAATGAGCCAGTGAAACGATCCACGACCATAAGTATGAAGCTATAACCATAAGACTTGGCGGATGCCTCAAGATAATCTATGGAAATAGAAGATCCAGGTTGTAATGGAACATGCAAAGGTTGAAGAAGAACATAGCTCGATTAACACAACTAAGGGCAATATGATTCATTTTCCTAGAACACCACAGCAAATGTCCCTACCAGCTGTTGCCGGTGAAGCTGAAATCATGGCTACCCCTCAGCAAGCCTCTGTTCATAACACCAAGTTTCATAATTCTGGGTTCTGGCCCATATTGGCATCCTTGTGAAGTTGTATTGGAGGGGCTTCAGATCTGCATTTCGTAACTTTTTTTCTCTCTTTTTTGTTTATTTTTTATTTAGACCTTTATATTTAGTTTTATCTAGTTATTGATAGTATCTACCGGCTTCAACTCGAATTTGATCGCCTTCCATACTTCACAAGGACTCCATTTGCAAGATGCTCGGATAATTTCATTACCTTTACGAGTAAGATCGCGTCCTTTGTTACGAGCTTGCACACAGGCTTCTAAAGCGACTCAATTAGCTGCTGCACCAGGTGCATTTCCACAAGGATGTCCTAAAATTTCTCCACCAAATTGTAATACTCGTACTAAATTATCCCCAAAGATTTCGGTCAGAGCTGGCATGTCAAACATAAATCCCACATGAAGCTACCGGTATAACACGTGGCAAGAAAACCCAGTCCTGAGTAAAAAAATACCGCGAGCACGATCTTTTTCAATAAAATCATCGTAATCATAAAATTCTTGGACTACACCATTCTTTTAAATCATCCATGTGGCCTCATCCAAGACACGATCACGATCCGACTTGCACGTGGATTGAGCATGCCATGAGGTGGCCATTTGCACGTGCCAAATGCATCAAACGGGTATACATCTAATTCACACTAAAATTGATTATTACAGCTATCCAAATCAAACTACCTATAAAAATTTGGATATTCATAGACAAAGAATAACTCATCTTATCTTTGCATTCTTTCCGGTGATAGAATATTTGTTGTCCCAAATATATGACCTTAGGAAGTCAGCATGTTTCTCTAAGACGTGTTTTAAAGAGTTAATTCCAAAAAACTACCATATTTGTGTGGGAAATACTTAGAACCACTGCTATTTAGTGAAATTGCAACAAATCACTGGTTTTACGCGAATTCGTTGCAATGTGCACTGATTTGTGTTTTTAGCCGGCTTAACACAATTTCCGACTCAGGAGCCCACTATCTGGTAAGTAGATATCTACAGATTCCAAACAAATTTACAAAAGGACCTCCATATATCTTATCTTCTTGTTTTGTATCCTTTCTTTTTGCTTTTTTATTTCCCGTGCTCCATGCCGCCGTCCTCCTCTGCTTAGCACGCCGCGTCAGACCTGCTCTGCGCGCTGCCACAGGTCTCCTCTGTTGGGCGCGCCGCGGCCGGTCTCCTCTGCTAGGCTTGCCGCTGCCGACCGACGCTGCTACGCGTGCTGCCGCCGGTCTCCTCTGCTGGGCGCGCTGCTGCACGCGTCGCCGCTGACATCCCCTATTGCGCTCGCACGCCCGCCGCCGGGCTCCCCTGCTGCGCGCGCCCGCCGCCGGCCTCCCCTGCTGGCTGCTGCGCGCGCCCGCCGCCGACATCCCCTGCGCCGCCGCCGGTCTCCTCTGTTGGGCGCGCCACTGCCGGCATCCCCTGTTGCATTCGCCCGCCGCCGGCATCCCATGCTGCGCGCGCCCACTGTCAATGCTCTGGTGAACTTGGTTGAGTGAGAGCATCTCCACTCACACGCCCGACGAGGCCCCCGACACGCGATTTTTTCATCCGGACGGTGTAAATCGGCCCAGTCGCGCCCCCGGATCCTCGTTTTCACCCGGATCTGGGCCTTCATCCATCCGGCGAGCCCAGGCCATCCCCGGCCTTCCCGGGTGCGCTCGGGGACTCCGGATGAAAGAAACGCGCGCGAAAAGGCGAGGAAAATTCTCGCGCGTTCCCTCGGGTCGTGTGGCCCCGACCTGTCGGCGAGAGTGGGCGGTCATCGTCCTCATCGTCTCGTCTTCCGCGCATCGTCTTCCCCGCACGCATCGACTTCCGCGTGCTAGAAAGGCTGCCATCGATGGACGGCCAGCCACGCGGCGAGGCGAGTTAAGGCCAGCGCGGCTATATAACGCGACCTACCGCGTCTGGCCGACCACATTCGCCAGCAGCCATCTCCCCCAGTCGACCAGTCCATCTCGTCCATTCACCTCGAGCTCGAGCAATGGCGGCCTACCCTTCCGATGACGACGGCGCGGCGAACAATGGGTTTGGCCGCTGATCGTTGCACCAATGGGAGGGCCGGCTGCTCCACGCGGCCGGCTACATGGCGCCGCCGGACTTCCGGGCGCCCGGAGGATGGCGCCTGAGCGCCGGCGGCATCCCAATCCCGCCGCCGCCGACGGGAGCGGCCCTCGACGCCGCCATCGACGAGGTCTTGGAGACCATGTCGGACGAGCAGCGCGCCGATCCGCGCTTCTACCCCGACAATCGGGAAGCATGGACGGCGTTCTTCCGCCGGCGCTACGAGCGGGAGCTGGCGGCCTATGAAGGCCCGCCACCTCCTCCGGCGCGCAACAACGCCGCTGGGCGCCGCCGCTGGTGGAGCGCGCCCGGCAGGACGCTCGAGTTCGTCCTCGAGCACATCGAGCGCGGGAACGACTCCGTCCTTGAGATGCCGCCGGCGCCGCGTCCGACGCTCTCCCGCCGTCGCGGGAGCTCCTGGATGCCACGCCGGATGGCATCCGGCTCCTCCGAGTTGGCGTCCTCCGGGTCGGCGACAAGGTCCGGATCACGGTCCTCGGCATCGACGCCGAGGACCGTCAAGCAGGAGCCGGCGACCGCGCCTCGCCGCAACAGCGGCGCCCTCGTCATCCGCGAGGGAGGGGCGCGCACCGCATCGCCGCCGCGCCATCGCAAGGCGAAGAAGGACGCCGGTGCCAAGGCCGCGTCCGACCTCACCGAGGCGGAGGCGAGGCGCGCCGAGGAGGCGGCGATGGAGGAGGCCATCCAGCGCTCCCTCCGCGACATAGTCCCCGCCGAGAACACCATGCCGCTCGACGCGGCACTGGAGTGGTCTCGGCGGGAGTGGGAGCGGGAGCAGCGGGAGTAGCAGCGGCGGCTGCTGGACCTGGCCGCCGCACAGCGTCGCGCCGCCGCCGCCACGCTTCCTCAACGCGGCGCGCCGCCCGTCGTCAAGCTGGAGGAGTCCAGCGACGACGAGCTCTACCGTCCAACGCCGCCACGTTTCGGCGACGCTGGGCAGGGCTCCAGCCGCCAGGCACCGCCGCCGCAGGACAACGACTCCTCCGACGACGACGACGGCGACTACACGAAGATGTACCGCCGTTTCGGCATGTAGATCGTCGTGTTTAGGTCCAGCCGAATTCGAATATATGACGAATTCGGCCTATTTATGTAAAATAAGTCTATATTTCGCCTATATAATATAAATATCTCTAATTTTCATCAAATTTCGTCAAAGTTCGTCGCTTTTCGTCAACTTTCAATTTGAATTCAAAAAGCGCCCTGGGCTCGCCGCTGAAAACATGGGCCTCCCAGGCCGAAATTTACATCCATCCGGCGCTAAATAGCGCCGGATTTTGGCCTGGGGGCCTTCAACGGCTGGAGATGCTCTGAGCCCCAACAGATTGCAGTGAGAGAGGAGAGGAAGAATCTGACAAGTGGGTCCCTTCTAAAATTTACAAAGACACCCCTAATAGTTAGGTCTATTTAATTTTTGACCTTAGTACAAACACGTTGTGCCATGTCAGCATACTTGTCAGAAATCGTGTTAAGCCGGCTATTAACACGAATCAGTGCACATTGCAACGAATTCGTACAAAACCAGTAGTTTTTTTGCAATTTCACCGAATAACGGTGGTTCTAAGTATTTCCTGCACAAATGTGGTGGTTTTTTGGAATTAACTCTGTTTTTAACTCTCAACAAGCTATCAGCAATAACTCTGGACGGAATATATAAAACAAAAGGCGTAACATGGAAACGAGCAAAAATACAATAACTTCAAATGTTCGACTTACTTAAACAGCATGCAAGTTCACTTACAAACAGTATCTAAATGGTAATGAACATAGAAGATGAAACACCGATATTACAGAACGGGATGTCATGTTCAGTTCTTACGAAACACAAGGTAACATGGGCGAAGCACCTTGGAGACCATACAGGATCATGGCCCAGTCTTTGGTAAATACAAAAAAGTTAACTCTGGTCGAATAGCCCACCTAATTAGCACTTATTGGTCCAATTTACTTGATGCGAAAGTTCTGATGGACTGCGACGCTGCCCATAAGCATTTTTGCCCATGCTATGTTTGCTGTAACACTCCGCCTCCACCTATGTTAACGTTCTTAGGAGCAAAAAGACCTCTGGTAACGTTCTTAGGAGCAAAACGCACCCTCACCTCAAACTGTCCATACTTCAACACCAAATCATCAGGAGACCTGACAGCTCCAATAGTTCCTTCCTGAAAAGTCCACCAAAACAGTGATTCCCCCAGTTTTAAGCAAATATCCAAATTTCCCTTGGTCTTCACGGCAACAACATGCTGGAAGAGATTTTCATTCCCAGAGAACTGTTCATCGAACAGAACAATCTCAGGAAGAAAGCCACTGGTGAACGCAGTGAATCTCACATGATGAGGGCTGTCAACCTTTGCAGAGACTTGTATTACAGCATCAACACTCTCTTCAAGTAACAGGTAGTCGATGACCAAGCTGCCAAGGTCACTAGTAATCTGTCCGTCCAGCATTTCATCAAACTCATACCTCCCTTCAATCTCAGCATACATAGAAAGTAATTGTTTGTCAGATGACACATCCCCTTCCTTCTTTACCCAAAGATCAACTTCTAGTAGTGCTGCATCCCGTAGTATATACACTCCTCGATAAGGACTACAAAGAGGTAAGGTAAGGGAATCCTACAATTTGATAAGATTAGTAAAGGTTAGAAGTCAGCAAGAAATAATAAATCCACTTTGAGATATGCATCAACAGAAAAAACTTGCTAAGACATGCATGAATGTGTTTTGACTAATATCCAGTTCAGTTTCAATGTACATCTGTACATGCATTTGTTTTGCCCTTCTTTCAGAATGTATAGCATGCATGCATTTTCACTCCTTATGTATACTGTCAACCGCTTCAATATGCACTGACTAACCATTCACTTGTCATATTCCTGAAACAGGAAGAGATAAGGACGGCATGATCATCTCCCTCAACACATTGTTTAATGTAGAACCTTCTAAGCACCCAATAGGTAGTTTGTCAAATACACATGCTAAATACTCCATTCACCCGTACAAATACACATCTCAAAAATTCACTTTGGATCTGGGGCACCAGTGCTCCAGGTGGCAAAAATAAATTGCACAAATTTTATCTGTTCATCAAAAAATCACCAAAACACTCACACGTACTAATCTACATGCTTGTTTAACTGATACATTTGCATAAATGATTCCAAAGAATGTGACAGGCGTAAAACAAGAAGTTTGGGCCGTTTCTAAAAATTTAGATTCGCTTCTTCAACCCTGCTGGTTGTTAGTTTGTTACTTTTGTACAGCACGCAAATATCAACATTTTTTCAAAAGTTTTCCGATGGAAGTGAAACACATAAATATGCATGCATGATTTTTTTATAGAATTTTTTGATTCACTACGGATTTTGAGAAATGTTATGTTTATGCGCACTAGGACCTCTGACCAATTTTAGACACCCTTATATTTTGGAACCAGATGAGTATCAGAATAATAAGATGACCAATTTTAAAACCTATTGATGGTACGACCACACCAGAAATCTCGGATTTCACAGAATGTTAATGCTTACATACAGAAGAAATATGCATTGTTTTGCACGGATTCAAAATACACCTTTTAGAAAGAAATAGAAGAAACATTTATATTGTACATTGGATTAAAAATAAGATGACTAGTTTGCAAGACTTTGGTTATAGTCATATAAATTTTGTTGGAACTGTGGCATGTTGATTTAACAAATAATAACAGTTCGCAAACAACATGTAGATGTTGAAATGGGTTGCCTCTGAAGAACCAAATGAAAAGGGTGACAGTACAGCATACTACAATTCAAGTACTCAAGATTCCGTGACCTTTTTGACGACCAAAACCACCATTTAGATAACAAAACAAACAGACTCACAGAAATATTACACACATCTAATTATACCATGAACTAAGAAAATGGAGGACTAAATGCATACATAATTTCCTTTTAGGGGATCCACTCCAGCTAAAGAGGAATATACTAAAATGAAATCTCACTGACACTATTGCATCAACTATTGTTGAGCAACATACAAGTAAAGTGGAAACAAAACAAGCTTATCTCGATAGATTACCTGGTCAATCATAACAGCATCGTCTCTGCATGGACGGTTAAAGACATAATTTCGTAGTGGCTCCAGGTTATCACGAACGGCAACTATTCCATAGACGCTAACGGGATAGGGTTCAGAGCATGATAAACGGAGCGAGAAGATCTGTACCATCAATGTTGGCTCATGATACCTGAGAGTAGATTTAGCTGCAAAATATTGTGATAGCAAAAGTTGTTAAAGCACATACATAGGTAAAACACAGTAGCGGACTAATCACTGGGTGATTGAACGAGATCAAGTAGCTTACTAGCTGAAATGTCATGGGTTTTATATAGACGGTGGTGGCAGTTGCCCCTCAGGACGCATAGACCTGTTGCCTCAGGGAATACTTTGAGAGGATAAGAAGGATAAGTAGCATTTTCATCTCCACTGGCTGCAATCTCCTCACACTTATTCTGGTATTCAACATTCCGTTTGGTGTAAATCCTACACCATATGCTGTCTATTTTTCCTGCCTTTTCCTCGGGGAATTTCTTCCCTGAAGAATAAAACCAGTGTAAGATGGATTTGCAATAAACTGATTTTCATTAACTGGGCATAGCTCGAATGCAGCATCTTGTGTGAAAATTATGTACCTGGGCAATTTGTCTCCTCTTTGTCTGCCGCCGCTGCCTCTTGATCATAGTCTATCAAGTCGGACAAGCAGAGACCATCATCAGTATTACCGCCGTATTTTGAGCGTAATTCGTCCCAGTCAACGGGAGGCGACTCCGAAGCTGCGCAGCAGTTACACAAATACTTAATACTGTAGCTTTGCATGAGAAGTTTTTGCATTTTCAAGGCTAAACAACCAATGCATGTGCTTTCTTATTAATTAATGGTCTTTAAATGAGGATAAAGAGCTAAATCTCACCACCAATCATAGATCATCTAGGGCCAAGATATTTACAAATTATGCCCTTAAAACTGGGATGGAGGAAGTAATAATAATAATGGCCTAGCTGAACCGACGCAAGCGTGAGCGATCCCTATGAAGATTAATGTGATATAATATATAGAGACGTTTTACGGTAATATAGTACTCACCGTCCAAGAGCCACGGGAAGTCATCATAGTCATGGTTGTTGGTGACAAGAGGGCTCTCTTTCTTCTCCGCCATGACCACCTCCTGATCCTGCTCCTCGCGCAGATCATGGAGACGCTGGGAAATAGGACTGAATAATTCCGGCGGATCTTCGAAGTTGAACAGATCGAAGGTCGGCTCCTCGCGTATAATCATGGAGATGCCGGAGAGTTGGTCCGTAAAAATCTGGGGGAATTTTCGAAACTGGGCAGATGGTTCGGGTAGCGGTCGCCGGGAAGGGCATCGCGAACGGCGAGTAGGGAGTAGGGTAGTGGAGGATTTGTTTTGGGTTGGCGGCGGATGGCTAAGGGACGAGTAACCGGTCCGGATTGACGAACGGATATCCGCGTCCGACCGATATTTATTTTTAATCGGACTACCAAAAGTGTCCATGCTTTGCAATGCGAGAAATTAAATTTGCATCACAGATGTTTATAAAGTAAGTTCTTGTTATGCCAGGGTGTATCACAAAACCATCCAGTTTAAATGAACGGGTATCATAACCTTTATATAAGTGTAGAACCAACTTCAAACAGTAAACTTTCATGCATTATTTTAACTTATTTCGACATAATAATTCATACAATTAAAAGCCATAAAGTTCTTACATTGTCTTGTAGCATGTTGTGTTGTTGCTTAACAAAAAGAAACATTCAAGTTCTATAGGTAAAACCTATGAGCTATCATAAGTCAAATAAAATATTTTTGGCAAAAACACAACAGTTCATATATGTTATCTAGCCTTATTTATTATATCTTGCAACCATCTTATAGCAAATTAATTAACAACATTGCATAGCTACCATCAACGTTCTTGCGAGGGCATTAGAGATATAAAAATAATCTAGAATATGAATTGAAAATATAATGATACTTGCCTAGTGAGTGAAAGCATGGGTGGTCGTCAACAAAATCAATCGTGTGGATAAGGTGATTGGCTCCTCTGCAACTCGTCCCAGCTATTTGGATTAGCAGTCTCGCTGTTGCCGCTTTGCCGGCCATCCGATCTGCTTCAAACAATCATGCCATCGTTATTGGTATGTCTATTCCTTCTTTCCATGAATCAGATATTGATGCCTAAACTGCATTTGTTTCCAACAGCCAGATAACTACAGCTATGTCGTAGTAGTTGGAAGGATGATCTCACTGCTTGGTCATTGTACTGACAGCATATAATTTCTTTCAATGCATCCATACGACTGCTTTGCGGTTGCAACAAAACAATTTTTCTTGTCCAGTTGAAGATGCTCAGGAAGCTTCCTT
Source organism: Dactylis glomerata (assembly GCA_007115705.1). Classification (NCBI taxonomy): domain Eukaryota; kingdom Viridiplantae; phylum Streptophyta; class Magnoliopsida; order Poales; family Poaceae; genus Dactylis; species Dactylis glomerata. Next base: position 1,765,825 of record QXEO01001110.1, read on the forward strand.
CGGTACCAGCATGAGGCGGTCTTTCAGAAAATCGGTACATTTTAATCTGTACATTCAGTGGCCGCCGAGTTAGGGTACAAGGAGACATCTGCATATTAGGGTACACCGCTGTTGGCCGCCATGTTGCACACGAGTCACGCACCAGTTGAACACCGACTTGAGCATGCACGCCGCAACTCATTTAGCAAAACACCGCTACAGCTCCTAGAGTTGCGCCTCATAGTCCAATATGTGCACAAAAACGCGTGCTACCGGCGCCATGGAACACAACAGATCCTAACTGGCGTGCTTGAGGCTCCGACCTACCATCACCACCATTCGGTGCATCGGCTAGAACGTCACCATATTGCGTCCCTGTGGCGCCTCGATTACATGAACTCCATAGTATCCATGATGTCGGCCTGCTTGGTGTACGCCATCGCCGCTTAGAACGCGAAAAACTCGTCCGCCGCCTTTGACTATTCGACAGGCGAGGCCGCTGTTTGCTATGTTGGGCACACGCTGCGGTGGCCTATTTTCAACCTTGGCGGCCTCACCATCAACTGCAGCTTCCATCGTCCGCAAGCTCTTGTCTTGTGCGTCGCATCACGTCGGAGCAGAAGAAGCAGTTGTGTCCGGCGTCCCACGAGCACCACATAATCTGTGGCGAAGCGGGACTTTGATCTGTTCGTCGATGGTGACCTGCGGCATCTCGGCGGATGCGGACGCGCAGCTTTGACGGGGCATCAAGACACTGGCCATGAGCCCGTGATGTGCCAGACCTGCAGCGGCGGTCTATGGGATACGCCGGAATCGCCCGGCCCTCGTGCACGTCTTGATCTCCTCGTTTGGTCGATCTCGTCTCTTCGTTTTTAGTTTTCGTTGATCTCATCGATGTATATCTTGGAAAGGGCCTCATGTTGTGTATATATGAGCGTTTAGAGTAGGTCGTAGCACGTCAATATGGAGACCGGACCAAATACTTTGTGTGTTTCTAAACGTCTAGGCCGTTCAAAAAAAAGTCTATGGTTCGACCGCGAGAAACAGTTTTTTCACTTACTGGTGGCACTGAGGGTAATTTATGATTTGGTGGAAGGGTAGATTGGTCTTAAAAAAGTGTTGGCCGAACGAAACACGAAAACCTTATGTCCTTTATTATTAGGTAGAGAAAAGGAAAAGTCTATCGTTCACCCGCGATCCGAATGGTGGCATGGTTGTGGCCTGGGGTTAGTGGCTGTGTAGGGCGAGAGGCGGTGAGGCGGAGGCGAGCAGGGAGAGGGGAGTTGAGGCGGCGGCGCGGGGGGGGGGGGGGTGTTCTGGGCGTGAACTGGCGGGGAGCGGTGGAAAATAGAGAGGTTGGTGGGAAAATTGGAGGGATATGGAAAAATACGGCAGAAAGGTTTGGTGTCGCTGATAAGGGGGCTCTAGACGTCGGATCGGAGCTGCCGCGGTGTGCCGGCACTCCTGATAGGATCCTGCCACACAGGGACTGGTACGGGAGCGTCGGCTTATTTATTGAGCTCGCGCCGGCGAGAGTTTAGGGGTGCTGGTGCGGGTCTGTTTTCAACCTGAGTCTAATTTCAGCACCGGCCGTGTTTTAGAAGACATTTTGGAAGCGCTGGAGATGCTCTTAGCGCCCGCTGCGCGAGGGATGCGGCCGACGCTCGCAGGGTGAGCAGCCTGGGCTGGCCCAACAACGGCGCTCGTTCTTGCTACTCGCTCCGATTGGTAATTTGGTTATTGGAAAAAAACATTGGTGACTTTTTTCTATGGAGACAGAAGTAGAGAACTAAATCAGGATCACATGGAATAGTAAACAGAATTCTGATCATTTTTTTGTTATTTTTATGTTTAAATACTAAAAATATTCTGATTTGAGAAATGTCTGAATTTAAAAATTATTTTGATTTGACAAATGTACAAACTAAAAATACTCAGAACTTGACAAATATACATATTTAAAATATTCAAATTTTAAAAAATAAATTTTGAAATAAATTACCAAATTTGAAAAATATCCAAATTAAAAATATCAGATTTTGAAAGAACCTTCACATCTAAAAAACGTTTAAATTTTAAAAATGTTCTACAACCTTCCAGGAAAAACATACATAAAAAACCAGAACAAACGAACATAAAAAAATTGAAAAGAGAACTAGTAAAAACCAGTGGAAAGGTTCTAGATGTTTCTTATAACCAGAAAAACCAAAGGAAAATGGGTCAGATGATATTAGGGCATCTCCAGCGGGCCGACCCATTTTCATGTCCGAAACATATTGGAGATATAATAAATGGGTATACCAGCGACGTAGTCCTAAACCGGCAAGCCCGGGTGACCCATAGACGTATGGCCTGACCAGACGGCCCAATTGCTGGGGGCCATGACGGATTCCCGGACAGCTAGAGCTTATGGCGAATTCCACCTGGACAGGCCTATGGCAGATCTATTGATAGAACCACGACAGTTGGCGCCCACCATGGAGCCTCATGCGTTAGCAACGCGGATCCAGGCGGGATCCGCCTTCGCAGGCATCAAGGACACCGTCGCCATCAGGCGCATCCTCTACGGTTATGGCTTCCCCATCGTCCCAGAGGATAACCTTTGAGTTCTGGCCAGAGAGAACCCTGCCCGCATCTCCATCGTTCCGATCGGATATATTCACATATTCATCAGAGAGACAAATCCTGTCGCCGCCACGGAAACCAATTTCCTGCAGATCGGCACGATCAAAACCCCCATACGGACCGCTTTTGATATGGATATGTAGGAGGGACGATGAGATCCAGAACTTTCTAAGTCATCCGGATTAGATCTAAAACAAAATCCCACCCAACCTGTCCTAGAGGTAGAGGAAGAGGTGGAAAATCACTATGAATCCGCCATGGCTTCCCAGGCATTAGAGAAGCAGCGGTGCTGCCTTGTCGCTTTTACAGGTGTAGCTTCGGGATCTGCCTCCAGTGGAGATGGCAGCCCAAGTGAGTCTATCCTTAAGGCAGTTGACAAAAGTGGAGACTCGGAAGATTGCGACGGAAAAGGCTATGACTCAGTTTGCCTAATCATGTGCAGATGCTTTTGGAAGCACATCCTCAGTTTGCTGTACTGCAAAATAATGCTTTCATCAGCAGATATATTCTGATTGCATATGATTAAGGTATACTCCCTTCGATCGGAAATAACTTGTGAGCAGGTTCTCTCTTACACTCGCAATTGTTTTCTACCATATGCTTGGATATATTATTTTCTTTCGTATGCTGTTGGTATCCTTTTTCTTCTGGTATGGACCTTTGTGACTATGCTAGTTTTGTACATCTACAAAAACAACTTCTATTTCTACTACCTTCTTTTGGCTTCAAGGAATATAGAGTATCCCAGACTGATCCCTTCCAAAGCTTCATGATACAATATCTCCACAAGTAGACCTTAAGCTTATTTCGATATTTACAGTGCTTCGTGTACTAAGCATTGGGTATTTTATGCTGTACTTCTCATGTCAGCGAAGCATGTTCAGTTAAAAAAATTGTATTAAAGCTTTTTAAGCAAGCATCCCTAGAATAGAGAAATACCGTTGATCTGGAGCACCAGGTTTCGGTTTCATTGATAGTAAGATCATGCTAACTAGTGGAGCCAGCGACAGGTTCTGAATCTCCCCGCTCATACCAATGCACTAAGCTAGATTACTCGTATCTGTATAAAATTTAGTTGCTGATAACAAAGATAAGAATGATCTACTGCACTGTGTCTATTTCTAATTGCACCGTGAATGAATTAAGCATGTGTTGGTGGTTACTACTATGTTGCAGGACACACTCTGCAAAAAGTCAGGAAGTGAGTTACTGCTTACGGGGCAGATTCATGCTATATCCTGAGGTCTGTTGTATCAACTGATATAAGCAACCTTCAAGAAGGAATTGCGAATGTAAGTTGTATTCCATTTATGATTGAATACTTATTTGGTTTTGACATCGGGAAGTTCATTATTGGTGCTCACAGGATAGCTCTTTTGTGTTGTTTTAGTGGTTTCGTTATTTGGTTTTATGTGTTCATGTTTTCCACAGGATATGAGAACAGATGTCGAGAAGTATTCACCGTTATTGCAGCAGAATGCTATGCATATAAAGGAGACGAGGATAAATCAATTACCTAGGCAAGATAAGAAAGTTTTCCATTCGTAATTACGTATTTTATCGCACATATAACATTACAAATTCTTCTGTACAGATACTTGATTGTGCAACTGCCTAAGGGTAAATTGGCAAAGCGGATCGAGAAGTCCTACGAAGCATTTTCATGTATGTTAACTTTTTATTTTTCTGTTCCATTTCTTACATACAACTTATGTTTTTACCGCAATGTTAGCTGTTTTTTGGAAATTAGCTTGTCCATTTCTTTCATAAAATGAGAGTACGAGATATTCCTTTTTACCTCGTTTCTGTGCTATCTTTGCTGCTCCTTCTAGGAAGTGAAGTTTCCAGCTGAACTAGATATGTATGAGTACTGTTCTAATGAACTGAAGCAAAAATTGCAAGCGCATCGACAGGTCTCTTTTGTTCAAATCTTGATTTTTTGGTTCTATCATGCAGAGTAGCATCTCTTTTGTTGATTAGGACAATTCAATTTGAATGTGAAGACCGACATTTCGCAAATATGACGTTTGGGAAGCACAAAGGGGGAGGGGGCATCAATCTTCCATTATTGATGCTAGTTATTATTAATAAATAATAAGAAATAATTATATCGATATTCTGTCACATATTTTAGTTAGACATTACCATCTGCTTTAGTTGTTCAATATCTATTGATGATAATTTGTGCACTTTATTTCAGGCTCCGGTAACTCCTGATTCCAAACATTCGAGAATACATGTTGACAATGGTCAATAATGTGCTTATGTTCCAACTAACATTATGTGTCGAGCTTCTAGCAATTTACCGCACTGAACCTCTTACTCCCTACCACAAAACTTCAAACATGCTGCTAATGCTGCCTCACCAACTCTATATAAGTTGCATTAAATAATGCAAAACCAAATAATGCATTAAATGCGATATACTCCCTCCGTTCTAAAATATAAGATGTTTTAGCCTATCATTAACGTACATATATCTAGATGCGTTTTAGTATATAGGTTTATTTCTTTTGCTTCTAATCAACACACTAAAAGATATTTAGATACATGCATAATAATGATAAGCCAAAACATCTTATATTTTGGAACGGAGGAAGTACGATTTAGTGGGTCTTGACACACAAGGGACCGAATGCAAATTCTGGACACAATATCGCCTGGGTCAAGGAACCAAATGGTCAGGACAAACTAGCCTTAAATTTAAATTTACAGAAATATAGAATTAAATGAGATACTGATAGCTTCATGTTGCCTTTCAGGTCAATGGACGCAGTATGATGATACAGATACGTCAACACATGAAGAGAGCGAGGTGTTAAGTCTATGTGGGGGAAATGGTAAGCGTTTTCAGTTAGAAACGTATTAAGATGTTTGAGTTATCTTAAGTATCACACTCATCTTTAAAAGAGTATCTCAGTTATCTAAAAACTGCTTTTTTTCTAAACAGGTGACGAACACATTGCCTATGTCTGTCTGTACAGATCACGTTCGATTTGAAGGCAACGGATGCCATTGCAACCAGCACGCGCAGTGTAAATTTCGACGAGTCACTTGAAACGTTTTGCAGATGTCAACTACTCCCTTTGTCCTAATATACTTGTCTCAACTTTATCTTTACACACTAAAACGTGTCTACACACATGCATATAACACAAAGTTGAGATAATTAATTTAGGATCGAGGGAGTAGTAATAAAGTGTGTTGAATTTCTTTAGTCATTAATTTCTTGCAATACCTGCAGTTCTAGTCCGACTAAGTTTTGTTGTAGTGTGAGCCTGTGAGGTGGTAGAACCTCCTCTTTTAGTACCCTAAAAGAAACCAGCATTCAGATGACAAAAGCATCACAACAAGCGGGTAGCAGTTATCCAGACCAATTATACATACTCCCTCTGTCAAAAATTACCCTGCATTCTGGGTTTAGTCAAAGTCAAACTTTATAAAATTTGACTAAGCGTATAAGAAAAAATATTATTATTTATAATATAAAATAACCATCATTAGAATTGTCATAAAATATATTTTCATATTGCATGTATTTGGTTTCATAGTTATTGATAGTTTTACCAATATGTTTGGTCAAAATTTGAAAAGTTTGACTTTGACCAAACACAGAATGCAGGATAATTCCTGACGGAGGGAGTATCGGCCAAGCTCAAGGAATCGACCAGGCCTGCTTCAGCTTCAGCAAACCTGTAGGAGCTGAAGTGCTTCACCTTGAATTTCCACTCGCCTTTGACAGCGTCAAACGAGATGAACTCCACGCCCTGCTCCTCAGCTTTCTTCACCAGCATCTCCTTGTACTTATCCACCCTCCGACCCTCTGTGTACTGCTCGCCTGTCTTCCTATTTTCACACTTGATCTTCAAAAGAGTCACCACAGCAGCTTTGTTCAGGCCCTCACCAACCGGGGGACTTCTCGCAATCGTCCTTGTACACAACCACTTCAGGGTTGTTGAATTCCACAATCGACTCCAGACCAAGGCCCCTCACATCAATCTCTCCCAAGAACTTGATGCTGCCATAGCCCTGACGTCCCGCAACAAAGTCTCTCACCCGGCGGCCTGGTTCAGCACGCTCTTTGGCGGCGAGCTCCTCTAGACTGGGCTCCATGAAGTAGGAGTACCTTCAAATGTTTCTATGACCTCATCATAGAAACGCCCAATCATGGGAGCAAGGTAGCCGGGCGGGTAGTTGTGTTCGGCGGGAGACGCGACATCTGAACCGCAGGCCCAGGAACTGACATGCGGGAGGTATGTGAGCCCTATGCCAACCAATTGGTGCACAAAAAGGACAGACGGCGCGGTGAGGGGGGGAAAGTGGGGCTAAAATGTCCTCCCGCCACACGCGAGGACATTATGCGCTAAACCGAAACCTAGCCCGCAGTTCTTTGGAGGCCATTTTGAGGTTTACCGCAAAAAAATTCCTAGTCAGGCCTTTTGCGTCTTCAGTCCATCCCGTTTTTTGGTATCTGGTAGAGTTGCTCTAACAGCTATGATTTTGTTTTTAGCTACCGTTTTTGTAGTTTTGCCTTGTAGCTGTGATAGTTACTTCACTTCACTTATCTTGCCCACAAGATTTTGACAGTTTATGATGCCATCCAGAAGCATATACTTCGTTGACAGAACGAACATCAGTTCACTGATCAAATCCACACACATACTAAAATGGTGTCAGGCTGTAGTAGTTCTTTGCCATGAAGCAAGATATATTGTACAGAAAAACATAGAAAGGAACGAACAATCCGTAGCAGCATTTGGAGCACCCAAAAGAAACCAGCATTCAGACATCACAACCAGCAGGGTGCAGTTACCAAGACCACATATGGGCCAAGCTACAAGGAATCGACCAGGCTTGCTTCAGCTTCAGCAAACCCGTAGGAGCTGAAGTGCTTCACCTTGAATTTCCACTCGCCTTTGACGGCGTCAAACGAGATGAACTCCACGCCCTGCTCCTCAGCTTTCTTCACTAGCATCTCCTTGTACTTGTCCACCCTCGGACCCTCTGTGTACTGCTCGTTTGTCTTCCTGTTAACACACTTGATGTTCAAAAGAGTCACCACAGCAGCTTTGTTCAGGCCCTCACCAACCGGGGGCTTCTCGCTATCATCCTTGTACACAATCACTTCACGGTTATTGAATTCCACGATCGACTCCAGATCAAGGCCCCTCACATCAGTCTCTCCCAAGAATTTGATGCTGCCATAGCCCTGACGTCCCACAACAAAGTCTCTCACCCGGCGGCAGTAGCCTGGTTCAGCACGCTCTTTGGCGGCAAGCTCCTCTAGACTAGGCTCCATGAAGTAATCTGCCTGGGAGAGCTTAGGCATGAGCTTCTCAACAGAAGAACCATTCGCATGCTGTGCACCAGCCTCAGACTTATTTGATGCATGGTCGTGGTCATCACGGTAGGTGCCGTTTTCCACTGGATCAGACCGAGTTGGTGACATGGCAGCCTTGTTGCGCTCCCTGCTAACCAAAACATCTTTATGTTTGTCAAGATCAGTTGAAGCCCTCTGCCTGTCAACCACGCTACGGGAACGCCACTGATCAGTTGGACGGATTATCAGACTTCTTGGGTTCTCTCTAGGAATAAAAAAGGCATCCGCTTTTGGTGTGGTAGGAGATTCTTCATCATCAGCAAAGAACGGAACCTTTCCATCAGATGTCTGATTATATTTTCGTGGCAACAACTTTATCCTCCTCTGTGACAAATGCCTAGGAACAACCATGGAAACTGCTCTGCTCGGGAGAGGCTTCTCAGAAACCTGCAAGATAGCAAAATGCTTTGATCAAGAAAATGCCCTTCTCTTGTATTGCCTGCCAAGTAGCTTTAGATAACCCCAGTAGCACAAACTGCTATAATTAATACCCACGTGCCCTCTCTAGCCTGTACAGCCTTTCCACTCTACAGAAACTACTGGATATAGTAAAATTAAGTAAGAACTAACCGGCAAACTTGATATTCCATACTGGATAGAGGGAGAGGATCCACCATTCCCAATGGACATCTGAGGCATTGCTGGAAGTGTCCCGAAGGGATTCGAAATAATAGTCGGCTGCATGACCATATTGGACTGGGCAGTGGTTCTGCATCAAATAGTTAAAAGATAAATGATTACTGGAGTTCAATGAAGTAGATTCCACATGGGGATTAAGTGGTAATATATGTTGCCTAATACTCCCTCCGTCCACAATTACATGGCATCCTATTATTGTGTGCACCAACTTTAACCATAAATTTAGCCAATAATAAATGAGGAAAATGTCGTAAAAAATTACACCACTGAAAACTTTATTCAAATATGAATTCAACAGTATAATTTTTGCATTACATAACGCACGTTTTGCCACAGTTAAATCTCGAAAAAATGTGTATGCCACATAATTGTGGAGGGAGGGAGTACTCATATGTGAGGTTAAATTATGAACCAAGTCAAAACCCAGGGTTCAAACTTCAAAGCTACCAGCAACAAGCTATTGACTCAAGGAATCATTAGGTTTTTTAAATCTACAGAATCAATCTCGACATTATATGTCAGTATTATTGATCACATTATTGTTTGTGTCCACCTTATCAGTAGTTCAGCTCATCAAAAAAGAAATTAAAAAATGTACATGTGGGAAGTAAATGAAAAGAGCCATACTGCTGTCCGAACTGGGCCAGATTCATCGTGTTGGAAACACCAGAGAATCCTCCAACACCAGAGAATCCACCTGCAGAAGCTTCAGTATCCATGCAGGCATGCATGCGCACACAAGTTTAAAAAACAAATTCATTAATTAAAAGGACGGATGATTAGAAGACCAAACACTAACCTTGTTGAGTCTGAGGTTGGAATGAGAACAAGCTTTGAGTTTGAGCAGGGGCAGATTGTTGAAATGTTGGCTAAAACATAGGGAGAAAAGATAAACTTGTTATTTGCAAGGCAAGAGATATAGAAGAAAATGTTGAGTATTACATGATAGGAACAATAATATGATGAGTACAGCTATTTTATGAAGAATAATAATCAAGCTTAAATATCATAATTGCAAGGGAATATGATGCTTACTGTTTGAAAAGGTGAAGATGTGTTGCTAAAAAGCCCTCCAGTAATTCCAGGGTTAGATGTGTTGAACATACCAGTGGAGAAAGCTGGAGTGCTTGATTGCTGGTTAAAAGACTGGCTAAATGGCTGCTGCGTAATTGCAGGTGAAGATTGAAACAGCCCAGCTGACTGAGTGTTACTAATGGACAAGCCAGTGTTGAATGGATTTGACGTTGTCGATGTCCCGCTGAATAGTGAAGGAGTAGTGTTTCCAAACAGAGATGGTGAAGTGTTTGCGGTAAATACAGAACTGCTTGTTTGACCAAATGGGGTAGTCGTGGGTGATGAAAATGGGTTCGGAGTACCAAAACCACCTGTAGAGGGCTTAGCAAATGGGTTTGCTGGTGTCGTTGGATTTGCTTGAAAAATTGGCTGTGGAGACGGAAAGCTGTTTGCAACTGGTGCTACAGAAGTGTTTGGTCCACCTTTGTCTCCACGCTGGTAATCTTCCCACCTCAATTCCTCATGACTCTTCTCTTTGTATGCAGGCATGGCTGATATAGAATTGAGTTTTGCAGCAGGTTGACCACTTGTAGCACTGTCAGCATCTGGTGTTTGCGCATATGGCTGTGTTCTGGTTCCTCCAGATTGATTTCCAAATGAAGCTTGCCCAAACGCCGGTGCTGCTGTCTGTGTACCAAATGGAGAAGATTGTGCTCCAAAAGGTGAAGTAGTTGTTCCGAAGGGAGTGCTACCGGTTGCAGATGCTGTCTGTCCAAACGATGGTGAAGAACCAAAAGTAAAAGCACTCGTCGATGTGCCAAATGAAGGTGTGCTTGAAGCTCCAAAAGCGGGAGCACTACTCACACCAAATGCTGTGGTAGAACCTGAAGATCCAAAACCAGGAGCTGTGGTTGAACCAAAGGGCGTGGAACCAAATGCTGGGGTGCTGGAAGCACCAAATAAGGATGTTGATGTTGAACCAAATGCTGGGGTAGTTGTGGCACCAAAGGCTGGTGTTGTTGTGCTGCCGAAGGCTGGCGTAGTTGTGGCGCCAAAAGTGCTGGTGCCAAATGCTGGTTGTGTTTGCTGGAATGTGCCGCCGAAAGGACTAGACTGGCTGGGAGATGATCCAAAACCACCAAAACTTGGCTTCTGTCCAAACAAAGATCCTGCAAAACTTGCAGAGTAGAGAGCGTTACATCACACGCCACAAATTGCAGGTCTAAAGATGAAACAGTAAGAACAAAAAGACTTAGCAGCACAAAGCTAACTACGCGGAACAAACGCAGAAGGCGACATTAAATATTAAATGAGAGATAAGTAAATGCTGCCAAAAACAAAGGTAATTACCAAATGAGTTGTGATGTTTCTCATATAAGAATGTTTTAATGAAGACACTAGCAACACATGAACTTACAACCTTCGGGACTACCAGCAACAGTTGGGATTTTTAGTACTCCTAGTTGACATAGAAATTCTAAAGTAAGCATCAAGGTATCGAACTGCAGCGACAGATAACACATTCTAAAAGGTTAGTTCAGCATTGCTTTGTTCTGGACTTCAAAAAATCAAGGCAAAACTGGGAGTTGCTAGATTTATTGTTAGCTTTTTTCCGATTTGATAGATTCCGGCAAGGTTAGTGATGAAACGCTAAGTATGTAGGCATGAGAAGTAAAGATCTAGCACTGAAATAAATGCTGCATGAAAATAAAAAAGTGGAGAAGAAGATAAGGGGTGAGATTGCAAGCGCAGCACAAACCACTGCCAAAGCTGGAGGATGTGGTGCCAAACGCAGGGGTCGACGATGCACCGAAGGCTGGCGTGGAGCTCCCGAACGGAGAGGACGACGGGGTGCCGAACGCCGGCGTGGACGGCTGGCCAAAGCCGCCGGTTGACGCGGCGCCGAACGCCGGGGTGGATGTGGCCCCGAAGGCCGGAGCGGATGGCTGGCCGAAGGCGCCGGCGGAGGAAGTGGCGCCGAACGGCGAGGTGGCCCCGGTCTGCGCCCCGAAGGCGGGGGTCGGGCTGCCGAAGGGATTGTTGGCGGGGGTGCTGGTCTGGCCGAACCCTCCCGATTGGGCCCCGAAAGGGTTGCTGGAGGTCTGCCCGAAAGCGCCGGCGGACGACTGCCCGAACGGATTGGTAGAGCCGAACATGGCGGCGGCGGTGGTGGCGTCGGTGGTGGCGGCGGAGGAGGATTTGGAGGCGGCGGTGGAGGAGGATTTGGGGGCGCCGGTGGAGGAGTGCTTCTTCTTCCTCTTTCTAGGCAGCCTCTCGAGATCGAGGTCTTCTCACCGGGTGGGCCGATGAAAAAAGTGCTAGTTGCGGTAACTGGCTAACTTCTAAAGCTAGGCCCAGATTTGTTTATTTAGCTCAAGCCCAGATTTGTTCATTGGGCTGCACCAAAGCGGGGTTTATTCAACATTCATCACCCTGTGCCAAGGATAATGGGCCTGGGCCTGGGCTAGTGAGTTTTCGAACATGTACACGAATTCTGTGCACCCGGTGAGCTCAGTTTTTGAAAAAAAACAGAAATTCGTATTTTTGAGTTAAAAAAATCGAAATTTTTATTGAGCACAATGATGTGAATCGGGCTTTAATGAGTTCTAATATGCAGCGGCAAGCAGTTCCCCTTTCTCAGTCCGAGAAGTGCATTGTTGGAACAGAGGGAATATGTATACATCTTCCGCATAAACCCGCGAAGTTTCGACAAAAAACTCATTTTATTTTGGGCTCTAGAAAAAGACAAATTTCTAACAGTATATAGAACCAAAATATCTATTTTTTTGTCAGAAATTTGTTTTTTAATCTCCCAAAATACATGGTATTTTGAACTAAAATTTCAGGCGTGCATTCCTGACATATATATCTAGCTGTATATTTTTTAGCTAAATTTTTGGAGACTCAAAAATACATTTTTGAAAAAATCAAAAAGAAAGCACTAGTGCTCGGGTGCACAGGTGAGTTTTCGAACATAGTTTTCTTTAAGAAAGTACTGTCTTTTTATGATAGGAAAGTATAGTTTGGTATTTCCTCCGATCTATAATAAGTGTTGTTGTTTTAGTACAAAGTATTTTCCTAAAGAAAACTAGCATGGAGCTTCCCTAAAAAAAAATAGCATGTGGCGCCTGCGTATATGATATATCAAAGAAAAAACTTGGAAAGAACTATTGGTTGGCAAGAAAGGCTCATGTTTGAGGCTGCGAAAGAGAAAACTTCAAAGAAAAAAGGTTGCGAAAGATATCATCATCAAAGCAGGGGCGGATGCCATGAAATATTTCGATCTTACTAAAGGGTTGTATGACAATATAGCTCAGATGATTTGCCGGTTCAATGGCCACAGCGGGAGAATGAACATAATGCACACTGGGCGAGTTAGTAGAAAGGGATTTCTATTTTCGTGTCCTCGGGTCGTTAGTTGTACTCAGTTTTTCCCTGCCGCTTAACTTTTCCTCAGTTTTCCCCTTGCTCTAGTTTGAAACCCCTCGCAGACGCTCGGACGGGAGGGTTGCGGTCTGGTTAGAGGTCTTAGACCGTTACCGGTGACGGCTAGGGAGCCGCGGTGGTTGTGAATGGACCGTTGCTTTTGAATGGTGTTGACTGTTGACCCAATGAGACACGTCAGACTGGCGGTCTGTCACTCACCCAAAGCTTTCCCCTCCGCTCGAGACTGGAAGAGCTCACACACCGCCCCTCCGCCGCCACGCCGTCCTGCCCTCCTACCTTATGGCGTCGTCCGCCCCCGAGCCGTCCCCGCCCCCACCACCACCCCCAGGAGGCGGAGAGGGCTCCACCTCCACTAGATCTACCCCTATGGCGGTAGAGTTTGTACATCCGTCTGGTGTGCCGATTATGCCCCTCAACGGCGGAGAAGATTGGGAATCGGAGGGATCTAACGCATGGATTCCATCTGGGTAAGCATCGTCTGCCTATGTGAATTAAGAGTAGGCAGTTTTTGAGCGCGAATCGTTGTTGCTCAACTAACTGTGTTGCTTTTCGAATAGGATTGATCCAGCGCTGGCTTTTCGGCTGGTGTTTAGGCTAGATACTAGCTTTTTGCGTGATTCTGAACGCAATGTGAGCGGATTTTACATCCCAGCGGTGGTTGCAACTACCATCTCGTTGAGGGATTTAAAAGATAACATCTACGCTCAGTACCCCTGGGGCGCTGGCAATTCAGTTGATTTCCAATATTTCAACAGCACGGAGGGAAGATATGTTCCACTAATTTGCGACGAGGATCTGGGAATGCTTTTTGCTTTAAATGATTCTTGCCGTGTCGGTAAAATTCATATCCATGTGGACAGGGTCCAGTCATCATCTGGTGTTGGGGCATCATCAGGTGGTCGGACATCATGTCTCTCTAGTGTTGCTGCCTCTGCTAATCGTGTGCGCCGCCCCGCTCCTTGTAGGTCCACAGCAGCACCATCTGTCTCCAGTGCTAGTGGTAGCCAGATCGTTCCTGCGGTCGATGTGGAGGACGATGCAGAGATTGAGGATCCGTCTCCTGAAGATGATGAGGATGAGTTGATGTTTCCTGAATTGGTAGATCGATGCAGTAAGCAGGCAATGGAGGATCAATACATGGAAGATATTGCACAAGGTGCCAGATTTGATGACACTGATGATGAAGAGAAGGATGAGAACAATGACAGCCTTGTTTTAGCCGATTACGAAGGTGATGACTTGCCAACAATTTAGTGGAACAGGGAAGATCCATAGCTTGCAGAAGGCACCGTATTTCAAACGATAATAGACTGCCGTAATGCAATTACTACATATTGCATTCTCACCAAGAATGATTATGAGGTTATTAAAAGTAAGCCAGGTAGGTTCACAGTTAAGTGCCCATACAAGAGGTGTAGGTAGAGGCTGCATGCATCCACAATGCTCAGAAGCACCATGGTTCAGGTACTACGCCAACCAGTTGTGTATTTTAGATCACGGTGTAAAATTTATTAACTGTTACTGACATCCCTTATAATTATGTTTCAGATAAAGAAGAACTCGATCGACCATACTTGTCCACCTCGAGCGGGAACGCCAGAGGAGAAATCAAAGCTAGTGAAGACTAGGTGGCTGGCAGATGCAATCATAGATTGGCTGAGAGAAACTCCAACACTTGGTCCAACAGCACTCATAAAATTGATATCTGATAAGTTTAGTATAAACATACCTTACATGAGGATGTTCTATGCAAAGGAAATGGCTCTTGACAGGATCAATGGTCCATGGAATGAAAGCTTTCAGTTGCTTTACACTTTCAAAGCTGAAGTGGAGATGGCTAGTCCAGGCAGTGTTGTAGCGATAGACAAGCATACAGTTCCCTACAAATTGAAAAGCGGGAGGATAATGCAGAAGGAATGTTTTAGAAGGGCTTTTGTTTGTTTCAAAGCTTGCTGGAAAGGCTTTCTGGATGGTTGCAGGCCTTATTTGGCCGTGGATGCAACATCTATTCATGGCAGGTTTAAAAGACAGCTAGTTGCTGCTACTGCAATTGATGGACACAATTGGATATTCCCTGTTGCTTATGGAGTTTTGGAGGTTGAGTCAGAGGAAAGTTGGACTTGGTTTCTGCAGAATTTGCGCAACCTTATAGGTCATCCACCAGGACTTACTATCCACACAGACGCTTGCAAAGGTTTGGAGAGTGCAGTAGAAGCAGTATTCCCTGGAGTGGAGCATAGGGAATGTATGTAACACTTGGTATAAAATTTTACAAATAAATTCAAGGGTAAAGTTTATACTGACAACCTATGGCCAGCTGCATACACATGCAGCAGTAGGAAGCATCTATTTCATTTGGAAGTGTTGTATAAACAAAAACCTGGGGTGAAGGAGTACTTGGATGAACATCATGGTAGGGTGTGGTCAAGAAGCCAATTCAATGAAATTTGCAAGGTAAACTATGTAACAAGTAACCTTGCGGAGAGTTTCAATGCAAAGGTCAAGTCATTGAAAGGGCTTATGCTGTGGCAAATATTTGATAAGATTAGGCAGATGATCATGATAAAGATCGATCTGCATCAAAGAATTGCAGCCACAAAATATGTTGGCAATCTCATGCTCCCATCTTTGATTAAGTCTTTGCATGCCAGGACAAAAGAATTGAAGATGAAATGTATCAGAAAAGGAATGGAGGCTGAGGTAACCTACACTGACAGTAAAAACAGGCAGTGGAGGTATCTAGTGAGTTTGGTTGATAGGACATGCCATTGTAGGCGATGGCAGATCTGTGGGATACCCTACATACACGCATTGTTTTTCATGAGTGTTATAGTGGGTGTAGAAGGTGAAGTTGATCAGTATGTGTCAGAGTATTTCTCTGTTGCCAAATTTAGGGCTGCATATGCTATGAATGTTCCTACCTTGTTGGGAAAAGACCAATGGATGAAAGTCGATCCAGGCTTCAAACTGTACTCTCCAGTTTTGACTAGACCGGCAGGTAGGCCAAGGAAGAATAGGATCAGAGCTAGTGCAGAGGGTGGTCCACCGATTCGACAACGTAAGTGCAAACGTTGTGGAACCCTTGGACACATTGCTAGGCTTTGTAAAAATCCAGTTGACCCAGCTTTTGGAATGGAAGATCAGTCGGGAGCAGCAAATGCAGAGGAGAATGAAGAAGCAATTCAACATGAGGAGATTGAAGCAATGGATCAAGAGCTGATTGAACTGATGGATCGAGAGCTGATTGAACCGATGGATCGAGAGCTGCTTGAACCGATGGATCGAGAGCTGATTGAACCGATGAATCGAGAGCTGCTTGAACCGATGGATCGAGAGCTGCTTGAACCGATGGATCGAGAGCTGCTTGAACCGATGGATCAAGAGCTGCTTGAACAGATGGATCGAGAGCTGCTTGAACCGATGGATCGAGAGCAGAGGGAACAGATGGATCGAGAGGCCCTTGAAGCAATGGATAGACAGCTGAGTGAAGCAATGGATCGAGAGATGGGTGAACTGATGGATCAAGAGCAGATTGTAGAAGCAAGGGAAGAAAATGCATTAGAAGAAAGAGCACAAGCTTCGTATGATATGGTTGTCTCGGTCTTGGCACAACCCGAAGAGAAGAAGAACAAGAACAAGAAAGATGGCAAAAGGAAGGTAGACACCGGTAATATCCCTGTTAGGGTTACCCGGAGTAAGGTGGTGGACCCAATGAGTCACACCAGGAGCAAGAGAAAGATTTTATTTTGAAACAATTAATTTGAATTTGTATAAACAATTTGTATTGGGGATCCCTTTGTATTGAATTCGAACTAGTGTGACGTTCCCAAGTTTGTATGTTGAATAATCACAATAATGTATGTGTTATTTGCTTGAATAAGTTCCTAGTCCATGAGCTACTAGCTATAGTTCATCGCTTGAGGTTTCCTCACTTTTCCCCCTCTTAGTGACTAAACTCAAAAAATATAGTTTTGGGTTTATTTTAATTCATAATAATTCAAGACATGGTGGAACCTTCCCATGGAGTCTTGTTATGTTACCTACAACCTAGAGAAATAATAATGGAAAAGGAAATATAGAGATATGAAGTTTCCCTTTCCCAAAACCACTTTTAGTCCATGAGCTACTAGCTATGAAGATGCAGGGCTTTCTACTCGACACACCTCCCAAATACCCACTATGCTTACAAACTTTGTTCAAATGAGTCCAAATTCGTCACACGTGTGTATCTTTGAATTGCAAACAATATCACGTCGGCCAAAATGTACTATATTATTCAAATAACACAATCTAACAATTTTTATGCCAAAAGCTTCAATTTCCCTTACTCCCTTTATTATTTGGGTGCCCCTGTTTTACTTAGTTTTACTCAGTTTTTCCCCTCCGGGTCCACTTGTTTTATGGGAGTCCTACTCAGTTTTGCCCTTCTGATAAACATTTCCTCACTTTCCCCCACTTAGTTCTACTCAGTTTGCCTCACTTGTACTCACTGGCTGATCTCTGATTGGTCGAGATGTATGTCACACGAATCTTGGTTGGTTGATAGCTCAACGTACACTAGTACCGTTGGATCATTTATGATCGGACGGCCTATATATCTCTCTCTACCTCGATGGACGCATACGGAGAGAAGAGCAAAGGACATACCTACCAACCCTGGCAGTCACATATTCCAGTCGCATCTTCCTCTCTTACTCTGGTGGTCACGGCGGCACGGATCTGCAGCATGCATGCGTGCGGCGATGCGGATCCGCAGCGTGCGTGCGTGCGTGTGTGCGGCGGCGTGGATCTAAGAGTGCCGGTGAGGATCTAACCCTCAGAAATAGTTGAAATGTCTCTCTCTGTCTCACTTTCGTTTATCTTCTCAGATCTGTTGATGATGAAGAACACTGATATGTCTCCAACGTATCTATAATTTTTGATGCTCCATGCTTGTTTTTACACCATTTGCCTACTGTTTCGTTACACTTCGTGGCACTTTTATGCATTTTCTGGAACTAACCTATTAACAAGTTGCCACAGTGCCAGTTCCCTGTTTTCTGCTGTTTTTGTGTTTCAGAAGTGATACATAGAAAATATTCTCGGAATTGGACGAAACAAGTTCCTGAAGTCTTATTTTACCCGGAAGCTTCCAGAGATCCGAAGGAGAGTAGGAGGGGGCCACCAAGGCCCCACACACAGGGTTGGCGCGGCCAGGGCCTGGGCCGCGCCACCCTGGTGTGAGGGCACCTGGCCCCTCCTCTGACATCGCCCCTTCGCCTATAAAGACCCCCCGACGGAAAAAACCTAAGTACCCGATCACTTTTCTAGAACACATCGCGATCCGCCGCCGCCATTGACCCGAAGATCGGGAGGGTCCAGAAGCTCTTCCCGGCACCCTGCCGGAGAGGGGAATCACCACCGAAGGTCTTCTTCATCGCCATGCTTGCCTTCAGAGCGATGAGTGAGTAGTCTACCTTGGACTATGGTTCCATAGCAGTAGCTAGATGGTTGTCTTCTCCACCATGTGCTTCATGTTTAGATCTCATGAGCTGCCCTACATGATTGAGATCACCGTTATGTAATTCTACATGTTTGGTTTGTTGGGATCCGATGAATATTGGTGTTTATGATTGAGTTGCTATACTGAATATTATCTTATGTTATCTCTATGTTGTTTATGATCTTGCATGCTCTCCGTTGTTAGTGGCTATCTTGACCGAGTAGTTGCTAGTGACTCCAAGAGGGGGTATTTATGCTCGATAGTGGGTTCATGCCTCTATTTAACCTGGGGGAGTGACAGAAACCTCTAAGGTTGTAGATGTGCTGTTGCTACTAGGGAGAAAACAACATTCATATGCTCAAGGGCATATGCTTTATTTACATTACACACTTTGCTTAATGCAATTATCTGTTATTCGCAACTTAATACTTGTGGAGTTCTCGGATTGATTCGCCACAAGTGGATTATTAGTCATAGATGCAGTTGGATGGCGGTCTATGTATCTTGTTGTAATGCCCAGAGTAAATCTCATAGTGATCTTCTTGACATATCACGTTTATCTTTATTCTATCAATTGCCCAACTGTAATTTGTTTACCCAACATGTGTTATTTATCTTATGGAGAGACACCACTAGTGAACTATGGACCCCGGTCCTATTTCCATCATATTGCTATCACATGTTTACTTTACTCGCACTGTTTACTTTACTCACATACTCTACTGTTTTCCACTTGATACGCTCATAACCTTTGTTTCAAGCAAACCGGTGAGATTGACAACCTCATCGCAAGTTGGAAACGAAGTACTTGGTTGTGTTGTATGCAGGTTCCACATTGCTTCTGGCCGAAGACGAGTCAACAAGTGCGCCCTTGTTGGAGTGCTATTAAGCCAGTCTGCATCACCTTCAGTCGTTTGTCTCTCCTCTCCAAGAACGATTAAACCTTGCTTTCTTAACTGAGGGAAAACTAGCTGCTATACTCATCATACCTTCCTCTTGGGGTTCCCAACGGGCTGGTTATTCACCACGCACAAGGACCGTCTGCTACGCGTCAACTTGGCACCAGCAGCCTCTTTTCTGGCGCCGTTGCCGGGGAGGAAGTAGAAGACTTCTGCGAGGGGAGTTTTCGCACGCACATCCTTTACTTTGTTATTGCTTTGCTTTACTTTATTTATTTTACCTGCATCATTTTATATCAAAAACCCAAAAAATTAGAATCCTTGGTAGTTGTTATTTCTTTACTTTTAGTTCATCATGTTGATCCCTAAGTACGTTCTGGAGGACCTCTCAGTAGGTAGTGGTTCGATTATTGGCAAAAGTAATATTGAGGAGTTCTTTAATCACATTAGTATGCATAAGGAAGTTGAGGAAAGTCTTTGGTTGAGCTAGCTCCTAGTTATGAAGTTGCTTCTGCTCATTTAGTTCACATGTTAGAAGCTAGGTTTGCTAGTCTTAATCCTTTTATGCAATACATGTTCCTTAAGCTTCGCGAA
Organism: Dactylis glomerata; assembly: GCA_007115705.1. NCBI lineage: Eukaryota > Viridiplantae > Streptophyta > Magnoliopsida > Poales > Poaceae > Dactylis > Dactylis glomerata. The sequence goes on from QXEO01001110.1 coordinate 1,785,884, forward strand.
ATTGAGGACCCCGAAAAGAAAGCTTTTATCTTGGAAACTTTGCGCATAGAATTTTAGAGATGTTGCGATTGAGGCTAGGAAAGTTTTTAAGAAGTTTAATAAGCTTGGCTCACCTGTGGTGGCTGTTGGGACACCCGATGATATTAGAGTGCCAATACCTTATGAACTTATAGGAATTCATGATGCTTGGGAAAAGAATTCCAGTTGGATTTGCCCTGAAAATCCTTTCGATGAAAGTAGTGTGCCAAAGCGTGATCATAAAGGATTTTCAAAAACTCAGTTGAACACATTTTCCTTCATTGTTGAAAAGATCTTTGCAGTTGATCTTGATGCTTCATCACTTGATGTTACTTGATTCGCAATTTTCTGCGCCTAGCTCAAAGGCGTTAAAGAAAAGCACTCTTGGGAGATAACCCAATGTTTTTATTTTCAGTACTTTTTCTTTTATTTGAGTCTTGGAAGTCATTACTACGGTAATGACCGCTCCTTATCTTATTTATTTCGTTTTTGTGCCAAGAGAAGCCTCTAATTCGAGTGAGGTAAAGATTTGGGGATGTTGCTGTCATGAAAATGTTTTTGGTGCTGCACCGTAAAAATTTGTATAAATTCTCTGTATATCTTTTGGACCTGCGATTTCTTGTGCATATGCCCCAGGTTATATCCAAACTTTCGTTAGTTGAACACTTTTTGATTTGAGCAACAGAAAACCCCTCAAAAATTCGACCTTTGTCAGCTGTTTAGTTTTGACAGATTTCTGCCAATATTTGTGTTTGCCACTTTATCGCTTTCTTTTGAGTTCTTTTGATCATGGAACTTTTGGAGAAGTTGCTACAGTACTATTTGCTATATATGTGGTGGTTTTGAGTTGAAACCTGAAGCAAAAAGAGGTTGATTATATGTTATGCTTGCACTAATGTTGCTAATAGATTTGTGTTTAGTTTTGTATGAAGGAAGTTTTCAAGTGTAGGGATTGGAGAATGATGAGATGAGTTGAAGAATGGACAAAAGCTCAAGCTTGGGGATGCCCATGCATCACCCCAAGAAATATCCAAGAAGTACAAGCGTCAAAGCTTGGGGATGCCCCCGAGGCACCCCTTCTTCATCGGCAAAAATCAGGTCACCTTTCAAGACACTATATTTTTATTGCTTCATGCACTATGTGTTTTTCTTGGAGCGTCAGTTGTTTTAGTTTTCTTAGTTAGTTTAGTTTGTTTGTTTGCTACAATAAATGGTTGGACCCCAACAAATTTCTTTTGGAGAATTTGCCTTGCTTTTCATTTGCTAAGAACACTCTATTTTTCACTTTTACAATTTCATCGAGTGTTCTTCTTTTTCTGCTACTGCTTTTGGTTTTCATTTTCGCCTTGATTTGCGTTCAGACCTTGTCATATATTTTCATCAAGGTGTATTTTTGCCTCTGATCTTTATTGGTTTTCATCAAAAGAGGTGTCTTAAAAATTTCAAATGGTGTTGGAAAAGAGAAAAAGCTTTGTGCAAAATAGTGGTACAAGAAGGAGCTTGTGTAGACTGCGGCTTAGGCTTTTTCATGTCATGCTTGATGTCTTTTTGATAGTATGCTTAGTGGTTTTGCTGTAGCATGACTTGTCTCAAATAACTGAGATTGCTTAATGAGCCTTTGAAAAAATCATGCGTTGTTTTTATTGTATGGAAGCATTATTTTGGTTTTCCCATTGATGCTTTATTTGGGTTGACTTGGCGCATGCTCACACATGTTAGACTCTTACAAAGTCGCCAATAGCCTCTATGATCATTTAGTTTTTGACTTTTGATGCCATCTTATGCTTCTTTTAATGTCACTTTGTCGCTTTGCATGATTATGACCATTATTGCTCTCTTAGTTGGTCGCTCCCAGTCTTTTGCTAGCCCTCACCTTGTACTGAGTATGAGCTCTACTCGTGCATCCAACTCCTAAAAGCCAAAGTTTTCCAAAGTGTCCACCATACATACCTACTAGCAATTTGCTATTCCAAGTAAATTTGACTTGCTTTTATTTTCTCTTCAAATTAAACTCTTACCAGTGTTATGCGAAATTCGGTCAGTAAAGCTCTCATGAACCGAAAGGTACACTTTACTTTTTCCTGTTCTTAAAAATTTGACATTGTGGTCTCTTATGTTGAGTTGTTATGCTTGCAAGTTGTAAGTTGGAGACTAGCCCAGCCATGCAGTCATGGGCAAGCTTTCAACATTGCATTTCTTATTTGAGTTGATATCGTGATCTTTTGTTTATGGATGCCCGCGGTGTGAAATGAATTGGAAATCTTGTGGGGATCATGGAGTTTGTATATGTGTTAGGGAAACGCCGGGCCGCTAATCTAAGCCATGCATAATTCATGGTGGAAATTTGCAGCATACCTATGGTGAACATTCGACGACGCATCTCACAATAAAAAGCTAAACAAATGGCAAATAAAAGAGATGTCGAGGTGTTCATTGTCTGCTTGTCCTGTCATTTTTGTGTGGGCTTGTTCCATGTCATCGGGCATGGAGGTACCCCATTGGCGGTTCTCAATGATATGTATATATTTACAATGACAAGAGCCTTGCTTGGGACTCTAAGTAAAGTAGCATGAGGTTTGGGTACTCATATTCACGGGGCACGAGGTTTTCAACTTATGATTTGTCAAGCATATGCATCATAATTGTTCTCGCATTAACTTTAACCATTCAAGATGCTTATGATGGGGGCAATGAGAGCTCAAAGCCGGTAAGTACCATAATTTTTGAAGGTTATAAAACTTGCAATCACTGCTTCCCTCTGCGAAGGGCCTTTCTTCTACTTTTATGTTGAGTCACCACCTTCTTTCTTTATGCACATTAAGAGAGCATAGTTGTCATTCTTAGTGTAATATGCATTGTCCGAAAGTTCATTGATTGATTCATATTGTTGGTTTCACTTGTTCTTAAATTATTTGTATCTAGTCGCCCTTTTAAACTTGAAGGTGTCCTATGCATTTATGTTTTGCTCTCTTTGAAGGACAAGCTGAAAACCATTTGTATGTTTTTCCTTATGATTTGAACACACGTTTGACTTTCATTGTTTCATTTTCATGATCTTTTGTTTGTGTTCATTTGCATGTTTACAACATGGTTGCTAAGTTCTTATTATCAAGATTATATCTTTCATGCCCATGTTTTAAGTTCTAATGATCCCAGCTCACAAATGCTTACATATATGATCAAGATTGTGTAGGTGCATGTCACCTCAAAAATTATTCTTTTGTTATCACTTACCTACTCGAGGACGAGCAGGAGTTAAGCTTGGGGATGCTTGATACGTCTCCAACGTATCTATAATTTTTTATGCTCCATGCTTGTTTTTACACCATTTGCCTACTGTTTCGTTACACTTCGTGGCACTTTTATGCATTTTCCGGAACTAACCTATTAACAAGTTGCTACAGTGCCAGTTCCCTGTTTTCTGCTGTTTTTGTGTTTCAGAAGTGATACACAGGAAATATTCTCAGAATTGGACGAAACAAGTTCCTGAAGTCTTATTTTACCCGGAAGCTTCCAGAGATCCGAAGGAGAGTAGGAGGGGGGCCACCAGGGCCCCACACACAGGGCTGGCACGGCCAGGGCCTGGGCCGTGCCACCCTAGCGTGAGGGCACCTGGCCCCTCCTCTGACATCGTCCCTTCGCCTATAAAGACCCCCCGACGGAAAAAACCTAAGTACCCGATCACTTTTCTAGAACACATCGCGATCCGCCGCTGCCGTCGACCCGAAGATCGGGAGGGTCCAGAAGCTCTTCCCGGCACCCTGCCGGAGAGGGGAATCGCCACCGGAGGTCTTCTTCATCGCCATGCTTGCCTCCGGAGCGATGAGTGAGTAGTCTACCTTGGACTATGGGTCCATAGCAGTAGCTAGATGGTTGTCTTCTCCACCATGTGCTTCATGTTTAGATCTCATGAGCTGCCCTACATGATTGAGATCACCGTTATGTAATTCTACATGTTTGGTTTGTTGGGATCCGATGAATATTGATATTTATGATTGAGTTGCTGTACTGAATATTATCTTATGTTATCTCTATGTTGTTTATGATCTTGCATGCTCTCCATTGTTAGTGGCTATCTTGGCCGAGTAGTTGCTAGTGACTCCAAGAGGGGGTATTTATGCTCAATAGTGGGTTCATGCCTCTATTTAACCTGGGGGAGTGACAGAAACCTCTAAGGTTGTAGATGTGCTGTTGCTACTAGGGAGAAAACAACATTCATATGCTCAAGGGCATATGCTTTGTTTACATTACACACTTTGCTTAATGCAATTGTCTGTTGTTCGCAACTTAATACTTGTGGAGTTCTCGGATTGATTCGCCACAAGTGGATTATTAGTCATAGATGCAGTTGGATGGCGGTCTATGTATCTTATTGTAATGTCCAGAGTAAATCTCATAGTGATCTTCTTGACATATCACGTTTATCTTTATTCTATCAATTGCCCAACTGTAATTTGTTTACCCAGCATGTGTTATTTATCTTATGGAGAGACACCACTAGTGAACTATGGACCCCGGTCCTATTTCCATCATATTGCTATCACCTGTTTACTTTACTCGCACTGTTTACTTTACTCGCATACTCTACTGTTTTCCACTCGATACGCTCATAACCTTTGTTTCAAGCAAACCGGTGAGATTGACAACCTCATCGCAAGTTGGGAACGAAGTACTTGGTTGTGTTGTGTGTAGGTTCCACGTTGCTTCTGGCCGAAGACGAGTCAACAAGTGCGCCCTTGTTGGAGTGCTATTAAGCCAGTCTGCATCACCTTCAGTCGTTTGTCTCTCCTCTCCAAGAACGATTAAACCTTGGTTTCTTAATTGAGGGAAAACTAGCTGCTATACTCATCATACCTTCCTCTTGGGGTTCCCAACGGGCTGGTTATTCACCACGCACAAGGACCGTCTGCTACGCGTCAACTTGGCACCAGCAAACACCAAGACGGTGGCCGTGCCGACAGTGCTCACCGATCGTCTTGAAGCCATCGCCTACAACATCGCTGCGACGATGCAGATCCAGCCTTCAATGTCAGAGCCTGCCGATGTCTTACTTCCGTTGCCCTCCTCAGATTTGTTGCTGATGGACACCAAGACGTGAGCCGTGTCGACAGTGGTCATCGATTGTCTTGAAGCCATCGCCTACAACATCGCTGCGACGGTGCAGATCCAGCCTTCAATGTCGGAGCCTGCCGATGTCTCACTTCTGTTGCCCTCCTCAGATCTGTTGCTGATGGACACCAAGACGGCGCCGTGTCGACAGTGGTCATTGATGCCAAGACGATTGAAGCCATTGCCTACAACATAGCTGCGACGGCGCAGATCCAGCCCTCCTCCATGTCCGAGTTTGCGGATGGCGCAGATCCAGCCACCAAGACGGCGGCGGTGCCAAGAGTGGTTGCGAAGCCGCAGATCCAGCCCTCCTCCATGTCCGAGTTTGCGGATGGCGCAGATGACCACCCCTCAGCCGCCCATCGTGCAGGCCCTTCTAGCCCATCGGTGCGCGGCCGTGTTCGACGCCGCAAATTGGAATAAATTATGATAAATTTGTATTTTTCAATTTCAATTTGAGATAAAATTGTTCGAACTACTACCTCCGTCTCAAAAAAAGGTTCTCCACTTTCTCGATGTGTCCCTGTACATCTGAATGTATGATTTGAATTCTATCCCAACTTGATTGGGAAGATTGATATATATTTGATCTGAGAGGCTGGTACATGCTTTGAATTTTGGGATCCCTTCACTTTTATAAGATGTTCATGTATGAAAATTATCGCGCGCTTTAGTTAGCACAACTAGGAAATTGTACGCCAAAATACAGTGGTTAGAGCCACACCAAAATACAGTGGTTAGCGTCATCTACTGAATAACAATTCTATACTATCTAAATCATCTACCACAACCACATAACTGCTAGGACAGAGATGACACCTAATAAAACTGCCCAGATGAATCTACTTTTCGCCTCTCCCATCACTTGAAGTTCATGTTCTAGATTTTCTACCACTTGATCAAATACGGCAAGATCTGTCTCAAGTATCAACTTCTCCTTGCGAATAAGCTCTGAATTCTTCTTTTCTTCCTCCACAGTACGCTTCAGCTCGAATATCATCAGGTTTTTACGGGCCAATTCATCACCTAAATTGGCCTGGCAAACTGTAACAATAATGTAAAAAGGAACAACTGAAATCACTCTAACAGGCCATGGCGGCACTTCAAATTTAACGATAGTACAGAGAGCAGAAGCTAGATACCTGCACTTCTGACGAGGTAGGAGAAGTAGAACGTGGCCACGACATGATCGAATCCCCACCCTCGCCGGTGTACCCGCTACGACCAGACATTGAGGACTATTTCGCACCTGCAAACTCCAATAAATTACGGGAACCGAATCGATTAGGGGCGGGGGAGGCAGAAGCGGGGGTCTTACCAAGCTATACTACCAATTGGTGCGCGGAACAAATCCCGGTCGTCGTGGACGGCGGATCTGCTTGCGGTGGACTTTCCTGCGGTGGGTACAATAAGTGCGGTGGGAACAAATCCCGGTCGTCGTGGGCGGTGGATCTGCTTGCCGCAGTCCGTTCGACGCCGCAGGGGGACAGAGCCGGCGGCGCGACAAGGCGCCGGCGATGGCTGCTCCGTCCGAGGGTGGGGAACGAGCTGGCAGCGGTTCTCCGATGACTAATCAGATACACAACACTAGGTTCCAGCCATGTTTAGCATAAGATTCACTTTAGATTAAGCTGTAAAAATAGTCACCTGCTGGGTCTAGCTTAAGAAAAATTAATTAGCAAACTTGTTGCTTCTCGCTAACTAAAAGCAGGGATATATACCTTTTCACTAAGGGCGACCCTAGCGGTCATTGGCTGAGGCGGCCCCACAGAGCGGCTCTATATGATTTTCTCTAAATAAATAGATGACCCCAGCGGTCATTGGCTGCGGAGGCCCCACAGAGCGGCAATATATGATTTTCTCTAAATAAATTGACGACCCCACTGGTCATTGGCTGCGGCAGCCCCACAGAGCGGCAATATATGTCTTTTTCTGAAAAATACACGAGCCCACTGGTCATTGGCTGCGGCAGCCCTATAGAGCGGCCCCATTTTTCATTGGCAGCACCGCGTATACAATCAGGAAATAAAACGGCCCACACGTCAGCGATAGATGGATGGCTGCTCCGACGTGTCTCCTGACCCTACCCGTCAGCAACATTCAAAAGCATTGGTTAATTCACAACCATCGCGGCTCCCTAGCCGTCACCGGTAACGGTCAAGGCCTCTGACCAGACCGCAACCCTCCCGTCCAAGCGTCTGCGAGGGGTTTCAAACTAGAGCGAGGGGAAAACTGAGGAAAAGTTAAGCGACTGGGGAAAACTGAGCACAACTAAGGAACCGAGGGCACGAAAATAAAAATCCCTAGTAGAAAATGATGAAGCCAAAGGAACAAGAGGCATCAAATTCATGTATATTTACTCCCTAGGTCTAAGTGGGGTGCAAGATGACCATTAGGCGTGGTATGATTATGTACATGTTCATGTTCATGTAATGTAAGTAGGGCCTTGTACGATGATTTTGATGTCCAAGTTTAATTAAATGTCAATGTCCCAAGTTAAAGAAAAGATTATGAGAAGTTGTTGATCGTGACCCTAAAAAGGAATTTTGATTGCGCCACACAAAGAAATTTTTATGCAAGGGATTTTTTCAAGAGGTAGGAAGATTTTTATTTATAAAGTGCAACATTACATTAGATCAAAAATCATCTATAAAAAACAAAGGAATTATATAAGGACAAATATGCAACCAAGGTCCTCACATATGTTCTACCAAAGTTAGCAAGTTAATGTGATCCTGATTTGATATCTACTAATCTTAGAAAAAACAAACTCCGCCGATCCACGTGCTTCTTGATTTCTTTGACAAGATGAGAATTCCTTGATATAGGCACAGTTGGTCGGCACAGAAAATATTTTTATCGGTCCATTGACTCCTTTCCAATAGCCATACCTTCCATTATCACACAAGTATCACCATTTGCGCAATTTGGATCACAAGGATTAAAGCTGCGCATGAGAGTATATTCAAAGGTTCGACGTGTGTTAGCATATCTGTCTGGCTATCTTTCAAAACTTCAAGTTGTGGAGGTTCATAGGTGAAAACTAATAGGGTATCATTCAGGAGATTAAGAAGAAATAGTTGATCGAACTCCTCAGTGGGTTCATGTTCGACATAAAGGAGGAAGATATTATGTGTAGCTTAAGTCTTCTCTCTTCCTAGGAGTTGTGTGAGGTTTCTCATAATGCCACCATTGTATCTGTTAATATATGGCTTAACAAAGTCGAGTGGCAACTAAAAGCACTTAAATGTAGCAATATAGTCATAAACCCTCGTTGTGGTATTTGGGAGGGTCCCCTTCACATATGACAGCCCATCATGTGCAGGGAAAAAAACGAGGGGAGACACATGTTAACCTTTGTCACTCATATTAGGTTCGTCTGTCTTGAATGGTCCTACGATAGAGGTGGAGTCATAAAAAATAAAGATACTTTATCTCTCCCATTTTCAGTTCGGTCGGATGGCCAACACGAAGGAGAATGATGGTTATTTGTTTCAAAATGTGGTGGCTCATGATACACTGAATTATTGCCCAAACACATGAGTTTGACTTAGTAATGTTTGGTACATATTTTTGTGCTATTTTATGGATCAATAATTGTTTCATTTCATATTTCCGCTAAACATCCTAACATGAGAATGTGACACCGTCCCACATTTGTGTTTTATTGTCTTAGATTCAAACCTCAAAACGTAAGCCTCTAATATGGCTTTTTAATACCATTTCTTCAAGGAATATAACTAAAACACAACCGGTTGGTTGACCGCCGGTCTCATTCTAGTGTGTATGTCACATAAGTGCCTTCGTTGTGGGCGTCTCTCCATTGAATCCCTTGGGTCCCGTGTTTCAAGCGGGCAATGCACCTTGGTGCCCTCCATCACAATCGAACCGTCACGCTTGTGCCCTCCATCATAATCGAACCTCCACGCTTGTGCCCCTAAGCCTTATGTGCCCTATTTGCTCTAAGGTCTGCATGTTGCTCTGTCACCTGGTTGTTGCTCCTCTATCGTCATGCGCTCTTCTGCGTGTGTGGCCTATCCTTTTCCGGCGTCTGTTAGTGCTTCTTTGTCTGGTTGTTGCTACTCCATCTACAACTTCTCTCTATCGGCCGTTGGCTCCTCCTTGATGGTAACTCCTTGCCCCGGGTGAAGGTTTGCGAGCTTGCCATGTATGCCGCAGGGATATGAGAAGACGATGGCCAAGAGTGAAATTTCATCTCGTGTCACCCATTCAGACTCCAGCGAGCCTCCGGGTGAGCCGGATTTTTGGTCAGCTCGTTCATACCTCCATTAAAGATGGTGAGAGGTTAGTGAAAAATGAGTCTCTTTAAATGTTGCATACACTGTATCAACACGCTTTACACAATTTTGTCGTGCTGTAATGATTTTGGGGTATTCTACAAGAGGAATTTTTCATGTCGCAAATGCATTCCCTGTTAGTTGAACGCCTATGTTATTCACATATGTTTCATACATTTGTTTTGGTGTCGAATGTGTTGGGGTCAATTTTCACATATATCACAACAAAAATTTTGATTTGTTGTGCCTGTTGTTTTGTTTGCTACATGAGAGTGCTCAAAATGTTGCAACATTTCTTCACCTGCTTACATGCCACGGGGAGTCCCTATTCTGCCTGACCGGCCAGGCCCAAATCTTACACTTACGTGATATTGGGCGGCTCCGGAGGCAGCTGATCCCCCGTCTGTAAGACAACGGATAGTATGATGGGCTCTCATTTGATCATGTCAATCAACCAGCACACACCTAACATGCATCTTCCTTTTTGACGAAAAAGCAGCTGATAGCTGAATTTCATTTCGAATAGGAGGCGAGTCTTTCAGGATACGACATCAGACAATGCTTAAGAAGTTCAGCTCTTATTTGTTTAGTTCTATGGATACTACGTTGTTGTTTTTTTAATTATCACAAGCTGTTAGTGCTGAACGTTCCAAAAACATTCCTTCTTCCTAGCAACAGTTTCAGGCTTTATCTGATGTTGTTCTGAGAGAACTCTTTGCAACAGCATCAGTGTTGCACGTCATCAAAGAAAAGATGATCTCCTCTTTTTCTAGCCAGGCTTTTGGGCTACCAGACCCACACAGATCGATTGTTAGCTTTGAGAAGACGCACACACAGTCCATCGGTTGCGCTGTTAATTCGTAGACGTGAAAGACCGAGAATGGGACAGCGGTAGGTTGCAGAAACCAAATTCTAACCCTGCCCTGACATCCAACAACCACAAGTCCGCACCATTGCAATTAGGCTCCACTGAATCCGCTCTAATCCGTCGACAACGCCACACCGAGAAACCCATCTCGCACTCGCAGGAACAATACAAGCAGAACGATAGCCAGGAAAGACAAATTCTAGAGAAAGATGTGATAGTGCCCTTAAACTAACTGAACGTTGAATCAGTGGCTTGCTTTCTTTAATTTGCAGTCGCTTTCAGAATTCAGACTAGCCGAAAATTATGTGTGTGCTTAATTATTTGTCATCTTCAACAGCCGACCGCCACGCTAAACTAAACATGCCGGCCTCATTGCAACTAAACCGGACAGGGCCCGAGATATAATCGTCGACGCGTCGATCTGTCTCCGTCGATCCAAATGGCACTTTTTCGGACTTGCAATCCAAGAATAGATTGCTTCGGCTGCTTCAGTTAGTTTGGGTTGCGAAATCGGATCCCCTCAGTAAAGCAGACGGGCAGGATAGAAACGTTATGCTGTGCTAGCCAGACTCAGAGCACACCACACGATGGGAATCATCTTCGAGGTGTAGATGTTTTGGAATGGATCAAAACTAGCTAGCACAACAAGTTCGCAGGTTTAAGTTAGTTTTGGAGAATTCTTCATAAGAAACGGGTTAGTTTTGGAGCGATTTTTGGCACGCTACAATGTAGTTTGCAGTTCAGAACTTCAGATAAGCCTCCCTGAATGTTCAGATATACCTGATGTTTGCTGCAGTCGCTAGTTATGAACTTTTCTTTACAAAATGGTTTCCTTCTCTTTTCTCGAACTAATTATACACTTGTGGTGCGGTGTGTATGTGCTGATGTATTAACTGAAGCAAGAACGACAGGCTCCATCTCTGCTCTCGCGAGTCGCCAAAATCTGGGCGCCCACTATGTCCCATTTTAATACTGAGCAGACCAGCCACCAGCGGCTCCTCCGAAATCATATGCCCCCGCAGATTGCTCGCCTCACACTCGAGCCTATGCGTCGTCTCCCTCTTCGTTTCGAAATATTACTAGTTTTTCTTAGCGTTTTTGCGTGGCGGGTAGCGCCGGTTCTGCGGCCTGGTGCTACTCACGATCACCGGAGTTGGGTTAGCGAGCCGGAGTTGGAAGCAATAAACAAACATTTGGTTCAGATAAACAACGGATTGACCCACCCGGTCTAGATTGAAGGCGCTGCCTTGGGTTCTTCTTTCGAGTTTCTTCAAGCCGTTGAGAAAAATTGCGTAGGCCTTGACATGATAGAAGATAATTAAAGATGATTTTAGTTGACACCAGGCCCCGTACGTTTTGAATTTGAATATCCGTGCTCGATCTGATTTGAGAAATAGATTCACCAGGGATGTATCTAGTCAGCCGTGACGTATGAATCGAATTAAACCGCTGAACTCGTCGTCTGAGAAGACATGGTATGCATTTTTTGTGTCATCGTATGTCACCGTGCTCTTAAGATTGCCACATGGCAGCTAGTGTCCCTCCGCAAAAGGCTTCAATAGCCCCCGAGCTCTAGGAAGCACGAAATTGCAAAACCTTGTTCAGATCTTAGAAGTTGGATGAAAATTTGATGTAATGCGTAGTGCGTAATAGGATGAAATTTTGTAGGAATGTACAAAGAAAATAACATTTTTTGGACACTCTAGCTTGTGATTTCTCTATGTTTTGGAAAGTTTTTAGATCCTCCAATGCTCATGATCGCCTCATTCATTGCGGATGCATTCCAACAAGAGAGAAAATTATAGCACTAAGGACTTTAGGATGGCAGGGGCGGACCCGAGGAGAGCTAAGTGGAGGCCTAGGATCCCACTAAAAATTTACACTCTTGTTTAAATTATTAAAATAACTGTTTAAAATTTGAAGTTGTCCAACTCATATGCACCTTCCAAAATTTATTCTAGGTTCGCCCTTGGCTAGATGTGGATTGTGCTCCATATTGATGCCACGCCCCACAATCATCATGTGCAGTGGCGGATCCATGTGTGCCCTTGGGGGTGCAGTGGATACCTGCTAGAAATATATATTTTTTGTTAAACGACAAATTTTCACCACATGTGTAACCTAAAAATAAGAATTTTCTCTTTTATAGCACATGTTCTAGAGGGTGGCACCCTGTTTACTTATCCTCTAGCTCCGCTGTTATTCGTGTGCACCATATGACACCGTTTGGTAGACTAGCCAAATATGTTTGGTGAACAATGTAATATTTATTTCTATAATTATAAGGTTATAATTTTGTCATTCAGTTGTGAAAAATTGAAACACTAAGATCATATATACTGCAAGGTGCTTAGAGGGACGCTTAGGAAAATAAATCAAGCTTTTAAAATCATCAGTGTTTATTTATATAGGAGAGGTACCTAGTTAGACATCTGCCTAGCATATATAAGAACCAATGCTTAATTAAAAACAGATTTATTTTTCAAAGCATCATTCTAAGAATCTTGTATTGTACTCCTCCGTCTCATATTGTAATATATTTACTGTAATACTTTCACCAATTCATATTAGTTGTCGCTAATATGGATGTCTAGATGGTATATTCATACAAGCAAAAAGTAACATGAGTCAGAAGAAGCGGTATCTTTACTGTAGGATTCCAGTTGGTCATGGTGAAGCTACTTTTGGTTAAAAACAGATTTATTTTTCAAAGCATCATTCTAAGAATCTTGTATTGTACTCCTCCGTCTCATATTGTAATATATTTACTATAATACTTTCACTGATTCATATTAGGTGTCGCTAATATGGATGTCTAGATGGTATATTCATACAAGCGAAAAGTAACATGAGTCAGAAGAAGTGGTATCTTTTACTGTAGGATTCCAGTTAGTGATGGTGAAGCCATTTTTGGTTAAAATATTTGACTTCCCAAAATACCCCTAAAAAATACTCAACACAAAACGTGTAGATGCTATTTTTTCCTCTCTCCCGCTCCATGATTTTAGCCAATTAAGAGGCATGCAATCCTTATTCACACAGAGCATGCACAAAACGTTTTCACAGGAGAGAAATTACTGGAGGAGGAGGGCGGCTAATTAGTGACCCTGTTTAATGCAAATTTAATAATGAAAGAAATGAATCTTTCTATACTTGGAAAGCTATTGTGTTGCCAGTCAATCTTTTCATGATGTGGCGTGCTTGTCTATCTTCTTGTGAGAAAATCATGAGTACAAAGAAAGTTATTGTATTTCCAATCATGCTAAATCTTTCCTTATTTTACGTTAATCATACAAAATATTTTCTTATTTTTGTCAACAAATATTACATAATCAAGCCAAATGTTTGGGTAAGAGAAGCTAGCTGGCGCTAGACATGGAAGCTATTGAGGGCATCAAGAACACCGACTATTTAGCCGCTAAGAAGATATATAAAATAGAGAAAATATTCATTCTAATTTAAATTGTACAAAAATTACCCAACATATATTTATCGAGCTTATGGATAAGGTAACAATACATGTGGAAAAAATGGAGAAGCGAGACAAGAGAGTGAAAAACGTCGTAGTGACCACATAGCTAAGATACATGTAGACAATAACCAGAAAGAGAAAAATGTTGGCTTTACTATTCGTGGTCTAGGTTAAATGATGGGAATTGCATGCTTGTTGCTTCTAAAATAAGATAATTTTTTTGCTTATGAGTTTCTGTCTAGATGTGTTTCATAGTGAAGAGATCTTCTTCGGTTCGAGACCATTTCAAGATCAAGAAGACAATATGCTTTATTGAATCAGGCTTGGATATATATGTGATGTTTCAGATGCA